>CM066031.1:1592379863-1592979863 GCA_033557465.1 Ichthyophis bannanicus | reverse complement strand
TAAATCAGAAATCTCAGTGTGCCCTCAGTTCGTATGAGGTCCACTGGCCAGGGACACTTAAATTCCCACCCACCCTACCCCTCACCCCACCCACCCGTGGGTTGCATTGATTATATAGTCATCAAATAGATTGACATTTGTCTTCAAATTAGGTGTAACACCCACCATTTCTCCTTGTCCTAGAACTGCTTTATAACAGTCTTAATCTGCATGTTGTGTGTTCAATGCAAAAGCTGCGGTGTCTTCATTCTAAGAAGAATCATTTGGAGCCTGAGAGCCTGCCCTATATGTTGCAAGTTATCTGCTATGCATAAAGAATTGATTCTATTAAGGGAAGAATTAGCTACAATTAAACACAACTCCTCTAGGGTACAAATTGAAAAAACCTACCATCGCTCCCACAAAGAAAAAAGTGCTTTAATATCATGAAATAAGATACAAGCCATCAATCAGCTGGCAATTCCTGTACTCATACAGTTTTGGGATTGTGGATTGGCCTCATAAAGAGCCTGAAAAACTGGATGTGAGAACAAGAAAACTCTTCCATGCTCATGAAGTAATTTACAAGAATCAGTGTATTCTAAGATTGTACAGCCCTAGAGCTGAAGGATGGCTAGGACTTATAGAGATTGACTACACCTACAGAGTTACTAACGTAGGCCTCCAAGCCTATATGATAGCATCATCAGGTCCAAATACACAAAATGTGCTGAAATTTGAAAGTAAACGTCCAGAATCCGTCTCCATCATCAAACTTTGACAAGCATTCCGATGATTAGAAGAAACGAGAGAGAATCCACAGGTGTGCATGAGAAAGATAGCAACAGAATTTGCAAAACAAGAAAAAAAATCTTCAAAGAATTCGATCAGCAGGCGAGGAAAAACAAGTGGCAAATGAACAAATACAGTGGAAAATACAGTGTTACTCCTAGAATATTTTGTCGATCAAGAACGGACACACGAATGGTCGAGGAGAGATAGACTGAAACCGAAGGATGAAAGATTGATAGCTGCAGCCCAGGATAGTAGATTACGGACAAGATGGTTTACAGTGAGTACTGAAAAAATTGGCACAACAGACATATGCCACTTCTGTAAGAAAGAGCTGGAAACAATGACTCACCTAATAGCAGGCTGTGAAGTTCTGATGGCGGAAAATTTCTATACAGAAAGGCACAACAAAGTAGCACGCCTCCTACACTGGAAACTCTGTAAACACTACAAAATCACTGTCCCTGAAAAACACTGGGATCATGACCCAAAGAGAATAACAGAGAATGAAGAGGTTATGACCACCCGGGACTTTCCCATTCCGACGGATAAGAAACTGAATGCCAGGAAACCTGACACAGTGGTAAAGGAGAAGAACACCAGAATGACATTGATAATAGAAGTGTCGGTACCGAGTGATTATTCCGTGAATCGCGTGAAGAGGGAAATCTTGAAGACAAGGAAGATCTTGTCTTACTAAACTGTTATGTTTTTTTGAAGGAGTGAATAAACAGGTGGACAAAGGTGAGTCGGTTGATATTGTGTATCTGGACTTTCAGAAAGCCTTTGACAAGGTCCCTCATCAGAGACTTTTGGCAAAACTAAAGAGTCATGGGATAGGAGGCAGTGTACTATTGTGGATCAGGAACTGGTTAAAAGATAGAAAGCAGAGGATAGGGCTAAATGGCCAATTTTCCCAATGGAGAAAGGTGAATAGTGGTGTACCCCAGGGATCTGTGCTGGGTCCGCTGCTTTTTGACATATTCATAAATGACCTGGAAAGTGGAATAACGAGTGAGGTTATCAAATTTGCAGATGACACAAAACTATTTAAAATTGTTAAAACCGAAGAGGATTGTGAAAAATTGCAAGAGGATCTTGATAAATTGGAAGACTGGGCATCAAAATGGCAGATGAAATTTAATGTGGACAAGTGCAAGGTTATGCACCTAGGGAAGAACAACCCAAACTATGGTTACACGATGCAAGGTTCCACATTAGGAACCACCACCCAGGAAAAAGATTTAGGCGTCATTGTGGATACCATGTTAAAACCCTCGGCCCAGTGTGCAGCGGCGGCCAAGAGAGCAAATAGAATGCTAGGTATGATAAGGAAAGGAATGGAAAATAAACAAAAGATATTATAATGCCTCTATATCGTTCGATGGTGAGACCGCACCTTGAATATTGTGTGCAATTCTGGTCGCCGTATCTTAAAAAGGATATAGCGATTTTAGAAAAGGTTCAGAGAAGAGCCACCAAAATGGTAAAGGGGATGGAAGGATACTCCTATGAAGAAAGGCTAAAAAGGTTAGGGCTCTTTAAACTGGAAAAGAGACGGCTGAGGGGAGATATGATAGAAGTCTATAAATTAATGAACGGAATGGAACGGGTAAACGTAGATCGATTGTTTACGTTATCAGAATATAGAAAGACTAGGGGACATGCAATGAAGCTACAGGGTAAATTATTTAAGACCAATAAAAGAAAATATTTTTTCACTCAACGTGTAATCAAACTCTGGAATTTGTTACCGGAGGATGTAGTAAAGGCTGTTAGTGTAGCTGGGTTTAAAAGGGGTTTGGACAAGTTCCTGGAGGAAAGGTCCATAAACCATTATTAAGAAGTGACCGAAGATATCAATGCTTGACCCAGTACAAGCATTGTGGAACTTGTGTCTCTTGGGGAAACTGCTAGGTACATATGACCTAGTTTGGCCACTGTTGGAAACAGAATACTGGGCTTGATGGACCTTGGTCTGACCCAGTATGGCATATCTTATGTTCTTATGTTCTTATGTTGAAGTATCAAGAAATGCAATCAGAGACCAAGAAAATGTGGCAGAAATATACAGAAATATTTCCCCTAGTACTGGGAGCCACAGGCCCGTTAAAGAAGAATTTCCAAGCACATCTTGACAAACTACCCATATATGTTACATCTTATGAACTCCAGCAGGAGGCTCTCTTTGGCACGATGCAAGTATTACGCCGAGCATTAGCAGTAAATTTGAGAGAATAAGATCCTATTCCACATACCCTGGCTTAGAATTGGAGGTTCACGACTGCCATGGTATGCACAAAACTATCCTATTAGGAGAAACTACCCCGAATCAAACAGCCCAGGAACAAATGGATCACAGTGGGCTCTGATACGTTGCAACTTGTAACACGGAGACACCCTCTCCATCAAGAGATATCCCTGCATAATGCCTTCTCTGCATTGGGAAATGAGAGTGTTATCATCCACTTAGGTACAAATGACCCTGCTAGAAACAGTGCCTCTACAGTTCAAAGCGACCTCCAGATTCTGGGAGAGAAACTCAAGCCCATTGTTAACACTATAGCATTCTCAGAAGTTCTGACTGTTCTTGGTAAGGGGGCAGAAAGGCTGTATCGCATAATCAACTTCAATACATGGCTTCAAACCTTGTGCAAACAAGAAGGATTTAGATAGATAGATGACTGGGGAAAATGATGGAACAACAAGAGGCTATACTGTGTTGATGGACTGAAACTCTCTCTGTCACAGGGAAAAGGATCCTAAGTGAAAATTTCAGGCATTAAGTGGCAGGCATTTAAACTAGGGAAAGGGGTGACATATGAAGAAGAACAAGTTCAGGTTGTCAATCCCAGAAAAGCATAATAACACTGGAAACAGCCACACTATTAACCCACACATCAATGGCAAGTGGGAAGAGGTTTGTAGGACAGAATCCAAGCAAAATACAGACAAGCCAGTCAACAAATATTGGAAAGCAATGAGTGCAAATACTTGAAGCCTAGCCAACAAAGTTCCTGACCTGGAATGCTGGAAATGGACTAGGACACATGGCCATTACAGAAACATGGTTTAATGGGTCACATGAATGGGATATAGCCATAGCTCATTATAATTTATTTAGGAGAGATAGAGAAGGCAGAAAAGAAGGAGGAGTAGCCCTATATTGCAAAAGCAACAATAAAACTGCTGAAATGCAGGAGACATGGGGAAAAGAAGCTCTGTAGATTGTGTTGGAAAGAGGAGATGGCACAATCATCCATACTGGTACAGACTACAGTCCTCCAACTCAAACTGAAGAAATGGATAGAGACTTGATTATTGATAAGAACATAAGAACATAAGATATGCCATACTGGGTCAGACCAAGGTCCATCAAGCCCAGAATCCTGTTTCCAACAGAGGCCAATCTAGGTCATAACTACCTAGCAGTTTCCCCAAAAGACACAGGTTCCACAATGCTTGTACTGGGTCAAGCATTGATATCCTGGGTCCCTTCTAATAATGGTTTATGGACCTTTCCTCCAGGAACTTGTCCAAACCTTTTTTAAACCCAGCTACACTAACAGCCTTTACTACATTCTCCGGTAACAAATTCCATAGTTTGATTACACGTTGAGTGAAAAAATATTTTCTTTTATTAGTCTTAAATAGTTTACCCTGTAGCTTCATTGCATGTCCCCTAGCCTTTCTATATTCTGATAATATAAACAATCGATCTACGTTTACCCGTTCCACTCCGTTCATTAATTTATAGACTTCTATCATATCTCCCTTCAGCCGTCTCTTTTCCAGGTTAAAGAGCCCTAACCTTTTTAGCCTTTCTTCATAGGAGTATCCTTCCATTCCCTTTACTATTTTGGTGGCTCTTCTCTCAACCTTTTCTAATAACGCTATATCCTTTTTAAGATATGGCGACCAGAATTGCACACAATATTCAAGGTGCGGTCTCACCATGGAACGATATAGAGGCATTATAATATCTTTTGTTTTATTTTCCATTCCTTTCCTTATGATACCTAGCATTCTATTTGCTCTCTTGGCCACCGCTGCACACTGGGCCAAGGGTTTTAACATGTTATCCACAATGACGCCTAAATCTTTTTCCTGGATGGTGGTTCCTAATGTGGAACCTTGCATCGTGTAACCATAGTTTGGGTTGTTCTTCCCTAGGTGCATAACCTTGCACTTGTCCACATTAAATTTCATCTGCCATTTTGATGCCCAGTCTTCCAACTTATCAAGATCCTCTTGCAATTTTCCACAATCCTCTTGGGTTTTAACAACTTTATATAGTTTTGTGTCATCTGCAAATTTGATAACCTCACTCGTTATTCCACTTTCCAGGTCATTTATGAATATGTCAAAAAGCAGCGGACCCAGCACAGATCCCTGGGGTACACCACTATTCACCTTTCTCCATTGGGAAAATTGGCCATTTAGCCCTACCCTCTGCTTTCTATCTATTAACCAGTTCCTGATCCACAGTAATACACTGCCTCCTATCCCATGACTCTTTAGTTTTGCCAAAAGTCTCTGATGAGGGACCTTGTCAAAGGCTTTCTGAAAGTCCAGATACACTATATCAACTGACTCACCTTTGTCCACCTGTTTATTCACACCTTCAAAAAAACATAACAGATTAGAAAGACAAGATCTTCCTTGTCTAAAGAAATGTTGGCTGTCTCCCATTAGGCCATGATTATCTACATGCTGAGTAATTTTATACTTTATAATGGTTTCTACCATTTTTCCCAGTACTGACGTCAGGCTCCTGGGATCATCCCTGGAACCCTTTTAAAAATTGGTGTTAAATTGGCGATCCTCCAATCTTCAGGTATTAGAGATGATTTTAATGATAGTTCACAGATTACTAATAGCAGGTCTGCAATCTCATATTTCAGTTCTTTCAACACCCTTGGATGTATACCATCTGGCCACGGTGATTTGCTACTCTTCAGTTGATCTAAAAGTCGTAATACATCTTCCCGATGTATCGATATTTCCTTCAATTCTTCTGCACCTTTAAATACCACTTCAGTCATGGGTAACATCCCTACATCTTCCTCAGTAAAGACCGAAGCAAAGAATTCATTCAGTCTCTCCGCTATCGCCTTGTTGCCTCTTAGTGCCCCTTTAACCCCTCTATCATCTAATGGACCAACTGATTCTCTCACAGTTTTTTGCTACGAATGTACTTGAAAAAGTCTTTATTTCGCGTTTTTACTTCCGCAGCAAGCTTTTTCTCAAATTCTCCCTTTGCCTGCCTTATCAATGTCCTGCATTTGACTTGCCAGTGCTTGTACTGTTTCCAAGTTTCGTCGTTTGGCTCTTTTTTCCATTTCCTGAAAGATGCTTTTTTGGCAACAACAGCCTCTCTGACCTCACCTTTAAACCATGCTGGCAGTTTTTTGGACTTCCTTCCACTTTTCTTAAAGCATGGAATACAGCTGGTCTGGGCTTCCAAGATAGTAGTTTTCAACAACACCCAAGCTTGATGTAAGTCTTTAACCTTTGCAACTGCTCCTTTTAGTTTTTTCTTAACTATTGTCCTCATTTTATCATAGTCTCCCTTTCGAAAGTTAAAAGGTAGTACTGTGGATTTCCTTACTATCCCTCCTCCACTAATTAAATCAAACACGATCATGCTATGATCACTATTGCCAAGTGGCCCCAACACCCTTATCTCTTGCACTAGATCTGCTGTTCCACTAAGGAATAGGTCTAATATAGCTTCCCCTCTGGTCGGTTCATGAACCAGCTGCTCCAAGAAGCAGTCACTTATTTCATCTAGGAACTTTATCTCCCTAGCATGTCCTGACGTGACACTGACCCAGTCGATACCGGGGTAATTGAAATCACCTATTATTATTACTGCGCTGTAATGTTTGTTAGCTTCCTTGATTTCTTTGAGCATTTCTTCATCCATTTGTTTATTCTGGCCAGGCGGTCGATAGTACACCCCCACTGCCATCGCCTTCCCCTTTTTACATGAAATTTTAATCCATAGAGATTCTACAGCAAATTTTGTTTCCTGCAAAACTTTAATCCTTTCTGACTCAATGCCCTCTCTAACATAGAGTGCAACCCCTCCACCAATTTGATCAGCTCTGTCATTACGATATAGTTTGTACCCAGGTATCACAGTGTCCCACTGGTTGTCCTCCTTCCACCATGTCCCTGATATTCCAATCATATCTAACCTCTCATTTAGTGCTATATATTCTAACTCTCCCATTTTATTTTTTAGACTTCTAGCATTTACATACAAGCATTTTAGAGACTGTATTTTATTCATATTAATTTGGCTATTGGTAGACATGGGTAATTTGGGATCTTTAATCTCGGTCTGCTCCATACTCGAGGGCATTTGGGCTACTTTTCTCTTTTTTGGAACCTCTCTTTGCTTTTTTGGAACCTCTCTGCGTCAAGGATACATTCTTCCGAACCATCCGCTCTTGGGTGACTGTCGGCTTTCCTATTATCTCGTTTAAAAGCTGCTCTATCTCCTTTTTAAAGGTTAATGCCAGCAGCCTGGTTCCATCCCAGTTAAGGTGAAGCCCATCCCTTTGGAAGAGCCCCTCCTTTCCCCAGTTCCTAACAAATCCAAAACCCTCATCTCTGCACTATTGTCTCATCCACGCATTGAGACTCCGGAGCTCTGCCTGCCTTTTGGATCCTGCGCGTGGCATGGGAAGCATTTTGGAAAACGCTATCCTGGAAGTTCTGGATTTCAACTTCCTACCTAAAAGCCTAAGTTTAGCCTCCAGAACCTCCCTACCACATTTTCCTATGTCATTGGTACCGACATATACCAAGACAGCAGACTCCTCCCCAGTACTATCTAAGACCTTATCCAGGTGACGCGTGAGGTCCGCTACTTTCGCACCAGGCAGGCATGTTACCAGGCGATCCTCACGTCCACCAGCCACCCAGCTATCTACATGCCTAATGATCGAATCACCAACTATAACGGCTGTCCTAACCCTTCCCTGATGGGCACGTGGCCCTGGAGAAACTTCCTCGGTGCGAGAGGGTTTTACATCACCTGGAGGACAGGTCCTAGTTACAGTATCACTTCCTGCCACACCAGGGTGATGCTCTCCTGTCACGTGACCTCTCTCCTCCATGGCAACAGGGATGCTGCCAGACTGGAGGTGGGACTTCAGGACTATATCCCTGTAGGTCTCGTCTATGTACCTCTCTGTCTTTCTTATGTTTTCCAAGTCTGCTACTCTACGCTCTAGAGAATGGACTCGTTCCCTGAGAGCAAAGAGCTCCTTCCACCTCGTGCACACGTAAGACCTCTCACCAACTGGGAGAAAATCATACATGTGACACTCAATGCAAAAGACTGGAAAGCCCCCATCTCGCTGCTAGACTGCTGTCTGCATCTTAGTTTTAAGCTTGTGTTTAGATCTTTAAGATCTTTACTTACTAAGGGTTGCTATAAATAGCTCAACCATTAAACTATTATATTTAAACTACAAGCTCTTTGCTGGGTTCCAAATTTAACCAGAAAGCTCTCTTCTGTGTTTTAAATTTAAACTAAAAGTACTTTGCTGATGCTAGGCCCTGAGTGTCAATTAAATTTAAACTACATCTTTGGTATTGCAAAGATAGCCATGAAGGGGGAAGTGATCATATTGGGTGACTTTAATCTATCCAATAAGGACTGGAGCATTGCTACTGCAAATCTAGAAAGAAGTAAAAAAAAAATGTGGATGCCTTCCAAGATGTACTGCTTAGACAAATGGTGATGGAACTGACCAGGGAAAGTTCATTGCTGAATTTAGTACTCACCAACTGAGATAGTGTGTCGAATGTCCGGGAAGGTGCCCATGTGAGCAACAGCAATCACCACATGTTATGGTTTGAGATAAAAGCCAGGGCAGAGTCCAATCACAGCAAGCTCAAAGTTATAGACTTCAAAAATGATGACACAGAAAAAAATACACGATAAAGCTAAAAGGATAGCAAAATCAAAGGCAGAAGAATGTCTAAAGATCTAAAGTGTGATGACAAAACATTTTTCAGGTATATTCGGGAGAAGAGGAAGATCAGAGGTGGAATTGCAAAACTCAAAATGCCGAGAACAGATTCATGGAAAGTGACATTGAAAAAGCGAAAATGCTGAACAAATACAATACTTCTGTTCTGTTTTTACTAAAGAAAATCCTGGAGAAGGATCACCTGTGATTGACAAATATAAAAACAGGTATGGAGTAGATACCACACCATTCACAGAAGTTAATGTGTTAGAACAGCTTGCAAAACTGAAAGTGAACAAGGCAATGGGAATGGATGGGATATATCCCAGGATACTGAAAGAGCTCAGAGAGGTTCTCGCAGGGCCTTCAAAGGATGTTTTTAATAGATTCTTGGACAAAAGAGAAGTTCCACAGGACTAGAGAAGGGCTGATGTGGTATCTCTCCATAAAAGTGGTAATAGGGAAGAAGTGACAAAACACAGGCCAGTAAGCCATACCTCGGTGGCAGGAAAAGTAATGGAAGCGATCCTGAAGAAAGAATAGTGGACTTTTTCAAAACCAATAGGTTGTATGATTGGAAGCAACATGGTTTTTACCAAAGGACGATGATGCCAAACAAATCTGATTGAGTTCTTTGACTGGGTGACCAGAGAACTAGATCAAGGGCATGTGATGATGTGATCTACTTAGATTTCATCAAAGCCTTTGATATTGCTCCTCATAGGAGGCTTATCAATAAACTGAATAGCCTGGGGATGGGTCCTAAGGTGGTGAACTGGATCAGAAATTGGTTGACTGACAGACGACAGAAGGTGATGGTAAACAGAACTCACTCGGTTGAAAGAAAGGTCATTAGTGGCATGCCCCAGGGATCAGTCCTGGAACCGGTACTGTTCAATGTATTTGTAAGTGATATTGCTGAAGGACTGAGCGGAAAAGTCTGTCTTTTTGCAAACGACACAAAACTTTGCAACAGAGTGTACTCCCCTGAGGGAGTGGATAACATGAGGAAAGATCTACAAAAGCTGGAAGAATGGTCTAATGCTTGGCAGTTAAGATTTAATGTGAAGAAGTGCAGTGTCATGCACTTGAGATGCTTGGGATGCAGAAATCCAAGGGAATTGTTTGTGACAGGGGGTGAGAGGTTGGTGTGCATGGACCAGGAGAAGGATCTCTGAGTAACTGTTTCTGAGGATCTCAAGGTGGCGAAATAATGTGACAAGGCTGTGGCAAAAGCCAGATGGATGCTGGGTTGCATACGGAGAGGAATTACCAGCAGAAAGGAGGAGGTACTAATGCCACTGTACAAGTCACTGGTAAGGCCTCACTTAGAATATTATGTTCAGTTTTGGAGACCATACCTCGCAAAGGATACAAAAAGACTGGAAACGGGTTCAGAGGAAGGCCGCCAAAATTAATTGGAGCCTGCGCCAGAAGACATATGAGAAGAGACTTGAAGACCTAAATATGTATACTCTAGTCTAGAGGACAGGAGGGACAGGGGAGATATGATACAGACCTTTTAATACTTAAAGAGTATTAATGCATAAACAAACCTGTTTCAAAGACGGGGAATCTGAAAAACTAGAAGGTATAACATGTAGCTGCAAGGGAGTAAACTGAAAGGCAACGTCAGGAAATACTTTTTCACTGAAAGGGTGGTGGATGTTTGGAATGTCCTCCCAATGGGGCAAATATAGTGACAGAATTCAAAATGGCAGGCAAAAGGATAAAATCAAAATAACCTTAACTGTCTCTGCTATCTCAACAAATAGGAGTGACCTGTACAGAGCGGTGGGTATACCCCTAAACAAAGGCATTGGGAGGGGTGATCTGCATGGAGTGGCAGGTGCACCTACTCTTGCTATCTTGCTGGGCAGGCTAGATGGACCATGATAGTCTTTATCTGCCTTCATATACTATCTTACTATGTATTAAAGGAATCATGAAGTCAGAGGACTACCAAGGTATTTTGGAGCAAAATATGCTACCTATCTAGGTCTGGGTCTAAGGACATGAGTCCTCCAGCAGGACAATGACCCAAAACATACATCCAAAAGTACAAAAGAATGGTTAGAAAGGAAAAAAAATGGACTGTTTTAAACTGCCCAGCAATGAGTCATGATCTGAATCGAATCGAAAACCTTTGGAAAGAGCTGAAATCTCTCATTAGTAAAAGGAATCCTGTAAATATTCATGAGATGGAACAAATCACAGTTGAAGAGCAGGAGAAACTAACAGCAGACAGATGTACAAAACTTATAGATAGCTACAAGAAACATTTGGAGGCTGTCATCAAGAGTAACCAACTATTAGTGAAAGGTGCCATTAATCCTGTCCAGGTCATATTTTGTTTTTTTCTCAGAAATGATTACATCTAAGTTGGAGTGAAGGAGTAGCCTAGTGGTTGGAGCAACTACCTAGTACCCAGAAGATCAAGGGTTTGATTCCCACTGGCACTTCTTGTGACTTTGGGCAAGTCACTTTACCCTCCATTGCCTCAGAAGAAAAGGCTGGCAATCTACTTCTGGTGATACATTGCCAAGAAAACCCAGAGGTAACTGGGTCGCTATGAGTCAACACTGACTTGATGGCACTAAAAAAAAAAAAAAGTTGTACAGATATCCTTTTTCTGCTATATACCTTAGAACATACTATTAAAATATTATGATGACATACTGTACAGTTGGAATATTTCAAATTATTTCTCAAGATTTATTTTATTTAACCCTTTTTAAATGCTACTTTTCTGGGTAGTCAAAGCGGTTTACATGGAACAACATGGTGAACTTAGCTAAGTTCAAATTAGAATGAACTGTTTAGGTACAATAAACTTGGAGGATAACAGGGTGTAACTATAAGGTGAACTCTGATTATACGGCAACAAGGCGAACTCGGAAAAGTTCAGAGTACAAAGAACAGGGTAGTTACAAATCTCATAAGGGTATGGTGGGGTGAAGTGTTTGCAGTGGGTAAGGATTGGAGGAGGATTGACCTGGTATTGCCTCTATGCTAGCAGGGTGTATCTTTATGTTTAGTCATTAATGACATACCCATAGTGCTTGGTAAATAAGTATGTAAACAATATTCATACGCATGGAGTGTGGGGAACAGTAAGATAAGTGCAGTATATTCCATGTGTATGGATACTGTTTACATACTATGACTTAGGGGTATGTTTACTAAACTGCGTTAGTGCAAATCGCGTTAGGAGCCGCGTTAGTGAAAGGAAAGCCAAAAAAGGACATGGGCGGGACATCCTAACCACTAACGCACGTTCCAAAAACTAACGAGCGTTACAGGGCACCGTGGCGCATTACTGCGCGTTAATCGTATGAAGGCGTACAGACACAAAGCACTGAAACAGAGCTGTAGCACAATGGTTAGTGTACTGACCGCTGTTACAGGCAGCATGGATTCGAGTCCCCAGTGTGCCTAACACAGAAGGCTGGTCCAGGCATCACCCTGTACATTACACAGGGAATGAGGAGGCATGTTTTTCTTTACGTTGAGTAGTGGTGCCAGAAACACACCCTCGCAGTGTGCCTAGCCACGTGCGTGGCTGCGTGTGTTGGTACGCGCGTAGCTACGTGCATTGGTGCGTGCGTACAATCGTGCGTGGGTACGTGTGTTTTTACCAGCGTGGGCACCTAATATTACAGACTCTTTAGGGTGTCCTGCACCTATGCATTATGCTAACAGATGTACGTGTGATGGCCTATGGTGTATCTGAGCCTGTGAGCAGGTGCTGGATTTACCCAGGGTTGGATTGTGCCAGTCACACCCATGATGCACTGCACATGCAAATCAGCCGTCCACAGATACACACCATGGGGAATGTACCCCCACAGCACCTCAGCCTGGTAGGGGGGAAGTGATCAGGTGCACCTCCACAGTACCTCGGCCTGGTAGGGGGTACTGACCATGTGTTGTACTGGCACAGAGTAGCTACACACTGTCACATTGTGCGGGTACTGTGCTCACCCTGAGGGTGCAGTGAGGCGCCCAGCACTAGGTCCACAGCACCGGCCATGGCACAGGTCCAAAGCAGTGTTAATGTGTGAGATAGGTAGTTTCTGCAGGAACACCTTGGACATCTCTGTCTGTTTCAGTCAGGTGTAGCCCCCATGCACCACCACCACCCCCAGGGCTGAGGATGGCAAACAGGGTCTCCTATCAAAAGATCCACAGTCTACCTCCCTGCAAAGGTGGCAGTAGAGGGGAACATCAACCCCAGTCCTGCTGAGGAACAGACACCCCACAGGGCAGTCAATGCAGCTCTGTACACATCCATAACACAATAGCAGACAGACATTAGGCCTGGATATGGTATGCTGCACCCCACCACTATCTGATATTCCCCTGGTGCAAGCCATCAGCCACTGCACACTGCAAGCCACTCCATCACAACACATACCAGCTGCAAACAGTCTGCTAGTGCCCAGTGGAGATGCCTGCACCCAGAACTGGGATGTCAGCATACACAGCAAGCAGATACATCAGTGACTGGGCCCCCCAAAAAAACCCATATCTATCACATAAGAGAAATACTAGATAGCACTATGGGAGTGCCTAGCCATGCTGTGGTCACTGCACAGTCAGGGTGAGAGTGATCTCTCAGCAGGATATACTGAGGTCACCCTGTCTGTGTAGGTGGTGGCCGGGCACTACAATGTGCCTGTCACTGCCCTATGCCCTGTGCAGATGCACCCTGGCCAGGCCACCCTGTCCGGCCTATACCCATGGTACCTTGCTCCTCATTATGCACATTGGCAGCCCAATACTGGCAACATTGCTGGCAGTGTGGGCTGTGGAAGGTGTTTTCAGCCACCACACACTGGATAGACAGACAGCCACCCCCACACCTATGCCAGCATTGTGCTACTATAGAGGTGGTCAGCAGCCATACCCACCACACCAGTCCTGGGCATAGTACAGGCATGGATATGGTACACAAGACTGTTGGGGGGTCACTCCCCAGGGTGGTGAACACTGTCAGAGACCAGACCTGCAGCACACACCGCAGACATCAGAATGATTGTTATGGTGGAGCTCAATGAGCAAAATGTGCTTAACATAGGAATTGATATCTGACAGTTATCATAGGAAACGTTTGATAGCTGTGTACCATATACCCAGGTGTAGGGTGGCATTGCTAAGGTATGCAACTGCTAGTATTGGGAGATACAGGCAGGGCCCAATGTCTTGCCTCTCCAGGAGGCATTGGCCAATGGGGCCTGTGGGTGTGTGTGTGGCACTGTTGGCTGCTGCTTTACGGCAGAGTTCCCCAACTCCAGTTCTGGTGTTCCAAACACTGTTCGGGTTTTCATGCTGTCCCTCATAAATATGCATGAGCTACATCTGCATACCATGGGGGTGGTGCATAGCTATGCAGCACAGGCATCTTTATTAGAGGCAGCATGAAACCGGAATGGTGTGGGGCCCTCCAGGACTGCATTTGCGGGACTCTGCTTTAGGTAATGTGCCTGTTTCTGGTGTCTGTGTTTGGTGTGGTAAAATATAGGCCATGCGTATGTTCTGTGCAATAAAGGAGTGCCTTTACTATCACTGTTTAGTGGTGGGTAAAACTATGGGGGCTGGGTTGGCAGGAGCCCCAGCTGGGATTTGAACCTGTGACCCTCTGGTCTTACAGGCACTGGCTGTGTCTGTTGCACCACACTGTGGCCACAGAGACAGTACAGTCCCTGGAGATAGGAAAACTGGCCTGACGAGTCAGAAACCCTGCTCTGCACAATTTTACTGTGGGCTCATTTACCTTGTATGGAGACAAAAGTGCAAATAAACCTCAAACAGACCTCGAAAAAAGGGGCAAACACCCATAACCGAGCTGGGCAACAATGATATCATTGGGCAACAATGAAGAACACTCCCAGGAAAGCTCCAATAAAATGAAATCCTTTTTGAAAGGGTCTACGGAGCGTAGACCCTTCCAAACATCATTTATTTTTTTTGGAGCTTTCCTGGGAGTGTTTTTCATTCTTGCCCATTGCTATCACTGTTGCCCAGCAGGATTATACTTTCTACAATATTTCTTGTGGTCATTTTTAAAGTTTTATGTGAACTTTTGTTCTGTGCACATGTATCACACTGCTCAGGTTTTGTAGGTTTCCCCGGTTTTGCTGTACATTGCTGACGGAAATGGTTTCTCTTCCCTGTAATATGCCTTTAACGGCAGGTTTTCATTCGCGTTGGAATTGAGCTCAGAAATTCAGCGCGTTAGTGAGAGGGGAGCCTCTCCCCGCCCACTCTCCGCCCATTGACCCCTTCTCTCCGCCCACTCTCCACCTTCTGCGCTGTTTTAACGCGCCGCGGGGCTTTACGATCGTTACGTGCGGTTAACGCGCGTAGTATGAGGTTAACGGTCGTTGGCGCGTGATTACGTGCGTTATACTGCACTTACGATCGTTAACGTCATACAACGCGCGTTATTCAAGTTTACCGCACTTTAGTAAACATACCCCTTAGTCTTTTATTGTTTTAGGGCTGAGTCAGAGGAAAGAAGAGGTTGTCTGACCCTAAGGGAGAGTTGGCTATTGTACCTATGAGAAGAGAACGAGGATAGTACTGGTGTAATTGAGCGGCTCTGAGATACTTCCAACTTTTAAGTCAATTGTGAAAATTTGGGTAGTGTTCAAAAATTGTTTTACAATATGAATAAAGATTCATTCTTTTTAAAAAATGAGTATTGAAAATCAAAAAAGTACTTTCTTTGAATTGATAAAATAAAATATTGAAATTGAATGGGAATTTTTTTAAGACTGGTGACATGAGTATCTCGCTTTCCCTTATCGTAATCTTTATTGCCGCAAGGTGGGATTAGAGCCATCTTGAGGTCTTATTCTCCTGAATATCTGTATTTGGTGATAAGTTCGTGAAAGAATGGTAATGTTCAGCCCTTTATTAGTTTGGTATTTGGAGAGTGTTAATAGGAGAGTTTCTAAGTATTCTTTTGTTAGATGCACAAAACTAACCCATTTGGAAAAACTGCCCCATAACCTATCCAAGGTGAGGTTGAATGGGAGTTTCTGGGTCTAAGTAGGAGCAGGGGACCAATCAGAGAAGATGCACTCTCAGAACTCATGAAAACAGGTGTTTTAAAAATTATGTGGATTTGTGACTTGTAAATTCTTTTTCTGAGGGTGCGGGGGAAATTTTCCAACTACCTATAGGCCACATTCCATGTCATCTTCAACTCTCATTCAGGCAGTGATGGGGTGGGTGTTCACTGCTTCCAGAACTTCAGCAATCCAAGTTTCTGAGCTTGCTTTATGAAATAATAAAATGTTTCTCTAATGCACAGAGTACTCTTTTTTGTGTCTGCTTAAAACTTCATGTTATCCTAACTATGCTGTGTTACTGCATACAGACTGAAGCCTGCTTACCAAGCAGGAACAGTATTACGACCTGTTTTATGAGTATGCAGGAACTGCTTATGTAACTGTCTTTCAGCATTTTTGTTGCATCAATCTTTGCAGCCTGCAATATCGAGATCAATGTAAAAAAGCAAGTCTCTTGAAGTGCTGCATCTCAAAGTTTGCATGCATCAAACACTTAGAGAGGTCAGTAAAAAAAAGGGGGTGATTTTATCTGTAAAATTTCTTTCTATGTTTAGATGGCACCAATAACAATGATAAATATTCCATCATGTAGCAGAGCAGGAGAAGGGGCCCTTACGGAGCTTCAAGGGCCCCTTCCCTACATAAGTTTTATTATAATATTTGCAAGTAAAAACAAAACTCTCTCCTGTAGTCTGATCTTAAATGTAACTTTAAGAAAATACATTAGCAATAGATGGGAATCAAGGAATCATTTATAGGATATCTTAAGAACAGTATTGGACCCATGTCCTTCTCAAAATCATGCTTCTTCCACCGAACTAAATCTTTATAAGATACATTTTTACTCTATAGGAATTTACTATTTGAAAGCCACCAACCTCCTCAGTTTGTGAAACTATAGAACACATCCCAGTAATAGACAAGTCTCAGTAAGTCTGATTTTTATATACTGATTCAAAATTCCATGCAGAGAGGTGCATATTCAAAGTCATCCTGTTGGCTAAGTAATGTCTCAACCAAACAAGATCAAAGTCTTAGAAAATTGTTGATCAGTATAAATTTAACTGCATAATTTTGCAAGGCGGTTATATTTAACTGTTCAACTTCTGGGTAGTGCAGGGCTCAGAGTTAGAATGAGAAAGCTTTGCAGCCATGAAATGAGCAGTTTTTGGCACCTTATTCATGATCAGGAGCAGGTATAGGCATGGATGCATCGACAACCAGGGCCCGACATGCTTGTGCCTTTCTGAATTTGCACTGTGATGTGCATTTCATTTGCTCCATATAGGCCACACCCTCACGCTACATAAATGTGCTTGTGCCGGGGTTGTATATATACCAAGTTTTCTAAAATGGGTCCAAGGATGTCTCTGTACTTTGCACATCAGAATTCCCATTTTCGGACATATAAATCATGAATTGAGCTTCTAAAATTTCCCCACGTACTCTTAGGGGGGAGACAGGTTCCTTGGGTGGGGCTGGGAAATTATTTGTTGTAATTTTGAATTTTCACAAGTATGTGAGCTATTTGGTTAGGAAAAACATTTGTACAAAACATTTTGCCAACTTTCAGTTACATTAAAATCAGTTAGGGCATAGTATGACAAGCTAACGTTCAGTTAAATTAAAATCAGGGTATAGCACAACAAGCCATTTTTCAATTAATTTAAAATCAGAAAGGGTATAGCTTAAATAGAGAAAGCAGAGTAAGGTAAATATTATTTGAATATACAGAGATAAATTGCTAGAGAAATCTTTTACAAAAAGGCCTTCCAGTGAGAAGGCAAGAGAACTCTGAAATTATTTATATAAGGGGTTATTCTGAGCCACGAACAGCAGGGATGGACGGCCCAACGGGATGTCCATCCCCGCTATTCGTGTCCTTGCCTGCCCCGACTAACTTCCTTGTTGGTTGTGTGGGGAAGTTAGACAGGGGCGAGGAATGGGCGGCACAGGGGCAGAGAGTGGGTGGGCAGCGGGTGATCGCCAGCCCTGGCATACAAGGCCAATTCTAATGTCGGCCCTGTACATCCGGGGCTGGCAAAATGTCCGGGGAGGTTATTCCACCTCTGAGGTGGAATAACTTCCCTGGACGTTTAGTTTTGCGGCTGCTGGAGTGCGGATGGGGCAGGGGGGGCCAGGGTTTATTCCCTGCAGGTCGACCCTAGCCTTAGGAGGCCAGATCGGGGGTCGGGCTGTGGGAAATAACCCCTTTTTCTTGGCGGTGTGGTACCATGGCAATATGATGCCATGGTGCCGCAGCTCCATTTAAAATCCCTGACTGAGTTAGCCAGGTGCAGTCCTGCATGTGCAGGACTGTTCGCGATCCTGTGGGATCAGAATCGCAATCCCCTCTGTGAGTCCGATTCAGACTGGAAGCACAGAGGGGAACTACGTCCAGGACAGAATCAGGCTCACAGGTGTTAAAGTCAAGTGACAGATCAAAGGAACAACTTGAAAGGCTCCCTCTATCAAACCAAGGGTAGTGTGAATCCCCAGCAATGAAACTGTTAGAAGAGACTGCTTTACTAGCACAGATATAAGGAGGTCAATCAAAGCTTGATGATTTCCTGACTGAGAGACTGGGAGACTGAGACACGTTGTTTTCAATCAAAGGAGAGGCTTTTGAGAAGGACTGGAAATTATCAAGTCAAAGGTTTCTGAAAACTATCAAGTTCAAGGTTTTACTGAAGTACACAAAAATTGGGAAGTTAAGTACATGTTTTCACAAGAGACTGTTTGTTTGTGTTTAAAAGCATAATTTTCAAGCACTGGAGAGAGGGTGTCAATAACTAGAGAAAAAATACCAAGAACCAGTCATTGATGCTATAGGTGCCGCTGGTGAATTTGAATTGTTCTTTCCCAGCAATTCGGCTGCCAACTGGTCTGAGACGGTTCATTGGTTATATTGAAATATCTATTTATTAAGTTTTATGATATCACCCTCCTACATATTCTGCTACAGTGTGTTTTATTGGAGTGATTTTCATAGAATAAGTGCAATATATTGCTCCATAAGAAAGACCCTATTTTTTTGTAAGGTAACATTTAGAACCCATAGCAAACCTGCCGTATCTTAACAGCACTACCTGGACTCACAAAGCACCATATTCTATCTATCAAAAGGCAACACTGCAAATATTAAACCAATACATTTCAGAGAATAGCAATACATGACCTACTGCGGAAAGAGAACAAGTGGCAATGTCAAATAGGAATTACATAAACAGAATACCTCAGCTCAGTTACACATGCAGAACATACACCATCACCAAACAAGGAATCACAATTTAGAAACAGGAAGACAACAATTAAACTGGGAACCCCAAAAGCCAAACTTGGAATGTACAACACTGTAGAAATAAAACTATAAATTAATATCCTTTTGTACTAAACAAAGCACTTTCCCAGAGCTGACATATTCCAGTTAATAAATTCAATATAAAGAGATATTTTTCAAACTTTTGTGCATTTTTTTTCAGTTGCAATTGTTCCAGCCACTTTCTTCTTATCCATTTCCAGTCCTATCCCCCCCATAGCCCATTACCAGTCCTAACCCCCCCATCAGCCCACTTCCAGTCTTACCCTCCCATCACCCCATTTTCAGTCTTACCCCCCTCATAGGCCATTACCAGTCCTAACCCCCCCCCCATAGCCCATTACCAGTCCTAACCCCCCTCCCCCCCATCAGCCCAGGTAGATTTAAAAAAACACAAATGTGCTGCTGCTGCCGCCACCACCGCAGTATCAAGAGTCCCGCGAGCCCCCCCACCTGCCCGGCAGAGTCCTCCCTGCAGCATCAGCTCCAAAAGCGGCGGCTTTCAGAGCTGCGAAGAGAGAGAGTTTCTTGGAGCTGATGCTGCAGGGAGGACTCTGCCGGGCAGGGGGGGCGCCGTGAGATGCTTGATTCTGCCGCTGCCACGGCGACAGCAGCAGCAAGTTTGGTTTATATAAAAATCTACCGGCCAGCTGCTTAACACGCCGGGCCAAATGCGTCGCGGGCCGCACAAGATTCTCTCGGCCCGCGGGCCGTGTGTTTGAGACCCCGGGGCTAAGGAGACATCTCCGTGATTTCAAAGTCCACATGAAAGTCTTCAGATGTCCAAATCATGACTAAACCTTTTAAAATGACCCTCTATGATAAAATAACGAAAATGATTAAGAAAAAATTAAAAGGAGCAGTTGCAAAGGTTCAAGGTTTATATCAATCATGGACGTTTAAACAGTGCTGTACTTGTAATTATATTTACAAATCTAATAAACAAAGTAAAAAAAAAAGGGAGGACAAGGTCCCTTATTTGGTATCCTGATCTTCTAGGAGTGTTACTGCTAGGAGGCTAAAGTGGCTACTTTGGTTGTGGAAGCTGCTGAGGCAGGAACATCTGTCAATCAGTCCTACCCCAACTAGCAACCGGGAGGATTTCTGGTGGGTGCTAGAGGGATTGGCATTATGGGAGGGGGATTCATGGTGAGTACAGGGATCAGGGGCATTTGAGGTTGCAGTGGGATCGGGGGATACTTGGTCCTGGAGAGATTGAGGGGTGAGAGGATTGTTTCTTCAATCCTGGAAAGAGGATATCGGGCTTGATGGACCCTTAGTCTGACCCAGTATGTCATATCTTATGTTCTTAATCAGTGTTTCTTTAAAAGATAGTGGGTCTGATTTCAAACTTTGTGTTGCTATGGGCTAGGAGGAGTTTGACTTCACTTTATCACAGTTTTTCAAAAGTTGAGACAGGGCATTAATTTGTTTTTTGCCCGAAACGCAGCGCTGTGTCTGTTTTATAACTGCAATAGATTTAGTCATGGTGCTACAACATTTATGAGAAACATTTATGAGAAGAACGACATTAAGGAGTTCTCTATACCCTTTTGCTGTCGCAGAAGATTCAAACGAATTTTAACACAGATAAGTGTCTGTTTTTTTGTTTCTTCTATGGGCTTTTTTTGATACAATTATTTGCCTTTGGTTATATATGTAGGTGGCACTATTTCTTGGTGTATTTTACCTATATTATGTGGCTCCATAGTGGGCTCAATAAAAGATTTATTATTGAGTAAAATGGAAGGGTAGCTTCAAGAGGCTGTTTCAACCTCACGGCTGACCTTCCGACAAAAACATTTTTCACACACACAAGCTTAAACTCATTAGGTTTTTGTCAACTCTATTTTGTTTATGGGATGAAAGCCTTTGTGGCACAAACCACAAATCAAGTGAGCGACCTTTCTTGTAATTGGATTTAACTTGATGTAGACACTTAGGTCCCGATATTCTTCTAGGCAGGCTGTGCGCTGCTACGGCGCATAGCTCTGCCCGCCAACCCTTAACCCTGGATATTCAATACCGGGGTCAAATGCGGCCCTGGCATTGAATATACAGGGATTACCGCACAAGCCGGAAGCTATATTATGTAACTGGGCAGCGGCGATATTGCATGCAGCCCGATTAGCTCCTGCGCCAAAAGATAGGTGAGGGTTTTTGGCATAGATGGCGTCCTGTGAAGTTGGAGGAGTTTGACTTTACTTTATCGCAGTTTTTCAAGAGTTGAGACAGGGCATTAATTTGTTCTTTGTCCAAAACGCAGTGCTGTGTCTGTTTTATAACTGCAATAGATTTAGTCATGGTGCTACAACATTTATGAGAAGAATGGCATTAAGGAGTTCGCTATACCCTTTTGCTGTCGCAGAAGATTCAAACAAATTTTAACACAGATAAGTGTCTGTTTTTTTGTTTCTTCTATGGGCTTTTTTTGATACAATTATTTGCCTTTGGTTATATATGTAGGTGGCACTATTTCTTGGTGTATTTTACCTATATTATGTGGCTCCGTAGTGGGCTCAATTAAAGATTTATTATTGAGTAAAATGGAAGGGTAGCTTCAAGAGGCTGTTTCAACCTCACGGCTGACCTTCCGACAAAAACATTTTTCACATACGCAAGCTTAAACTCATTAGGTTTTTGTCAACTCTATTTTGTTTATGGGATTTTTGGATATAGAGTGTTAGTTATTTTGTTACAAAGGTTTTCATGGCATCAGTGCAATTGGCAGAGCTGAGGTGCCAAACAGACAAACCATCCATCTGGGCAGCAGCAGTATGTAATATTTTTGGAATCAGATTTCTGTGACAACGGCAACAACACTGGTATTACATATGTGGAAGAAATCTAATTTCATATCTTCAGCAAAAACCCAAGGGAGAGTCACAACAAAACAAATTGCGATCCAGTGCTGGAAGATGAGCCTTCTAGGTCAGAAGACATTCAGTGGGCTACTGGGGAAGAGCTGAAGACTCTTCAGAGCAAGCTAGCATTTAGGATGTGGTTGGAACCAAGCCCTTGAGACATCTGAATGCTAATGTAGCTGTTTATGAAATGAGAATCAGGAGCTGCAAAAATGTCTTACATATTGGGACATAGGACTTGGAACATACGAAGCATGAACCAAGGGAAGATTGAGGTGGTCAAGAACAAGACAGAACGTGCACATCCCGATCTGTTGGGCATAGGTGAATTGAAATGGACTGGCAGCAGTCACTATGAATATGATGCTAATATGTTATACTATACGGGAAATGAAAGACAAAGAAGAAATTAAGTTGAATTTTTTTTATATTTATGAAAGTATAATCAAGAAAGTTAACAAAACCATTCTTGAACAGAAACAGAGTGGTACAGCAAGGAAAACACCAAAAATACAAAAAGTTTAGAAAATACAAAAGAAAAAACATAACCTGTCTGCTCAGCCTAGCCCACAATATCAGTAGGAGACCAATAATTAGATATTACATTCTGACATATATGCAAGAAATCTAGGCTTATATCCAGCATATAAAATTACAGCACAACTAGTGTGGATTTAATAGAGGTTTCAAGACGTCTCGCATTCAGGAAGGCTATGGAGTTGAATTTATAATTCAGAAGAAACTTGCCAGAACTATAATGGACACATAATTTCTATTTGTCTACTAAGAATGCCCTCAACACAACTATTATTCAGGTATATGCACCAAAACAGAGCAAGTACAAGCTGAAATTGATAGAACATGCAAACAAAATATACTGATAGTCATGGATGACTGGAATGCAAACATAGTGATTGGAAAATATGGGCTTGGCAACAGAAATGAAGTTGGAGAAAGACTGCTAGAATTCTGCAAGACCAACAATCTATTTATCTGAAATCCCTTCTTTCAGCAATGCATGCAGTGACTCTACACAAGGACTTTGCCCAATGGATTGCACAAAAATAAAATTGACTACATCTGTGGAAGTCAATGATGGAAAAGCTCAATAAAATCAACAAAGAAAATCTGGAGCTGAATGTGGTACAGATACCATTTCTTAGTATGCAAACTCAAGCTAAAATTGAAAAAGAGCAAGCTACTGAAGAATGGAGTGGAGGAGTAGCCTAATGGTTAAAGCACTGGTTTGGTAACCAAAAGCAGTCCTTGTGGCCTGGGGCACCTCACTTAACTCTCCATTGCCTTGGAAGAAAGGCCTGACAAAGTACTTCAGATCATGCTGCTACGAAAGCCCAGGCACTGCTGAGTCAGCATTGACTCAAAGGCATTTACACATGAATGTAGCAAAGTAAGATCTTTAAAACATAGCACCGGAATTTAAAGACTACCTGCAAAATCAATCTGCCACTTTGGATATAAATGACAGAGCACCAGAAAAGTTCTGTGATGACATCAAGAAAGTTGTGATCCTATGAAAATAAAAAGTCTCTTCTGTTGTTTATTTCAAAGAGCTTCTATTCTACCTAACCCAAAACCATGTTCAAATTGGATCCCAATAGCATCACATAAAACAATAATAAAACCTACTTAACATATAAATACAGATCTATAATTTGTATGTGAAATTGTAAGTTTGTTGTTTTATTTTGTATGGTTTAATTTGATATTTTATGTATATTGTAGTTTTGCTGTAATCTGTCTAGACGTTTTTAATCCATAATGGACAATTAAGCTTTAAATAAACCATAAACTAGCCACCCCCTCCAATTAAACCCCCACCCTCACACACACACACACACACACTTAACCCCCATATACCAGTGGCACACAAATACTCACTTATATTCTTAAAAGAGAAATATATATCCTCCTCACTTATAACCACCCTTACACCTTCTATGACAGACAAACACTTACAAGACGATACCCTACTTATACTTCCATCATGACATCCACAACACAAACTCCCAAGGATATGATCATCACCTGCACCCCACACAACACATTTTTACATCCCCTACCACACACACACACATATACACCACCTAGAGCCCCCATAACCCCCCTTCCACACACACACACACACACATACACACATACATACACAAACTCTTAAGGCCAACGTAACAGACACACACATATCCTTATAAATACCCAATTACAACCAGAGATACAAACACACACATAATATATGTATTCAATAATTTGCCTTGGATGTCCGAGATGAGGTGTGAAATCAAATTTGAATGAATAAATAAATAAATTACACATGGCACCCACACACAAACCACTAACACCCTCTACAGCACTGGTCAACACATACACAAACACTCCACCTATCCTCTTCCCATAGACTCATACACTCCTCTTGCCCTACTGAAACACGCTTCATGACACTTCTTCCCACTGAGCCCCTAACATAAATGAGCCTAAGTTTGCCAGTGGTGGAAGGGGAAACGTGTGATTATGATGAAATGTAAATGTGCTCAGGAGATATTGTACTGTGCTAAATCCTTTCTATAGATAACAGTATATATTGATATTGCTGTTAGAAAGATTAAAATTCATCCATATAATGAGACTATAATAGTTTACCCAACAAATTTTTTATCGGTTATCACAATTGTTTTTTTGGATGGGAGAGAGGGGGAGTTATATAACTTCTTATTGCATAATTAGACACCATGGTTAGAAGGAAAGCCAATCAAATATCATTGCTAAATTGTGTATCATTTTATCCTGTAGTTTATTTATTTTAACGTTTTTATATACCGCCCCTTCCAGAGATCAAGGGTGGTTTACATAGAGCTCAACTGTATACATTGAAAAAGTGGGGGGTAATCAACATGGGGAATAACAAACTTGGGATGGTCCATTTATCAACTATGTACAGGGTTAACTATTTACAGTACATGTTTTGCACAGTAGTGCATAAATATGTTGTTCATTTGGTTGAGGGGTGGGCGTGTTGTGTATAGGTGTTCAGCGATGTTTGGGAAGTTAAGGTGTCATTACTATAGGGGGTTATTCTGTGCTACGAGTAGCGGGGATGGACGGCCCGACGAGACGTCCATTCCCGCTATTCGTGCCGGCTCCTGCCCCTATCTTCCCCGCTGGTTGTGCAGGGAAGTTAGATGGGGGTGGGGAATGTGCGGCCCGGGGGCGGAGTCTGGGTGGGCAGTGGGCGGTTGCTGGCCCTGGACGTACAGGGACGATTCTAGTGTCAGCCCTGTACGTCCAGGGCCAGTGACATGTGTGGGGAAGTTATTCCACATCTGAGGTGGAATAGTCTCCCTGGACATGTCTTAATTTTAATGATGGGGCACAGATGAGGCAGGGGGGGGCCAGGGGACATTCCCCACAGCCCGACCCTGGCCTTAGGAGGCTACATCAGGGGTCAGGCTGCAGGGAATAAACCCCTTTACAGGCGGCCAGCATCATGGCTCTTCAATGGAACCACGGTGCCATGGCACCATGATGCCATGGCGCCGTGGTTCCATTGAGGAGCCTTGACTGAGTTAGCCAGGGGCAGTCCTGCACGTGCAGGCCGGACTGAACTGTTTGTGACTCTGATCCCTCCGAGGTGGAATAAGTTCGTCCATCATCCTGACACCGTATGTACAGGGCCCTGATCAGAATGAGCCCTGAACATCCATGTGCCTGGGCCCGCCCATGCTCTGCCCAGTCACTGCCCCCTCCTGCTGCTGTCCGGAGCTCACTGCACAAAGGCCATTTGCGTGCGGGGAGCTAGTTTCAGAATACAGTCCCTGAAAATAGCAGGGGTTGCATGTCCAAACCGGACTTATATCCCTGCTCTTCAAAGGTCAGAATGAACCCAAAATGCCCAGGAATCAGGCTATTCCTATAAGTACAGAATGCAATGATAAACAAACAACACGGAAATAGGCTAGGGCTGCCTCTTCTGCACAGCCAAGAAGAGGGTTAACAGATTAGGGCCAAAGAAAGTGTAAGACACATGTTTGTATCTAACTGAACTCTTCTAATGAAGCTTCAATATAAATGGTATTTCATGCTAGAATACCATGGGTTTCATCAGCAAGAACTACCTACACTTTTTATATGAAGCCTTAGCAATATCAAAAAACACTTTGACTTAAGGTCCATCCCAAAAGAAAACAAAACACCACACTAGAATTCTTATTTGATTTTGTTAAGGTCCCTTTTCACATGAAGTAGAATTTTACAAATAATGTCTAAGTGCAATCTGTGGACATCTAAGTCAGAACATCTGAAAAAAAAACAGGCACATCCAAGCTCAGGCACCATTTCACAAACATGAGCATGCCCAATATGGTCGTCTGCAGGGGCATCTACATTGGAATACTATTCTGGGGTGCCTAACTATTGACATCTACAAAGAGCCTAATGCTTACAGTACTGGGCTAGCACCAGGGAAGCCAGGGCTCAAATCCCACTGCTGCTATCATCGTGATTTCACTGCTGCTATCATCGTGATTCCGCTGCTGCTATCATTGTGATTGTGCAGAGTATTGGGGATGGTGGAGTACCATCTTCTCTACACCCTCTGGATGTTTTATGGTCAAAACAAGCACTTTCCCAATGCCTAGACGCAACTCCAGACATCTTGGACGTTTCTGAAATCAGACAGTGAAGTCCAGGTTCGTGAGGACTAGGGCCAGCACTACCATTAGTTGACCTAGGCAGTTGCCTCGAGTGCTGGCCCTCCAGAGGCACCCATTGTCGCCCTTCTCAGGATAGGCAAAGGCAGCAATGGCCACAAACAACCCTGTGGCACTTACCTTGAAACGTTTGGGCTGTTTGCTTATGCCCCTCCAATGCCCAATGCCGACTTCCTGCTGCAAACAAAATGTTGGTACTGGACGTTGGAAAGGGAATGGAAGCAAACAGCCCCACAGTGCCAAAGTTTCAAGGTAAGTGGCGTGGGGTTGTCTGTGGCTATTGCCACCGCTGATCATCCCAGAGGGGGGCACAAGGGATAAGATTCACCTAGGGTGCCTCATCTCCTTGTGTCAGCCTTGTTGGAAATACCCCCGCCATGCTTCCACCTCACTCCTGTTCAGACTATGAGGTCCACAGATCCGGCTTCTAAAATGCCTCTGGAGATGCTTTGGACATCTCTATGCTCATTTGTAGGCATCCAAAACATGAACAGCACTTCTAGAATAATACAATAAGCTGCATTAACTGTTTAATGTGGGAAGTACTATGTGCTAATAGCACAGTGCTGTTATCGATTGCAATAAGTAGCTAACAAAGAAACAGCCATACAAGGGTGCAGAATAGATGGGGAATGGGCAAAAACTCCTTCTTACAATTAATGGGGAGGTTAGCACCCTGCATTAACTGTTAATATGCTAGATATCATAATGCAATGTGTGAAATCTTCAAAGGTATATCTAACAGTATTCTGTGTTATATGCATAAAATTAACATGCAGTAGTGAAATTTGCTCTGCATTAACTGCTTGACAGCTTTTAAAAGTGTTAGGAATGCCCCCAATAGTTACTGCTGAGATACTGCGCTTAAAGTGTTCTCCAGGGACAGCAGGAATCAGTCCTCACTTATGGGGTGACTTTGGCACCCCAGGAGCCCGCGCGGAGCAATTCGCCAGCTTTCAAAGAAAGCCTTTGGGATTGCTACCATGCATACGTGATCCTCTTCCCGCCCAAGGGTGATGTCTTGCTCAGTCAGGTCCCATAGCTAGAGCCCTACTAAGCAGATGGCAAGGGAAGAAAAAAATGCCAACTCTTAAGGAGAGGTAGGAGGATAGTGGCCCGCAGAAACGGAGAAGCTGCGCGTTCACTGGGCTGGCAAACAGGTCTATGGATGGAGTCCCGCAGCGGCGGAATAGGTGGAGAACCACCTCTGGATTAGGACGCCACTCGTGTGGGCTGCTGAGTCTGTCCACGAGGAGGTTGTCCTGGCCCGGGAGAAAGACAGCTCTCAGTGTCATACCCCTGCATACGGAGAAGGAGCAGAGGAGGACTGCCTCCTGACAGAGGAGGCGGGAACCCATCCCCCCCTCCTTGTTTATGTAGAACATCGCAACTCTGTTGTCGGTCTGCCCTTCAGGTGGTACTCGAAGACCTTCAGGGCCAGCCAGACCACTCAAAGCTCGAGCAAGTTGATCTGCTGCCGGGACTCCTCGGGTGACCACTGCCCCTGGGTGCGGAGGTGGCCGCAGTGGGCTCCCCAGCCCAACGGCGAGGCATCCATTGTCAAGACGAGCTTCTGCTGCCGAGTTTGGAAAGGCATGCCCCGAAGGAGGCTCTGAGGGTTCTGCCACCAATCCAGGGAACCAAATAGGCTTCGAGAGACCTAGACAGGGTCCTGGAGGTGGCCTGAGGCTTGGGCCGTTTGTGCTCTGAGGCACCATTGGGCCGCTCACATGTGCATGCGAGCATGGGGAATGACGGGGACGGTTGAGGCCATGTGCCCCAGAAGGCGCAGCATGGCCCGTGCCAAGACTCTAGGCCAGCCTTGGACCTCGACAGCCAGAGCGTGGAGTCAATCCGCGCATGCTTGAGGGAGAAAGGTGGTCGTCTATTCTGTGTCAAGAAGAGCGCTAATGAACTCCAGGGTCTGCACTGGTTTGAGGTGGGATTTGGAGTAGTTGATCAGGAAACCGAGGCGCTCGAAGAGGAGGACCGTGTGCGACGCCGAAAGGTGAGCCTCCTCCGCCAATGTGCCTGTGATGAGCCAGTCTCTAGGTAGGGGTAGACTGATATGCCCCGCAGCTGGAGGTGGGTTGCGGCTGCTGACAGGCACTTGGTGAAGACTCATAGGGCAGATGCGAGCCCCAAGGGGAGCACTCTGTATTGGAAGTGCTCTCCTTGCACCCTGAAGCGCAGGTACTTCCTGTGCTTGGGTTTGACAGGGATGTGGGCGTAAGTGTCTCTGAGATCCAAGGAGCATAACCAATCGCCGTGCCAGAGGAAGATCAGCAGGATGCCAAGCGATAGCATTTTGAACTTCTCCTGCACTAGAAACTTGTTCAGATTCCTGAGATTTAGGATGGGGCATAGGCCGTCCATCTTCTTCGGAACAAGGAAGTATCGGGAGTAAAACCACCGACCCCGGAGGTGCGGTGGAACCCTTTCGACCGCCTGTTGACCGAGGAGGTTGTTCAACTCTTGCTGTAAGCAAGGCTGGTGCGAGGGAAGCCAAGTAGGCTCTACTGGGGAGAAGGGAGGAGGGAATCTGTCCAGAATAAGATGATACCTGTCCTGGACCACCTGGAGGACCCAGGCATCCGATGTAATGGCCGCCCACTCAGGGGCGAAAAGGGACAGGCGTCCTCCCAACTGTGGAAGCACCTCCGGGGAGGCGAGAGGCTATGCTTTTGGCATCAAAATCCAGAGGCTGGCTGGGGTGGTGCCGACGGTTGGGTCTTGGGCCCCTTAGATTTCCGGTGCCCCTGAGCTCCCTCCTTGCCCTGAGCACTGGTCATCAGCAAAGAGGTAGGCGGGTAGGGTGGGTATCCCCGGTAGGGGGCCTTTTCCTCTGGAAGAAAGGTTTTTAGCTATGCTGCTTCTTCTGTGGAAGAGAGAATGTTTTACAAGAGAGACAGGTGTGAGTCACGAACTCCATCTCGATCTTGGCTGCTTGCCCTCCATGGGCTTGCCGAACAGTTGCTCGCCGAGGAAGGGGACATCCAGGAGCTTCTCCTGGATCCACTGTTCTAGGTCCGAAGACTGGAGCCACGGCTGATGCCGGTATCCGATGCCAGCTGCTGCCACACGGGCGAAAGACTCGAATGCGTCATATGCAGTATGGGAAAGGTATTTCGAGCAGTCTGTGACCGACCTCAGGAGGGTCTGGAACCTGAGAAGGTGTTCGCCCCCAAGACCCACGGAAAAAACACCGACCTCTTTAGCAAGGTTGCGAAGAAACATACCCATATACAGTTGGTACACTTGGATGCAGCACGCCAGCATGGATCCCTGATAAGCCTTGTGCCTGAGGGTATCGAGGGCACGGGATTCCCTACCAGGCAGGACCGAAGAGTGCGACTTTGGGCACTTCTGCTTCCGCATCACGGATTTGACTACCATGAAGGTATGAGGAAGTTGGGTCTTCCGAAACCCCGGGCCGTGTTTGACCCTATACATGGCATCAATTCTTTTACTGACAATTGGGACCGAGGCGGGTGCTTCCCACATGTTGAAGAGCAGCCGGGATAGGATGGATGGTACTGGGACATGTAAGAGACTCCCTGGTTGGAGACTCATACTGAAAGATGTCAAGCTCCTCTGCTCTCGGCTCCTCCTTGGTCTGCATGGGCAGATCGAAGGCCCGAGGCATATCCCCCACAAACACCAAGAAGGAGGTATCCTTGGGAGGTGATCGCCTTTGCGAGGCAGGTGGGGATGGGTCAGAGGGAAGGTCCCTATGGGTGCAGGTCTCCGGGGAGGTGTCCCCATCCGATTCCCAGCCTGAGAAGTCCGAGAAGAACTCCGAGTCGGGCAGATCACCACGCCCAGTGGCCAAGGCCCGCTTGGAGCTGGAGGAACTGACTCTGGAAAACCTCGCCCCCGAGGAACTGGATGGCGAGCGAGACCAGTGCTAAGGACCCTCACAAGACCCATGGCTCTTGGGGGTTTCCATGGCAGTTTTCAGGACCCCAGTCAGGGGACCCTCGGTCTCAAGATGCGAGCCAGCCGTGCTGGGCAAAAGCACCTGCTGGGCAGCTAGAAAGGCAGAAATGTTGTGCTCCATTGCCAGCATATGGGACTCCCACTCAGGAGTGGGTCCCTGCGAAGCCGACACCAGTGTTACTGAATCTGGTGTGGAGGAGAGGGGGTCCTCACCAGGACAACCCTCAGAAAACCGGGCGCCATCACCGGAGGCCTCCGTATCCGTATGAGATACCATTCGAGGCCGCTCCTTGTCCGACTCTCAGAAATGCCGGGGAGGGCTAAGGGAACGAGCACAAGATCACTCGCGCTTGTTCGGAGCCCCCGACAGCGACTTCGAGGTCTTCTTCTTTCGCTGTTCCACCTCGGGCGAACCCTAATCGGAATGATGCCTGGGGCGTGGGGTCACTGCGGGGGACCCCATAAGCGGTGGATCAGCAGGGGAGAGGTGCCACCTGAAACCCCGGGGCTGTTTGCAGAAAATGTTGTCGGACTGCTGCTTGTGGCTTAGCAAGGCCTTAGCGGACATTTTCTTACAGAGAGAGCAGAGCTCCAGGTTGTGGTCAGCCCCCAGACACTGCAGACAACAGTCGTGGGTGTCCATGAGCGACATATTTTTGGAGCATATGTCACATTTCTTGAAGCCAGTGGCCATGGGGGCAAAAAGAACCCCTTTGAGATCAAAGACCCTCGAGGCCAGTGGTTGGAGAAAAAAAGACCTGAAAAGAACCCGAAAGAGAAAAAACACTAAAAGGAGAGAAAAAAGGATCCCCTAACCCACAGCTGGAGCCGGGGCGATGGGGAGGACAAAAGAGGACCGATGCTACCGGAAAAGAGGCCAAAAGGCGGAAGAGAAAAAACGTTTTCCAAGGGACGAGGATGTGCGTCCAAAGGGCTCGCAGAAAAAGGGAGAATGAGCAAGATGGCACCCTTGGGCAGGAAGAGGACTATGCATGCGTGGTAGCAATCCCAAAGGCTTTCTTTGAAAGCAGGGGAATTGCTCCGTATGGGCTCCATCGGTGCCGATGTCACCCCATAAGTGAAGACTGACTTCCTGCTTGTTCCTGGAGAACACATCTTAACATTTGCAGCAGGGCTGTGCAAGGACTGGAGGCATCTTAGGCGGGGCCTCCATCCTGCTGCTCCTCATGGTTTTTGAAAACTGGAAGTCAGTGCAGGAGGGTAGTGGAAGTTGAAGATAGAAGGCGAAAGAAACCACAACACAGTGCCAACGTGTGCAGGTAAGCACTGCATCTTTATTTTATTTATTTATTTACATTCTCTTATATACCATGCTATTCTGCATCAGTGTGGTTTACATTGAACAAACTGAAATTACATTGAACAGGGCATTATAACTTGGAGATAACTATTTTACAGGGAACATGGGCTATGGAGGGTTAAGTGGCTTGCCCAAGACCACAAGGAGCACCTGTGGGACTAGAAACCCCAGTCCTTCGGGCCCAAGGTTGCTGTCCTCTAGTGGGATTTGAATCCCTGACCTTCCAGCCTGAAGTACCTTGCCCCAACCACTAGGCCACTCCTCCACTCCATCGCTGTTTGGGGGGCATTGCCGTGGGATGAAGACCCCAGAAAGAAGTGGCAGTGGCAGCAATGGGTAGCCCTGGTGGGCCAGTGCTCTAAGCAAACACCTAGTCGCCTAATAATAGCGCCAACCCTGGTTTGCAATTAACTCTAGACAGGCCTACAACAGGAGAAGATTTGACTATGTAGGTCATTCTCAAAACGTGGTGGTGGGACGTTCAGCCCTGCAAGCCGCCTGGACCCTATTCCCCCACCGGCTCTCCCCATATGTCCTGTGCAAGAGGACGGAGAGAGACAGTGGGGAAAAGGAGGGGCGGAGTGGGGGCGGACCCAGCTGGCAGCATGTACAGAGCTGATTCAGGACACGGCCCTGTACGTACTGCTGGGCTCATGGGGACACGCTGCTTATACCACTTCAAAGGTGGTATAAGCAGCATTTCTTGTGCAATTGGAGCTGGGAGTCCTGGGGCCGGGGCCGGGGCCAGGTGCAGGGGGGGGGGGGGGGCCCGCCACATGATCCAGGCCCCAGCTGTCCAGTTGTGGGTTGAGTGGCGGGGAATATGGGGGCCAGAAATGCCGGAGTCAGGGGCGTTTTGTTCTCGCGGTCCAGAATCGGATTCAAACGGACCCGTCTGGACGGCCCGGACATGCCTCTCTTGAAATTGGGCTCGATACCAACTATGTAATAGAGAGGTCTAGTGTTACTGAAACCAATTGACCATTCCAAAAACCAACTTGAGCAGTATCCATAACATTAAGTAGCCTCATAGTCAAAATCTTGCCATAAATTTTGTAATAAAAATTGATGAAGAAAAGAAGCCTTTAGTTTGATAATCTAATAAATCTTTCCTAGATTTATACAATTAAATAATCAAGCCTTCAGAAAGAACTTCTTGACTATTTTATTATTCAGTAACTCCTAATATAATCTATAGAAATGTGACAGTTTTGATAAAATCAAGCAATAAATCCATCATGTATCATGTTTATACCATTATTCTTTCAGTATTTCAGTATACAAACATGCTGTAAATATGTTTTATTTTTTTTCCTAGATGACAGAAGATGTACTCTCCTTCTTCAAATGAGGAATAGCTTACGACTGTGCCTCCCCAAAGCAGCACTAGGCCCATGCTGGATGCCAGTGGTATGTCACTATACAAAGCACAGTGGAGAACATCTTTTTAAAGATTCCTTGAAGACACCGTTTCCAGGATAAGTGCACATTTGCAACACCTTCATTATCATTTTTCATATTCTTTTGTTTTCGTAATGCTGCAAAGATGTCGCATGTGATGATTACAGTTGAGAGACTATTTGACCTTATGAACATATTGATTAATATACTTTGAGATAAATATATAAAGACAAAGCAGTGCTAAAAGTATATATATGCTTTGTACTAAGTTTTACTTTATATTTCTCAGCTATTAGTCTTTTCCTCTGATCTTAAGAGATTTTTTGGTAATAAATCCTTCAGCCCATGGACATTTATCTATGAACATTTGGTATACAGACATTTGAACAATTAGCTTTGCCATCATAGCTGTCTACAGTACCACTGGTAAATCAGAACTAAAAAGATAAGACAATTAAAAGTTACAGTTAAAAATTATAAAAAAATACAGCAATAATGAAACATAGATACATAAAAAGGAAAGCAATGCATATAGTAACATAGTATATGACGGCAGATAAAGACCAATATGGTCCATCTAGTCTGCCCAGCAAGGAGGCAAGAGTAGGTGCACCTGCCACTCCGTGCAGATCACCCCATGCCTTTGTTTAGGGGTGTACCCACCACTCCGTGTAGGTCACCCCTATTTGCTGAGATATAAGAGATAGTTATGTTTATTTTGATCGTATCCTGTTGCCATAAAGGGATTCTCTGTGTCTGTCCCATGCCATTTTGAATTCTGCCACTGTGTTTGCCCCCACCACTTCCATCGGGAGGGCATTCCAAGCATCCACCACCCTTTCAGTGAAAAAGTATTTCCTGACATTGCCTTTCTGTTACCCCCGTGCAGCTTCATGTTATGCCCTCTAGTTTTACAGCGTCCCCATCTTTGGAAGAGATTTGTTTGTCCATTAATACTCTTTAAATATTTAAAGGTCTGAATCATATCTCCCCTGTCCCTCTTCTCCTCCAGAGCGTACATATTTAGGTCTTCAAGTCTCTTCTCATAAGTCTTCTGACAACAAATCTAGACATTGTAGGTGTTATGGGACACATAAGGGGAAAAATAATACATAAAATGGCAGTACTAGGATATTTATAAGTTTTAAATAATCAGCATAAGAAAATTAAAATTGCTCTGTATGGTTATTACCAAAGGGCATTATGTCAAATATAATAAATGATAACAATAAACAATAAAATAACCAGGTCTTCTTATTTTTCTTAAAATTGTCATATGAGCTGCCCATCCAAATATCCAGTGGGAGAGAATTCCAGAGAACAGGGGCTTGATGGGGAAGGCAGATTTTCTGATTCATTCTAGTCTAAATTTGCGAACTAAGGGTATAGAAATATAGAAACATGATGGCAAAAAAAGATCATAGGCCTATCTAGTCTTCCCTTCATATCAACTACAATAGTCCCTTTTTTTCCTTTAGAGATCTTCTGTGTTTGTTCCATGCTTTCTTGAATTCAGATACTGCCCTCATCTCTACTACCTCCACTGGGAGATTATTCCATGCATCTACCACTCTTTCTGTAAAGAAATATTTCCGCATATTACTCCTGAATCTATCACCTTTCACTCTCATCTTATGTCCCCTTGTTGCAGAGCTTGCTTTGAATTGAAAGATGCTCTCCTCCTGTGCATTTATGCCATGGAGGTACTTAAATATCTCTATCATATCTCCTCTATCCTGCCTTTCCTCTAAGGTATGCATATTAAGGTCTTTAAGTCTGTCCCCATATTTATTTTATTTATTTAAACAGATTTATACCATATGCTCTAAGATGATCACTAACCATTTTAGTAGCCACCCTCTGTACCAACTCCATTCTGTGTATATCTTTTTGAAAGTGTGGTCTCCAGAATTGCACACAATATTCCAAATGAGGTCGCAGCTGAGACTTATGAAGAGGCACTATCACCTCCTTATTTCTGCTGGCCATTCCTCTCCCAATGCACCCAAGCATCCTTCTGGCTTTCATCGTCACCTTTTCTACCTGTGTAGCTATTTTATGATCATCAGAAACAATCATGCTCAGGTCCTGCTCTTCTTTCATGGACAGTACTTTGCCCCCTACACAGTACCGCTTCCTTGGATTTCTGCAGCCCAAATGCAGGGCCCTGCATTTTTTAGCATTAAATTTCAGCTGCCAAATTCTTCACCATTCTTTAAGCTTAGCTAGATCCCTCTTCATATTATCTACTCCTTCCTGTATGTCCACTCTATTGCAGATTTTGGTATCATCTGTAAAAGAACAAACCTTACCCAACAGCCCTTCTGCAATATCACTAACAAAGATGTTAGAAGAATTGGACCGAGGACAGATCTCTGCAGCACAGGATTTGCACCACCCAGACAAGCTCCGCCCTTTGGCATCATCGTTCGGCATCACAAGGTACTGCCCAGATGCTATTGTTTATGGGCAGTATATAAAGTTTTAAATAAACATAAACATATCGCTAAGATACAGCTCCCCTACCCTCCTGCCCCCATCATTACCCTCCCTTGCTTATCTTCCCTCGTCAACGCACATTATTTGTCCATTTGTCTACTACACCTCTCTATTGTTATTTGTACTTTTTGCCTTTTTCTCTACTAACCTTACGCTATTTCTATCCCTTTTTTAATGATTTTATGGCGTTCCATTCTTTTTCACAGATCTCTAAAGGAAAAAAAGGGACTATTGTTTGTAAACCGCCCAGATGCTATTCTTTATGGGTGGTATATAAAGTTTTAAATAAACATAAACATAAATAAACATAAATATTAATGCAGTGCGACCTCAGGCAAGCCTCCCTGTTCAACCGGATGACACCCAACAATTGCACCGAGCAGCCCTGACTCTGCCGCATGCCGTGAGCCAACTTGCAGGATTCCTGAACTACCCCTCGAACTCTAGCAGCTGTAGAGGTGAGCCCTGATCACCTGATTACATTAAGCCTGTCCCAGGGCCCCTTTACACTTCACTTGGTGCAGCACAGCCAAGCTCCACCCATCGGCATCATTGCTCAGTGTCACAGGGCACCATTAAAGCAGCGTGACCTTAGGCGCGCCCGCATCTAAGGTCCACACCAAACGGCCCTTAGACATGGCACTTTGAGTGGCCATTGGGTGGCCATCCACAGTACCCTCCCAGCACCACAACCAGCCATAGGTAAGCCAATATTGCTCTAAAGCCTCAACTACTCCTAAATACACCACTTAATCACTTAGTTGCAGAGGACAGTAATTCAGCCACAGATTCCAAGACACACGCTTATGTAACATGAAATCCTACAATTATCTTCTGGTAATTCTGTTTCTGCATCTCCTACAACATCATTCAGGAGCCACTCCAGCATGGGCCAGCACTGTCATACTGCCTTTACTATCTGACCTACAACAGTGGACACCATGGCAACATACAGTCAAACATATGTCCAGGAGGACACAATGGCTTACACAGATTAAACCCATCAGACATACACACTATGCACACCAACCCCATCCTGGAGATACGCGAGCTGTGCCCTAATCAATGCAAGATCAGTAAGAAATAAAATTAACACCATTTCAGAATATCTACAAGTGCAAAAGGCTGATATCATGTGTATTACGGAAACCTGGCTAACTAGCACAGACCAAGTAATCCTGAACCAAATCACACCGCCCACATACACTGCCCATGTACACACAAGAGGTGTGGGGGAGTACTCATACTAGTTAAGAGCCACTTCAGATTTAACACATCCTCAACGGCCAGCACAGATCAAAGTAATCTAATCTTGTCCATATGCCTCGCTTACAGAACCTCAAACACTAAAGCGACTGAGCTTTCCACAATACTAGAATCAGTATGCGCATTTAAGGGGTATGTTTACTAAACCGTCTTAATGTTACCGGCGTTAGTTGCAGTCTTACTGTGACGAATGCCATATAAGGTAGCATTTTGGGTTATCGCGCGATAAAGTCCATTATCGCACGACAGAGGGAGCCGCGGCACATTAACGCGCATTAGCCTTAATTAGGCGTGCTGACCTGCAAACACAGCAACAGAGGTGTAGCACACTGGTTAATACAATGACTGATGAAACAAGGGTCATGAGTTCAATCCCCCTGTGGGCTTAATAAGTAAGACTGTCTAAGGCATTACCCTTTACTTTAAATCAATGCTGTCTGAGGCATTTTCTTTTTTAATTTAAATTAGTGCTGCCAGCAAACAAACCCTCACAGTGCCATAACCAAAGGTGCTGCATAAGGTGCCCTATAAGGCACTCCAGAGGGCACATTATAAAGTGCACTGTCCGCCACCATAAGGCACCTTAAGGTTACAGCACTGTGAGGGTGTTTTTGCTGTCAGCAATAATTTAAATTAAAAAAGGAAATGCCTCAGACAGCCCTATCAAATAACACCACTATGGGATCAAACCCATGACCTCTGCCTCCACAATCAGTGAAGTAACCAGTGGGCTACATCTCTATAGCTACTAACAAACCCCTGGCTGGCTACAGAAGGACTGCAGGTCACCACACAAACTGTCTGCTGTGGTTACCAGGATAGGGTTAACCCACCCGTACCCATGATGCACTGCACATGCAGATCAGCAGTCTACAGATGATCACAAGATGGGGTATGCACCCCCACAGCACCTCGGCCTGGTAGGGGGAACTGACCGTGTGTGTTACTGGCACAGAGTAGCTACAGACCGACACATTGTGGGGGTACTGTGCTCACCCTGAGGGTGAGGTGGGGCACCCAGCACCAGGTCCGCAGCACCTGGCTTAGCTGAGCTAGGCTATGCTGCAGGCTGCCATCAGTGCCAGTGTGTGATAGGTAGTCCTTGCAAACACACCTAGGATACACCTGTGTCCATCCGTATTTCCCAGTCATGTCTAGACCTTGTGGACTATGATGCACACAAAATAGTGCATATCCTGTGTGGGTGCCATGGTCACATGATTTAAGTGAAGGGGGTGTTTGGACCCATAGGCAGATTATGTAGCACCACCCAACCTGCCCTCTGGGGCTCAGGGTGGGGGGACAGGATCTCCCACGAACAGATCCACATTCTACATCCCTGCAATGGTGGCAGTAGAGGTGACCATCAACCCCAGACCTGCTGGGGAACAGGCACCCTACAGGGCAGTCAATGCAGATCTGTACACATCCATAAGGCAATGGCAGACAGACAGTAGGCCTGGAAATGCTCAGCTGCCCCCCACCACTCTCTGACATTCTCCAGCAGCTAGCACAGTGAATCTCCAGCCACTGCACCCTGCAAGGCATTCCAGCCATACACATACTAACTGCAGACAGTCTGCTAGCTAGTCCATAGTGCATGTTCCTGGAGGAGATGTGTGCACCCAAAACTGGGATGTGAGCACACATACACCAAGCAGATAAGTCAGTGATTGGGCCCAAAAAAAGAGAACCCATAAATATCACTTGAGAAAAATATTATATAGCACTATGGGGGAACCTAGCCATGCCGTGGTCACTGCTCAGTCAGGGTGAAAGTGTCCTCCCAGCAGGACATGCTGTGGCCACCCTGTCCGTGCAGGTGGTGGCCGGGCACTACAATGTCCCAGCCATTGCCCTATGCCCTGTGCAGATGCATCCTGCCCAGGCCACCCTGTCCGGGACATACCCACAGTACCTTGCTCCTCATTATTCACAATGGCAGGCTAACACTGGAAACAGTGCAAGCAGTGTGGGCTGAGTAAGGTGTAGTCAGCCACAACACACTCCCTGGGGTTGTAAACACTGTCAGAAACCAAAACTGAAACACTCCACAGATATCAGAAAGTTTGCTATGATGCAGCTCTATCAGCAAATTGTGCTTAACTTAGGAATTGTTATCTGCCATTAATCATAGCAACTTTTGATATATGTGTAACGTATTCTCAAGTTTAGGGCGGCATTGCTAAGGTATGCAAGTGCTAGTATTGGGAGATGCTGCTGCACGCAGGGCCCAACAGCCTGACTCTCCATGAGGCTTTGGATAGTGGAGCCTGTGGGTGTGGGTGTTTATGCCCCTGTTGGCCGCTGCTCTAGGGCAGAGGTTCCCAACTCCAGTCCTGGTGGGCCAAACACTGTTCAGGTTTTCATGCTGTCCCTAATGAATATGCATGAGATACATTTGCATACAATGGGGGCAGCGCATACTAATGCAGCACAGGCATATTTATTAGGGACAGCATGAAACCTGAATGGTGTTTGGCCCTCCAGGACTGCAGTTGGGAAACTCTGCTCTAGGGATTGCACATGTTTATGGTGTCTGTGCTCTGTAGGGTAAAATATAGGCGTTTCAGGCATGTTTATTTTATTTGCAATAAAGGTTCCGTCTTTATTACCACGGTTTAGTACTGGGTAAAATATGGGGGAAGGGTTGGCAGGAGCCACAGCTGGGACTTGAACTTGTGACCTTCTGCTTATGAACACACTGGCTGTGTGTACTGCACCCCACTGTTGCCACAGGGACATAAGGACATAAGAACATAAGAACATAAGATATGCCATACTGGGTCAGACCAAGGTCCATCAAGCCCAGTATTCTGTTTCCAACAGTGGCCAATCTAGGTCATATGTACCTAGCAGTTTCCCCAAGAGACACACAGTTCATTCCCTGTGGATACCATGACTGTTCTTCAGACAGACCCTGTCTGTTGCATTGCACGGCACCCACCTAAATGGGGCTAGGCTATGGTCTGCTGTGGGCAGATGCCACTGCCCCCTCCACCACCAGCACCCCTCCGCCACCATGCTGCTATGCTATTATGCCGGTGGTGCTGGTGGTGCGCAGTCTCAGGCCATCCAGTATGTCGGTAGGCAGCTGCCTATGGTGTGGGTTCTCGGGTAGGGGTACCTACACGGACATGCGCTCTTCCTCCCCCCCCGCACCGCCTGCCAATGTTACGTGCCCTTGGGGGTACCTGCTGGGTAATCTCCCCTGTGACACTGTGGGACACACACTCGTGCCCATGTTGGACCCTCGTCATTTGCTGATTTGCTGCTTTACAGTTTCAGCATTCCTATGTGCCACCTAGGCATCTGCCTAGCCCGCACTGTGCCCCAGCTGGACCACAGCATGTGCCGCCTGCAGCCCCCTGTATCCCATCTACAGCATCAGTACAGTTGCCCTTTCCTACATGCCCACTCTGCTGTTGCTGCACATGTGCACGCCATAACAAACCTGCCCAATCTAAACGACAGAAACCCTGATCAGCGCTATTTCAATGTGGGATCATTCACTTTGTAGGGGGACAGAGCATAGACCATTCCAAACATATCTTAATTTATACGCTTTGTCAGTAGTGTTGTTTTATGTTTATCATTAATATCACTATTGGTCAGCTTGGTTATTGGGATTTTAGATGTGGTTTTGGTCCTTTTATATGTTTATTTGCCTTTTTGGTCCCTGCATATGTATCACAACTATCACTTTTCTGGGTTTCCCTGCCTTTGCTGCACATTGCTGACTGAAATGTTTCTTTTGCCTGCAAATGTGCCTTAACGCGAGGGTTTCACTGGCATTAGTGTTCAGACCCGGATTTCACAGCGTTAATGTGCCTGGAGCCTCTCCCCTCCCACTCTCCGCCCATTGACCCCTTCTCTCCGCCCTCTGGGAAGCCTTACTCCACCCATCAGACCCGGATTTCACAGCGTTAGTGTGCCTTAACGCCGCCGCTGCGTTATCGCAAGATAAGTGACGTTATCGTGCGATAATATCGTGCAATAACGTCACTTATCGCGCGATAATACCACCGCTGCGACGTTAAGACGGTTTAGTAAACATACCCCTAACTCTCCACACACATCGCTTATAGTCCTAGGTGACTTTAACCTTAGCTCAGCACCCAACAAGGAAGCCAACACTTTCCTTGCAGTAATGGAATCACTACAATACTCAAAGCTCGTAACAGTCTCCACACACCGATTGGGCTCAACCCGAGGACTATTTGGGAGCATGACACCATAACTCTCTGTAAAGTCATCCCAACTCCCTGGTTGTATCATCACATGCTAGAATTTGACATAAGAATCACCAACCCAACCATGCCAACGCTAGAGCCCCATGGTGGCAGAAGATACAAGAGTTTCAACAAAGACCAGTTCCTGAAAGATATCCTTCCTAGACTAAACCAAGACAGCACTGACCTTGACAACACAATCAAAAACTACAACCAACCCATCGCTTCAGCTGCTACTACACCAGAAAGAAGAAAAAACGCAACACGAAGAACTAGGTCTGCACCCTGGCACTCTAATGAAATAATGAGAAGCAAAAAAACTAAGAAAAACTGAGAGAAAATGGCGACAGAATAAGGCTCAAGACACACTACAGCAGTATAAAGTCAAACAACAGGAAAACAACAACTTAATTAACAAATGCAAGCAAGAATATCACACCAACTTAATCATTAGATCTACAAACAAGCAGAAAGAACTATTGGATATCGTCCATACTCTCACCAAGGAACCAGCACCTAAAACAGATGACACATTACACCCGCAAGATATGGCAAACTCCCTTATGTCAAAAGTGTATAATCTCTACCAGGACAACCATCCCCTCAGAAGAGACCACACAGAATGCACAACCTTCACAAAGATATGGGGTGAATTTAGCATGCCATCAACAAAACAGAATTATAGCCTCACTGAACACAAGCACCACACCTGCTGACCCATGCCCAGTACCATGGATCAAATCCACCAAAGAGGACTCAACCAACTTTTACACAAAATAGTGCAACCATCCCTTACCTAAGGATATATACCAGCACTGCTCAAATAAGCAACCATACGGCTGATCCTCAAAAATCCCACACTTGACAGAAAGGAACCCAAGGCATATCATCCAATATCAAGCCTTCCATTCATGGCTAAAATTATAGAAAAATCTGTACTAACTCAGCTACAAGAACACGTAGACTTACAGGCACCTTTGGAACTGCACTAACACGGTTTCAAGGAGAATCTTAGTGTAGAAACTCCAAACACATCACTCCTTGACAGCATTTATCAGAGGCTTAGAATGCATAGAGGTTTCCTCCTCATATTCATGGATATCTCATCGGCCTTCGCCTCCATATCCCACAGCATTCTCCTCCAACAATTGCAGGAAATTGGTCTTCACAACACCACAATCAGGTGGTTCCAATCATACTTGAGCAACAGATAGCAGCAAGTCAAGTGCAGTCTGAGCAAATCAGCTCCATTTTTCATAAACCAGGGAATACCACAAGAGTCCTTCTTTTCAGCACTGCTTATCAACTTGTAGATACAGCCTATCTTTAATGTCATCAAAAAAACACAGAAAAATCCAAGTTATCAATGTCCCTGTCTAATGCACACTGCCAACTTTAAGTTACAATATAAACTGCTTTGACTGAAATGATAAAGCGGTATAAAAAACTGTTAAATAAATAAATACAGTATCAGTTGTATGCAGACAACATCATGATCTTCACCCGAATCTACCTGGAAATGCCTCAGACATAACAAGATGCTTGGAAGCTATATACCAGCGATGGCGAACCTATGGCACGCGTGCCAGCTGTGGCACGCGAAGGCCTTGCAGCTGGCACGCGTGAAGGTCCGCAAAAAAAGAAAAAGCTGGCTCTGACTGCTGCCGCGGACGCGGCAATGGCAGAATGCAGCGTCCCGCGGGGCCCCCTCCGCCCGCTAAGCCCCTCTGCAAGGGCTTTCAGATTCGCGAGGGAGAGCGTCTCCCTCGCGTCTCTGTTAAGCCCGCAGGGGCTAATGGGAAATTTCCCATCAGCCCCTTTAGACGCGAGGGACTGATGGGAAATTTCCCATTAGCCCCTGCGGGCTTAACAGAGACGCGAGGGAGATGCTCTCCCTCGCGAATCTGAAAGCCCTTGCAGAGGGGCTTAGCGGGTGGAGGGGGCCCCACGGGACATTGCAATCTGCCGCGGCAGCAGCCAGAGCCTGCTTTTTTTTTTCAAAAAATTTGCCAGGGGGGGTTAGGACTGCTAATGGGCAGGGGGTGGGGGGGGGGTTAGGACTGCTAATGGGCAGGGAGGAGGAGGGGGGTTAGGACTGCTAATGGGCAGGGAGGAGGAGGGGGGGTTAGGGCTGCTAATGGGCAGGGAGGAGGAGGAGGAGGAGGAGGAGGAGGGGGGGGGTTAGGACTGCTAATGGGCAGGGAGGAGGAGGGGGGTTAGGACTGCTAATGGGCAGGAGGAGGAGGAGGAGGAGGAGGAGGGGGGGTTAGGACTGCTAATGGGCAGGGGGGTTAGGACTGCTAATGGGCAGGGAGGGGGGGGTTAGGACTGCTAATGGGCAGGGAGGAGGAGGGTGGGGGTTAGGACTGCTAATGGGCAGGGAGGGGGGGGGTTAGGACTGCTAATGGGCAGGGCAGGGAGGGAGAGGGAGGGGGGGGTTAGGACTGCTAATGGGCAGGAAGGGAGGGAGGGAGGGGGGGGGTTAGGACTGCTAATGGGCAGGGAGGGAGGGGGGGTTAGGACTGCTAATGGGCAGGGAGGGAGGGAGGGAGGGGGGGGGTTAGGACTGCTAATGGGCAGGGAGGGAGGGAGGGAGGGGGGGTTAGGACTGCTAATGGGCAGGGAGGGAGGGAGGGGGGGTTAGGACTGCTAATGGGCAGGGAGGGAGGGGGGGTTAGGACTGCTAATGGGCAGGGAGGGAGGGAGGGAGGGGGGGTTAGGACTGCTAATGGGCAGGGAGGGAGGGGGGGGTTAGGACTGCTAATGGGCAGGGAGGGAGGGAGGGGGGGTTAGGACTGCTAATGGGCAGGGAGGGAGGGAGGGGGGGTTAGGACTGCTAATGGGCAGGGAGGGAGGGGGGTTAGGACTGCTAATGGGCAGGGAGGGAGGGAGGGAGGGAGGGAGGGGGGGGGTTAGGACTGCTAATGGGCAGGGAGTGGGGGGGTTAGGACTGCTAATGGGCAGGGAGGGAGGGAGGGAGGGAGGGGGGTTAGGACTGCTAATGGGCAGGGAGGGAGGGAGGGGGGGTTAGGACTGCTAATGGGCAGGGAGGGAGGGAGGGAGGGAGGGGGGGTTAGGACTGCTAATGGGCAGGCAGGGAGGGAGGGAGGGAGGGAGGGAGGGGGGGGGGTTAGGACTGCTAATGGGCAGGGAGGGGGGGGGGTTAGGACTGCTAATGGGCAGGGAGGGAGGGAGGGAGGGAGGGGGGGTTAGGACTGCTAATGGGCAGGGAGGGAGGGAGGGAGGGAGGGGGGGGTTAGGACTGCTAATGGGCAGGGAGGGAGGGAGGGAGGGGGGGTTAGGACTGCTAATGGGCAGGGAGGGAGGGGAGGGGGGGTTAGGACTGCTAATGGGCAGGGAGGGGGGGGTTAGGACTGCTAATGGGCAGGGAGGGAGGGGGGGGGAGGACTGCTAATGGGCAGGGGGGGGCGGGCGGGCGGGGGGGTAGGACTGCTAATGGGCTGGGGGGGTTAGGACTGCTAATGGGCGGGGCGGGCGGGGCGGGGGGGGGGGGGGTTTAGGACTGCTAATGGGCTGGGGGGGTAGGACTGCTAATGGGCTGTGGGCTGATGGGGGCTGTCCGGAAATGGTGTGATGGGGGTTAGGACTGGTAATGGGTTATAGGGGGGGCTTAAACTGAAAATGGGTGATGGGGGTTTAGGACTGGAAGTGGGTTGATGGGGAGGGGCTAGGACTGGTATTGGGTTGGGGGGTTGCTAGGACTGGAAATGGGCTGATGGGGGGCTAGGACTGGAAATGGGCTGATGCAGGGACTAGAAGGAAATGGATGCTGGGTGAGGCTGGAACTAGAAGGGAGCTGATGTTGGGGGAGAATGGGATGGGGCTGGGAGAGTAAAATGGAGAGGGGAAAAATATTTTGTGTGGGAGGGATAAAAAATCTACAATTGGCCGGGTATTGGGAGAGTAAGTGGGGATTGAGGATGGAGGGGTAAAATTTGAGTGGATGAAATAGGAATGAGGAAAGAGCAAAAGGAGAAAGATTAGTATGTTAAAGCGGATGTAGAGAGAGAGAATGGAAAAAAAAACTAGAAGAGAGAAGAAAGGACAAATGGACAGCAGATGATGGAGAGTTAGCAGAAGACATGAAGAAACCAGAAGAAAGTGGCTGGAGCAATTGCAACTGTGTAACTGAGCTGAGGTATTCTGTTTATGTAATTCCTTTTTGACATTGCCACTTGTTCTCTTTCCCCAGTAGGTCATGTATTGTTATTGTCTGAAATGTATTGGTTTAATATTTGCAGTGTTGCCTTTTGATAGGTATGGTGTGGTGCTTTGTGAGTCCTGGTAGTGCTGTTAGGATACGGCGGGTTTGCTATTGGTTCTAAATGGGCAGTGTTTGTAGTAGTTCCTAATGTGCCTGGCGGTTGGCACTGGATTATAGTAATGTAGAAATCTTTTAGTCTGTCTTTATCCATACACTCATTAAGAGACATGTTTACTAAAAGTTAGTGTATGTTAGCATTATGCAAATATTTATGCAAATTCACGTGCTGGCACTTTGAGGAAATTCTTTGGTTTTGTGCGGCAGTTTGGGCACTCGGGCTCAAAAAGGTTAGCCATCACTGCTATATACAAATGGCTCCAGAACAACAACCTAAACATAAACTACAACAAGACTGAAGCTCTCTTCATCACAAGGAATACGTCATTTACATCCCCCCCACCCCCCCAGTCAGTCAATCAAACTGCCATTCAGGAGCATAAGCATAAAAAAAGAAGTTAGATACTTAGGTATGATCCTGGATCAAAGCCTAAATCTACAATCCCATATCAACAAGACTACTAAAAATTCATGCCACAAAATGAAGATCATTCGAAAGCTGAAATCACTCCTTAGCCAGGAACACTTCCGAATAGTTTGCCAAGTCATTGTTACTCCAATCTTAGATTACTGCAACTATCTATACTATGGCCTCCCAAAGTAAACCATCCATCTCCTACAGATGGCACAGAACATTGTAGCACACATTATCACTGGTAAACCAAACACGACCACACTACCCGCATACTGAACCAGCTACACTGGTTACCAGTGCACTCCCGGGACAAGTTCAAGACAGCACTAAACATTTTCAAAATCCTATAGAACGCTTCAGCAGATGTCCTACAGAATCTAATTTACAAAATCCTGGACAGTCGACCTAGAAGAAACAATGAGGGGAACCTGATCATCACACTCAGCACTTATTCGAAGTCCAACCAATACACATCTAAGAGGGTGTTTTCTCTCTCTGCCCCGGCCCTATGGACTCCATCCCAGATGGCTTAAGAGCCACCATAGACACCCAAGATTTCAGGAAAAAGCTGAAAACTCTCCTCTGTATGGAACATTTTGGGAGTATTACATAGATTCCCTACAGTACCAGACTCCAGACCCAGTACTCACGCTAAATAGTTAATCGCTATCAAGTTTTGTATATAAGTTCTTATGTATGTATTAAACTCCTGCATGCTATTTACCCCAACCTAACAGTTATAATGTATACTGTTTTGAGTTATAATGTAAACCGCTTCGATTGTAGGAGGAGGCGGTGTAGAAGACCTGTTAAATAAATAAATAAATTCTTCTCCTCAGAATGAGCTCCATTTAACTGTACCCTTTGTCGCCTCTCACGCAACCAATTTCTAACCCAGTCAGTCAGTTTAGGGTCCATCCCTAGGGTGCTCAATTTGTTTATAAGTTGCCTGTGCAGAACGGTGTCAAAGGCTTTACTTAAATCTAAGTACACCACATCTAGGGCTCTCCCTTGGTTCAACTCCCTGGTCACCCAGTCAAAGAAATCAATCAGATTTGTCTCGGATCTTGCAATCCATTGTACTCCAGAAACCTCACTATCCTCTGTTTTAGTAGCATTTTCAATAATTTACTCACTGGAGAGGTTAGACTAACCGGCATGTAGTTTTCAACCTCATCCTTACTTCCACTTTTGTGTAAAGGGGCCACATGTGCCTTTTCTCCAGTCCTCTGAGACCACTCCTGACTCTACAAACACATTGAAAAGATCAGTGGTAACCAGTGTTGTTCTATAAGTAACGGAGTAGCATGGTCACAGTGTTTAGCACTATAGATTTGGCATTTCTGGATAATGAGTAAGTTAATTGCAGACCCATTTAATCATTCTGCATTAAAAGGTTGTAATTTGGGGAAGTTTAGTTTTCCAAGAAAAGCACCCACATATATCTTTGTAAGTAGCTGAGTCACTCAGCATTGCTCAGGAAATCCAATGTCTAATGGTTGACTAATTAAAAAATGTTCAATAAACTCTATGAAATATCTACAGGAGGCTCCTCAATGGGCTGGGGTTTAGGACAGAGTGTTTTAGTTTTGAGGATCCTTACATGCAAGTGATACAAGTTATCATCAAAGCCCTACAGGTATGAGGTACTTTTTTACCAACTGCTGCACCTTGAATCTCACATCTGAGTCCACGTCAGGAAAAGGTGAGCCACTCCGGCGATATGGTAGAAACAGAGGAGTGATAGTTAAACTCCACAGATGGCATATTTTTAAATGCCGGATGAAGTATTTAAATGAAATCTGGATATTCAGTGCCAGCATTCAAATTGTGACTGGAGCTCAATATCCAGATTCAGTGCAGTCAACTATCCTGATAGCTATCCACATAGCACTTGGGACGGCTTCCGTGCTGTTCTAAGTTATGTGAATAGCTATACGGACAGCAGTGCTGAAAATCACCACTATTAGTTTAAATTCCCGCTTCGCCCCAACTCCATCCTAACTCTACCCTGGCACAATCCAGATAGTGCCAAGGCAGTCTGTGGTGATACGCAGCAACACTATCTGCATTGTGTCACTGAATACCATACTCAGTAGGGCTTATCTGGTTAGCAGGTGATACTAATCAGATAAGCCCCCTGGTAATTTACTGGGCATTAAAAAATAATGCTACAGTTCATCTATTCTCACAGAAGAAATGGAAGACAAGAACAGGAAATTAAAAAAGCAGAATACACAGTTCAGAGACTGAAATTTAACTCCTAGATCGTCTTTTCTATTTTACTCTCCTTACTTCTCTTTTCAGATGTGGACTCCTAAAATGTGGATCCTCTTGTACAGTCAGTCATTCTTCTACTCTTTTATATTTGGATTCATACAAAAATCTCTCTCTTCAGATCTTGGATGAATCTGTAAAGACACTGCTCACTCACAGCTGTGGGCTCCCTTAACTTTTGGGACACAGACTTGATGCTGCCATGGCACAAAGGGAACTCCAGTTGATAGGCTGGGCTATTGGCCTCAAATCCACCATTGCAACATTATTCTAAGCTAAGAAGTCTGGTAAAGAATTAACAAGAGAGGCTCTGAGCATTGATTCCACTGGAATTTCAGATCCCATTATGGACACCTCATTTTTAAATTTGTGAATGGTACTACATGAACTGCAGCTGCCATGTATCCCAACATCTGTAAATAGGCTTTGGTCGTGACCTTGGGTGCTGACTGTATGATGTGAACATAGGCAATGTATCTGAATTCTGTCCTCTGGTAGGAAAGCATCGGCTTGAAGAGTCTCCAAGGCTATACCTATAAAGGGAACAATGATCATTGGGTGTATTTTCAATAATATCATATGGGATGCAAAAGTTGGACAGTGAAAAAAAACTGATGCCTTTGAAATATGGTGCTGGCAAAGAACACTGTGTATACCCATGGACTGCCCGAAGAACAAATCAGTTGATACTAGGAAATAAAACCTAAGCTTCCCTTAGAAGCTCAAATGACAAGACTTCTACTTTCATACTTTGAACACATCATGGGAAGAGAAAGATCATTAGAGAGACATCATGCTTGACAAGGCTGAAGGTCAATAAAAAGAGGAAGACCAGAAATGCAATGGATCAATACAACGGCAGCAGCTACTGTATGTTTTCCACTCTATGAACAATTAGCTGCCTGAATAAAGACCGAACACAGTTTAGGACAACTATCCACAGGGTTGTCTTGAGTCTATATTGTCTCAACTGCACTTAATAATAACAACAATCACTGGGTGCAGCGTAGACTTTTGGAAATTGATAAAAAAAAATCAAACAGGAAATTAGCAGTGGCATTGTTCATAAGAATTAAGGCCTGTTCTTCTGAGGGGGATACCAGAAGCCAGTCATCCTGATATTGAAATACCCAATGACCCTGTTTGTAAAGGTGGGCAGCTGTCACCACAAGGCGTTTGGTAAATGCCCTGGGGGCTGACAACAGGCTGAAGGGAAGAACCTTGTATGGAAAATGATTGGACTGAAGAGTAAACCTGAGATACCTCTTGTAGCATGGGCACATTGGGATGTGTGTATACACACCCTTGAGGTCTAGAGCATACAGCCAATATCCCCTATTGAGAAGTTGAAATGGTTATCTTGAATTTCTTCCTAAGAAGAAATTGGTTGAGATTTATTTATTTATTTATTTTATTTATTTAACAGTTTCTTCTATACCGCCCCTTCCAGAGATCAGGGGCGGTTTACATTGAACTAAAATTAACATACTTCCGTACATTTTACATGGAACAAGTTTTAACTATATACACGTTTTGTTACATGGAACATATTTTAACGTTAACAATAACACTTTTTTTAAACCTATATACAGGTTATGAAGCATGGAGCATAACATGGTTATTTAACAGTATTTATATACATTAGTGATATAGCTGTCAGTTTGGGTAAATCTTTTGGGTGTTGTGTATATTAAGGTAAGTATCTTTCTTGTGTTAGTCATTTGTTCTGTCTTGAGGACTGTGGATATTTTTTTGAGATTGTCTTGGAGAGGTCTTTTGTTGGTAGGGGATCTCAAAGTGTTTTGTAAAAAGGTATGTTTTTAATTCCTTCTTGAATTGGTGGAGGTCCTTTATCATGCGGAGGGTTAATGGAATTTCATTCCAGAGGGTAGGGGCAGCAAAGGAGAAGGCTCTATCGCTTGTTGTTGCTTTGGTTTTTCTAAAATTTGTCTTTATGTTGAGGGAGTGGGTTGCGTTCTGTCTACGCGTTCCAGTTTCTGATGGAGGTTGTATTAGTGTAGATAATTGTGAGGGAGAGATGTTATTAATGAGTTTAAAAGTAGTTAGGAGGATTTTATATTTTATTCGGCTGCATATGGGGAGCCAATGTAGGTCTAAAAGTATTGGGGTCACATGATCTGTTAGTTTGGCTTTTGTAACCATCTTGGCACATATGTTTTGGGCCCTTTGGAGGAGGTATATGCTTTTTAGTGGTAAGCCGTTTAGGAGACTATTACAGTAGTCAAAGTGAGGGGTGATGAGGGAGTTGACTACTGATCTAAAATCATGTGTGTTGAGTAGGGGTCTCAGATGTTGTATTGTCTTGAGTTTATAGAATATTGTTTTTACTGTATGTTTTATGTGTGGGAGCATGGTGAGTGAGTGGTCCAGAATTATACCAAGGTACTTTACCTCCTTTTTAACAGGTATTGGTGTGTTACTTATTGTGATTGTAGTAGGGTAGTTATCGTCAGTGTCAGGTTTTCTCGTTATGAACATTGCTTCTGTTTTTTTGAGGTTGATGCTTAGGTGATTGTCTTCAAGCCATATGGTAGTCTCGCTCATGCACTGGGGTAAGGCATCATATTTGGGGTTGTTGAGGTTTATGGGGATGGCAAGCATGATATCATCCGCGTATATGAAATGGTTGATTTTATACTTCTTGAATATGCTTGTAATTGGCTGGAGGTATAGATTGAAGAGGAGGGCAGAGAGGGCTGATCCTTGAGGAATACCTTGACCTTGAGGGAAAGTTTCTGATGTTTGATTACCTAATTGTATCCGTATTAATCTGTGTGAAATGTATGATTTGAACCATTCAAGGACGGTCCCTCCTATTTTTAAGCTCTCTAGTCTGTTGATGAGTGTTTTGTGATTGATGCTGTCAAATGCAGCGGATAGGTCTATGAAGAGGAGAAGGAAACCTTTGCTATTTTCATTAGTGCCTCTGATGAGGAGGTCTGTCAGAGCGATTAGGAGGGTTTCAACTCCATGGGAGGGGCGGAATCCAAATTGATGAGCATCAAGGAGTTTGTGCTCATCTATGTAGTCCTGTAGTTGAAGTTGTATGTTTTTTTCTATTATTTTAGCGGTTAGAGGTATGCTAGCTATAGGCCTGTAAGAGTTGGGGTCCTTTGGGTCAAGCTTATTGTTTTTTATTACAGGACGGATCGAGGAGAGCTTTAGGGCGTTGGGCATAGTTCCTTGTGAGAGTGATTGGTTTACAATGTGTTGGATGTTTTCTGCAAGGAAGTCCTTAGTATACTTGATCCATGACACCGGGCATGGGTCAAGTGGGGAGGTTGTAGTGTTGATCATTGTTATAATATTAAGGATGTGTTTTCGTTCAACCTTGTGAAAGGTTGTCCATTCAAAATTACTGTCCTGTTATATTCTATCGTGGTGGTTGGAGAGTAAGGTTTTACCTTTAATTTTCAGCAAAATGAGATGCTAATGTTTGTACGCTTATAATGTCTTGGTTCGGTTCTGGGTTAAGTGGTTTTGTTAGTGTTTTTACGATTGAGAAGAGTTCTCTTGGTCGGTTGAGAGCAAGATTTATTAATTTGGAGTAGTATTCTCTTTTTGAGTTGTTGATTGCATCCTTATATTTATTAAGTAAGGTAATATATTTGGTTTTGTTATCTTGCGATTTTGTTTTTCTCCAGGTTTTTTTCTTGTTTACGTAATTGCTTTTTTAGCAGGGCGATGTCTTTAGTGTACCATTTTTGTGATTCTTTCTTTTTCTTCTGGATTGTTTGAGTAGGTGTAGCTGCTTCTTGGATTGTTTGGTTCCAGTTCTCTATAGTTAGGTCGATACCAGATAGGTTTGTGGTGAGCTTAGGTAGTACCTTATCAAGGAATGTATCATTGTCGAAGCGGGTAAAACGTGAGTGGTGAAATGTTGTGTTTGGGGGCTGTGATGTAGTTTGTGCCAGTAGGTGAAAGGTTATCAGGTGGTGGTCAGACCATGGTACCTCTGTAGTTATTGGGGGAGAGTATAGTTGATGTAGGTTGAAAGGGGTAGGGAGGAAAATTAGGTCTAGTGAGTTTCCTTTATTATGTGTGGGGGTAAGGACTATCTGGTTATATCCCATGTGGGTCATTGAGTCTATGAAGTTGTCTTTTTGGTATTGGTTTAGGGATGGGAGGTTAAGATCACCTAGGATTATGAGGGGTTTTCTCTGGGATGCTGTGCATGCGAGTTCAAGGATAGAGGAAAGATTTTTGTGATCCGCTGATGGGGGTCTATAGATTAGCGAGAATGCTAGTGATCTGTTTTCAATGTTTATTATGTCCATGCTTTCAACATTGTTTGAGTTTGTTAGGGTGTATTGTAAGTTTTTTTTAGTGAGTATAAGTGTGCCACCTCCTCTTTTTATGTCACGGTGGCAGTTGAAAATATCATATTGTGATACGTGGAGTTGGTTTAATAATATTGTGTCTGTAGGTGTTAGCCATGTTTGGGTAATGAAAAAGATGTCAGGTTGTTTGTCTTTTATTATGTCATTTACAATTGGTATTTTGTTCCGTATTGAGCGAATGTTTATTAGGATCATCTTTAGTTTAGTGTCTTTGTTGGGGGAGGTTTTTTTGTCGTTGTGGTTTTTGCAGTTTATCTGAATTACTCTAGGGCAGTGGTTCTCAACCTTTTTTGTACCGCGACCCCTTTTACCATTGGTCAACTTGTGACGACCCCCAATGATAAAATCAAATGCGCGTCTCTTACTTTACTGTTAACACATTGTCGTTGTAATCATTGGTTGAATTAATATATTATAGGCCTTTGCAACATGGTTTTTTTAAATAAAATTTACTTATTTAAACCACAATAATTAATCACAATAACAAGTAACAATATTTGATTTTGAAATTATTATGGTTTTGTAGTCAACGGTTTTAGTATGCTTTATTCAAAAAGACCGACGAAGGGCAATGGTGTGAGCTTTCTTGGCTTTGGCGATTCTGAGAGCCACCATATATGAAGCTTCAACAGCGGCTATGTTTTGCTGGTGGAACTTTCCGCCAATATCAAGTCTGCTTTTCTTGATTCCATCAGCTTTGTTCTTAAAATACCAAATATCCTTGCCTACAAAGGTGGGATGTTTACTGATAGAACTTTGTTACAAATAACGCATTATGGTTTCTCAATCCCTGCTGAAAATATGGAGGTGAAACCATACCTTAAAAGTCATCGCAATATTTTATTTTCTTGGTATTCTTCTCTCTGTCATTCATTTTCAATGGAGTCGCTGGTGTTATATAATATTACATAGAAAATGTAATTTTAGTAGGACCCATGTCCGCCATTACAAAACCGGAAGTGATCTAAATAACGTCTCGAGGTGCATCATTTCTGGTGAACAGGTAAAAGTAAGTAAGGATAGCCTAAGTAATACATAAATTTATTAAATTCAAAGTATTTGGCATTTTAGACTTTGCGATCAAATTAGAACAATAAATTAGAAAATAAATAATAATTCCCGGGATTTGTCAGGCGACCCCTGGTAAATCCTGAGGTGACCCCCGTGGGGGTCCCGACCCACAGGTTGAGAACCGCTGCTCTAGGGGGATGTCTGTGGGTATTGTTGTGAGGTGGCAGGTTGAATGGGTGATTGTGTAGTGGGGGGCGTGTTAGGTTACGGTTGGGGTTATGAATGATGGGGATGCTATTGCAAGGAGGATAGTTGAGCTTGTATGTGTAGATTTGTTGCAGTAGGAGGACTATTATTAGGAAAGTGGTTGGCAATGTTTTTGTTTTTAGTTCGGCCATTTTGTTTTGTGTGAGAGACTGATAGCGGTGACAGAGAAAGGGGTAATATAGGTGAGGGCTACTGGCAACAGTAAGGGGTATTGTAGGAGGATGGTACTGACAACAGTAGTTAGATATGTTACTGGCAACAGTAGCAGAATTAGGCTGAGTGCTGTAAATCAGTGCTAGTAATAATAAGGTTGTTATTATATTAGCGACCTTAGGGAGACATGGGAAAATACTGGCAATGGTAGAGAAAGAAAGTTAATAATATTGGTAAAGTATTAACAACAGTGTAAACACATGAGAGAAGTACTGGTAACAGTGGAGACAAAATGTTGCTTGAGATGATGCCAGCAGCAAAAGTGGCAGTGTATTGGCAACCAGGAGCATATATCAACAATATTTGCAAAACATTACTGACATTGGAGACACAAATGAGAATACTGGCAGTATTATTAGCAGAGGGTGTTGGTTGAGAGAAATAGTGGCACAATAATGGAAATAAGTTAGGGAACAGTATAAGCAAGTAAATTCACTATATCTAAGGTATATAGTGTCTTAGGAGAATTTATGATAGTGTTATGTGCTCATGTTTTACTTCATGTGGACTTTTCATACTATAGCTATAGGTGATGTGACTTACAGTCTCTTTTCTAGTGAGCTGGTCTTCTCGATATCTGCTGTATGGTGATGTTCTGGTGCTTCGTTTGGTGATTATTCGCTTAGGTTACAGTCTATTTCCCGCCTGTCATGCCTCGCCTAAGGGCCACGCCAAAGGGCCCTCTTGCGAGGCCCTCAGGCGCGGGCCCGCAAGGCGCGGGTGCACCTGCCGGCGGTACTTTTTGAGCAAGCCGCTGGGACCTCCCACAACCCCGATTGGGCTGGAGTGCAGGAGCGGGAGACTGAAAATCGCCCTGTGCTCTACCCCGACCGGGGAGCCTTTGAAGATGGCTGCTGTGCTTTCCGAGGGCTCTCTCCTGCCGGCGGAACTTTTTGAGCAAGCTGCTGGGACCTCCCACAACCCCGATTGGGCTGGAGTGCAGGAGCGGGAGACTGAAAATCGCCCTGTGCTCTACCCCGACCGGGGAGCCTTTGAAGATGGCTGCTGTGCTTTCCGAGGGCTCTCTCCTGTCGGCGGCACTTTTTGAGCAAGCCGCTGGGACCTCCCACAACCCCGATTGGGCTGGAGTGCAGGAGCGGGAGACTGAAAATCGCCCTGTGCTCTACCCCAACTGGGGAGCCTTTGAAGATGGCTACTCTGCTTTCCGAGGGCTCTCTCCTGCCGGCGGCACTTTTTGAGCAAGCCGCTGGGACCTCCCACAACCCCGATTGGGCTGGAGTGCAGGAGCGGGAGACTGAAAATCGCCCTGTGCTCTACCCAGACCGGGGAGCCTTTGAAGATGGCTGCTGTGCTTTCCGAGGGCTCTCTCCTGCCGGTGGCACTTTTTGAGCAAGCCGCAGGGACCTCCCACAACCCCGATTGGGCTGGAGTGCAGGAGCGGGAGACTGAAAATCGCCCTGTGCTCTACCCCGACCGGGGAGCCTTTGAAGATGGCTGCTGTGCTTTCCGAGGGCTCTCTCCTGCCGGCGGCACTTTTTGAGCAAGCCGCTGGGACCTCCCCCAACCCCGATTGGGCTGGAGTGCAGGAGCGGGAGACTGAAAATCGCCCTGTGCTCTACCCCGACCGGGGAGCCTTTGAAGATTCCCAGATCCAGGATGGGACACAAGCTCCCTGGAGTAGAAACCCTGATTCTTCTGTTGCAGATGAGTTCTATGCTGTTGGACTGGAGGAAAACAAATGTCTCCTTTTCTATGAGTGTGGTATGCTGGGCTGATGCAAGATTGGAGGAATCCTACGTTGGACCTCCATGCTGCTGTCGCTACTGCAGGGGTGGCAATGGCTACAAAACCATGACAAAGCACTTACCTTAGAGCTCTGGCGCAATGCTGCAATTTCAGTCTTTTATCAGTTGCTGCTTTGGACCCCTCCAAAGCAGACTTCTGGTTTATGTAAAATCTGAAACCATGATGCAGTTTCAGATCCTTAAGATAAGCACCGTGTCATGATTTCACAGCCATTGTCACCACTGCAGGCACCTGACAGCGGTAGCAGCAGAACTATTGGCACCCCTGGAGGGCAGGAACTCTTGTCTACTGTTTAGTTTGCCTAATGGTAGTGTCTGCACTGGTGGTATGAATTGAAAAAAGATAAGTCCAGGATAAAGGCTGATCTATGGTGGCAGCCATTTCGAATTATGCTGAGGACCCAGGAGTCCCTCGTGATCTTCTGCTAGAATGGAAGAAAATTCTGAACTTAACCCCCTATGGGATGGGCAGGATAAAGCGTAGTTACTCACCTGTAAAGCACAGTTACTTACCTGTAACAGGTGATCTCTGGGAACAGCAGGAATAAGTCTTCACATATGGGTATCGTCGGTACCGACGGAGCCTGCGCGGGAACGCTCCCCAACGTCCAGTAAGAAAGCTTTTGGGAGCATCCCACAGCGCCTGCGCGCTGCCTTCCCGCCTTTCCTAACCGCCTCTCTCCAGTTCGAGTTTTAAAGCTGAGACAAAGAGAGAGAGAGGAAAGGAAAGATAGATAGAGAGATACAACTCCTAGGGGAGGTGGGTGGGTTGTGAAGACTTATTCCTGCTGTTCCCAGAGATCACCTGTTACAGGTAAGTAACTGTGCTATCTCCAGGAACAAGCAGGAATGAGTCTTCACATATGGGGACTCCCCAGCTAGAGATGCCAGGGAGATCTCCAAAGTTGTGAGTCCCTGAGAAGGGCTCTACCTCACCCCATGGATCTCGGGCATCCAACCAGGGATGGGGGGTAGGAGTTGATTAGGTATGGAACAGGTGTTTGAGAACAGCCTGACCAAACAAGGCATCCCGGCGGGAGTCCTTGTCCAAGCAGTAATGGGCTGTAAAGGTATGAACCGAGGTCCAGGTGGCTGCTCGACAGATTTGGTCGATGGGACACAGAATTTAGATGAGCCATAGAGGCTGCCATGGCCCTCACATTGTGAGCTGTGACATGGCCCTCCAGAGAAAGGTTCTTACTCTGGTAGGCGAAGGAAATACACTGAGCAATCCAACTGGACAGAGTTCTCTTAGAGACTGGAAGTCCTAAATGAGAGGGATCAAAAGCAACAAAAAGTTGAGAGGACTTTCTATGTTGCTGTTTCCTTTGTAAGTAGAAAGCAAGTGCCCTCTTACAATCCAGGGTATGAAGATTCCTCTCTGCACTTGATGCATGAGGTCCTGGAAAAAAGACAGGTAAATACACCTCCTGGTTCAGATGAAAAGGAGAGACCACTTTAGGCATAAAGTGTGGATTAGTCCTGAGGACTACCTTGTCATGATGGAACCTTGTATAAGGAGGATTAGCCACCAAGGCTTGCAGTTCACTGATACGGCGAGCTGATGTGACTGCAATAAGAAAAATAACCTTCCAGGAAAGGAATTTCAAGGAGGTAGTGGCTAAGGGTTCAAAGGGTGGCTTCATAAGCTGGCCAAGAACCAAATTCAAATCCCATGCCACTGGAGGTGGTCTGATGGGAGGTTTAGTTAAAAGAAGGCCTCTCATGAATCTTGCAATAAGAGGATGAGAGGAAATAGGATGTCCATTGAGAGGCTTAAGGTTTGCTGCAATAGCACTCAAATGGACTCTTACTGAATTCGTTTTAAGGCCTGCACACCAAATGGTAAACCTTTTCCATTTAAAAGCATAGGAACGTCTAGTGGAAGGCTTTCTGGAAGCATGAAGGATATCCTTCACTTGCAGAGACAGATGCCAATCTTGAAGGTCTAGGCCTTCAGCAACCAGGCTTTGAGATGAAGAGACTGGGGATTTGGGTGCCATAACGTTCCCTCCTCCTGGGACAAGAGGTCTGGAGCAGATCCCAAGTCCAGGGAGGGAGCTTGAGAGAGATGAAGAAGTAGAGGGTACCACACTTGGCGTGGCCAACGTGGAGCTATGAGGATCATAGACCCCTTGTCTCTCTGAAGCTTGAACAGTGTCTTGGAAATTAGGGGAATGGGAGGAAAGGCATAGAGGAAGTCTTGCCCCCAGTGGAGGAGGAAGGCATCCCTGGCCTGAACTTCCTGACATGGAATCCTGGAACAGAACCGGGGAAGTTTGGCATTCCACGGACTTGCAAACAGGTCTATGTCTGGGGTTCCCCAAATTTGAAAGATCCTGGCTATCTGGTCCACATGGAGGGACCATTCGTGTGGAAGCAGAACTCGACTGAGTCTGTCTGCCCAAGAGTTTTGAACCCCTGGAAGATACAGTGCCATGAGATGAATCTGATGCTCTCTGGCGAAGGCCCACAATCTCAAAGCTTTGTTGCAAAATGACAGAGAGCCAGTCCTGCCCTGCTTGTTCACGTAGAACATGGCTACTTGGATGTCCGTATGGATGAGGACTGTCTTGTAGCTGAGCAGGGTGTGGAAGACTCTGAGAGCTAGAAGAACTGCTCTGAGCTCTAAGAGGTTGATATGTAGAGATGTCTCCTGTGGAGACCAGATGCCCTGGGTGGAGAGATCTTGTAGATGAGCTCCCCAACCCTTTGGGGAGGCATCTGTTGTGAGGGTTGCTTGGGGTAGCAACTGTTGAAAGGGGGACCCCCAGCAACAGATTTTGAGTGGACTTCCACCACTGGAGGGACCAAGAAAGGCGACTGGAGGTTGCTATTTTGTCTGACAGGCAACCTGATTCCTGGGTCCATTGGGTGGACAGAGTCCACTGAGCTGCCCTCATGTGAAGGTGAGCGTAAGGAACCACATGCACGGTGGATGCCATGTGGCCTAACAATTGTAACATCTCTCGAGCAGTTAAATGGGATTTTAACTGAATTTGAGAGGCTAACTGCACCAAGCGCAGGCAACGGGCCTGGGGAAGATAGGCTCTTGCAGTTGTGGTATCTAGCAAGGCCCCTATGAACTCCAATGACTGAGTAGGGGTGAGTTGTGATTTTGGGATGTTTATTACAAGTCCCAGATACTGAAGAACACGCCTTGTGCAGGCTAGGGAAGTCTGGGCCTCTGACTGGGATGGTGCTCGGATGAGCCAGTCGTCCAGATATGGGAATACAAATATTCCTAGAGTGCGTAGAAATGCAGCTACTACTGCCATGCATTTTGTGAACACTCTTGGAGCAGAGGCCAGACCGAAAGGAAGCACTCTGTATTGGTAGTGCTTTCCCTGATAAAGGAACCGAAGGAACCTTCTGTGTGTTGGATGGATGAGGACATGGGTGTACGCATCCTTGAGATCTAGAGAACAAAGCCAATCCTGACTCTGAAGGTATGGAAGGAGAGCACCAAGAGAAATCATCTTGAATTTCTCCTTGCATAGAAACTTGTTCAATTCTCTGAGATCTAATATGGGTCTGTAGCCCCCTGTTTTCTTTGGAATAAGAAAATAGGGGGAGTAGAACCCTGAACCCTGTTGAAGAAGGGGTACTTCTTCTATTGCCCTTTGGGCAAGAAGGGTAGCAATCTCCTGACCCAGAAGGTCGAGGAGAGATGTTGGAGAATTGAACTGTCTCACTATAGTGTGAGGAGGAAGGTTTAAGAAATGAAGCTTGTACCCCTCCCTTATAATGGAGAGGGTCCATTGTTCTGCTGTGATTTGTTCCCATCTGGGAGCAAAATGAGCTAACCTTCCTGGAATGGTGAGAGGCTCTGGTTCTTCTAGAGCCAGAAAGGCTAAGTTCTCTAGTTGTAAGTCAAAGGCCCTGAGGAGGCTGAGGCTGTTGGGCCGTAGCAGTCCTTGCAGCCTTAGGTTTGGCTTGTTTAGGTTGTTGCTGACGCTTTGCAGCAAAATGACCTGTAGAAGATGCCTGGAGACCATAACCAGGATAATATTTCCCTTTTTTGGGAAAGAAAGTCTTTTTGAATAACCTTTTTCTAGCAGGAGCAAAAGTAGACTTTGAAAGTCTATATAAGGCAGAATTTTCAGCATCCATCTGAGTGGCCTTTGCTTGCCAATCCTTACCAAAAAGGTTTTCACCTGTACAAGGAAGATTTCCTAATCCATCCTGGACCCAGGGTTCCAAATCTGAAGCTTGCAACCAAGCAAGTCTGCATGCACCTATGGCAATAGCCGAGGCTCTGCTGGCACACTCAAAAGAGTAAAAGGCTGCACGGTTGGAGAATTTGGAAACATCCTGGGCATGTTTAAGCCAGGTGAGAAACTCTTCCCTTTTATCTTCTGAGATAAAAGGAGATAAAGTTAGCAGATGATCTGTAACTTCTTTTAGAAACATCCCCATATAGAGTCTATAGGAGTTGATTCTGGCAGTAAGCATATTGTTTATATTTTTATTTATTTATTTATTTAGCTGCATTTATATCCCGCTTTTCACCGGGTCAAAGCGGTTGGGGGATACATTTAACACGAGGGGATATGAGACACATACACTAATACTTACAGGGAACATGGGCAATGGAGGGTTAAGTGGCTTGCCCAAGACCACAAGGAGCACCTGTGGGACTAGAAACCCCAGTCCTTCCGGCCCAAGGTTGCTGTCCTCTAGTGGGATTTGAACCACCGACCTTCCGGCTTGTACTACCTTGTCCCAACCACTAGGCCACTCCTCCCTCTTGGCCTGGAAAATTCTCCTGCCAAAAGCATCTAAGGTTCTGCATTCTCTTCCTGGAGGATTAGATGAGTGTCTTTTTGCACTCTTTATCTTCTTCATAGCAGACTCCACCACAATAGAGTGGTGAGGAAGCTGAGTCTTATGAAAGCCAGGACAAGGAGGAACACGGTACATGGTGTCCAACCTGCAAGAATGAGGGGAAGTAGTAAGAGGTTCTCCCATATGCCCAACATGTGATCATAAAGGATCTCATGAATTGGTAAAGTAGCTGCCTCTTTAGGAGCCTTAGGATTTTGTAAAATATCTAATTTCTTGGCTCTAGGCTCTGGTTCAGGGGCCACAGAAATAGAGAGGCCCCTGGCCACTTCCCTAATGAAGTCTTGAAAAGACAAGTCTTCTGGAGGAGACATTCTTCTTTTTGGAGAAGAGGGCTCCTGAGGAAGGAGTACCGATGCTTCGACAGAAGCCTCTGATTCATCAGAGTCCTCAGAGGAATCGAAGTATCGCCTGTCTGGATGCTCTTGCAGAGCCCAATACGCGTACCGAGTGGTATCGACATCGGGAGTGATCGGTACCGATTCGGTACCGATTGGCATCACAGGACACGGTACCGTTGCAGTCGACACGGAAGCTGATGTCGATGCAATTGGTACCGGCACCGGAACCGATATCGGTGCCGGTGCCGGAACCGGTACCGCCAACAGAGTTTGTTGCGGTACCGGAGGCGTCGCAGCTTGTATGAATGCCGTGATGGCACGCTGCATGGTCAGAATATTCTGATCCATCGACGCAACCGATGTCTGGATGTCCGCAGTGTAGACCACCGGTACCCCAGAACATGGCAACAGGTGATCGGTCGAGGCCACGCCATCGATGTCAACCTGTGACCCCATAGATGAAGCTTTGGAAGCCGGAGCCTCCCGCTGGGGTAATTTTGCCGGTGCAGGATCCTCGAGGGCAAGCCCGGAGGCATCTCGATACTTAGAGGGAGATCTACCCTTCGAGGACCGGCTGGACTTATGTTTGGTTACCTGAGATCCATGGGAAGAAGACGAAGCCCTGGAACCAAAGAAATAAAGAAAAATAAAGAACTTCAGCGGTGACAGGAACACGACCTGCTGGCTCCACGGAAAAGAAGAACTGGAGAGAGGCGGTTAGGAAAGGTGGGAAGGCAGCACGCAGGCGCTGTGGGATGCTCCCAAAAGCTTTCTTACTGGACGCTGGGGAGCGTTCCCGCGCAGGCTCCGTCGGTACCGACGATACCCATATGCGAAGACTCATTCCTGCTTGTTCCTGGAGATCAGGTGATCTCCGGGAACATCAGGAATTAGTCATCACATATAGGTGATGTCGGCACTGATGGAACCCAGCACAGGAACACTCCCCATCATCCAATAGGAATACTTTTGGGGGCATTCCTCCACACATGCGTGGCTGCCTTCCTGCCTTCCCTCTTGGTCTCCTCAGTAAGGTGAATAGTAGAGAAATAAAAATCTTTGTATACCAGGAATGAGAAAAAAGGGGACAACTTGATGGGGAGGTGGGCAGGTTGTGAAGACCGATTCCTGCTGTTCCTGGAGATCACCTGTTGCAGGTGAGTAACTATGCTATCTCCAGGAACAAGTAGGAAGTCAGTCTTCACATATGGGACTCCCTAGCCTAAGACAACCAAGCGAGAGAAGAATCCCAGTGCAGCTAGAGGTTAGAGTAGGGATCCGACACTCAGCTCGTTCAGAGTACTCCTCACAAGGAATCAGATGGGCAGTGGGCAAGTTGTCTAAATTTGAAAAAGGTTATGCAGAACAGCTTGTCCGAATTGAGCATCAGCTCTGGAGTCTGTCCAGGCAATAGTGTGCTGCAAAGATATGCAGGGAAGACCACATCACTGCTTAGCAGATCTCTGAGATATGGATGGACCGAAGATTAGCTACCGTAATAGCCATGGCTCTGACATTATGAGCAGACACACAGTGTGGAAGAGACAGCCCAGCCTGCAAATAAGCAAAGGATATACAGTTTGAAAGTGTTCTTTTGAATACTGGTGTCCATAGATGACTTTGGTCAAAAGAGACAAACAACTGAGAGGATTGACGATAGTCCTTAGTACGGTCTAGATAAAACGCCAGCACCCTTCTGCAATCTAGAGTATGAAGTCTGGCCTCAGCCGGGGAGGTGTGAGGCCTTGGAAAGTATGTTGGTAGCAAGACGGATTGGTTCAGGTGGAAGGAGGAGACAACCTTCGGCAAAAACTGAGGATGTGTGCGTGCAAAGGACCACCTTGTCATGGTGAAAAGTGGTATAGGGAGCATAGCTCAACAAAGCTTGCAATTCACTGACTCTTCGAGAAGCAATGACTGCTTTGAGAAAAAGAAGCTTCCATGTTACAAACTTTAAAGAAGCTGAAACCATTGGTTCAAAAGGATTGCACATGAGCTGCGCAAGAACAACATTTAGATCCCATGGTATGGGAGGTGGACAGAAAGGTGGCTTGGTCAGGAGAAGACCACGCATAAATCTGGCTACTAAGGGGTGCGCTGAGATGGAGCAGTTCTCTAAGGTATGGTGGGAGGCCGTAATGGCAGATAAATGTACTCACACTGAGTTGGTTTTAAGACCAGAGGAGGACAAATGGAGCAGGTATTGGAGTAAGTCTGGAATGGGACATGTGAAAGGATCTAATGTTTATGAGAACACCAGATGGGAAACCTGCGCCATTTAAAAACGTAAGAACATCTGGTTGAAATTTTTCTTGAAGATAGGAGCATCTGTCTTGGAGAGGACAAAGCACTCAGCCTCCACGCCATCAAGTGGAGTGTCTTGAGGCTGGGACGCAGAAGGGTCCCCTTTTCCTCAGAGAGTGGGGTCGGTGAATAACTGAGCCTGAGGGGAAGTGCTTCAGCAAGTTGAAGAAACTGAGGAAACTACAGTTGTCTAGGCCAGTAAGGGGCAATGAGAATCATTTGCCCCCAGTCGGCCTGGAGTTTGAAGAGTGTTTTTGCTATGAGTGGAAGGGGAGGGAATGCATAGAGGAGATTCTGTCCCCAATGGATGAAGAATACATCCGAGTCTCCCTGTGAGGGGAAGGAATCCTCAAGCAGAAACAAGGTAGTTGGGCATTGAAGGAACAAGCAAAGAGGTCGAGTAGTGGCATCCCCCAGAGGTGGAACAAGTATTGCGCTACTTGAGGATCCAGCATCCACTCATGTGGATGGAGAATCCGGCTTAGTCTGTTGGCTAAATGATTCTCTGCTCCTGGAAGATATACTTTATGAAGGTGAATTTCTTGAGGAATTGGCCAGTTCCAAAGGCAAATGGCCCTTTCCCCCTTGCTTGTTTATATAAAACATATTCACCTGGTTGTCTGTCTGTATGAGAAGAGACTGTCCCTTGAGTTGGGGAGAGAAGACTCTGACGGCAATGAAGACCGCCCTGAGCTCTAGGAGATTGATCTCTAGAAGCACTTCTTGAGTAGACCAAAGGCCTTGTGTTGTAAGGCTATTGAGATGAGCTCCCCAGCCCAGTTTTGATGCATCGGTCGTTAGGGTATACTGCAGTGCAGACTTCTGAAAAGGTGACCCTATGACCAGGTTCTGTGGTGTGCACCACCACTGAAGGGCTGTTCTCATTTGCGGAGTAACGTTGATGAGGTCGGATAGGCAACCTGTGGATTGCTTCCATTGTTGTGAGAGAGTCCACTGCCCGATCATCATGTTGAGATGGGCGTGGGGCACGACATGGATTGTGGAAGCCATGTGACCTAAGAGACATAGATATATTCTGGCCGTAACTGATGATTGCTGCTGGACCTGTGTAGCTAAGGCAATGAGACAGAGGTGTCTATCCTCTGGTAGAAACGCTCTGTTTCTTACTGTGTCTAATTGAGCTCCTATGTACTCGAGGTCCTGGGTTGGCAAGAGATGTGATTTTGGATAGTTTATCACAAAACCTAACTCCTGAAGTACATGAATAGTTTGATTTAGGACAGAGGTGACTGCTGAAGTGGTATCTGCCCTTAGCAGCCAGTCGTCTAAGTAGGGGAATAGAAAGATCCCCAAAATTCAAAGGTAGGCTGTGACAACAGCCAGACACTTTGTGAAGACTCTGGGTGCTGAAGCCAGTCCGAATGGCAGGACTCGGTACTGGTTCTGAAAAACGAACCTGAGGAACATTCTATAATCTGGGTGGATCAGAATGTGTATATAAGTATCTTTTAGATCCAGAGAGCATAGGCAACCATTTTTTGGAGGAATGGCAGAAGAGTGCCTAAAGAAATCATCTTGAATTTCTCCTTGACGAGAAATTTGTTGAGATTTTGTAGATCTAATATAGGTTGTTACCTCCCATCTTTTTTGGAATTAGGAAGTATCAGGAGTAGAATCCCAGGCCCTGCTGAGATCGGGGAACCTCCTCTATAGTCCCTTGTCTCAGCAGTGAGAGAATTTCCTGCTGAAGCAAGGAGGAGTGAAGGAGATCCAAGGAGGGTTGTCCCACAAAGTGAGTGGGAGGAAGATCCTGGAATTTCAGCTGTAGGCCCTGAATGACTAGATGTAAAGTCCAGGGCTCAGAAGTAATGTTGATCCAACAATGTGCAAAATGCACCAGTCTTCCTGGGATCATAGAAAGAAGAGGAAAGATTATGGGAGAATTGCCCATGCTCTTTTTGAAGCAGTCAAAAATTCTGAGGAGGTTGAGTAGTAGCTGCAGACTGTGGTTTGGAAACCTTGGGCTTCCTGACCTGTTTCTGGACCTGCTGTCTCTGTTGCTCTTGTGGGGCAGAGTAGTCAGAATAGGACTGATATGGAAGATAAAACCTTTTCTTCTTAGGGACCGGTACTGTTCAATGTATTTGTGAGTGATATTACTGAAGGACTGAATGAAAAAGTCTGTATTTTTGCAGATGACACGAAAATTTGCAACAGAGTGGACTCCCCTGAGGGAATGGAGAACATGAGGAAAGATCTGCAAAAGCTGGAAGAATGGTCTAATGCTTGGTAGTTAAGATTTAATGTGTCATGCACTTAGGAAGCAGAAATCCAAGGGAAATGTACGCCATAGAGGGTGAGAGGTTGGTGTGCACGGAAAAAAGAGCCAAACGATGAAACCTGGAAACAGCACAAGCACTGGCAAGTCAAATGCAAGGCATTGATAAAGCAGGCAAAGGTAGCATTTGAGAAGAAGCTTGCTGCGGAAGCAAAAACGCAAAATATTTTTTCAAGTACATTCGTAGCAAAAAACCTGTGAGAGAGTCAGTTGGTCCATTAGATGATAGAGGAGTTAAAGGGGCACTAAGAGGCGACAAGGCGATAGCGGAGAGACTGAATGAATTCTTTGCTTCGGTCTTTACTGAGGAGGATATAGGGATGTTACCCATGACTGAAGTGGTATTTAAAGGTGTGGAAGAATTGAAGGAAATATCGATACATCTGGAAGATGTATTACAACTATTAGAAAAACTGAAGAGTAGCAAATCACCTGGGCCGGATGGTATTCATCCGAGGGTGTTGAAAGAACTGAAATATGAGATTGCAGACCTGCTATTAGTAATCTGTGAATTTTCATTAAAATCATCTGTAATACCTGAAGATTGGAGGATCGCCAATATAACGCCAATTTTTAAAAAGGGTTCCAGGGGTGATCCGGGAAACTACAGACCGGTGATCCTCACGTCAGTACTGGGAAAAATGGTAGTAACCATCATAAAGAATAAAATTACTCAGCATGTAGTGTGGCGACGGCGCCCCCACTAGGCGGTTGCCTAGTGAAAGCGGCAGGCCATCTTGTATCTTGTATGTTGCTTAAGCTTCAGGGCTAAGACCTCTGAATGTGTAGTTGCGTGCAAAAAGCAGTCCAAGTGGTATTTATGGCCAACACAGGAAAGTTTATTAAATTTTTCGTTTTAAATTTCAGCTTTGCAAACAGACCTTTGTAGAAGGCTCCAACCACAACAACAGAAAAAAGGATGTTTTCTCCCAATAAACTTTCTTTACAAAAAGTGTATTTCAGCAGTGTTATCAATGAGCAGTTTCTTCCAGCTCTTTAACAAAAGAATTTCTTCTTTCAGAAACAAACATAATTGAACTAGTATTTAACAGCAGAGTCCAGCAAACCTTTTAGCTTCCTTTAGCTGCTTCAGGTTTCACCTTTAAAACACTTCTCTGCTTGTCAGCACAGAAATTAAAACTGCTGTGTTTAAACTTTCACTCAGCACAAGTGTTCTTGTAGCTTTAACCATGAGATTTCCTTCTCTCTCTAAAGCTTCTTAGCTACAATAATCAGAATAACTGTTTCCTGGGTTTCCTTTCTATTAAACCCTTAGCTTTTCTCAGTCAGAGATTATGCACAAAGAACATTCCATTTGGGAGTCTGTGGAGTCAGGTTCCTCTCCACAGAATTCCACCTCCATGTCTTCCTCTGCATTACATGACTGTGGGGCTTGGACAGGTTCAGGGATTTCAAGTTTTACTTCCTTTAGAAGCTTGAACAGTCTTTCCCACTGAACTTCCCTTCTTCTCCCCGGGATTATATTAGTGTTCTCAGACTTCTTTCCCGTTAGTAAAACATTTAAAGGCTTTGTTTGTTTTACCTTATCTGTAAAAGCATTCTTCCTGGCATGCGTCCCATAAGGTACAGCTTCTTCCTCAGAATCGGGTATACTTATTTCTGAGTCAGAGTCACACACATTAACTCCCTCAAACTTTCCCTTCCTACCTCTGAGCTTGACTGTAGACCTTTCACAGCAAGGGCATCTCCTAGGAGTAGCGTCCTCTGAATCAGAGCTGCCTGGGGGATCACTGCAGTGTTTATCTCTAGCCCTTCTAGGCCCTCCAAGCCTGAAGACTTGTTCCTCTTCAGATGGAGCTGAGACCTCCTGCTCCAGCTTCCTCACAGCTAGCCTTCTCGCTTCCTCTCTCCTGGAAGGAGTGCAATTAGCCTGGATTCTGGCTCTTTCCCGACTGCCGTCTTTCAAGCTGTTCCCATGTCTTGCTTCTCTCCTGCCGGTCTTGCTGACGCTTCCCGCTCTCTCTGTTTGCCTGTGCTTAAAAGTTTGCAAGCGTGCTCTCTCTCCTGGCCCCACCCACAGGTGTCTCCTATCACTTCCTATAGTTGCCCTGGAGTCTGGGTGTGGCCTCAGCCTAGTTTTGCAAGTGTGGGTTTTTCCACTGCTTTCATTCTGGAACATGTGCTTAGGTGAGCCCATCCCCCTTATGGAAGAAAAATTTTTTTTTCTTTGTTTCCCAGGGCTGTGCTGCACCCTCCTTACCACAGTAGATAGTCATGGCCTAATGGGAGACAGCCAACATGGTTATAGACAAGGAAGATCTTGTCTTACTAATCTATTATGTTTTTTTGAAAATGTGAATAAACAGGTGGACAAAGGTGAGTCGGTTGATATAGTGTATCTGGACTTTCAGAAAGCCTTTGACAAGGTCCCTCATCAGAGACTTTTGGCAAAACTAAAGAGTCATGGGATAGGAGGCAGTGTACTACTGTGGATCAAGAACTGGTTAAAAGATAGAAAGCAGAGGGTAGGGCTAAATGGCCAATTTTCCCAATGGAGAAAAGTGAAAAGTGGTGTTCCCCAGGGATCTGTGCTGGGTCCGCTGCTTTTTGACATATTCATAAATGACCTGGAAAGTGAAATAACGAGTGAGGTTATCAAATTTGCAGATGACACAAAACTATTTAAAGTTGTTAAAACCCAAGAGGATTGTGGAAAATTGCAAGAGGATCTTGATAAATTGGAAGACTGGGCATCAAAATGGCAGATTAAATTTAATGTGGACAAGTGCAAAGTTATGCACCTATGGAATAACAACCCAAACTATGGTTACACGATGCAAGGTTCCACATTAGGAACCACCACCCAGGAAAAAGATTTAGGCATCATTGTGGCTAGCATGTTAAAACCCTCGGCCCAGTGTGCAGCGGCAGCCAAGAGAGCAAATAGAATGCTAGATATCACAAGGAAAGGAATGGAAAATAAAACAAAAGATATTATAATGCCTCTATATCGTTCCATGGTGAGACCGCAACTTGAATATTGTGTGCAATTCTGGTCGCCGTATCTTAAAAAGGATATAGCGTTATTAGAAAAGGTTCAGAGAAGAGCCACCAAAATGGTAACGGGGATGGAAGAGTACTCCTATGAAGAAAGGCTAAAAAGGTTAGGGCTCTTTAACCTGGAAAAGAGACGGCTGAGGGGAGATATGATAGAAGTCTATAAATTAATGAACGGAGTGGAACGGGTAAACGTAGATCGATTGTTGATGTTATCAGAATATAGAAAGACTAGGGGACATGCAATGAAGCTACAGGGTAAACTATTTAAAACTAATAAGAGAAAATATTTCTTCACTCAACGTGTAATCAAACTCTGGAATTTGTTACCGGAGGATGTAGTAAAGGCTGTTAGTGTAGCTGGGTTTAAAAAAGGTTTGGACAAGTTCCTGGAGGAAAGGTCCATAAACCATTATTAAGAAGGGACCCAGGATATCAATGCTTGACCCAGTACAAGCATTGCGGAACCTGTGTCTTTTGGGGAAACTGCTAAGTACGTATGACCTAGATTGGCCACTGTTGGAAACAGGATACTGGGCTTGATGGACCTTGGTCTGACCCAGTAAGGCATATCTTATGTTCTTATGACCAAGAGAAGGACCTTGGAGTGATTATTTCCGAGGATCTCAAGGTGGCAAAACATTGCGACAAGGCGGTAGCAAAAGCCAGAAGAATGCTGGGTTGTATACAAAGAGGAATTACCAGCAGAAAAGAAGTGGTACTAATACCACTGTACAAGTCACTGGTGAGGCCTCACTTGGAATATTGTGTTCAGTTTTGGAGACCATATCTCGCAAAGGATACAAAGACACTAGAAATGGTTCAAAGAAAGGTGACCAAAATGAACAAACAAACCTCTTCCAAAGATGGGGAAGCTGTAAAACTAGAGGGCGTAACAAGAAGCTGCAAGGGGGTAAACTGAAAGGCAATGTCAGGAAATACTTTTTCACTGAAAGGGTGGTGAATGCTTGGAATGCCTTTCCAATGGAAGTGGTGGGGGCAAATATAGTGACAGAATTCAAAATGGCATGGGACAGACACAGTGGATCCCTTTATAGCAACAGAATAAAATCAAAATAAACTTAACTATCTCTTATAGGGGTGCCCTACACAGAGCCAACAAATAGGGGTGCCCTACACAGAGTGGTGGGTACACCCCTAAACAAAGGTATGGGGAGGGCTGATCTGCACAGAGTGGCAGGTGCACCTACTCTTGCTACCTTGCTGGGCATACTAGATGGACCATACTGGTCTTTATCTGCCGTCATATACTACAGGGTGGCCCAAAAAAAGTGAGAACATCTCGTAAATTAAAAGCTTAAATAGTTTACTTATTTATCTTTTTCAGCTATATAACGTCTTTATTTCGACAATTTCCGGTTGCCATCTTTTCTTTTTTAATTTGAATTTTTAAATAACTTATATGCTACAAGATGTTCTCACTTTTTTGGGCCACCCTGTATATGTTACTATGTAATCTCGCCCCCCCCTTGGTTCAACTCTTGGAGGTCCATTTCCTTTTTGGGGCCTTCCTTTAGGCTCTCAGGACCCAGAAATCTTATTCCAAGGCTCCCTGCCTCTTGCAGGGCTCCCAATTGTCCCCCCCCCCCCAGTGGCTCACTCTTATTTCTGGGCCCTCTGTCCCAATTCATCCAGCACATGCCCTCCCACTCCATCAGGGACAGCCGTGGCACCGAAGGTCCACATTAGGGTCAACCATGGCACCTGCAGCTCCGATGCACTACAGCAGCCCCCATTGTGATCGGAGCCGTGAACACCATGGCTGCACCTGACAGGCATGCAGGCCGGCCCGGTGCCTGCTTTGGAAGCACGGTCTAAAGCCAGCTGTACCCGCAGCTCTCCCCAGCTTCTCCCACTGAAAACAAAATAATGCTGCCAGCTCATCGGAGTCCCGATGCCCTTCCTCATTTCTTCTTTTTTTTTTATACCCCGCCACTTCGGCTGCAGCCATCACAGAAAAAAATAAAATATCACGGCTGCAAGGTCAGCCATCGGAACAGCCCTGGACACAACAAAAGGTATGTTTTTCTATTATGTAACCCTTGGTTTACAATAATTCTGCAGAAACTGTGTCTAATGTATATCTTTATTCTTTTGTAAAAGTATATCCCTTTTATGAATGGCATGAATCTTGTTCACATGACATTTAGCTTTCAAATAATTAGCTAATGTTCTGCCAACTTTGTTTGTTCCAATATAATATTTTGCATTAACTGGGAAAATAGACCTTCTGGCCATCTGGCTAAGAATAGAATTATATTGAAATTTCAACTGTGCCAACTTTCAAAATAATAAATCATTTTTAGTATGAATATGCTGTTTTTCTAGTCTTTTAGAACCGCAGCAGTGTGCTGAGTGCACAGATGCATCTTGCAACCTGGTGCCTCTGCACCTGACAGATGAGGGGGTGGGTCATACACTCACTGCAGCTGAACCACCATCTCTCCTTATAGGCCATATGGCAGGGGCAGGAGTGGTGAGAAGTGTCTTGCACTCAGTGAGGGCAATGTGACCTCTGACATAACCAACTATACAGCCACAGAATGTCCCTGGCCACTGTCCTTCCTCATAGCCCTCACTGCTCCTACCAGGATTCAGAACTTCTTCTCCCTCCTGCTTCTGAAAGACTTCCAGGGGTTGGGGGAGAAGTTGTCTCAACTTGTTCACATTTGGCACAGAAGTGGAGTAATTAAACGGTTTAAATATTATGAAGGTAGAGGAGAGCAATCTGGATGGAGTGGGGGTTTACTGTAAGGATCAGTCTGGAAGCTGGCTGTTTCTATCTTGTCTTTCATGCCATCAACATAGCTGAAACTCACCCACCTTCCCATCTCTGCTCACATGGGTGCAAGGCAACAACAGAGACAAATAAAGTTGTATAGTCAGATTATGCCTCACTGTAGTGCGTGTATACCTATCGTAATGCTTCTTATCTCTCATACCTGATCAGTTTAAAGAGCTGCAGCGTTAGCAAGTTTTGGATTTATCTCACATATTTTTAAAGAGTAGCGTGAAGTGAGTTACATTCAGGTATTTTTGTGAGTTTAGTTGGGGGGGGGGGGGAGAGGGAGTGATCAGAGATACCTGGCTAACAGATTTCAGAGGCATGGCCATGGTCTCTCTGCCACTGCAGTAACCCTTTCCCCGGTATGCTGGCAGACCTGTGGACACTGGTGAGGCCATGGCAGAGTTGGGATGGCCAGCAGTCTTACATGTAGTAGACTCAGTAACATCTGCAAATACTGCCTCTCAGTAAAACCATGCCATTGCTTGCCTGCAGTGCTCCGCCAGTCCAGAGGTGATTTAATAGATCCCAAAAGGTTCCTTCCTCTTACCCCTCCAATATACAGGGCAAAATGATGAGGAGGTGGCAAACAGGAATTATTATGTAATCTAGGACCTTCCAGTCAATCTAGGTGATATGCTGATCGTCTTTGGGTGCTTTAGGACCTTCCAGCCTGTCTTGCTGATGTGTTGGCACATTTCAAGTGTTTTAGGACTTTGTGGCCAATCTAGATGCTGTTCGAGTGTTTTACCACTACTACTTATCATTTATATAAGGCCACTAGGCATACACAGTGCCGTACACAAACACATAAGAGGCAGTCCCAGCCCAACAGAGCTCATAATCTGCTAAGGCAGACAAACAGAACAAACAGGGGACTAAGGTAAAGGGGAATGATTAAAACATACAAGGATGTAGACAGGAGAATAAGAGGGTCAGGATCCAAAAGCAGCCTTTAAGAAATGAGTTTTAAGCCTGGATTTGAAATGAACCAGATTTGGAGCCTGACGTACCAACTCAGATAGCCTATTCCAGGCATACAGTGCAGCAAGATGTAAAGAACAGAGTCTGGAGCTGGCACTAAAACAGAAACACATAGATAAAAGTGATTTGCTTGATGAGTGGAGTTGCTGAGGAAGGGTGTAGTGAGAGATAAGAGCTGAGGGGTAATGAGGATCCACACAATGGATGTACTAGTAGGTCAGTAAGAGAAATCTGAACTGTATGCAGAAACAGAAAGGGAGCCAATGAAGTGACCTTGAGAAAAGGGATTATGTGAGCATAGTGAGACTGGCGGAAGATTAGTTGTGCCACTAAGTTTAAAATGGATTGGAGGTGAGAAATGATTGTGGGGAAAGCCAGCAAGGAACAGGTTGCAATAGTCGAAACGGAGGTGGGGGAGGGGGGAAACTAGAGCATGGTTAAGGGTTTTGGCAATGTGTTCAAAAAGGAAGAAAAAAGGTTTTCTGATGTTAAGGAGAAAGAAGTGACAGGTTTTAGCTTTCTGTTGGATGTATGTAGAGAAGGAGAGAGATGAGTCAAAGATAACCCCAAGGTTGTGAGCTGAGGACACTGGGGAAATGGTAGAGTTAAGCACAGAAAGATACAAAGGATGAAGGGGGATATGAATTTCAGGGGAAAGATAAGGAGCTCTGTCTTAGCCATGTTCATTTCAGATGGTGGCAGGACATCCAGATAGCAACATCTGACAAAGAGGCTGAGATACAGGCCTGGATTCCTGGAGAGATTTCAGGTGCAGAGAGGTCAATAAGAGTCATCAGCATGGGAGGAGTCATTAGCATAGAAGAAAATCAGGACACCAATTCCTCTCTTTTCTCCCCCTACATCCCTCCTCGTGAACTCTGCTCTTCTGACAAATTGCTTCTATCTGTACCCTTCTCTTCTATTGCTAACTCCAGACTTCACTCCTTTCACGTTGCTGTTCCTTATGCCTGGAACAAACTGTCTTAGTCTGTACATCAGGTGCCTTCTCTGACCCTTTTCAAATCCAGGCTGAAAACTCACCTCATCACTGCCGCTTCCGGATATTGACTCACCTGATCTCCTTTGTGTTTCCTTACCATTCCCCCTAGATGTATCCCATGTCTACAGCTACTGTGTTGCCTGTCTTGATAGATTGTAAGCTCTGATGAGCAGGGACCATCTTTAACATGTGTATGTGCAGTGCTGCATATGTCTTGTAGCGCTATACAAATGTTGAGTAGTAGTAGTAGTAATTGGTATTTTAGGGCATTGTATCTGATCTAGGTGTTGTGCTGGTCCTCTCGGGCTGTTTCTTTGGGCCTTACAGCATGTCTTACCACTGTGTTGGCACTCTTCAGCTGTTTTAGGGTCTTCCTCTGCACATTCTGGGGTTCTCTTCCAGTGTTCCTTCTTGCACCTTCCAGCCAATGTTAGCACTGCTTTAACCCATGCACACTGCTTTTGGGATCATCTAGACAGTGTTGTGGCCGCTTTATCCTTCTGCCTATGCCCTGGAATCTTCCCGCCAATGTTTATGCCGTTTTATCCCTCTCAAGGTGTCATGGCATATTTCCACCAATATTGGTGCTGCTTTTCCCCTTTCACTATGTTTAAATACCTCTGTAGCATAAATGCACAGCAGGAGAGCCTCATTCAATTGAAAGAGGGCTCTGCAACAAGGGGGCACGCGATTAATGTTTTGGATTTGTCTACGCTTGGGAAGTTTTGCACCAAGGGGAAAGGGACTTTTCCTTTTAAACTTAAGCTTACAATTCCTGTTCCTGCATAGATGGCTGGTATATCTCACAGATTATGTTAAAAGCATTTGCGTTCTTATGAGACTGGTTCTATTTTGGTATTGGATGATGCAACTGTCACTATTTCACTGTCTTATTTGGTTAAATAGTCCAACTATAAGGACTAGATAATGAGGAGACATTAGTTGGTATAGGGCTTGACAAATCCTTGGCACCACATTTCCATGGCAACTATAAATTGCTCTCTAGCATGTGGGATTTGATTGCCTCCCTCCCCCAGCCATCATGTGATATCTCACTGAGATTGGCTCTGTATGTAGTCCGAGTTGCGTGGAGAAGGAAGCTTGCTAACATCACAGTTTGCTGATCTTACTGAGTCTTGAAACAGCGAGATTAGCAAACTTCTTGCACCATGATCTGCTCTGCATGTTATTTGAAACACACGGAGCAGGAAGTTTGCTAATCTTGCTGTTTCCAGGCTCAGTGAGATCAGCAAACAGCGAGATTCCAAGCTTCCTTCACCGCATGGCTCAAATTACATGCAGAGCCAATCGTAGTGAAAGAGTAAACAGTAAGACATCGGTGATGGTTGGGGGAGGGGGACAGGTGAGAGAGAAACATTAAGTAATGGCTGAGGGGGAGGCAAGCAAGAGAGACACAAACACCGGGTGATTGCTTGGGGGGAGGCAAGCGAGAGAGACACATCGGGGGGGGGGGATGAGAGAGAGAGAAACAGACATCAGATGATGGCTTGGGGGAGAAGAGAGAGAGAGAGAGAGACACTGGGTAATGACTGGGGAGGCTATGAGAGACATTGGGTGATAACTGTGGGGGGAGCTATAAGAGTGAGACAATGGATGATGGCTGAGTGGGGGCAATATGCTGCTGACAACATTCTCATTGGGAGTGGTGGGAGGGGAAGAAGAAGAAGGATCACTGCCTTCTGTTGTACTGTGTAATTGCATGTTAAGGGCTTAATTTAGTAAGCTTTCTTTTCCCAGAGAACATGAGAAAACAGTAAATCAGGCCCTTAAAAAACAGAACTGCAATACAACTTTTGGGGGTGAGGGGAGAGGCACTGTGACCGAGGTTTCAGCGGCCAGCTCCTAAAAGTTTAAGTCGGCTCCTATATTCCAAGAGAATTTGTCAAGGCCTGAGTTGGCAGATCCTTGTCATGGCCAGATGACAGTTCAGCAGAGAACATCAGGGAGACCTGGGCTATGATGTGCATGTTCATCTGTAAAAACCTCCTTTCAGAAGTTGTTAGGGCTTAAAACACAAGCCCCCATGATATTATATACAGAATTTAGCATTAGTTGCTGCTCACAAGATAGTAGTAGCTGGGGAAGAAGAGAACGTGATCAGACAAACCAGGTCAATACCAGTGAATCAGAAAGAGTAGAGAATCAACAGGCAAAATCATAGCTGTGAATCAGATAACAGGCTGGCAGGACACGTTTAGGAATAGTAGTATATGTGGATACAATCTCGGATCCAAGTACTAACCAGGCCTAACCCTGTTTAGCTTCCAAGATCAAGCACCCTCATGATGGTGTGGCCATAGATTAAGCAAAAGTCAGTAACAGAAGGTAACAGAATATGTCTCGCTTTAAATTCTTGGGCGCGTTTACTGCCAGTGACCTATGCTTGCTTTATTCTCTGAATTATGAGTCAATGTATAAGTTGGAACTATACTTTGATCCCAGAAAAGAACAGTGGTTTCTTGGTTTAGAAGAATTTGTGTCACAAATATGTTTACTTTTCGCAAATTTTATTTTTACTTGTTCAAATCCCTATTAAATTTTCCTAAAGCTTTCTTTGTGAAAAATGCATAGACTTTTTGTTGGTTATATTTGGCACAGGAGAAGATCAAAAGTGAACTTTGAAATCTTGGTTAGACTGACCTTTAAAGAAGGTCTCAGCTTACCCAGTCTCCAGTGTTACTGCTAGTGTAAGTTGTTTGAAGTCATTATCTTCCTGGACCTTCCTGGGCATTGATGAACACTGGGTAAGATTACAGTAGGAGGTAGTTGGTCCCCTTTTTTTCTGTATTATATTTTTCATAGGAAAGGGAAAAAGTGAGGAAAAGTATATTGACCATTCATACGTTGGCCCAACTACCATTCTGAACTCACAAACTAGGGGTCATCTTTGATTTATCTCTCTCCTTTTCTACACACAATCTGGCTTTTGTCCTTTACATTCTACTGAAAGAGCCACTGTCAAAGTTTCTAGTGACCTGTTACTGGCCAAATCCAAGGTTTTTACTCTAGCCTCATCCTTCTTGACCTGTTCGCTGCTTTTGACACTGTTGATTGCCACCTTCTCCTCAAAACCTTGTTCTCACTTGGATTAGGGACTCTGTTCTGTCTTGGTTTTCTGCCTATCTTTCCCATCGCACCTTTAGTATATGTACTGGAGGATCTTCCTCCAATGCTTCCAGTCAGTGTACCTCAGGGCTCTGTCTTGGCAGGGCTAGTGCAAGGAGATGAGGCACCCTGGACAAACCTCAAGTCTTGTGCCTAGGGCCGCCCAAGCCACTAGATGAACCTAGGCAGTTGCCTAGGGTGGCAGACCTCCATGGGCGGCACAGCACACATGGCCTGCCACCCCCTCATGATGAGCCCCTGAAGTTGTGTCGGAGGAGTAAGAAATGGCAGGCCATGTGTGCCAAAGCACATGGCCTGCCATTGCCCCTGAGCCACCCCCAAGCCTGCCGCCAGAATCAGCAGCAGCATGGCTCAGCACAAGGAAGGAAGGGGAGGGTGGTGCGAGGTGGTGCATTGGTGGGGCACACCAGAGTTTCTGCTTAGGAGAGCAGAAACCCTTGGGCCAATCCTGCTTGCACTCCCCCCCCCCCCTGAGGCATCCATTGCTGTTGCTGCTGCTGCCGCCCCTCTCTGCACCTGCAGCGGCGACAATGACTGTGAACAACACCACAGTTACTACCTTACAACTACGGTGCTATGAGACTGTTTGCTTCTGCCCCCTCCAATGCCTGATTGTAAACAAGAAGTCAGTATTGTGTGGTCTGAGAGGGTGGAAACGAACAACCCCGCGGTGTCAAAGTCATAAGATAAATGCCACAGGGCTGTTTGTGATCATTGCCACCACTGCAGAGGGGCGACAGCGATGGCAATGGTTGCCCCTGGAGGGCCACTCTTCTAGGCTACCGCTTAGTTCACCTAATTAGTGCCAGCCCTGTGTCTTGGAACGTCTTCTTTTCTCTCTCTATATTCATTTTCTTGGTGCCCTGACCTCCTCACATGGATTTCAGTACCATCTCTATGCTGATGACTCTCAGATCTATTTCTCTGCACCTTAAATCTCTCCAAGGATCCAGGTCCTATCTCATCCTGCTAGTCTGAGATTGCTGCCTACAGTAGATGTCCCATCACCATCTAAAATTGAATATGACCATGAAAGAGCTCCTTATCTTATTTTATTTATTTATTTACATTTCTTATATACCGCGCTATTTAAATCAGTGCGGTTTACAGTGAACAGAAATAATATTACAATATAACAAAAGCACATTGTGTTTACAATGAACAATGAACAGGGTAAATAAACTTGGGCGAGAACTTGGGTGAGAAATCTTTCCCCCTAAACCCACCTCCTCCTTCCTTCTTTATCTCTGCCGCTGCTTAATTCTACCAATCTCCCAGTGTCCTCAGCTCGCAACTTTATGGTCATCTTCGACTCATCTCTCTCCTCCTCTACACACCTATCGCTTTTTTCTCTATAACATCAGCAACATTCCTCCTTTCTTTTCTGAATATATTACCAAAACCCTTATCCACTCTCTAGTCATCCCCCTCCCCCATTTACACTATTGCAACTTGCTCCTTTCTAGTCTCCCCCTGAGAAACCTCTCTCTTCTTCAATCCATTCAACATTCTGCTGTATAGCTAATCTTCTGCCAATGTCGCTATGCCATATAACGCCTTTTCTTGAGTCACTTCCTATCCGGTTCAAACTTCTCCTACTGCCCTACATGTGCATTCATTCTATAGCTTCCCATTAGCTCTCCTCTCTTATATCTCCCTACACCCCTTCTCAAGAACTTGCTCATCAGGTATATATCCCTGTTATCTGTGTCCTTCTCTTCCACTGCCAACTCCAGATTCACTCATTCTACCTTGCTGCCCCCTGAAACAGACTACCTGAATCAGTACATCAGGCTCCATCCCTGGCTCTATTCTAATCCAGCCTAAAAAATCACCTCTTCAAGGCTGCTTTTGGATCCTAACCTCTTATTCTCTTGTTGACCATGCTTGTGTGTTAGAACCATTTGCCCTTTGTTCTACCCTAATCCCCTGTTAGTTGTATGTGCCTGTCCTGATAAGACTGTGAGCTCCTGTGAGCAGAGACTGTCTCTTACACGTTGTGTACAGCGCTGCATATATCTTGAAGTGCTATATAAATGTTCAGTAATAGTAATAGTAGTAGCAGCAATAGTAAGTTTGCTGAAGTGGAAGGCTACCTGTAATGTATTAGATGGTTTGCCATCACAATCGCTCTACTCTCCATGTTAACAGCTAAAGCAGGCAAAATACAGATAAAGTGATTTTCTGTGCTGATTGCAGGTTGCATGTTAGCTGCACATGTGGGCAGGTTGAGGGCAGAGAGGGGTGTGTCTACACCATTCAGTTACAAAGCATCAACAGTGCGCAGCTAATGTTGGTACACCTGCCTCTTTTGTTCTTTTATGTACCCTCGAGTACTCATTGCTCTCTGCACGTCTCCGTTAACTGATAAAATTACATTAAAGTACAATACTATTCAAAAAATTTGTACCTAAAATTTTTGACATTTTGTAAAACAGCTGAATACTGTAGCATTATGGTTTAAGATATCTGTGCAGTCTGAGCTTCAGAGTTCATATCCTGATAAATCAGAAAGGGCTTCCCATACTGTAGCTTTCTAATTTATCTAGAAAATGATTTGAGAAACTAAGGCTACATCGTACTATAGAAGTACAAATTATGATTAATTGAACAGAAAATGTATTGATAGTACTGATAGCTATTCACTTACAACAACCACTTTCAGAAGTCTTCTTTAGATATATTATGGACTTTCAATAAGTTTTTCAATGAAAAAATAAATAAATATCATGACCTTTAACAGAATCAGAGGCATGAAACCACTGATGGAGAAATAATACTGTACACGTGCCTTTAACAGTTTAGTCCCAGTGGAGCTAACCTTTCCATATTGAAATCCCCTTTGGCTAACAGCTCATTTCGCTATAAAACTTGCACTCTCCCCAGGTTCTATTCTAGTACCGAACCCTGTGGTTACTATGGTACACTGGGCAATAATCCAATTAGTCAAGTAGCAAACAGAGCCATCCTTCATTCTGTTTAAGTCACTCACAATAAAGCCCATCACACTGATACACCGCCTGTTTTATCAGAACCTTTAATTGTCTTAAAATCTGTCACTTGTAAAGACAGAGGCAAAAATGCCCTGTGACAAGATCCAATTCTTTTTCATTCTGCCAGATGCACAGCCTTTAGATTAATCTTTATGCCCAATAAAATCCACTGCAAACTTTCATTGGGAAATGACTGATTTGCATAATATGCAGATTATTTCAGCTGCTTGAGCACAATAATAAATGCCAGTGAAGAAAAACAAGCATTGCTTCCAAATTAAACACTGCATACAAATTTCATTTCAATTGAACTGACATTCGGTGACCTCACCAGAAACTTTAAATTGATAAGACTTACCAAGGCTAACATGGTTTCCAATATTCAGTTAATGAACACCCAAGAGACATCTTGTGAACAAATCAAAAATTAGAAATCTCATTAAAAACACAGGATAGAATGCATCCATTGATTTAGCTTGAAAAGACCAAGGCCATTTCAAAGCCAAGAACAACAAAATGTCATGAATAATTCAAAACATATGAAAATTAAACAAACATGTAAATTTTTAAACTTAAGGAGGAGCCCAGTCAGTGAAATCAACACATCAGTCTGCACTATACATATCCCTGGGTATTGAGTATGCTCAACAGATTAGATTGGCCTATTTCAAGCATCTTAAGGTGTATATACTGTCTGTGGATCTGAATTCTGTGCAAACACACAGCAAAAAGCAAAACATAAAAAGAGTAAAGCACAGCTTAGCAATCATACTCTGAGATTAATTTCTAAAAACTTATTTTCTCTGACTCCGAAGCTCCCTGTTTTTGAAGTGTGGCACATCAAGGTGTGCATTCACTCTCTGTTGCTACCCTACCTCACAACTAACCAGAAAAGCCTTCAGTTTCCTCTTATATTATTTGAGGTTACAAAAAGCAAAAAGGCAACGTTGAGCAAACTGCCTCCTTAACTCTCTCACCTAGCTAGCTCAATCAAAAGAAAATATGGATAAACATCCACTGAGAACTACATGATAAACACAATTTTTTTAATGGTCAATTCAATTTCAAAACCAAACACAAAACACGAACAGCTTATGTCGCCTTTGGAGGGTAGTTATAAAATTGATCACCCTGAATGAAAATCCAAGTAGGCGCCTGTTTTGAGGCTATTTTATAAGGGAACATAGGTGTCTATGTTTCTTGATAAAATAGCCTCACAAAACCTGTCAGAATCACAACTAAAATGCAGCTGTACATATACATTTGCATCCACTTAGGGATGGGTGCAGAGGTACACAGTTGAATTATGCATGAAGATAGGTACATATTTACAGCCTATGGTGTACTTCATGCCTCTGCCTGTACTCCACCCTAGTTATATCCTCGAATATGCCTACACATGGTTGTGTAAATTATATCTTCATGCCACCATGTGTACTTTCTCTTGTGTATACCAGGGGTAATTTTATAAGAGGCTTTTTAAACATGCAAAAAGCTCTTTATGTGCAAAAAAATCCTTTATAAAATTACCTCTTTAATGTTAAAATGACAGCATACACTAACTGTTGAATGTTCTGATCTCCCATACATATCCTAAAAAGCAATGCCATGTCTAATTGCTATCTTTTATTTTTAAAATTACCCATTGGTTTCCAGGTCTATACCAGAGATACAGTATGATGTGAGGTCACTGAAAGCAGCACAAATAATGAAAGGAATTCTCTAATATTCTACTTCCGTCACTTCCTAGTCAACACTCATTTTCTACCCAGCCTCTACCTACATGACAGCTTTCAGCATGCCTGCAACCTAGAACAGTGGTTCTCAACCCTGCCCTCAAAGACTGCTTGGCTGACTGGGTTTCAGGTATCCACAATGAATATGCATGAGACAGATATGCATGCACTGCCAGTATTGCATGAAGATCTACCTCAAGCATATTTATCAGCCAAGTGGTCCCTGAAGACTGGGTTGAGAAGCACCAACCTAGAAGTCCTTCCCAGTAACTTCTCTGGGGTAGAATTTTATTGTTTCTCCCTTCCTCAGACATAAGATATTAACATGAAGGCATAGTCTAAGCTCTTTATTTTCATTTGAAAGTTCACATTTTACAGTTCATTATTCAGTTCAGTGACTTAGGTCAGCGGGCATTCCAATCAGTTACAGATATTTAAGTACAGGCTAATATGACTTCCAACAGTGAAACCTAATCTAATTTTCCCATCTACTCACTTTCTTTCTCAGCAAAATAGCTCTAGCTTCCTCCATGTAGATGAAGTCTTACTGGTGAAGAGAACCTTCACATTGTTATAGCTACACTCCATGAACTTGTTTCCAGCCCTGCTTTAACCATTTCTAGCAGTTTGATGTGTTTGTTTTTTAAATCAGTTGCAATTACCCCTAATAACCTTCAACCTGCTTCTTAGCTCAGAATGCTTAAAGATTACAAATTCTATCTGGTTCTTACCAATCCTAACTTCTTTCCTTTTCTTGCCTTCAGTAAGCCCCCCTAGATCTTCTGCAGATCTATGCTCCTTAGGTATGCAAAGAATGGGTAAAAGATTTTTGCTCATCAGCACACACTTCCAATATTGCCATTATGTCAACAAGAGGAAATATAATCTAAACTGTCTTCCTCCCTAATCAATAAAGCTCTCTCCTTTCCTAAATCATAATTCTCTGTAGTTGCTTCTCAGGTCTTGTAAGGGATTCATTCATTCTAAATCTTCAACTATTATCTGATCCAGTAAGAAGACCTAAGGAGTATTTAGAAGCTAGTAAAATAAACCCAATACATTTTGGACTGCTTAACTAGTTCAGTCTACAATAAAGATGTATTCTAGTCATGACTGCAGTGCAGCAGGGCCAGTACAAGGGTAGGTGATGCCCTAGACGAACCTCATTCCCAGCGTCACCCCTGCTGCTGCCCCTTTCTGGGACATGCAGTGGCAGCAATACATTTAAAAAACTGCCATGATACTGTATGCGCTTCTGCCCCCCTCCAATTCCACTTCCTTTTACAGGAAATGGAATCGGAGCACAAACGGCGGAAGCCATTACACATCCCTGTGACCACTGACACTCTAGGCGACTGCCTGTTCACCTGATGGTCGTGCCAGCATTGAGGGCAAGACCACTGTTAGGGGCTTGAACTGGAGTCAGCTCAGGAAACAGTGTGAGAACCTTGAGGGATAGGAAAACACTTACTGTACCTCAATGTAACTCACCTCTGACAAGGCGTGAGCTATATTCAATGATTATTCTAACACTACACTTCACTATAGGATTGAATCATTAAGCTCTTCTTTCAGCGATACCGAATAGGAACTGTAGCCTCCATACAACTGATAACCAATGCAGTTGCCTAAACAGCAGAATCATGTAGTCTTGTCTAGCCACTGTGTTCTGGACAGACTAGAATCTCCTTAATTCTCTCCCTGAAAATCTCATATACAACGAGTTACAACATTCAAGTTTCCTAACACCAATGATACCACCAAAATGATCAAATTGGCCAAGGACAAAAATGGATGCAACTTATGTTGAAAAAAAGAAGAACAAACTACTGACCCCCACCTGTTCTAAAAATTTAAACTTTGAATCAATTTTCACTCCTCAATAGACCCACAAAGGGATAACAAATCACCCCCAAACTTGGGCCTGCAGGTCAATGCATTCTCCAGTCACAATGCCCACATAGCCGTTGATTTCGTTGTTTTCAGATCTAGTGCATTTGCCCATAAACATTCATCATCAGTCCTCAGGAAATCATTTAAACATGTTATGCCTGATCCTCCTGAACAAATATCAGCAGTTGGATATTACTGTATATACAAACCAAATCTAATTATATTTTGTACATATGTTTATAGTTTCTCTGTTACTCCAAGTTTATGCTCCTGTTACAATGTACTGTCCAAGTTTAAATTCCTGTTACAATGTAAGCACAGAACAGTTTTCTGACTGTGCACCCTTGTTGTATGTAAACCGCACTGATAACAAATAGCGCGGTATATAAAAGCTGTTAAATAAATAAATAAATAAATAAATCATGTGCATAGTGAAGTGGAGGAGTAGCCTAATGGTTAAAGTAGTGGGCTGCAACCATGATTTGAGTCCCACTGTGGTTCTTTGTGATCTTGGGCAAGTCACTTAACCCTCCATTGATTCAGGTACAAACTTAGATTGCACACCCTTAGGACAGAAAAAATACCCACTGTACCTGAATGTAACGCACCTTGAACTTCTGAAGTAAAAATGCGGGAGCTAAGTCCAAATTCAATGCCCCACATATCCATCTCCCACATCAAAGGAGCCATATTCTGTAGATATTAAAAAGCACAGGGGACAGTACTGATCTTTGTGGGACCCCTTGCTTCAAATGACATATTGAAGTCAATGCACCTCATCAGGTCACAATTTTGGACCTTCTGTTGAGAATTCATGCAAACCAAACAAGCACTTTACACCGAAGTCCTACCTGGAACAACCTGCCAAGAGGGACAGTGGAAAAAGCTGCTGACAAATGTCACTGAATCCATAAGACATAAAACCCCTGGTCCATTTTCCTTTGAACACTGTCCATCATAGCTGACAGCACTGTCTCCATGATGAACCCTTCCCAGAAACCCAATTGAGCAGGGTGCAACCACCCCTCCTATCAAAACAGTTAACAAAGCATGATTATATCATTTTCTTGTTAGTGCAGCTGGGTTTAAAAAAGGTTTGGACAAGTTCCTGGAGAAAAGGTCCATAAACCATTATTAAGAAGGGACCCAGGATATCAATGCTTGACCCAATACAAGCATTGTGGAACCTGTGTCTTTTGGGGAAACTACTAGGTACGCATGACCTAGATTGGCCACTGTTGGAAACAGGATACTGGGCTTGATGGACCTTGGTCTGACCCAGTATGGCATATCTTATGTTCTTATGTTCCATTACTTTCATAAAGGAGGAATGTTTAACACAGGGGGATAATCAGCCAATTCTGGTCCATCCATACTGGGCCTGCCTAACCATTAGGCAATCTAAGTGGTTGCCTAGGGCAGTAGCTTCCAGGTGCAGCCAAGAGCAGGGCATTCAAAGATAAACAATAGACTGACAACAAGGGGGGCATAAGGCTTAAGGTTTGCCGTGTGTTTTAATACTCCTAAGTCAAATCTAGTGTATAAAGTAAAGTAGAAGCCTACTTTTCCTTATAAACTACTAGTATAAGTGGCACAGATTGTGCCTTAAGCTGAGATGCCAACATTTATACCAGTCCTAGGGCTGGTATAAATAGCTTTGTCTTGATTTTTCAAATAAGCATATAAATTATCATACTTTATAATCAATGCACATACTTGCTCGGACTACTACACTGCATCCAAACTCCGTCCATGTGCACGTCCAAAATGAAAGTATGCATCATGCCAACAATGTGAATACTTTTACATTGGTCACTATTTTCTAAGACATTCAGACATGTACATGGACTCTTAAGGCGGCTTGACACTCAGCATGTGCTAATTCCCACAATATGTGTACAGTGGGGGATAGGGCAGGAAATGGGCAGGTAGTGGGCATAGAATGGGAATGACCATGGACTTCAACTTGCAGTTAGAGTACAGTAAATTGCCCAAATTAACTGTTATCATACTAGACACCAAGGACTATGGGGCCCTGGTACAGCCAGGTTAGAGGTATTAGGGGGTGGGGAATGGGGAGTAAAGGGTCTGTCCAAGAGCTATCAGGAGGTTTCTTAAAGCCTGGGGAGAGGGAATATGTGAGTGTGGGAATATTGATGACAGGGGGATCAGAAGCCTTGGGCGGTATTGCGGGGGTTGATCGGGGCGGCCAGACCTTGACCTTTACATCTGTCTCTTCGAGAAGGCACTTATATGTGCCTTGAGGCAGATGAAAATGCCAACATCCAGATTTTTTCCCATTAATATGGATTCCCCTTGTAAGATGTGGAATCTATGTTAATACTGTAGGCCTTCCCTCATCACTCCTTCTCCATGCCCTTCCCACATCTCCTGCCAAATGAAACTTGGTGTGCATCACTACATGTAAATACCCCCTTTTAAATGGCATTTACATATGTATGCCAATCTACACATAGAAATACAGGCTATTTATACATCAGGATATTTCTAAAATAACCATCTTAATATTCCCAAAGATTATGCATATGAACCATTTTTATCCGCATTACCATTCAAGCTTAAAAAGAAAGCTTTGGGATTGAAGTACTCTTATTTGTCAGGCCAGTTGGCACTCATGGCTGTGGGGAGCAGAGGCTCGTGTCTTACATCTGGCACCATAGAAACATTCAGCCTTAAGTGAAAGTCATGGAAGCATGACCTAGAGGCCGTGGAAGAAGTCTGACCCTGGAGGAGCCCATTAGAACAGCAAGGGGTGTGGGGGACTACCACTATTGCCTACCCAGACTTTTGCAGACATTCCCAGCATTAGAGGAGCCACCCGTTGACATCGGGGCAGGAGGCCTATAAAGAACAAGGTCCTGAGACCTCAGGTGGGGACTACCACTCTTGCCTACCCAGACTGCGGCATATGTTCCCAGCATCAGAGGAGCCACCTGGTAATGTTGAGGCAGGGGGCCTATAAAGAACAAGGCCCCTCCATGGGATAAGAACATAAGAACATAACATATGCCATACTGGGTCAGACCAAGGTCCATCAAGCCCAGTATTCTGTTTCCAACAGTGGCCAATCTAGGTCATATGTACCTAGCAGTTTCCCCAAGAGACACAAGTTCCACAATGCTTGTACTGGGTCAAGCATTGATATCTTCGGTCACTTCTTAATAATGGTTTATGGACCTTTCCTCCAGGAACTTGTCCAAACCTTTTTTAAACCCAGCTACACTAACAGCCTTTACTACATCCTCCGGTAACAAATTCCAGAGTTTGATTACACGTTGAGTGAAAAAATATTTTCTTTTATTAAATAGTTTACCCTGTAGCTTCATTGCATGTCCCCTAGTCTTTCTATATTCTGATAACGTAAACAATCGATCTACGTTTACCCGTTCCACTCCGTTCATTAATTTATAGACTTCTATCATATCTCCCCTCAGCCGTCTCTTTTCCAGGTTAAAGAGCCCTAACCTTTTTAGCCTTTCTTCAAAGGAGTATCCTTCCATCCCCTTTACCATTTTGGTGGCTCTTCTCTGAACCTTTTCTAAAATCGCTATATCCTTTTTAAGATACGGCGACCAGAATTGCACACAATATTCAAGGTGCGGTCTCACCATGGAACGATATAGAGGCATTATAATATCTTTTGTTTTATTTTCCATTCCTTTCCTTATCATACCTAGCATTCTATTTGCTCTGTTCGCCGCCGCTGCACACTGGGCCGAGGGTTTTAACATGGTATCCACAATGTGGAAGCAGGTGTGTTCTCAGGGCACAGTCCAAAGGGGCGTTTCCTAAGGAGCTGTACAGGCCCCTTGAGCACCCCTTTGGCGCACTTGGTGCATGAGAAAGTACGCATCAATCTATGGGGCTGAAGAGAAAGAAGAGGAATTGTTTATCGAAAAGTCATAAAGCTGTGAAGATACTCGGTCCCATGGACCAACATGCTAAGATTCTGATGCCTCCGGCTGATTATGACAACTTATTTCAGTCAGAAAGTGGTGATTCTTTCTCAGTGTCATCTCCTGTTAAGGGTTTGGTGACTCCGCCAAGCTGTCTATCTGCATTGGAGTCTTCCATGGACCCTCCAGGGTCTGGCAGGTCTATGGCAGCCTCCTCTCCCCTCGACCAACTGGACAATTTTAGAACTGAGTCAGAGACACAATTGGCTCCATTGCCTATGCTGATTTTTTTTGTTTCGCCGACAGCCTCGGTTTTTCCGCAGGCTGATATATCGATATATCATTGAAGGACATCTGGCAATTTGCCTCTCATATTGATTTATCTTTGTGTAATGCTTTTGAACAGATCTCTACATTCTCCACAGAAAATATTGCTAAGTTAGGTGAGCAGAATAATAAGATTTTGGAGTTAATGGATGCTAGGACTAAACAGGCGGCGCAGATTACCACTTTGAAGGCAGCATCTACCTCTTCTGTTAGTGATTCCTTGCTCATGCACTGGCAGCTGGAGTCCCTGGAGAATTCTATAAAGTTTGCTAACCTTTGCTTTTTGAATTTTCCGTGTACACAGTTTTTATCCCCATTGCAATAGTTTCATAAGTATTTGAAAGAAATCCTGTCATATTCAGATTCCACTTCTATTCTTATTGTTAATATTTACTATTTATCTAAAGCAATACAGAGTGTGGATAAGGATTCAAAATGACTAGACCAGCTCTCACAAGCTGAGTCTTTGGACCTTTCCGCTTTCCTAGAATCATCAATAGATGAAATTCCCTCCCAGGCGACACTTTTGGTAACATTCGTATTTTTGCTAGATAAATCCAATATTCTTAAACATTATTTTCAATTTAAGAATGTTTCTTTCTGTGGTCAGCCAATCAATGAATTCCCAGATGTCTCCAGGCCTTGGGAGCTACATTATTTTTAAAGTTCCCATGCAAATGTTTGACGTATTTCAGGGTATTCATTATACTTTTCTAGACTCTGTTTAATTAGAGAGTTTTTTTTTTTTTTTAATTTTTTATTTAAACAAGTTTCCCATATACAAGTAAAGAAAAAATTAGGAACAACACTACTCATAACATAGAATAAAGAGCAAAATAAACAACCTCTCAATAATCAGTAGATTAGTTCCATTATATCCTAGTCCCCGATATTTACACCTCTATAGGGTTTGTGATAAGGAAGCTTATCATAGCTCAGGTAGGAGCTATAGAAAAGATGATGTGACTCTGAACAAGCAACCTGTCAGTTCTGGTAGAAGTAAGAAAACAGAGTTTTCACATAAAAGACTACCAGTCCCAGAATGCACCAGGTTTCCAGCAGCCATGAGAGGGGCTGAAGTGAGAAAACGTGTGTGCAATCAAGAGAGCTATGAGGTAATCCCTAAGCACTCATCTCAAAGGGCAGGGCCTGATTCAACACAGCTGCGCTGTGTTAGGGAGGAGCACACATTAGGACAGAATAAGAATAGAGCTTATTCTTCAGATAACAGTTACTACAAGCTCCAGCCAAGCTTCAGACACAGATACAGCAACGGCTACAAGCTCAAGCACCAGTATCACCTGGAGAAACAGAAGCCAAGCCAAGCGGATAGAGAAAGAAGGAAACTCTCTGGAAGGAAGAGAAGAAAGCCCATTGGATGGTCTGGGAGAGTCCAAGGCAGTACCCATACTGGGAGGTATTCCAAGTGCCAGCAGAGTCCATTGGACTGGAGTCAGCCAGAGGAATGGAATGGCAGAGATAGGAATCACCAGTGGCTACCTAGGAGAGAGAAGACTGCACGTGGAAAGGACTTTCAGACCTATGCCAGAAGGTATGTGAGGAAAGATCCAGTGTCCAGGGATCAAGATTGGAAGGCTGGACATCAGAACTGGATTACATACTGGCCAGGCTATACAGAGAGGAATTATGATAGCAGGAGAGGCTCAGGTATGAACACTGATCCAGACCCTATCTATAATAGTGAATGGCAGCAAGGGAATAAGCATTCTCATGATAGTGCCTTATGGAAAGACTCGTCTGTGCCAATGTATGATAGTGACCCTATGCTGATTGATGAAGGGGGAGATACAGCAGATGAAACTATTCATTACATGGACTGTTCTCTATCTAAATGCTATTGCTAGCTTTCTGTGAGCAAACACCTCAGCCATCACAAAGAAACCTAACTTTGTTCTTTATTTCCACTGCAAACAGCTCTTAAAGCAGGATTTGGGTTCACACAGTAGCAGCCAGCCAGCTGAAGGGTTTCAGCTGGTCAATTGATAGTAATTAAAGCTGCACCTGATTGTGTGTGTGAGCAAGGGAGAATCACTGCTGGGATCTGCGTGGAAAATAAGCAGAAGTTAACCTAACAAGCAAAGTTTATTCATTTCTTTGTGCCTTTTTATTTGGTAATTATTTGCTAAGAAAACATTAGCTAATTGCCTGACAAGCTGAAGGTTGTTTTCTGATTTGCTTTGTGACTTTATGTTATCCATTTAAACACTGCAAGCAAGTAACCTCATTTATATTGCTACCAAGCATATTTGTGCTGGGTGAATTAAACCCCATCAATAAAAGAAGTATTTTATTGGCCTTACCACTGGTATCACAACTCAATTATTGTCTTCAGCTGTGTTTGGGAGTGAAAGAACTACATTACCCACAATACCTTGCAAGAATCATATGAATATATGCATCGTCAAGATTGTGTAAGTTCTCACCCTAGGCAGCCGTCTGACAAATGGCGTAGTTTTTCGGATTGCTTTTGCACCAAGAGGATTTATTTGCTGTGGATTACAAATAAAATTCAAGTTTGAAGCTGAAAGAAGATTTTTTTTCCCTCATCTGTACTTTGAAGGAGAAGTGGTTGTTCCAGGAAGCTGTCCCAGATGAAAAGACCCTGTGAAAAGCTGGATTCATCATTGAGACAAGGTAATATGTACCTGGGCATGTCTAGTGGTGGATGTGTGTAAGCACAGGGGGTAATTAAAAAAAAAAAAAAAAAGTTGAAAAAAAACCCATACCTGGTTGGAAGTTGCTGCACTTTGTTTTTTTTTTTTTCCTTTATTTCTTGCAGGGGTCAAGATGGATCCGAGGGAGATGGCTCAGTGGATGGCAGCCCAATTTTGCAAGCAGCAGGAGCTATCACAGCAGGCTCAGGACACTGCTATGAAGGCCTTAATGGAACAGCAGAAACCAGTGCTTGATCTGGTGCAAGCTCTAGTTCAGCTGCAGAGCCAAAGTGGGACAGATGCAAGACCAGCAGTTAGTACTGGTACACCACATGTGGACAGTGTGGGACTCAATCAAGGGATTGGGGCATTTAATTTTGGGAAATTAACTCCAGATGATAATGTTGATGATTTTCTAGATTCTTTTGAAAGAGTGGCACAGGCTTTAGCATGGCCAGAGACCCAGTGGGCAGTAAGGCTGGCAGCCTCATTAACTGGTGAGGCACTAGCAGCTTACAGAGCAATGCCAGCAGCCCAGGCTTTGAATTATAAGGATGTAAAGGCAGCTATTAGAGATCGCCTAGGGTTGTCTATTTCGGAGTATAGGCGAATGTTTAGAGCTGTTACATTGAAAGTGGGTGAGACACCCAGGGCTCTGAGTCAGAGAATCAGAAGTTTAGCTGTAAAATGGTTGGAGCCTGAGCAAAAGACAGTAGAAATGTTATTAGATATTATAATGCTGGAACAATTTATGCTTGGGGTACCTAAAGATTTGAATGTTTTTCTTATACAGCAAAATTGCCAAAATCTTGGAGAGGCAACCATGCTAGCAGAGAGATTCTTGGAAGCCACGCAGGCTTGCCATAGAATGGGTGGCCCTCTAAAGATGGATGCTGAGGCTAAATGTGCTGTATCAGAAAAGAGAATAATTAAGAATGTTTCTGAAAATGAATGTACTGTATCAAACCAGATGACACAGTGGAATAGAAAGAAATGTTTCAAGTGTAGAAAATTGGGACATTTAGAGAAGAGATGCCAGACACACACTAGTTTAATGGGTCTGGATTTAATACAGCCCAAGGAAGGATTTCTTTTGATGGTTGATGTGCAGGGAATTACCACAAATGCATTATTAGACTCTGGGGCAGACCAGAGTATGATGTCAAAAAGGCTTTGGAAGAGGATAGAGGCCCAAGAAAGATTTGTGCCTAGAACCCCTGAAAGCCAAGTTCACATCAGATGCATTCATGGTGCTGCATCATCATATCCCACCTATAGGCTAAAGGTTAAGTGCCTAGGGAAACAAGAGGAAGTCCTATTAGCAGTGGTGCCTAGGCTACCCTTTGATTTGGTTCTAGGAAGAGACTGGCCAAGATTTAAGCAGGGTCTAGTGGAAGGACTAGGAAAGAAGGAGGGAGAAGGTTTAATGGTAGTAGCTCCCGGGCCTTTATTTGGAAGTCCTCAGACCCCAGCTAAAAAGATGGTTAAGCGTCCAGAAGACCAAGCTACCCCAAAGCAGATATTCATCCTAAAGTACCATAAGGTCTCCGAGAAGGCCCAAGCTCCTAAGCGGGCAACCCCTCAATCTGCTGGGTTTGACCTGTGCAGCATAGAAAATGTGACTGTACCTAGCCAAGGGAGAGCCCTGGTTGACACCGGTCTCCAAGTGGAAATACCAATTGGATGTTATGGGAGAGTAGCCCCAAGGTCCGGATTAGCCCTTAAATATTTCATCGATGTGGGTGCGGGAGTAATTGATCCCGATTACAGGGGCAATATTAAAGTTCTGTTGTTTAACTTTGGACAGAATGAGTATCACGTAAAGACAGGAGACAAAATTGCCCAATTGATTTGTGAGAGGCTGGGTTTTCCACCTGTGGAGGAGGTCACATCCCTAGAGAATTCTGAACGTGGAGCCAAAGGCTTTGGTTCTACTGATGTCAAAGGGGTTAAAAGCTTAGCTGCCACCTGTGCCCGAGAGAGGGAGGTGAGTGAAGAGGATGATTTGGGACCCCAGGTATCTGATTGTAAAGAAAAATCAGAGCCCCAAATAGGTGAGGACCTGACAATGGTACAACAGGAAGAAATTAGGAAGTTGCTTAAGGAATTCCCAGATGTGTTGACACCCATACCTGGGGAGACCCATTTGGTGGCCCATGAAATAATAACTCCACCTGGGAAATTGGTTCGTCAAAGGCCATACCGCTTGCCTGAAGCCAAAAGACAGGAGGTAGTGGCACAAGTCCAGGAGATGTTGGACATGGGGGTAATAGAGGAGTCAAAGAGTCCCTGGAATAGCCCAATAGTCCTGGTGCCGAAGCCTGATGGATCCTTAAGATTTTGTATTGACTTCCGGCAGGTAAACGCCATATCAGTTTTTGATGCATATCCAATGCCAAGAATTGAGGAGCTGTTGGACCAGCTGGGACAGGCTCAATACTTAACCACCCTTGATATGACAAAAGGATATTGGCAAATCCCTCTCACCAGGGAGTCGAAGCCGAAGACTGCGTTCAGCACCCCCGTTGGCCTTTTCCAGTTCAAGAGGATGCCTTTCAGACTGCATGGAGCAGCGGCTACCTGCCAAAGGTTAGTGGATCAGGTACTTCGACCCCACCAAAATTATGCTTTTGCATACATGGATGATGTCATAATCCATAGTAACACCTGGGCGGAGCATTTGAAGAGGATCAGGGCAGTCTTGTGCTCTATGAAGCAAGCGGGAATCACTTTAAACCCGAAGAAGTGTGCCTTTGCAAATAGGGAGGTAAAATACCTAGGCCACCTAGTGGGAAGAGGAAAAATTAAACCTCTATTAAGCAAAATAGATAGCATCAGGAATTTTCCTCCTCCAACAACAAAGAAACAACTAAGAAGTTTCTTAGGACTTATTGGATACTACCGCCGGTTTATACCGCAATTCGCAGAGAAAAGTGCCATTTTCACGGATATGCTGCGAAAGAATTGTCCAAACCAGATAAAGTGGACACCAGAAGCTGAAAAAGCGTTTTCAGTCTTAAAAGAAAAATTGTGTACAGGACCGGTACTGAAAGGAGTAGACTTCAAGAAACCCTTTCTGGTTCAAACCGATGCATCGGATGTAGGGCTAGGAGCGGTCCTATCCCAGTGCCATGATGGGGAGGAGCATCCTGTGATGTACTTGAGCAGGAAGTTGTCACCGGCTGAACAAAAGTATTCCACGATAGAAAAAGAGTGTTTGGCTATCAAGTGGTCAGTGGAGGCGTTAAGGTTTTACCTTACAGGGAGAAAGTTCCAGTTGGTCACGGACCATGCCCCACTTAAGTGGTTGCAGCAAATGAAGAACCACAATGCCAGGTTGACACGCTGGTACATGGCCTTACAGGCGTTTGATTTTCAGGTTGAACATCGTGCCGGGAAGTTACACAAGAATGCGGATGCACTTTCCCGTATTACGGACTGTAGAGAAGAAGTTTCACCAGTAAAACCAGTCCGTAATAACTTAAGCAGGGGGGTATGTGATAAGGAAGCTTATCATAGCTCAGGTAGGAGCTATAGAAAAGATGATGTGACTCTGAACAAGCAACCTGTCAGTTCTGGTAGAAGTAAGAAAACAGAGTTTTCACATAAAAGACTACCAGTCCCAGAATGCACCAGGTTTCCAGCAGCCATGAGAGGGGCTGAAGTGAGAAAACGTGTGTGCAATCAAGAGAGCTATGAGGTAATCCCTAAGCACTCATCTCAAAGGGCAGGGCCTGATTCAACACAGCTGCGCTGTGTTAGGGAGGAGCACACATTAGGACAGAATAAGAATAGAGCTTATTCTTCAGATAACAGTTACTACAAGCTCCAGCCAAGCTTCAGACACAAATACAGCAACGGCTACAAGCTCAAGCACCAGTATCACCTGGAGAAACAGAAGCCAAGCCAAGCGGATAGAGAAAGAAGGAAACTCTCTGGAAGGAAGAGAAGAAAGCCCATTGGATGGTCTGGGAGAGTCCAAGGCAGTACCCATACTGGGAGGTATTCCAAGTGCCAGCAGAGTCCATTGGACTGGAGTCAGCCAGAGGAATGGAATGGCAGAGATAGGAATCACCAGTGGCTACCTAGGAGAGAGAAGACTGCACGTGGAAAGGACTTTCAGACCTATGCCAGAAGGTATATGAGGAAAGATCCAGTGTCCAGGGATCAAGATTGGAAGGCTGGACATCAGAACTGGATTACATACTGGCCAGGCTATACAGAGAGGAATTATGATAGCAGGAGAGGCTCAGGTATGAACACTGATCCAGACCCTATCTATAATAGTGAATGGCAGCAAGGGAATAAGCATTCTCATGATAGTGCCTTATGGAAAGACTCGTCTGTGCCAATGTATGATAGTGACCCTATGCTGATTGATGAAGGGGGAGATACAGCAGATGAAACTATTCATTACATGGACTGTTCTCTATCTAAATGCTATTGCTAGCTTTCTGTGAGCAAACACCTCAGCCATCACAAAGAAACCTAACTTTGTTCTTTATTTCCACTGCAAACAGCTCTTAAAGCAGGATTTGGGTTCACACAGTAGCAGCCAGCCAGCTAAAGGGTTTCAGCTGGTCAATTGATAGTAATTAAAGCTGCACCTGATTGTGTGTGTGAGCAAGGGAGAATCACTGCTGGGATCTGCGTGGAAAATAAGCAGAAGTTAACCTAACAAGCAAAGTTTATTCATTTCTTTGTGCCTTTTTATTTGGTAATTATTTGCTAAGAAAACATTAGCTAATTGCCTGACAAGCTGAAGGTTGTTTTCTGATTTGCTTTGTGACTTTATGTTATCCATTTAAACACTGCAAGCAAGTAACCTCATTTATATTGCTACCAAGCATATTTGTGCTGGGTGAATTAAACCCCATCAATAAAAGAAGTATTTTATTGGCCTTACCACTGGTATCACAACTTAATTATTGTCTTCAGCTGTGTTTGGGAGTGAAAGAACTACATTACCCACAATACCTTGCAAGAATCATATGAATATATGCATCGTCAAGATTGTGTAAGTTCTCACCCTAGGCAGCCGTCTGACAGGTTCCAAAAAAAATCACAATAAAGAAAATATACATCAAATGAGCAAGATATTCCACATGGCAGCCAGTACAGGAATTACCCCACCTCCCCCTCTCCCACCTCCCTCGCCTGAAGAAATTTAACCAGTTGCAGGGGTTCAAAGAACAAAAATTGCTTAGACTGATACAATAAGGCACACTTACAAGGAAACCTCAATTTAAATTGGGCACCCACAGCAGTAGCTCTCTGGCGTAAAGCCAGAAACTCCTTCCGCCTTTTTTGGGTGTCCCTCGACAAGTCAGGAAATAACATAACCTTTGATCCCATGAACTGAGAAACAGACATCCTGCTGAAATATAATTTTAGCACGGTATTTCGATCAGACTCAAAGGCAAAGGAAACGAACAATGTGGCTTTGCTAGTGACTACTTCCAGAGAACTCTCCAGAAAATCCGTGAGTTCCAACTGGTCCGGCCCAGAGGCACCCACATTCCCCCCCTCCGCCCCAGACCCAGAAATCACAACATATTGAACTCTAGTAATAGGTGGTAAATTGTCTGATGGCATCAGGAGGACCTCTGTAAGGTATCTCCGGACAAGTCCCAGTGGTTCCATCAACGGTGATCTTGGGAAATTCAGAAACCGCAACGTATTTCTTCACATAGCATTATCCATATACTCCAAACGCCGCAGGGAAATCAAACGCTCCTTAGCTGAAGTCTCCCCCACACTCCTCCACTTTAGCCTCTAGCACTGCCAGCTTATCAGCCTGCTCCACACACTTTGACTCAGCCGCAACACACCGGCCCTTCACAAGTAGAAATTCCTGCGATAATGCTCCCACCACTGGAGCAAGGGAATTCTGGAGCGAGGAGATAGCTTCCCATAAGCTATCTAAATTTACCTTAGCTGGTTTCTTCAAACCGCATATTGCCCGAAGATCTGGAGATCCCGTCAAATCGATGGTCACTCGAACCCTCCCGGGTTGCTCAACAGGAAAACACTCCACTTCCAACGCTCCTACTGACTGCACAGTAGGGCTCCTAGACGGCTGAGAGGAAGCGCCCCCGCACAAGGCTGCAACCTCCTGACCCGGAGATAATCCAGCACTCTCCACCTCCTCTCGCCGATCACTGGGCTGCGGCGGCAACAGCTGACTGACAGGGCTTAGTTCCACCCCGTCACTGCTCAGACCCCCCGACACCTCCAAGGGCTCCGCTGAGGCCATGGTGGCAGTCCGAGGAGCGCAGAAAGAAACAATAGAGGTTTGTACCGAACCCCCGATGGGGGTAGAAGAACCCGGGGGCTGTTGTGATTTTTGCTTCCTCTTTCTCCCCATCAGAGCCGAAATCACCTCTCTGCTATCCTGAGCTCCTCCTGACGGCATCTACTCCTCCGCCATCTTGGAACCTAATTAGAGAGTTTTTTGCTTGGAAAAGAGGGGCAGTTATAGAAGTTTTCCTTCTGTAATTGTTTGTTTAAATGGCTTAGTATAATGCAAGTCTAATGTAAGATTTCTGCTTGGGTCTGGGATTAATTCTTTTATGGTTTCCTAATTATTAGATAGGGTTTCTGGTGATATCGGCTTGAGTCTTTTCATCATTGTGATTTTTTTTGAGTAGTTTCCGTACTGTTTGATTGATGATGTGACTTTCCAATTTTGTTTCTGTACAAAATTTTGAAATTGCAGTTAAATAAAAAAACAGCAACGACTGTGCCTTATTAGTGATGCTATATAAAGAGAGCCAGGAAAACATTCTTGCTGGTTCAACCATTTTTGATGGGCCTGTCTAGTATTAACTGCTTTCCAGCTCCCTTCACATTTCCACTCTGAAGTCTGCACTCAAGCCTCCCCTGCTTCTTATTCCAGTCCTGCTCTGACTCAAGACCTTCTGGTTCCTGATACTTGCCTGGTTCCTGCACTGCTCCATCCTGCCCTTGCCTAGCCTCAATAGCTATGCTCCCGCATGGGATAAGCCCTTATATCTTCCTAGCTAACCCTTTATTTGTATCTAGGTAACTTTCTACTAACAATTTAGTAAATACATCTTGCTTAGCTTTGGCATGACATGTGACTTGCAGCAAATTTTTATTTTCAGTTCCAAATTTTGTAGTTTATATAAACTGAATACCACAGCTGTAGAATATGCATATGTTTTTCTCAAGAGTAAGTAAGACTATCAAACTCAACAGATATTTTTCAATGTTACAGAAGAGAAGCAATATTGAATGCATAATAGCAAAAGTTTCCATTAACTGGCAATGTCTATTCACTCTATGAGGCACATTCAGAAGTTCATGAAATTCTCTGTAATCTAGAAACAAGTGAATTCAGTAGCACTTCAAGTGCAGCTCCTGGTAAATCTTCAGATCCATCCAGTGTTCTATGTGGTCCTTCTGAAGCCCTATAGACAGAATTAATTTCCAGATTAGCAGCCCTTGCTTCCATGACCAGTGACTGTCAAGGATCACCAGGAATTCATTGCACAACATATTCTAGACTCTGAGTATATCTGGCTCTCTCTCCACTATTTGGTAGACTAGAAGGGATATAAACTGGAACAATACAGCTACCAAAGTCCATGCCAAGAACCTGCTAGCTTGATTCCATAGGAAACACCCCAGAAAAACAAGGCCCCAGGAAGGACAAGCATAGGAGGAGGAGAGATTCTGTCAGGCCAACTAGGAATTAAACCCATGCTTATAGGAACTGGTGGTCATTGGCTTGTAGATGGAGCCACAGAGACTGCGCAGACTGAAGTTAAAGTCCTGGAAGCATAACCTAGAGGCAGCAGAAAGAGAAGCCTACCCCTGGAGGAACCCAGTGGGCCACCAGGGAGTATGCCCTATTAGGGCCTGTCTGGTGTTAACTGCTATCCAGCTCCCTTAATATCTCCAGTGAACTTTCTCTTAAGCCTCCTCTGCATCTTGTTCCAGTCCTTCTCTTGTTCAAGGCCTTCTGGTTCCTGATCCTCCTGGTTCCTGCACTGTTGGCTCAAGACTTTCTGGTTCCTTACTCTCACCTAGTTCTTGTACTGCTCCACCCCTCCCTGGCCTAGCCTCAACAGCTCCGCTCTGCTCAGGGTAGGCCCTGATATTATCCTGGTCTCTGGCAGCTGAGATTTAATGCTAAAAAATGCAGGGTCATGAATTTGGGTTGCAAAAGTCCAAAAGAGTGGTACAGTTTAGGGGGTGAAGTACTTCTGTCCATGAAAGTAGGTCATTGTTTCTGATCATCTTAAGATGGGCAAACAGGTAAAAACACTACCATATTGGTAGCTACTCTCTGCACCAGCTCCATGCTGTTTATATCCTTTTTAAGGTGTGGTCTCCAGAATTGCACACAATACTCTAAATGAGGTCTCACCAAAGATTTATACAGAGGCACCATTACCTCCTTCTTCCTATTGGCCATTCCTCTCCCTATTAAGGTTGCCAACTGGCTCCAGATGCGCCCGACAGGCTTGATCCAGTCCTGGGTTTACCCTATTGCATGCAGGGACTTGTAGTCTTGCTTTTCTTATGGAGTGCAATAGGGAATTCAGAACTACATCTCCATGCATGCAATGGGGTAAACCCAGGACTGGATCAAGCCTGTCGGGCGCATCTGGAGCCAGTTGGCAACCTTACTCCCTATGCATCCAAGCTTCCTTCTTTGGGTGCATAGGGAGAGGAATGGCCAGTAGGAAGAAAGAGGTAATGGTGCCTCTGTATAAATCTTTGGTGAGACCTCATTTAGAGTACTGTGTGCAATTCTGGAGACCACACCTTCAAAAGGATATAAACAGCATGGAGCTGCTGCAGGGGGTGGCTACCACAATGGTTAGTGGGCTTTGTCATAAGGCATATGGGGACAAACTTCAAGATCCCAATATGCCTGGGAGAAGGGAGATATGATAGTGATATTTAAATACCTCCCTGCACATAAATGCACAGACAGACAGCTTCTTGCAATTGAAAGAAAAATCTGCAACAAGGGGGGGTATAGGATGAAGGTAAAAAAGATAGATTCAGGAATAATTTGTGGAAATATATCTTTACAGAAAGAGTGGTAGATGCATAGAATAGTCTCACAGTGGAAGTAGTAGAGACAAGGACTGTATCTGAATTTTAAAAAGCAAGGGACAAACACAGAGGATCTCTAAAGTTTAAAAAAGGCCCGTAAAGCTTAGTAGTTGCTATGGAAGGGCAGACCGGATAGGCCATATGGCCTTTATCTGTGGCCATATTTCTATGTTTCTATGTTATTTATATCTAGCTAACCTCCTATCTGCTCTTCAGTAAATACTTCTTATTTAACTTTGGCACAAAATCTAAATTTTAATTTTCAGTTCCAAATAATGTAGTTTATATAAACTGTATACTACAGCTGTCAAATATTCATATGTTTTAATCAAGTGTAAGAGAGACTATCAAATTCAACAGATATTTTTGAGTATTACAGAAGAGCGGCAGCACTGAAAGTATAATAGCAAAATTCTCCCTGAGGTACAACAGCAATGTCTAGTTTATACTGTACAGCACTAAATAGTAACATGCCATCTGTGTTTTTAGCATGGGTTAACTATTGCTTAAATGATTGTAATTAACAACCAGAGCCTTATACAATAACAAGCCAAGTTCGATTGTAATTCTTTAATGTGTAATCATCTCTCTACCTAGCAATTAGATACAATGAATATTGTATTAGTTGTGAAAAAAAGAAAAAGGAATATAAAAATAACTTTCAGACTTGGAAAGAGAAGTCAATGAACAGAATTCAGAGGTGAGCTGAATAGTGAAAAATGTATTGTCCTGGAAATCCTCATAGTACTCCAAAAATCACCAGAACAAATTCTAAAGAGAATGATTTCAAGAATCACATTGGAAAAAAATATTGGGTCAATATTTGATGATGATAGTGATTGTATTTTTTTAAATGCTGGCCACATCTTTAAAAAGATATTGCATATCTAAAATGAAACTAATTACACAATGAGGTCAATTTACTAACATCTATGCTAAATATTATTTTAAAATTGAAGTGCTAAAATTTTAGTGTTCCCAGCTGAAATCAATTCACATAGAGGTCAATTCTGGTCCAGGTGTCCCCAGGCTGTCTGGGCATCCAGAATATGGATGGGTCTCTATTGCACCTGATTCTGCTCCTGCCGGGCTAGACGTGCCCTTGGGAGCAGAATCGGGTGCAACCAGACAGGCATGCAGGCTGTGCCCTGATTCTGGGCTCCCGGACATCCCACCACCTCCCTGGCTAGCCCAGCCAGGCTCCTGAATGAAGCCATGGTGCCATGGCATCCCGCTGCCATGACACTGCAGCTCCATGCAGGAGACACAATCCCTGATGAACCCAGAGAAACTCCTCTCCCTGCTGCCCGACCCCCAATCGGGCCTGCCGTGGCCAGTGTCGGGCCATGGGGAATCCCCTGCACGCGCTCACCTTCCTTTCCTGGCCTGGGTCTTCTGAGGTGGAATAAGTGTCCTGTGCAAGTGGCCGAACCTGGACATACAGGGCCGACCTTGGAATCGGCCCTGTATGTCTGGGATCAGAGTGCCGCCCACTCCCTGCCCTCGCTCCTCCTCTGACCAGGCCCCTCAATGAACAGAGCTCCCTGCACAACTAGGATCTATGTGCGGGGTGCTCTGAAAACAGAATCGCCATACCAGCATTTCGTGGGGCTGGACATCCGAATTGGACATTCAGCCCCACTAAATACGACTCGGAATCGGCCCTTTAATGTACAATTTAACTATATGCAGAGCTCGCAGTCTCAATTTTTAATGGGCACAGTGTCATCGGACGCAGTGGCAAGATGAGTGTCCCTACAACAGTTGCCAAAGAAAGTTACTGTATGTCTATTGTTCTGAAACCATATTATACAAAGATTCAACTTGTCCACGCCATGGTATTTTAATAACATCTTAATGGATGCAAAAGTTGAACAGCGAAAAAGACAGGAAGAAAATTGATGCCTTTGAATTATGGTGCTGGCAAGGGATTCTGTGTATATCATGGACTTCCAAAAAACAACCAGTCAGTAGAGATCAAACCTAAGCTTTCTTTGGAAGCTCAGATGACCAGACTTTGACTTTCATACTTTGGACACATCAAGGGAAGAGAGAGATCATTAGACAGTTTTAGACAGTTTTTTTTTTTTTTGTATACCGCCTTATCCTTCAATGAAAGCGGTCACAACACAATTGGGGGATACATTTAACACGCGGGGATATGAGACACATACACTAATACTTACAGGGAACATGGGCAATGGAGGGTTAAGTGGCTTGCCCAAGACCACAAGGAGCATCTGTGGGACTAGAAACCCCAGTCCTTCCGGCCCAAGGTTGCTGTCCTCTAGTGGGATTTGAACCCCCGACCTTCCGGCCTGAAGTACCGTGCCCCAACCACTAGGCTACTCCTCCCTGTCTGGAAAGGTTGAAGGTCAATGCAGAAGAGGAAGGCCATCAATGAGATGAATTGATAGAATAACAGTAGCAATGGCTGCCACTCTATCAACAATTAGCTAGAAGACTTTAGCTGAACACAGTGTAGGACAGCTATCCAAAGAGTCTCCATGAGAAGGCACTGACTTGATGGTACTTAGCAACAACAACAACAAAGCCACTTGGCCATGATATCACTCGGAGAACCTTCCAGCCATCCTTAACATAAGAAGAGGAACATTCAGGATGACCCCTTTTATCCTAACTATGCATTCTAAAATTTTAATACGCATCAGGGCCGGATTTACCTTGAGTGAGGCCCTACGCCAACAAAAATTGTGGGCCCCCAGCAGGGGCGGCCCAAGGGGGGTGCGGACCGCATTTGCATAAGGGGCCTCATTTGCATAAATATTTGCATAATGTTACCATATACTAACTTTTAGTAAACGTGCCTCTTAATGAGTGTATGGATAAAGAAAGACTAAAAGATTTCTACATTACTATAATCCAGTGCCAACTGCCAGACACATTAGGAACTACTACAAACACTGCCCATAGTAAACCCGCCGTATCCTAACAGCACTACCAGGACTCACAAAGCACCATACTCTACCAATCAAAAGGCAACACTGCAAATATTAACCAATACATTTCAGAGAACAACAATACATGACCTACTGGGGAAAGAGAACAAGTGGCAATGTCAAATAGGAATTATATAAACAGAACACCTCAGCTCAGTTACACATGCAGAACATAGACCATCACCAAACAAGTAATCACAATTTAGAAATAGGAAGACAATAATTAAACTGGGAATCCCAAAAGCCAAACTTGGAATGTACAACACTGTAGAAATAAAACTATACATTAATTTGCTCTTGTACTAAACAAAGCGCAGATGTTAATGATGCACATTTACCAGAGCTGACATATTCCAATTAATAAATTCAAAATAAAGAGATATTTTTCTACCTTTTGTGCATTTTTTTCAGCTGCAATTGCTCCAGCCACTTTCTTCTGGTTTCTTCGTGTCTTCTGCTAACTCTCCATCGTCTGCTGTCCATTTGTCCTTTCTTCTCTCTTCTAGATTTTTTTCCATTCTCTCTCTACATCTGCTTTAACATACTAATCTTTCTCCTTTTGCTCTTTCCTCATTCCTATTTCATCCACTCAAATTTTACCCCTCCATCCTCAATCCCCACTTACTCTCCCAATACCCGGCCAATTGTAGATTTTTTATCCCTCCCACACAAAATATTTTTCCCTTCTCCATTTTACTCTTCCAGCCCCATCCCATTCTAATCCTCCCCCAACATCAGCTCCCTTCTAGTTCCAGCCTCACCCAGCATCCATTCCCTTCTAGTCCCTGCATCAGCCCATTTCCAGTCCTAGCCATCCATCAGCCCATTTCCAGTCCTAGCAACCCCCCAACCCAATACCAGTCCTAGCCCCCCCATCACCCCACTTACAGTCCTTAACCCCCCATCACCCCATTTTCAGTCCTTAACCCCCCATCACCCCATTTTCAGTTTAAGCCCCCCCTATAACCCATTACCAGTCCTAACCCCCCATCAGCCCACTTCCAGTCCTAACCCCATCAACCCATTTCCAGTCAGCCCCCCATAGCCCATTGCCAGTCCTACCCCCCCCCCATCAGCCCATTACCAGTCCTAATCCCATCATCCCACCTCCAGTTTTAACCCCCCAGCCCATTTCCAGTCCTAGCCCCCCATAGCCCATTACCAGACAACCCCCATCAGCCCACAGCCCATTACCAGTCTTAACCCCCCCAAAGCCCATTACCAGTTCTAACCCCCCCCAACAGCCCATTACCAGTCCTAACCCCATCAGCCCACCTCCAGTTTTTATACCCCAGCACATTTCTAGTCCTAGCCCCCCCCCATAGCCCATTACCAGACAGCCCCATCAGCCCACAGCCCATTACCAGTCTTAACCCCCCCCTAAAGCCCATTGCCAGTTCTAAGCCCCCCCCCAACAGCCCACAGTCCATTACCAGTCCTAACCCCATCAGCCCACCTCTAGCCTTAACCCCCCCCAGCCCAGCCCAGCCCAGCCCAGCCCCGCCCATTTCCAGCCCCAGCCCCCCAATAGCCCATTACCAGCCCTACCCCCCCCAGTCCATTTCCAGCCCCAGCCCCCCCAATAGCCCATTACCAGTCCTACCCCCCCCATAGCCCATTACCAGTCCTACCCCCCCCCCCGGCCTAAAGAAAAATGTAATTAAAAAAAAACCTGGTGGCTGCCGCCGCGGGGCCCCCTCTGCTGCCGCGGGGGCCCCGTCTACAAGGTGAAGCGGTGCGGTGCGGTGCGGTCGGGTCGGGTCGGGTCCAGTCGGGTCTCTCCCTCCCTCCTTCCCTCCCTGCAGGCTGCGAGAGACGCGAAGATAGAGCGTCTCCTCGCGTCTGTGTTAAGCCGGCAGGGGCTGATGGGAAATCCCATCAGCCCCTGCGGGCTTAACACAGACGCGAGGAGACGCTCTATCTTCGCGTCTCTCGCAGCCTGCAGGGAGGGAAGGAGGGAGGGAAGGAGGGAGGGAGAGACCCGACCCGACCCGACCGCACCGCACCGCACCGCTTCACCTTGTAGACGGGGCCCCCGCGGCAGCAGAGGGGGCCCCGCGGCGGCAGCCACCAGGTTTTTTTTTTTAATTGAGTTAAAAAAAAATTACCTGGTTCTTTTTTTGTGGGCCCCTGCCGGCTGTGGGCCCTACGCCATGGCGTACATGGCGTATAGGTAAATCCGGCCCTGATACGCATGCTAACTGGAAAAATGATTGCCTACTCATAGCTCTGTGTGCCTTTTTTAGTATCTTTCTCAAGTTGGTTAGGAATGCATCAAGAAAATTGCAGCAGCTTAAAAGTGGCACCCAAGATATCAACCAAATTAAACATCAGTATAGGTCTGCAGGGCAAATTTAATGGGAAAAAAGCCAGGATAAAATGACATCTGAAGAAAACAAGAAGCCACACTACTTAACAGGGCCGGATTTACCTATACGCCATGTACGCCATGGCGTAGGGCCCACAGCCGGCAGGGGCCCACAAAAAAAGAACCAGGTAATTTTTTTTTAACTCAATTAAAAAAAAAACCTGGTGGCTGCCGCCGCGGGGCCCCCTCTGCTGCCGCGGGGGCCCCGTCTACAAGGTGAAGCGGTGCGGTGCGGTGCGGTCGGGTCGGGTCGGGTCTCTCCCTCCCTCCTTCCCTCCCTCCTTCCCTCCCTGCAGGCTGCGAGAGACGCGAAGATAGAGCGTCTCCTCGCGTCTGTGTTAAGCCCGCAGGGGCTGATGGGATTTCCCATCAGCCCCTGCCGGCTTAACACAGACGCGAGGAGACGCTCTATCTTCGCGTCTCTCGCAGCCTGCAGGGAGGGAAGGAGGGAGGGAGAGACCCGACCGGACCCGACCCGACCCGACCGCACCGCACCGCTTCACCTTGTAGACGGGGCCCCCCGCGGCAGCAGAGGGGGCCCCGCGGCGGCAGCCACCAGGTTTTTTTTAAATTACATTTTTCTTTAGGCCGGGGGGGGGGTAGGACTGGTAATGGGCTATGGGGGGGGTAGGACTGGTAATGGGCTATTGGGGGGGCTGGGGCTGGAAATGGACTGGGGGGGGTAGGGCTGGTAATGGGCTATTGGGGGGCTGGGGCTGGAAATGGGCGGGGCTGGGCTGGGCTGGGCTGGGGGGGTTAAGGCTAGAGGTGGGCTGATGGGGTTAGGACTGGTAATGGACTGTGGGCTGTTGGGGGGGGCTTAGAACTGGCAATGGGCTTTAGGGGGGGGTTAAGACTGGTAATGGGCTGTGGGCTGATGGGGCTGTCTGGTAATGGGCTATGGGGTGGGCTAGGACTGGAAATGGGCTGGGGGGTTAAGACTGGAGGTGGGCTGATGGGGTTAGGACTGGTAATGGGCTGTTGGGGGGGGTTAGAACTGGTAATGGGCTTTGGGGGGGTTAAGACTGGTAATGGGCTGTGGGCTGATGGGGGTTGTCTGGTAATGGGCTATGGGGGGCTAGGACTGGAAATGGGCTGGGGGGTTAAAACTGGAGGTGGGATGATGGGATTAGGACTGGTAATGGGCTGATGGGGGGGGGGTAGGACTGGCAATGGGCTATGGGGGGCTGACTGGAAATGGGTTGATGGGGTTAGGACTGGAAGTGGGCTGATGGGGGGTTAGGACTGGTAATGGGTTATAGGGGGGGCTTAAACTGAAAATGGGGTGATGGGGGGTTAAGGACTGAAAATGGGGTGATGGGGGGTTAAGGACTGTAAGTGGGGTGATGGGGGGGCTAGGACTGGTATTGGGTTGGGGGGTTGCTAGGACTGGAAATGGGCTGATGGATGGCTAGGACTGGAAATGGGCTGATGCAGGGACTAGAAGGGAATGGATGCTGGGTGAGGCTGGAACTAGAAGGGAGCTGATGTTGGGGGAGGATTAGAATGGGATGGGGCTGGAAGAGTAAAATGGAGAAGGGAAAAATATTTTGTGTGGGAGGGATAAAAAATCTACAATTGGCCGGGTATTGGGAGAGTAAGTGGGGATTGAGGATGGAGGGGTAAAATTTGAGTGGATGAAATAGGAATGAGGAAAGAGCAAAAGGAGAAAGATTAGTATGTTAAAGCAGATGTAGAGAGAGAATGGAAAAAAATCTAGAAGAGAGAAGAAAGGACAAATGGACAGCAGACGATGGAGAGTTAGCAGAAGACACGAAGAAACCAGAAGAAAGTGGCTGGAGCAATTGCAGCTGAAAAAAATGCACAAAAGGTAGAAAAATATCTCTTTATTTTGAATTTATTAATTGGAATATGTCAGCTCTGGTAAATGTGCATCATTAACATCTGCGCTTTGTTTAGTACAAGAGCAAATTAATGTATAGTTTTTTATTTCTACAGTGTTGTACATTCCAAGTTTGGCTTTTGGGATTCCCAGTTTAATTATTGTCTTCCTATTTCTAAATTGTGATTACTTGTTTGGTGATGGTCTATGTTCTGCATGTGTAACTGAGCTGAGGTGTTCTGTTTATATAATTCCTATTTGACATTGCCACTTGTTCTCTTTCCCCAGTAGGTCATGTATTGTTGTTCTCTGAAATGTATTGGTTTAATATTTGCAGTGTTGCCTTTTGATTGGTAGAGTATGGTGCTTTGTGAGTCCTGGTAGTGCTGTTAGGATACGGCGGGTTTACTATGGGCAGTGTTTGTAGTAGTTCCTAATGTGTCTGGCAGTTGGCACTGGATTATAGTAATGTAGAAATCTTTTAGTCTTTCTTTATCCATACACTCATTAAGAGGCACGTTTACTAAAAGTTAGTATATGGTAACATTATGCAAATATTTATGCAAATGAGGCCCCTTATGCAAATGCGGTCCGCACCCCCCTTGGGCCGCCCCTGCTGGGGGCCCACAATTTTTGTTGGCGTAGGGCCTCACTCAAGGTAAATCCGGCCCTGCTACTTAATCTTATTGATTAAACAGACTTAAGAAAAGCTCTGTGGCATCATCATATGGGGAATGTTAGATGGCACTGCTAAAGTGCATGACAAGAAAGCAGAAGAGTAATTTACAATCCTAAAACAAAGACTAATGTCCTAGCTCCATGCCTCTCAAAATAAGGTAGTTAGATTTGCAGTTGCCATTGTTCTTCATAGGAAAGTGGGAGTTGATTGGGACAGGTGAAAGGTAGACCCTTTCTTCAGGATGGGAACAGACTTAGAAGCGGCAATGGAAAGCTGAACAAGTGGAAGAACATATATGCATACCTCCTTCTTTTTGCTTTAACAGGCTTTACAGGTGTCCAAAGCACACAGGCAGCACTAGCCAGGATTATGCAAGTGGAGAAGACTACAAGCAATGGATCTGGAGAGTCAGAATAAGAGACTGAGTACCTAGCTTTTCAGGCAGAATCAAATACTCCTGTCCTTAGCATGCCAATCAGTCTCTACAGCCGCAAATACTGCTTCAAACTCTCCAGAGATTTTGGTGAACTTCTGTGGATTTCTCAGGAAGTAAGAATACATTTCAGTTGCCGGGTTTCATTGAGCACCTTCATGTACCTTGTTGTACGTCATCTTGATGAAATTTCAGCAAGGCAACCACTACTATGAAGGAAGGGAAAAGAAAGATTCATACTGGTCATATGCCATCCACGGTAAGAAAAGACAAACCTTTAGATATTGCAGACCCTTCATGTGAGAATGCCGTCTTCATTGCAGTAATAAGCTAATGAAAAAATTGAGAGGGCTAAATACAATTTAGAGATCCCCAAAATGAATAGGCAAAATACTGAAAGCAAAAGGAATACTACCAAAGGAAAAGCTGTAAATAAGCAACTGAGGCAAATTTAAGATATCTAATTGGAAAAATCAAAAGTATGTAAGTGATAACATCTTAAAACAATTGAGGGCTAATGCAAAACAGGAAAAAGAAAATTGTAGATTTTGAAAGAAGTCTCAGAAGAGAGGTACATGAACAGTTACAACTGGAGGAGATAATGGGTGAGATAATAATGAATGATAAGGGTGTAATACTTGAGAGCAAGAGTACTCAAATACAGGAAAGAAAGCCAAGAAAAGAGAAAAGTATATCCACCCACACCAGGCGGCCGGTTCCCTTTTAATTATTTATATATTTTTTTCAAAAATTAAATCAGACGCTTATCTGTTAGAGCGTTATCCATTAGAAGCGTTGTTCATAAAACTTCACGGAATTGTCTCCTAGCACACATGACGTGCACATTTCGGGACCACTGCCCTGTTTCAAGTGTTGACGTCCTTCAGCCAGCAAGCACCGTACCGTTTTACCGGTTAAACATCACTACCGGTTTAAAAAAGGGCCTGAAAAATGAATATTGGCTAATGCAACTTGTCAATCAGTGAGGAACACCAATCAGATACCAGGGATACCCCACTTCAACCGGGGAATCCCTCAGCGTCACTGTTGACGTCAAAGTAAGCTTGACTATTCAATTTCTTTATTAAGACCCGATGGGTGTACGGTGTTAAATTGAAAAATTAAACGTTACTCCCGTTGTTGTAATAAAGCAAGGCGATCACCACCCCTAGGTCTCAGGGGAATATGGTCCAAGACCGTCCAAAATATATCCTCAAATGTATGATTATTAGTTAAACAATGTTCAGGCTAAGCGAACATGCTTCCCGGATTCGACAAAAAGCGCTTTCCGCTCCATTAGTTGAACAAGGCTACAAAACCAGATAAAAAGAAATATCACAGCAACTACTTGGAAAAAAATAAAAGCAATGCATGCAGAGATGTCACTGGTAGATAAATATCCCCCAAGGACTGAAGATGCCAAAAATACTATAAAATTTTTAAAAACGCAAGCTGAAGTACAGAAACAGAGAAAAACTATGGCAAATAAAAACCCATCCAATCTTCCCATTCGTACCAATTACTAAGCCATTGGACTTTTGCCATACCTCTTAGAAAGGCAAATTTCAATCTCATTGAGCTATTAATTCCTAAACCTTAAAAGGAGCCATTTGTCCATCCCTCCCTGAATTAAGATACCTAAGCATTACCCTGGACAAAACTCTTAACCTACAATCACACATTAGCAAAACTACGGCAAAAGTCTACCACCGATTGCGGATCATCAGAAAACTCAAACCAAAACTCAACCAAGACCACTTCGCACAGTATGCCAAACAGTCATCACCCCAATTCTGGACTATGGAAACTCATTATATCAAGGCCTTCCTCATCAGACTATTCACCCACTTCAATAGGTGTAGAATACTGCAGTGTGCATCATCACAGGCACTGCAAAATCTGAACACATCACACCCATATTGTGACAGTTACACTGGCTTCCAATAATTGCAAGGGCAAAATTCAAGACAATCGTGAACATATTCAAAGTCATCCACCACAGCTCAGCAGACGTGCTCCAGGATATAATAATGAAGGATGTCAGTAACAGGCCTAGGAGAGTCAATAACAGTAATAGACTTAGCACACCTGCAGGATATCATAAGACAAAGCAGGCCACATCTAAGAGCGCTCCCTCGATGTTGGCACCTGCCTTATGGAACTTCCTCCCTAAGGAATTAAGGGCCCTAAATGACACCAAGGACTTCCGGAAGTCTCTCAAGACCCTTCTGTTCATGGAGTCCTATAAACAAGTAACATAAGATGCCAAGCACTAGATTCCACTGCAAATGGCCCACAGACAACCCACACCCAAATGAGAACTATATGCAGATAGCCTGTACTTATGTATGTCTTATCCCCCATCCTGTTAAATGTTTACCTACAATTGTGTTGTTAGAAACATAGAAATATGACGACAGAAAAAGACCGCATGGCCTATCTAGTCTGTCCTTCCATATCAACAACTACAACAGTCCCCTTTTTACCTTTAGAATAGAAACATAGAAATATGACGACAGAAAACGACCACATGGCCAATCTAGTCTGTCCTTCCATATCAACAACTACAACAGTCCCCTTTTTACCTTTAGAATAGAAACAGAAATATGACGACACTTTGATTGAATGATAAGTGGTATACAAAACTGTCTAAATAAATAAATAACCCATCCTCAAGGTCTTTGGTTTTGGCACATTATCATCCTTTTTCCACCATTCCCTTTCTTGATAAGGTAACCGAAAAGGCTGTCACCTGTAATGCTTTACTACTTAGACAAAATGAATGGCTTGCACTCTAAGAAAACAGGTTACAGACCTGGGAACAGTAGTGTAACAGCTTTACAAGAATCATTAATGAAATTCATGCATGGACCACTTTCTGCTTCTTCTAAGACTTGAAGAGATATGTATCACTGGTAATTCACTATCATGGTTCCACTCTTATACTGATCATCATTCCTTTACAGTTGGGTGTGGTGCCCTTCTCTCTATATTGTGTCCTTTTATAGGTGATGTCCCTCAGGGGTCTGTTCCTTTCAATATCATTCTATTCTTTTCAATATCATTTTGTCTGCATAGGTTGCATTGGTTCAGAGATTCAGAATCAGTGCAGATTTCTATGCGGACATTATCCAACTGGTCTCTTGTCCTTCTTCTACAGCACCTTCTCTTATCCGTTTGAATATCTCAGTGATATTGCCAATTGTTTTTTTCATCACAAACTGAAGCTCAATTCATGGAAATCCAGTTGCCTGATATTTGAAAGCCGAAAGCATCCCCATTCCATCAACTTTCATGGGTGGCTCTCGCTTTTTTTAAAATTTTAATTTGTATCTACTTCACACCTTTCAGGGCTTACCATCTAACACTGTACCAGAGGTAATGCAGGATTAAGTGATTTGCCCAAAGTCACAAGGAGCATCACTGAAAAATTGAGCCCTGGCTTTCCTGATTCCCAGCCCACTACGCTAACCACTAAACTACTCCTCCACTCCACATTCCTTTTAAAGATACAATCACCACCCTTGGAATTATTCTTGACAATCATATTATCTTAAGACCTCAAATCATGCTTACTGTAAAGAAATTCTTTTTCTTTTTCACCCTTCATAAATTTAAATCCTTAAGATCTTTTTTACCATTTAAGGATTTGCATACATTGGTCTAGGCTTTGATCATAAATCAAATAGATTACTGCAATTGTTTACGTGAAGGTCTAACCCAAGCTAGCACTAGAAGTCTGCAGCTTATTTTTAATACTGTAGTAAGTTGCTTTTTGGGGCTGAGAAGAGATAACATTACATTGTACCTCTCCTCAAAAACCTGCACTGGCTCTGAGCCACACAACAGATTATATTCAAAATCGTTATGGTTACACATCATGTGGTTCAGTTTAACCTTCCTCTCAGTCTTGCCTCACTCTTCATTCCTTTTGCTCTGGCCTGCCAATTCAGATCCTCTGGGCAGGGACTTCAAATTCCCTCTTCTTTCCTTGTTTGACTCAAAGTGAAAAATCACTTGGCTTACTCTGTGCCTGTTCCTACCTTGTGGAATTCAATTTCTTAAGATCTCAAAGAAAAGCACTCAGTCACAAAATTCAAAGTGGGTATAAAGACATGGCTGTTTGCCCTAGCATATGCTAATATCTAACAATAGCCTCCCCATTCTTCTTTTCCCTTTTATGCCTGTGCTGTTAGTGTCAGCAACTGGTTGCAATAATGTTTTTCTATCTGTTATATTCTTTTTGTGTATTTCTAATTGGAGGATGATAATCTTAGCCTTTCCTCATGTGTGGTGTATTGTAGTTTGCCTTTTCCCTGTTCTCAGCTGTTTGTCAATTTTGTCAATTTTGTCTTTTTTATTTTATATTTGCAGGTTTTGCTGATTTTATTGTAAATCACCAAGATGATTTGGGAATGGCAGTATACCAAATGAATAAATACAAATGCAAATACAAGTACACTGGCTTATAAATACAATTCATTGCCGTCTCGGTATATGAAAAGTTAACCAATTTGGGCTGTGTGGCTGAATTTCCAGACAAAATTATCTGCTTAATGTTAATTTTGTCTTTTCGGATGCAGCTCAGATAGCTTTGCATTAATCAAAGACTTAGGAGTAGCTATTTATTGCATACACCACACTAGTTTAGAAGGAATGCAAGCTATTATCAATGTTTAGTGAACTGACCCCAAATGTATGCGTCTCTAGAGGGGGAAGATGCAATTGTGAGTGGTTAAGTATGAAGAGAGCTCTGCAGCTTGTTTGCTTACATTGGCTCTCCAATGTCTCTTTTGTGCCTTGAACTGCCTTTTACAATGGGAGCTTTCTGGTTCACCTTGAATTATTTGTTATTGAACAGTCTGACAGTGGAGTAATGGATTTTAGTGCCCTGGTTTCAATGGCTGTTGGAAAACAGGTGTTGTTCTGCAATGCCACATGAGGAACATAGTGTCTTAGAATTAGATTGGTAGATGTAGTCGTGATTTTCATGCTCTCAGCCTTCTAGCGATTCTTATTTTTACCTTCAGCTTATCTTTATATGGTTTAGCAACCTGGATCTGATCATGAATTGAAGACCTCAGATCAGGAGGACTACAGTATTAGCCTAGCCCTTGCTATGCTGCTTTTGAACAAGATTATAAGAGAGAACATTCAAACTTGTTTGTAAAATCAGTTTGCAACCTTTTATTTTTAATAAGACTGTTTTGGGGTTAATCTACCAGCTGATTCTCTAAAAAAATTCAACATGGGTTTCCATAAAAGGACTGTAGATCTGCTTGCCATCTTGGATAAAACAACTAAGAGCTTTTTTCCAGCAGCATTCTGGCAAAGTTGACTCTCTTTTTGGAAGCCGAGCCAACTAGAACTCTGCCTGAGTTAAATCTAAATGAAACCTTTTTACACTCCTGTAGCTCTCCATAGGTAACTATGCTCAATTGCACCCATGTTTGAATGGGAAATCTTGAGGACTCCAGTAGCCTGGTGCTAAGGACTGGAGAAACCACAAGTCAGTGCTGCAGTTAGCCTCTCTGGTTGGTTTGAAGACATCGCGCCCAATTTCTTAAATCCAGAGAATGAGATTCCTTAGAATGCTATTGACTTCTCTCCAGAGACTCAAAACTCAGATTCATAAATGCTTACATGGTATAAACTGAAATCTTATTCTACAGTTTTCAGTGCAATTGTAAGAACAGCTAAGCAGCATGAATAGGGATTTAACTAATCTTTCTAATTAAGATGTCTCTATTACAATGTGTGCCCTTGAGTCAGTGTTGACTTCTGAGTTTTCTTGGTAGTGTGACTGGAAGTAGATTCCCAGGTCTCTCTTTGGAGGCAATGAATGATTAAGTGATTTGCTCAAGGCCACAAGGAGTGCCAGTAGGAACTGAACCCAGGTTCTTGTGTGTATCAAGCCAGTGCTTTAACTACTAGGCTACTCCTCCACTCTCTATTACTGTTATTAAAAAAATTCTATTGCAAAACATATGAGGTCTTAATTAGTAGATTTAAATCTAAAATAGTATTTGCGTGCTTGGTTTAAAAAAGAAAATCGAAAAAGAATTGCCTGCGTCACTCAAAGAATACTGTTATTTGCCTCGGCTTGAAAGTGCAAGTTGAAAAGTTACTTCAATAACCATATAAAACTGAGTAATGTTCAAACTGTGCACTTTATGGAAAGGTCTGTAGATACATTTTACCTGTGAATTTTTCATCAAGTCTCAAAAAGAAAGGATATGGCATGTGTGTATTTTTTCCTTTGACACTTGCAGTGGGGATGTGCACAAGGAAAACATTTTCAGTTATTTATTTGGCCCTTTACCTGATTTTCAGGCGTTTTTTTAAATTTATTTATCACATTCATTTTAATTTTGATTCCCACTAGCACTCCTTGTGGCCTTGGGCAAGTCATTTAACTCTCCATTGCCTCAGAAAAATCCAAGTTATCAATGTCCCTGTTTAATGTATATTATCAAGTTTAAGTTACAATGCAAACCGCTTTGATTGAAATAATAAAGCAGTATATAAAACTGCTATAAATAAATACATAAACATAAAATAAATAAATATGTTTTTTAATGCACATTAAAACATAACATGCACCAACCAGCTTAACACACATGAATTCAGAGGCTAACACATTTAAATTGATTTAGTGTGCATTAAATTTTTATAGCACACCAATGAACAAAATGTACACTAAGAAATACACATCCCTAATTTGCAGTAGGTAAAAAAGTGTGTGCAAATATTTCCACCTGCTTTTTGTGTGGGTAGATTTTCTAAGCAGCATAAATAACTACTGTACTTGAATGTAACTCGTCTTGAACTACTATTGGCAAGGCGTGAGCAAAAGATTAATAAATAAAATAAACATACAGAGATCTAAAACTACAATCTGTGAATATTATTTTCTGATCCCACTCAAACCATGCCCCTATGAATGCCTCCTCCAAATGCTATTAAAAGTAGGCATGTTATCCATTGAAACAACATGTGAGGTTTTTGCAGTATTTAAGGAAAGCTGGACCCAGAGACTCAATTTACATGTGTAAATCACTACTATGATTGGACACAAGTGGGTTCTATTTAAATAATTATCATTATAACTATTTTTGGATAGCACTAAAAGATGAGCAAAGCACTTTGCAAAAACACATAGGAGAAGATACTGTCTTCAGAATTATACACATCTTGGTACTGCGCCTTGTCATGCTGCAAAGACTTGCTTTCACCAGTGATGCTGAGAGCTATGCTATTGGTAGAGTCTACCGAAATGGACAGCTCTCAGATGGATTAAGACTAACCACCCCTTTGGACGGCAGAACTATGGGATGGTTTTGGTGGTGGATGACCATGTTTCTGTGACAACGGCAACAAAACTGGCATTACCTGCATGGAAGAAAGGCTTTGCAATTTACTTCTGTCTTTTGCCACAAAAACCCAATGGATAGTCACAACAAAACAAACCGCAATATGATGCTGGAAGATGAGCCCTCCAGGTTGGAAGACACTCAGTGGGCTACTAAGGAAGAGCCAAAGACTTAAGCCAGCATTTATAATGCAGCTGGAACAAAGCCCTCAGCAGGGCTGGTAAGCAAAGGTAAGCGTGCCAGGGGGGTGCCTGTGCTAGCTATCCCCTCCCTCCCTCTCTCTCTCCTGCCCCATGATCACAAACAGAAGATCCTGCCCGCAGGGGCAGCAAGTCCCAGGGACAGGAGAGAATGGGAGATCCTGCCCGTGGGACCTGCTGCTCCCTTGGGCAGAACTGTGCAAGGCCACCTCGAACGGAAGACCCTACCTGCGAGACTTGCTGCTCCTGCGGGCAGAAGAATTAATTTTTTTAACACGTTTCATATATACCACTTTATCCTTGAGTCAAAACGGTTCACATTGCAACTCAAAATAGTTTATATTAAATAGCTTTGTGGGGTATAAGTGGCATGCAGGGAGGTTAATCATTATGAACTTTGTACACTTAAACATTATCAACTATTTGCAAAATTAGAATCCAGTAAGGATAGGGAGCCATTTGTGATCTGTCCATGGTTGGAGGCTGCAGTCATCTGCTGGGTGTGGTTGTTATGTTCTGTTACATTAGGTGATGTCGCCAAAATGCTCTATATATAGGAAAGTTTTTAGCATTTTTCTGAAGTCCTTTATGTCCTCAGGTGCTCTAATATCCTCTGGTAGAGAGTTCCATAGGTCTGGGGCTGCAAGTGAAAGCCTCTCTTGGAGGTTGACTGGCTTTTGAGAATGTGTTGGGTGATATTAACAGATTTTTTTTTGTTTCTTCTGGGTCAGTTGTGAGAGTCTCTTTTGATTAGTTCTTATAAGCTATCCGCTGAGCTGTTATGGATTATTTTGAATATATTAAGTATTGTTTTAAACCTGATGCAGGAGTGTATTGGTTGCCAGTATAATTCGCTCAGTATGGGTGTCATGTGACTGTGTTTGTTTGAACCAGTGATAATTCAGGCAACTGTATTCAATGCCAACTGAAGTGACTGGATGGAGTGCTTTGGGATGCCTTAATACAGCGAGTTGCAGAAGTCGATGGATGATGTGATGATTGCTTGACAAACGGTATGAAAATCATCCTGGTTAAGTAACGGTTTTCATTTTCAAATGACCTTCATCTTATAGTAGGAGTTCCTGATGGTGGTGTGCATATGAGACTGAAAAAGGGTTCCAGGGGTGATCTGGGAAACTACAGACCGGTGAGCCTGACGTCAGTACCGGGAAAAATGGTAGAAACCATCATAAAGAACAAAATTGCTGAACATGTAGATAGTCATGGTTTAATGGGAGACAGCCAACATGGCTTTAGACAAGGAAGATCTTGTCTTACTAATCTGTTATGTTTTTTTTGAAGGTGTGAATAAACAGGTAGACAAAGGTGAGTTGGTTGATATAGTGTATTTGGACTTTCAGAAAGCCTTTGACAAGGTCCCTCATCAGAGACTTTTGGCAAAACTAAAGAGTCATGGGATAGGAGGCAGTGTACTATTGTGGATCAGGAACTGGTTAAAAGATAGAAAGCAGAAGGTAGGGCTAAATGGCCAATTTTCCCAATTGAGAAAGGTAAATAGTGGTGTAACCCAGGGATCTGTGCTGGGTCAGTTGCTTTTTGACATATTCATAAATGACCTGGAAAAGAGAATAACGAGTGAGGTTATCAAATTTGCAGATGACACAAAACTATAAGTTGTTAAAACCCAAGAGGATTGTAGAAAACTGCAAGAGGATCTTGATAAATTGGAAGACTGAGCATCAAAATGGCAGATGAAATTTAATGTGGACAAGTGAAAAGTTATGCACCTAGGGAAGAACAACCCAAACTATGGTTACACGATACAAGGTTCCACATTAGGAACCACCACCCAGGAAAAAGATTTAGGCATCATTGTCGATAACATGTTAAAACCCTCGGCCCAGTGTGCAGCGCTGGCCAAGAGAGCAAATAAAATGCTAGGTATCACAAGGAAAGGAATGGAAAATAAAACAAAGGATATTATAATGCCTCTATATCGTTTCATGGTGAGACCGCACCTTGAATATTGTGTGCAATTCTGTTCGCCGTATCTTAAAAAGGATATAGCATTATTAGAAGAGGTTCAGAGAAGAGCCACCAAAATGATAAAGGGGATGGAAGGATACCCCTATGGAGAAAGGCTAAAAAGGTTAGGGCTCTTTAACCTGGAAAAGAGACGGCTGAGGGGAGATATGATAGAAGCCTATAAATTAATGAACGGAGTGGAATGGGTAAACGTAGATCAATTGTTTACATTATCAGAATACAGAAAGACTAGGGGACATGCAATGAAGCTACAGGGTAAACTATTTAAGACTAATAAAAGAAAATATTTTTTCGCTCAATGTGTAATCAAACTCTGGAATTTGTTACCGGAGGATGTAGTAAAGGATGTTAGTGTAGCTGGGTTTAAAAAAAGGTTTGGACAAGTTCCTGGAGGAAAGGTCCATAAACCATTATTAAGAAGGGACCCAGGATATCAATGCTTGACCCAATACAAGCATTCTGGAACCTGTGTCTTTTGGGGAAACTGCTAGGTAAGTATGACCTAGATTGGCCACTGTTGGAAACAGGATACTGGGCTTGATGGACCTTGGTCTGACCCAGTATGGCATATCTTATGTTCTTATACTGTAGGTTCAGGGTTTGGTCCAATAGGACTCTTAAGTATCTGACTTCATTCTTTATTGTTATGTTGCCACTTGAGAGTTTGATCATGCATGACGGGATAAATGCAGTATTCCTTGTGATGTGGAGAGCCTCTGTCTTCTTGTAGTTTATGGTTAGAGTGTTGTTATTTAGCCACGTGGTCATTTCTTTCAGGCATTGTGCAAGGCTGCCCTGAATGGAGGATTCTGCCCATGGAAGCAGCAAGTCCCACGGACAGAAGAGCTGCCGGCCGGATTCTACCTTCTACAGGGCCTGAGGTAAAGGTTCACGAGCAAATAGAGAGCAGGGGAGTGGGGGGGGGGGGTGAAAGTACAAAAGGGAAGTGAAAAAGGCACAAAATCTAAGAAGGGGAACAGAGAGTCGGGGACAGTGGAAGAGTGAAAGGAAGATACTGGACATGGGGATGGAGTCTAGGAGATGGAGATACTGGACACAGGGAGGGCATAGGAAGATAGAGGGGAAATGAAGATGAAGAGAAAATGTTGGACTCGGGGGGTATCATAGTAAAACAGGGCATATGCTGGACACGGGGGTTACCGGAAAACAGGGGAGATGCTGGACATGGTGGGGCATTGGGAAGTGGAGGGGAGATGATGGAGACGGAGGGGCACAGGGAGACAGGGGGATACTGGATGCAGGGTGGAATAGGGAGAGGGAGGGGACATGTTAGACGTGGGGGTTAGGGAGATCAAGGGGAGATACTGGACATGGGAAGTATGCACAGAGAGAAACAAGGAGTAGAGATGTTTTAAATGGTGTGGAGATGCTGGCCATGGTATGGTATAGGGAGACTATGAGAAGATGTTGGAAATGAGGAGGGTGGAACAGAGGGAAACAGGTGATGCAGGGCACCAGGGTAATAGTGAGAGAGAGGAAGAAGATTGACATGGAGGCAAGTAGGGTGAGAAAGAAATGGAGAGATGCTGGGCATGGGAGTAATAGGGAGGAGATGGTAATTGAGATGGGGGAGATGCTGGACAAAGAGGGATAGGAATGGGGAGGGGATACGGAAGGGTAGAGAGAGTGGAGATGCTGGATGGAGGGAAAGAGCAAGGGAGAGAGAGGAGAGAAGACACTGGATGGGGGGGGAGGGGAGAAAGAAAGGGAATAATGGACCAGTGAAGACGAGGTATGGAATGAGAGGACTGAGGTGAGGGTTGAAAAGTGGTAGGTAGATGTAGTAAAAAAGAGGGGGAGTGAGGACTGGATAGTAAGAAGGAATTTTGATAAAGCGGTATAGAAAACCTGTTAATTAATTAATTAAAAACATACATACATAAATAAATACATTTTTATTTATTTAACAGGTTTTTTATACCGCTTTATCCTACGGTCAAGGCGGTTTACATTGAAACAAATCTTCATATATTGTAACAGGGCAAAGAACTTGGAGAGGAGTTAATATAAGAGGAGAGTTATAATATAAGAGTTATGGGGAAAGAGGGGGAAGACAATGAGGCAAGAGATATGGATGATCACACGTGCCTTTATTAAGTCTCCTACGCGTTTCGGCCGAAGCCTTCCTCGGGGGGATATACTTAAACATACAAACACAAAAAACATTAAAAATCATAAATATTAGTAAAAATAATTAAAATCAAACAGGCATGTAGCACATAAACACATCAATCTTTCCCCACTCATTCTGCTGGACACACCCTTGATCTATTCCTGACCCTTTCCTCTTCCACCATCTCTCTTGACAACCTGACTTCCTTCCCCCTTCCCTGGACAGACCATCTCTGCCTGACAGTCTTTTGCTCTCATCCTGCGGCCCCAGCTCTAGTTCCCCCACCCTCCTCTTCTCTCCCTCCATGTCTATCCCACACTATCTCTCTTTCCACTGCCCAGCAGTTGCCTCCTGCCACAGACTTATTGCCCTCCAACTTCCTTTCCTTATCCCCTAACTCTCAAGCGTCTACCTGGTCCTCCTCTCTCTCTGCCGCCCTCGATCGCATTGCTCCTCTTCACCCACGCCCAGCCTCACGCCGCCCTTCCCAGCCCTGGTATCATACTGGTCTATTCCTCCTTCGCTCCCAACTACGGAGAGCTGAAAGGCTATGGCGTAAGTCCCCCTCTCCAACCACCCTATCTATTTTCAAAGCCCGCCACTCTCAGTATCGATCCGAGGTTCACCTTGCCAAGTCCTCTTACTTTTCTGCTGCCATTGCCAACGCCCCTAACCAGACCCGGCATCTCTACTCTACCCTTAGATTCCTCACTTCCCTTCTTCCTACCTCCTCTGCTGTGCCCGCACATCCCACTCCCCCCCCCTTCCCTTCTTGCTTCCGCCTTCAGTAACAAAGTCTCTACCTTAAGAGCCTCCCTACCTACCCTCCCCCGACCAATCTCCTCCCCGCCCCCTGTTGCCTCCCCCCCCTCCACCTCCCAACTGTCTCACACCTGGTCCTCCTTCTCCTTAACTACCACAGCTGAGCTTCACCACCTCATCTCCTCATCCAACAAGACCTTCTGCCCTCTTGACCCTATCCCTTCCTCCTGGTTGCTCCTTCCTTCTCTGTCTTTCCTTCCATATCGTCTAGCCATGCTGAACTCTAGTCTTTCCACGGGCACTTTCCCCACCTCCTGGAAGCACGCACTTATCTGCCCGATTCTTAAAAAACCTTCTCTTGATCCCCTGGACCCTGCCAACTACCGCCCAGTTTCTAATCTGTCCTTTCTTTCAAAAATTCTGGAAAAGATTGTCTTCGCACAGCTTTCTCACCATTTGGATTCTGTTAATTTTCTTCACCCTCGTCAGTCTGGCTTCCGTCCTGGGCACAGTGTAGAAACTATTCTTCTTGCCTTCACCAACTCTCTGCACACTGCACACGATCGAGGTGATATCTCGGTGGCGGTAGCTCTCGATCTTTCTGCCGCCTTTGACTTGGTTGATCACTCCCTTCTTCTGTCTCGTCTACATGAAGCTGGCCTCTGTAGCACTGCATATCGATGGTTCCACTCTTTTCTTTCTTCTAGATCTGCTGCAGTCCTTTCCTCCTCTCCATCCGTTCCCCCCTCAGACCCTTTTCCCCTTCCCTGCGGAGTCCCACAGGGCTCCGTTCTCGCACCTTTGCTCTTCAACCTCTTTCTGACTCCGCTCACCTTGTTGATACAACAGTTTGGGATCACGGCCTTCTTTTATGCAGATGACATTCTTCTTCTCTATCACACCTCCCCTGTTTGTCCTGATCTTGCCCCCCTAAACCTGTGTCTAACTGCTGTCTCCGACTGGTTAACTAATAACTGCCTCCATCTCAACACCTCCAAAGCTACTGTTATTTGGTTTTCCCACGGTCATCAGCCCCCCTCTCTGGCCCCCTCTTTCTCTGGTTCACCTATCTCTCTTGTTCCTACTTTTCGTTATCTTGGTGTACTTTTCGATTCTGACCTTTCCTTTTCAGCCCACATTTCCCATATCTCCAAAATCTCTTTCTACTACCTCCGTCAGATCCGGGCAATTCGTCCTTTTCTTTCTCCCTCTGCACTTACTACTCTGCTTCTATCACTGGTTATTTCTCGCATTGACTTCGCCAATTCCATTTTCACTGGTCTCACCAAGCTCCAACTGTCACGTCTTCAACGAATCCAAAATACAGCCGCTCGACTCGTGTCCCACTCCTCCCCCAGAGACCACGTCACCTCCCTTCTTTTCCGCCTTCACTGGTTACCAATTTCCTTCCGCATTCAGTTCAAACTACTCACCCTTGTTCATAAAGCACTTCACACCTCCACTCCTCAATACCTGGCTGACCTCATCCACTTTCACACTCCCAGACACACTCCCCGCTCCTTTCATCTCAACCGTCTCACACTACCCCCTCCCTCCCTAGCCCACCTGCACTCTACCCGTTCCTCAGTTTTTTTTTTCTAGGCCCTGCCCTCTGGAACTCCCTTCCCACCGCCCTCCGCCTGGAACATCATCACCCTACCTTCAAGCTGGATCTAAAGACTCACCTTTTCTCCCTTGCCTTTGGCCCTCCCTCCTCTCACCCCTAACCTTTTTTCCTATACCCTTTGATATCAACCTGCTCTCCCATTTTCTCTCTACAAAGTAATTGTAACTTTCTTTCTACTTTTCCGGCCTTGTGCCTTGCTGTTACTGTAATATTTTATTATCATTGTAAACCGCTCTGCTATTTTGAAGGGCGGTCAATCAAATCAATAAACATAAACATAAATACATAAATAAATAATTAAATCATACACTAAGTACATAATGTTGATATTAACCTTAGCTTAAATAACCACTATGAATGAAATGAATAATAAACCATAAAACTCTTAAAATATTAAAATATTAAATAAGACGCAGGGCAGAAACTAAGTGAAAAAACACATGAAAAAGGCTTCTTGCAAAGTACTACTGGTAAAACCAAATGACACAATAAACACATAAAAAATGTCTACTTACAAGGCACTACTGGTCAGACAACCAGTGTAAATATCCTAGATAGCGTGTAGATTCTAGGATATTTACACTGGTTGTTTGACCAGTAGTGCCTTGTAAGTAGACATTTTTTATGTGTTTATTGTGTCATTTGGTTTTACCAGTAGTGCTTTGCAAGAAGTCTTTTTCATGTGTTTTTCACTTAGTTTCTGCCCTGCGTCTTATTTAATATTTTAATATTTTAAGAGTTTTATGGTTTATTATTCATTTCATTCATAGTGGTTATTTAAGCTAAGGTTAATATCAACATTATGTACTTAGTGTATGATTTAATTATTTATTTATGTATTTACACATTGTTATCAAGATTGATGTGTTTATGTGCTACATGCCTGTTTGATTTTAATTATTTTTACTAATATTTATGATTTTTAATGTTTTTTATGTTTGTATGTTTAAGTATATCCCCCCGAGGAAGGCTTCGGCCGAAACACATAGGGGACTTAATAAAGGCATGTGTGATCATCCATATCTCTTGCCTCATTGTGTTCCTGTCGGATTAGCAAGAGCATTCTGCTCTCTTTGTGCCTGAAAGAGGGGGAAGAACATTGCTTATGGGGGGGACAGAGTGGGGGAAGGAGATGGGTGGGGGGACAGAGGCAGTTGCATGAGGCAATATGAATTGTACTTAGTGAAGTAGGCTGTAAAGAGGTGAGTCTTGATGGCCTTTCTGAATGCTAGCAGATCCTTTGTGGCCCGGAGTTTGTGTGAAATTGAGTTCCAGAGAAAGGGTGCATATAGGGAGAAGACTCTACTGGATGTGGTGGTACTGGATCTGGTGAAGGATGCTTGGGTTGCTAGGATGTTCTGTGCACCAGTTCTTCTTGTGCGGTTCTCTTTGTTCTCCTGTATTATTGTTTGAAGGTGAGTACTGATGGGCCGTTGAGGATCTTGAAAAATGTAAGGATGGCTTTGAACTTTGTGCTTTCGATGATGTGAAGCTGTTTGAGCAATGGAGTTATGTGCTCAGTTATGCTGGCAGTGCAGAGGGTGCGTGTTGCTGTGTTGAGGGCTAGATGAAGTGGGTAGATTGTTTTCTTAGGTAGGCCTTGGAGGATGAGATTGCAGTAATCCAGATGTGGGAAGATGAGAGCTTGGAGGACTGTTCGGAAGTTCTGCTGGGTTAGGAGAGGCTTGAGATGTTGTACAGTCTTGAGTTTCTTATGTGGGTAGAGAATGTTAGGTGTTGATCAAGGGTGATACATAGGTAACGTATCTCTTGTAGTACATGAAGTCGGGTGCCATTTAGTTTTATGGTGTCCGGTGGGCTGAAACTGCTGTCTCTGGTGATAGATAGAGCTTCAGTTTTATTGATGTTCATGGTCATGTTGTGGGTGATGAATCATGATTTGACTGTGGTGAAACATTGTTAGGTTTGTGATGGCAGGATTCAGTGTATTGATGGGTGCATAGATCAAGACATCATCAGTATATATATGTGGTAGAGGACATTGAAGGATTGTATGATGGTGCAGATTGGCTGTATGAAGATGTTGAATAATAGTGCAGAGAGGGCGGATCCTTAGGGGACGCCTTGGGTTTGAGTATATGGTCTTGACTTTGTAGAGCCTGATTTACCTGAAGTCGTCAGTTTGATTGATAGGATTTGAACCAGTTTAGAGGGATCCCTGTTAGTCTTATTGCTTACAGTATTTTGATGATTAAGGTGTAAGCTATGGAGTCAAATGCTACCTTGATGTCGAGGAATACAAGTAAGTAGTCAGTGCGTGGTTTATCTGTGCCTGTTATTAAGTTGATTAGGAGTGCTGTTGTGAGGGATTCTACTCCATGGTGGGGTTGGAAGTTGTATTGTTGTGGGTTGAGAGGGGAGTGTGTATCAATGTGGTCTTGCAGCTGGTAGAGTACAATCTTTTCCAATATCTTGGCCATAAATGGAAGACTAGCTATGGGTCTGTAGGATGGTTGATGTCACCTTTTCTTATTGGTCGGATGGAGGCTATTTTGAGCTCAGGTGGTACGTATCCGAGCTGTAGAGAGAGTTGTGTGATCTTGAGGATTGTCGGTGAGAGTTCTTGTCTGGCTATCTTGATCCAGCTGACTGGATAAATGTCAAGAGGGGATGTGGTTGTGTTGATACTGGAGGTAACATCTTTTAGGTGCCTAGGTGTGACTGTTGAAAATGTTATCCAAGTATGAGGTTCTGACCAGTCTGGAGTTGGAGTGTCCAGAGTTGTGTATGCAGTGTTACAATTGGGGGAGGTTATGTATTTATTTAACATTTCTTATATACTGCCTTTCATGATATCACCGGAGTGGAGGAGTGGCCTAGTGGTTGGGGCAAGGTACTTCAGGCCGGAAGGTCGGGGGTTCAAATCCCACTAGAGGACAGCAACCTTGGGCCGGAAGGACTGGGGTTTCTAGTCCCACAGGTGCTCCTTGTGGTCTTGGGCAAGCCACTTAACCCTCCATAGCCCATGTTCCCTGTAAAATAGTTCTCTCCAAGTTATAATGCCCTGTTCAATGTAATTTCAGTTTGTTCAATGTAAACCGCACTGATGCAGAATAGCACGGTATATAAGAGAATGTAAATAAATAAATATCAAGGCAGTTTACATTGAACAAACTGAAATTACATTGAACAGGGCACTATAACTTGGAGATAACTATTTCACAGGGAATATGGGCAATGGAGGGTTAAGTGGCTTGCCTAAGACCACCGCACTTCAGCCAACAGCCTGCACACCCTCATACAACCAGACACCAGCACATGCCCAAGAAGAAAAGGGACTGCCAACAGAGTAAACACACCGAACGACTTCAGAAAAACCTGCAAGGACACCACTGAGAGGGCCCTCTCTCTGGCTGCCTCAACAATATGGAACTCCCTCCCAGACGAACTGAGATCGACAGATGACCTCAAAGACTTTCGCAAGCAGCTGAAGACAACGCTGTTCATAGAACACTATGGACATGTTACATAATCTAACAGGAGCCTCCTCCTTACCCTCCCATCCGTGATAAGAAAATATTCACAGGCACATGATACTGTATATCTTAACCCCTAATTACATAGAACATTGTATTATAGATTACATAGTACAGAACAATGTATCATAGCTCATGCTGTAATATAGCTCACAATGTACCTAGTTCAACCTAATCTGTTACACTACCCTCGTACACGCAATTCATAACATTTTTCACTGCATGACCTACCCGTCCCCACTATTGATTGTATTGCTGTGACAACGCTTTGATTGTATGATAAGGCGGTATAGAAATACCGTTAAATAAATAAATAAATAAGGAGACCTGTGGGACTAGAAACCCCAGTCCTTCTGGCCAAGGTTGCTGTTCTCTAGTGGGATTTGAACCCCTGATCTTCTGGCCACTCCTCCCTTAGAGTTTGGAAGTAGTCGGTGCTGTGAGGTCAGATTTGTACCTTCTGTTTGCTGTGCATGCTCTTTTGTGAGGGACTTAACTACATCAAAGAATTCTTGAGGGCGGTGAATAGATTTTTCTATTCGTTTTGAGTAGTAATCTTTTTTTGCTTTGAAAGTAGCCGTTTGATATTCTTTGAGTTCAATATTGTAGGCACTGAGATTGTCAGGTGTTCTGAAGTTTCTCCATTTCCTCTCAATGGCTCTTAGGGTGCGCTTTATTGTAACCAGAGAGAACATTTGTTTATAAAAGTTTTACCTGCTGGGAGGGGTCAGGAGGCTGGAGTGCTGCGCAGAGGTTGCAGGGATCTATAGAAATATTTCCAGTTCCCTACTGCACTCTGCAGAGGAGAAAGAGAGTGCTCCAGAGAAAAGAAGAAAAACAAGGAACCCCAAAATAAATAAAAAGAAGGGATAAACTGGTGTTGGTGTTCAGTAGGTAAATGTGGTTGAAACTGACTGAAAGTTGGGCTTTAGGATGCTTTCATGTTTTAAACTTGTTTCTGACAGAAATTGGGTATAAAAGGTGTTTTGGGGTATAAAACCAATGTTTAAACCTTGTTGGGTACCAGAATGAGAAGGACAGTGGAGGGATTTCTAAAGGGGATCATAACTGTAAAGGGGTTCAGATAAATGAGTGCTGGTTGTGATGCAATTGAGAAAAACCTTATTAACTTGAAGTTTTCCCTAAAGAAACAGCACAGCAAGTTTCTTTTGAAATTGGGAGAACAGATAATTTTTGATAGAGTGGAAGAAAAGGAAATTAAAGATTTTATTAATAGAATGGTACTGGTTGATGACATCAGAGGGTGGAAGAGTGCTAGGGATGAGAAGATGGAATGTTGGTGACTGTGAGGAATTTGTTCGGTTAGTAAGTGAAATAGCTTGAGAGAGGATGCAAGTTTGAGTGGGTAAGGGTCCAGATCTGAATAAATGTATTTTTTTAGGGTATGAATGGAGTGAATGAAAGAGGGGGTGAAAGATTGTAGGGAATGACTATGGCTAGGGTTTTTTTGTTTATTTTGTCAGTTCTATTTGGGTAATCGAAGTAAGAGTATGTGAGAGAGTGAGATTGACAGTTAAGAAGGGTTTAGAGAAAGGAAAGGGGATAATGAAGGAAGCTGAGGAGAAAAAAAAGAGAATTCCCTAGAATTGAGGTAGGGAAAGATAGAATCCAGTATATGAGTTCTGGCTGTAACTGAAGGAAAAGGGGATACAGTCATGGGAAATTGAGAAAGGGAAAGTGAGTCTATGTTAAGTGTGCATAGAAGAGAGAGAAAGAGTAAAGGAAGTCTGCTGAGGAAAGTGTGGTGATGTGCAGGCGAGGAGTGTTTGAGCTGTGAAATTTATTTTAACCCAGAAGTCCACTTGCAATCTGGCAGTTCAGTTTTTGTAAGGGAGACAGATTTTTAAGGGAGGAGTGTAGGGGGATAGAGGGAATAAAATTTTATCCAAGAAGATTTGCAGTTGAAGAACACTGACTTCTAAATGCAAGCATCACTGTGAACTGAAGGACCAGTCCTGTAACCTGAGAAGAGAAGGAGAAGCACGGGCCCCAATGAGAAACAGAGGACAACAATCCAATAAGTACTTCATATAAATTGTTTCATTTATTTGAGCTCAAATCACAGGTCTGCGACTAAAAAGCTGTTTGATTATTTTCATCTAATTTCCATGTATTTTGGTGTGCTGAAAACAAATAAAATATTGAAAAAACTCCTAGACGTCATGATTTGCCACAACATGCAAAATTGTCTTCAAATTTATCAAATTTTTTCAAATTACTATTAATTAATTCACATACGTGCATTTAAGATATAAAATGCCAAAAAAACCTTAAAGGGGTTGTCCGAGTTATGTAAAAAAAAATACAGCACTGTAAATCTGATGGTCAGCAATGTATACATAAGCTAAGCAAGTTTTAAGTCCGTGCTTCTAATGGTAGAAGGGGTTAATCTTTCCTGAAGAATCCAGTGGGAGGGAGACACAGGGCAGATAGCAGCAGCTCCGGTCAGTGCAGGGGGGCGTGGCCAGCACTATGACGTCGCAGATAGCAGCAGCTCCGGTCAGTGCAGGGGGGCGTGGCCAGCACTGTGACGTCTCGTGTACAGACACAGAGCTGCTCTCTCCTACATGCCACACTTGTGCACGAATCATCATCAGGTTCTTGGTTCTAGGCTGTTCACACTTTTTCATCGCAATTCGTGTTAGCTCGTCATTCTTCAACCGTTATGTTATGGCTCCGCGAAAGTGTATTAATTCGCCAGACAGTTTCTGTTTCATCTGTGGTGAATATACAGTGTTGAAGCAACAGCAGAATATTACAGACTTTGTAAAAAAAGTATACTTTGCATACTTTGGACTAAAAATTGGAGATCAAGATAAAGTCTGGGCACCTCTTAAAGTGTGCAAACGGTGTGTTGAGGACCTCCAAAACTGGTTCAAGGGTAAGAAAAAAATCTTTCCGTTATGGGATTCCTATGGTATGGTGAGAGCAAAAGAACCATAGTGACGACTGGTACTTTTGTTCATGCGATGTGAAAGGGTTTAATTCCAAATGGAAGCATTCCATTTCATACACCAATCTTCACTCGGCAATTCGTCCCATCCCCCATTGCACAGATATACCAGTACCCAAGCCCCCTGCTACCTTGGAAGAGATACCTAGCTCCGATGAAGGTGAAGTCATACCTGAACCAGATGACGAATCAAGTTCTGACTTTGAAGATGATACAAGACCAAAATTGTTTTCTCAGGAGGAAATGAATGATTTGGTAAAAGACTTGAATCTTCCCAAAGATGCCACTGAATTACTCGGATCAAGGCTGAAAAGCAGGAATTTATTGTTGCCAGGAGTGTCATCTTCATGGTTCAGACATCGTGAAAAGGAGTTTGTTCCTTACTTCACCCAGGAAGACAAGTTGGTTTATTGCATCGATGTCGAAGGTCTGATGGGTCAGTTTTAAAATCCAATATGATTCAGAGCAATGGCATCTTTTTATAGATTCTTCAAAAAGAAGTCTCAAAGCAGTTTTACTCCACAACGGTTTTTACACTTCCATACCTGTAGGTCATTCCGTACACTTGAAGGAAACCTACGAGAACTTGGAATTGGTTCTTCGTAAACTTAAATATGAAGACCATGGTTGGCAAGTGTGTGGGGACTTGAAGGTCTTGTGCATGCTGCTCGGGCAACAAGCTGGGTATACCAAATATCCTTGTTTTTTGTGTCTATGGGACAGTTGAGAGCGACAAAATCACTGGACCAAGAAGAGTTGGCAGCCGAGGGTGCTAACAGTCGGTGAAAAAAATGTCCTCCAAGAAACTTTGGTACCTTTCCATAAAGTTCTTCTACCACCTCTCCACATAAAATTGGGATTGATGAAGCAATTCATAAAATCACTTCCAAGAGATGGAGAATGCTTCAAATACTTGGTCACCAAGTTTCCAGGCCTGTCGGAGGCAAAATTGAAGGAAGGTGTGTTCGTCGGACCAGACATTAGAAGGCTTATAGTTGATCAAGAGTTTGTCAATACCATGACGGATCCTCAAAAAGAAGGGTGGATTGCATTTAAAGAAGTCGTACAGAAATTTTTAGGCAATAACAAAGATCCTCACTACAAAGAGATCGTCGGACGAATGCTGAAAGCATTTCAAGCTTTAGGTTGCCTGATGAGTTTGAAAGTGCATTTCCTCCAGTCCCACCTTGACTACTTTCCTGAAAATTTGGGAGCTGTGAGTGAGGAACAAGGTGAACGATTCCACCAAGACATTAAAGAGATGGAAAGGAGATACCAGGGAAAATGGAGCATTACAATGATGGCAGACTACTGTTGAATGCTTCAGAGAGAAATTCCAGATGCTACTCACAAGCATAAATGCACCAAGAGGAGCCTCACAAGGAAGAAGAATCGAGTTTAGTGTGTGTAGGTGAGCTCATTTCAGTTCAAAAAAGGATTTTCATGAAAATATTGTAATAAAACTTTAATTTTATAAGTCTATTTCCATTTATTTTGAGGTATTGCCTTATTTAACGTAGTTACCTAAATTGTCAGGAAACGTGATGTCCTATGACAAAATGGAGGTCATTTTCAGATTCAGAACACTACAAAACATAAAGATTACATGGAATAACCAAAACAGCTCTCGAAAAAAAAATTTTTGCAGACCTGTGTATAGCTTTAGCCCAAAAGATCAGTTGAAAAATTATTTTACTTTCTGTTTTGGATTGTATTGATTATACATATATTTGATTAATCATCTATGTAAATGAAGAATGCTAATGTCAAGACTTACAATCTATACTTAGTAAATAAACCTTAGTTGTACCAACTAAATGCTCCAAATTCTTGAATAGAATCTTAATATAATTAGTTTTTGCAGCATAATTAGTTATGTTCCCTAGTAATATTCTAGTAGGCCTTAGGTATTCATATAACACCTGGGCTCTAGGAGAGTCAATGATATATCTAATATTGTCTGGCTACACCAGTGACATACATCTAGCAGGGAAACACACCATTATAACCAATCCCTGAGTAATCCCGGGTGCGTTACTTTATGTTTTTTAGTTGTGTTGTGTACCATATTGCAGATTTATGTCTTTTTTGCAGTAAAGGCTTGGGTGGCATTGTTGCTGTGCTAGATATGGTTTTGTTCCATGTTTGCATAGATGGTTGAGGTCTTCTTGAGCAGATTGGAAGTCAGGTAGGATTTTCTCTAGAAATTCTTTCTTGTCAAGGTTTAGGAATCAGTGGGTGGTAGGTTCAGAGTTGCATGATGTCTGGTTCATTGCAGTATATGGCATGAGAAATGGGATTATTTTATGATCTGACCAGGGGACATCATTGGTATTTGGAGGTGGGATGGCGTGGCTCTTGACGATACTCTGTGGTGAGAAGATCAGGTCAAGGGTATTTCCTTTGTACTGTGTGAGCTGAAGGACAAGCTGAGCATAGTCCAGGGCTTTCATGGCCTCTAGGAAGATCGTTGCCTTGTTTGGTGAGGTGGAGGTGAGGTTGAAGTCACTGAGAAGGATGAGGTAGTTGGCATGTGATTTGTGACTGCATGTTGCTTCTATTAGTGTGTCAAGTTGGTCAGAACTGACACTGGGTGATCTGTAGGCAAACAGGATGGTTGTGTTGCCATTTGTGATTGCAATGGTGTCCAGTCCCTTGTAAGAGATCTTGGTGATGGTGCAGAAGTTGAGGGTTTTCTTGGCTAAGATGAATACACCCTCTCCTCGACGCTGCATTCTTGGACAGTGGAAAAGGCTGTAGCCATGTGGCATCAGCTGATTCAGTAGGACATTATCTGTTTCATTAAACCATGATTCAATGACACATAGGATGTCTATTTTGTTGTCCAGTTGGGTTGGGTTTTGTTATGTGCTGATCTGGCATTGAGTAGAGTGAAGTTCAGGTGGGAGGTGTTATGTGTGTGTCTATGTGTAGATGGGATGTGTGTGGGTGCCTGTGTTTTAATATGTATGATGTGTTGTGTGGCTTTCGGTTTGTTTTTGTGGATGGTGTGCAGTGGTGGAGTGAGTATGGGTAAGGATATATGATAGGCAAGAAAGAATAAGTAGGGGTAAGAGCTGAGGTGGTAGTGAGGAGTGTAGCGAGGCAGAGAGCAAGGAGAATGGCCAGTGGAACCATAGTTCTATTGTTGAAGTCCATTACAATGGTTGATGGAGTTTGACTGAGTTGGTATGCTCTGTATCTGAGGAAGCTTACCGGTTAGAGGGGGGCTCTGGGTAGTTCTGGAAATTTCTGAACTTAGAGCCTGGCTGGTGAGGTGTTGCCATTATTTCAGTGTTGGTCTTCTGAGTGGACAGAGAAATAGAAAAATAAATGGAAGACAGCTGAAAGGAAAAGATCAATATCCAAGATGGAAAGAAGTGAAGAAAACCAAATGGGAGACAAAAAATGGCAGATGGATCATATAGAGTTAAGAGAAGACAGAGGAAAACAGAAACTTGAGATGGGGACCAGCATGATCAGAGAATAAAAATTATCAGACAACAAAGGTAGAAAAATAATTGTATTTTTAATTTAATGATCAGACTTTGTGCTATCTTTATATTTTATACAGTGCAGGGAAATGCATCTCTTTCTGTTTCTCTGGTGTTGCACTACATGCAGAATCTGACATCTTAGTGTTTCAGTTTAAATTTTGCCTACATATTTTTTATTTTTAGGTTGTGGTCACTTATTCTGTACTTCGTGAGGGTCTGTGTTCTGCATGTATGACTGAGTTTGCACTGTAGTAATCTGACTTGTTCAGCTTTTCAAATAGGTGCGTGGATGTTCTAGGGCCTGCTACAACATGATTTTTTCTGGTTAAGCTCCTTGTGTGAGTTTTGGAAGTTTGTGCTAGTATGGTATGGCAGCTTTGCTCTGTAGATCCTCAGTGACTTTTGCAGGGTTTTGTATTAGTTCACAATATGCCTGGTACTGGAGAATGTTTTGTTGTTGCTAGTGAGATGACCAGAATCAGACTTTTTTAAAAAATATATATATTGACTTCAATGGGTGAATGTCCTAGTTCTGCTCGGCACCTGTGTCAAAAGAAGGGATGCAGCATATATGTTCAAAAAGAAAAAGCAAGAACCATAGCGCAGTTTATAACAAAATAAAATGAATTATAATTTGGTGTTATAAACTGCACTGTGGTTCGCACTTTTTCTTTTAGTTCCTTAGTGTGCGAGCATCCTCTCTCTTCGCTGCCTGCTCTCCCATGAGGGAGAAGAACTGATTGTTCCAGCCCACAGCAGAGCCGTCCCATCCGCATGCTGCCCAATCGGGGCAGACCCCTGCAACTTTAAAACAGGAGCTTTATGGGGGGCGGAGCCTGATGTCCAGCGGGATAGACGCTTCGCGTTGAAGCTCCCGAGAGGCCTACTCAGAATCCTGAATTAATACCTGCATAAACTTCATTTTTTGCTCTGAACTTACCGGGGTGCCTCGGGGGGAACGGCGGGCCACAAACCAGTGCGACTGGACCTCGGGTCTCCCTCTTCTTCACACGGAAAACGCTCCAAAACAGAGTTCTTCCCCACAAAAGATGGCCCCACTTTGGGAAAACCCCGCAACGCCACAGGGGATCTTGGAGGAGATACGCGGTGTGAAGGAGCTGGTACAATCCAACGGAGCGGTGCTCCGAACCATGCGTGAAGACTTTGGCACACTTCAGAACCGGCTCGAAAGTCTCCCATTACGACAGGACAACATGGCGGAGGTCCTTGACTCGCACGCGGTGCGCTTGGTGAAATTGGGCAAGGCTGAGCGTATGATACCGAATTTTCGAAAAGAGCAGGAGGATAGCAATGATCGAGCTGGTTGCAACCATATGGGGCTCATTGGAGTACCGGAGGATGTGAGAGCAGGAGACATGCGAGAATTCTTGGTCATAACTCTCCCTCCCTTGCTAAAGATTATTATTTACAGAGATCTGGAGACTGACCGAGCGCATCGTGTTCCTGCTAATATGGCGCTCAATCGGACGACCCCTCGGGCTCTCAATTTTCGATTATTGCGATACCAGTAAGTAGAGCAAATTTGCACTGCTGCCCGGGCGAATTATCATCTTGAATTTGAAAGTCATAAAGTTTCTTTTCCCCTGACGTGGCAAAGTCCACAGTTGACCGACGGAGGAGACTCCTTGCTTTTCGCCCTGGATTTCAATAACTACAGGCTCACTATGGCCTAATATATCCAGTGAAGCTCAGAGTGACTCTCCATAACCCAGCCATAACATTCGAAGATCCCGATCTACTAGCAATGTTTTTTGGACTCCCAATAACGCCGATCAGATGCGCTAATCCAACCACTATGATTCAACAATCTTGATCTGTAATTCGCCGGCTTTGCCCGCCATCTTGAACGGCCCGACGCGGCGACCCCAGCCTGGAATAGAGACTGCCTGGACTTTTCTTTTTATCTATAATTTACTTGGCCTTCTATCCCTCCATGATGTGCACCTCGGTGGGATTCGAAACATGCATAGTTTTACAGGTTATATGTTTTAGCTTGGGTCCTCTCTGGAGTTTCTCCCCGCAGACATTAGGTCGCCAGTAATTTCTGGGGTTTAGCTTCTTCTCTGGTGCACCTCGGTGCTTATTTTTTTTATATATGGGGCGTTACCATGATTTTCATTAACTCATTGATTATTATGTTATGTGCACAGTCATACATAGTTAAGATGAGGGACATTGGGAAATTGTGTGCATTATTGTGTTCTTTCTCAGAATTTCTAATCTTTCTAGATGGCCTTGTGTCAGATCTTCTCATAAAACGTAAACGGCATTAATAGTTCAATCAAAAGAAAGAAAATCCTTAGCTATCTTAATCATGAGCATGTTACTTTAATGTTTCTTCAGGAAATGCATTTAAATTCCGCTGCGGCATTGTAACTTAATACCACGCCTAATATGGCGACTGCCTTTTCTTCCGCTGTTTCCAAGCGGTGTGGGGTAGCCATTTTGGTTAAGAAGTCTCTGCAAGCTATTGTAATGGATGTTAGCTTTGATAAGGAGGGTAGATGGGCCCGTGCACACCTTCAGGTTGAGACTGTAATTTACGTGTATTGGTATTTATGCTCCGAATGTGGATAATCCTGTTTATTATGCAAGTATTCTGCAGTTAGCACAGGCATTTGCCAGCCCTCCATTAATACTCGGCGGCGATTCAACCAAGTACTTGAGCCCTTGACAGCTTGGCTGCCGCCCAGAACGAGTGGTCCACCCAAGAGTCTTGATTCTTTTACTGCTTTGATAACAGATTTTGTGCTAGAAGATATATGGAGGCTGCTTCTCCCCTCACTCCCATTATCCACCAATGCGCTCCGACAGCGCCGAAATTCTGGGAGCGGGAGTTGCATGTAGCTTTGACCTCGGAGCATGGGAGCCCAGCCTGGAGCAGGTTGACATGGATCTCTCGATCTCCCTCACTTACTCAGACACTTTTTTCTTTTAATCCATCGAAGTTTCTATACTCCTGATAGGTTAGTCAAATGACCGCTACCCAGAGCAACAGATTTAGGATATGCCACACGGCCATTTACATACTAACTTATATTATGTTTGAATGCCCGGTACCCTAATGTTACTGGAAAATACTGGGGGAAAAATAGGTCCCCTCTTAATTTCAATGAATGGTGGCATCCTGTCAGTCTATACAGTATCTATGAACAACTACCTCATCTGTTGGTCTCTCCGTTCAGACCCTCTATCATTTGTCTGAATGGAGGATACTCCACGATTATGTTTAAAATGCTAAAATGCTAAATGCTCCCATCTGACTGTTTCAATCTATTTCACCTGATCAGTCTATATTGCTGATACTCTTTTGTTTGTTTGGATGTACAATCACTGCTATATGTATACGCCTCTTTGATGATACTCCTCAGTTCCAGAGAAGAGGCTTAGGGGTGGGGGGTAATTGGGGTTGCTTTCCTTATGTGTATATTTGTATTTGTCTCCTTTGGTTTGTTGTTCCGTTTGTTTGTTGTAAAATGAAAATAAAAGTTTCAAAAAAAAAAAAAACAGGAGCTTTACCCGGACCGAAGCCTCTTCGCTGCCTGCTCTCCCAGGAGGGAGAAGAACTGATTGTTCCAGCCCACAGCAGAGCCTTCCCATCCGCGTGCTGCCCAATCGGGGCAGACCCCTGCAACTTTAAAACAGGAGCTTTACCCGGACCGAAGCCTCTTCGCTGCCTGCTCTCCCAGGAGGGAGAAGAACTGATTGTTCCAGCCCACAGCAGACCCGTCCCATCCGCGTGCTGCCCAATCGGGGCAGACACCTGCAACTTTAAAACAGGAGCGACGCAGGCGCACTGTGCCTTGCGGGCCTGCGCCTGAGGGCCTCGCCAGAGGGCCCTTTGGCGCGGCCCTTAGGCAGCGGCCCACTTTGAGACGCACAAGAAACCTCAAAAGGATCCATCCACATCATCAAATCTACCCGGCAGCTTGAGCTCCCCCATGGTTGAGCTCGCTCTCACCGTCATCACATCCATCTCTTCAAGTACAGCAAGTATACGCCATTTAACGGACGAATCAAAGTACTCTTATGTTACCGCTGCTATTACCATTACCTTTAACCTGATTCGCACCAAAACCTCAACCTCAACCCCCTTCCAGCAACATCAAGGAGTACCTCAAGGATCCACATTATCAGCCATGCTTTTCAACATCTACCTCCGTCCACTCTGTTCAGTCATACGCACTCACAATGTCAACTTCCACATATACGCCGACGACATAATGCTCTACGCCCCAATTACAACCACAGACCCAACAAACGACCAGCTATCAACCTGCTTCACCGACGTATCCAACTGGCTACAAGAGAACAACTTATCCATTAACATAAAGAAGACCGAGGCTCTTATAGTGACAAAAGACCCAGACTTCAAACCACCCACTCACCTCACCATGGGAACCACGCAAATTCAAATACAACCACAAATAAGATATCTCGGCATCATCATTGACCAAGCTCTAACCCTTAAGCAGCAAATCAACAAGACTACTAGAACTGTATTCCACAAAGCGAAAACGGTACAACGTCTCTGACCTCTCCTCGAACCACAGGACTTCAGGACAGTAATGCAAGCTCTGACACTCCCTCATCTGGACTACTGCAATATAATCTACAATGGCCTACCTGCCGCACAAACCAATCCCCTCCGAACTGCCCTAAACACCATGGCGAGAATAATACACAATGCAAAGAAACGGGACCACATCACCCCAATTCTGAGAGACCTTCATATTCTCCCCATCGAAGCAAGAATCAAGTACAAAGCTCTTCTACTCACCCACAAAACCATCCACCAAACACAAGGCACCCCACTCCGCACCCTACTGCCTCGCCCAACCCACAGCAGAACAACCAGACAATCCTCCAACAGCTCCATTGCCGTCCCCCACAAAAGAACCAAAGCAACACAACGGACCTGCAACAGAGCCTTTGAACTCTATGCCCCATCCCTCTGGAACTCTTTACCAAGCCACATCAGGAACAACGGTGATCTCCCATCATTCAAAAAGCAGCTAAAAAACGTCCTATTCCAAGAACATCTCTGAATAGGAACCCCCCTATTCCTCTTCAAGAACTCCAGACCAGTAACTCTACTATCCTGTCAGTCTCTATGTTCGCCCCATAATCATCAATGTTGAGCCCCCGGTGATGCCCCCCCCCCCCTGTTATACGTCCCACCGCTTTGACCCGGTGAAAAGCGGGATATAAATACAGTTAAATAAATAAATAAATAAATAAAATATAACTGTTGCCAGTTTGACCTTTTTTACTGTTGCCATTAGCCTGCTACTTCCCCGGCCAGTAGCCTACTATAACTATTGCTATTTCGACCACTTCTACTGTAACCTGCAGACTGCAATTACTGTTGCCAGTGGCCTGTTGTAACTGTCTTTATTGTGACCATTTTTACTGTTGTCATTAGCCTGCCATAACTATTACTATTTAGACCACGTTACTGTTACCAACAGCCTGCCATACTGTTGCCAGCAACCTGCTATAAGCTGTTGCTATTCTCACTGCTCTTACTGTTTGCCAGTGGCCTGCTATAACTGTTACTATTTTGACCACTTCACTGTTGCCAGTAGTCCGCTATCTCTGCTACCAGTAACCTGCTACTATTGTACCCACCATCTGTTACTACTGACGCTAGTTTAACAACAATATTATTGAACACCCTAGCAATCCTAACATGGCCATCTCCTTATTTGCCATTTTTAGCTTTTACCTCCTAGCTAATGCCATTCAGAATACATCAAACTCCCACCTCACAAACATCACTCACATATTTTACCCCTCCTGATGAAAGGAGTCTCCAAGACCTCATTGTTAGCATCAACACCTCAACAGCTCCAAACGACCCCTGTCCAGCACACTGGATCCGGACCCTCCGAGTTGAACTCAGCCCAATTCTACTAAACATCATCCGTCTCTCCTTTGCTACCAGCTCATTCTCCTCTTTACTCAAACGAACCTCAATAAGACCCCTCCTAAAGAACAGCAGACTCGACCCATCAAAAACAGAATCCTACCGGCCTATTGCGAGCATTCCTCTACTCGCTAAAATAATCGAGAAGGTCGTCTACAGACAAATCCAACAACATATAGACATAGCAGCCCCCCTTGACCCCTGCCAACATGGCTTTAGAGAATCGCATGGAATAGAAACACTGCTCACCTCCCTCACCAACACTCTCAATAGAGGCATTGACAACGCTGAAAATGGTTTCGCCCTCATCTTCCTGTATATCTCAGCAGCCTTCGATTCCGTCAATCACAACCACCTACTTACCCGCCTCCTGGAAAAAGGCATCCACGGCCTTGCCTGGGAGTGGTATAAATCCTACCTGTCTGATCGCTGGCAACAAGTCCGTGTTGGTTCTGAAACCTCGACACCTTTCCACCAGCAACAAGGTGTCCCGCAAGGTTTCTCCTTATCGGCGCTGATGTTCAATATCTACATGCAGCCGATATGCAACATCATCCGATTCTTCAATATTTCTGCCCTAATCTATGCGGACGATGTTCTGCTATTCACCCCGTTCAAAGTCAAACAACCGGAATTCACCAATCTTGTTAACTGCTTCAACGCAATTACAGATTGGCTAACTACCCAAAACCTCCACATTAACTTCAAGAAAATGGAGGTACTTTTCATGTCAAGGAACAAAAACGTCTCTCCCCCCTCCAGTCTAAGAGTAAGAGATGCGGAGCTCCCAAGCCGCAATGCCATACGCTACCTCGGCATTACTCTTGACCAGCACCTAGATTTCAAGGAGCATATAAAAAACATCACCAGGTCCATCTACAACAAAATCAGGACATTGAGACTTCTCAAACCTATGCTACCTGCTGACGACTTTCAAACCATCTTCCAGGCCCTCATACTACCACATCTAGATTATGCAAACCTAATCTTGTACGGCCTACCAAAGAATACCCTCAATCCTCTCCAACAAGCCATGAATGCCGCTGCACGTGTCCTCTATGGTCTAGCCAGATCAGACCACATCACACCAATACTCAAGGATCTCCATTGGTTACCGATATACTCCAGGCTAACATAAAAGATTCTGCTAATAACATTCAAGATTATTAACAACATCGCCCCCAATTATCTCAAGGAACTTATCACACCTACTCCTAAAACTAGAATCAGAAGGACAACAACAGACAACACTTTGACTATTCCCAAAGACTCCATAAAATGCTCCCAAACAACCAGGAGAAGAACCTTTGCCTACTATGCACCAAAATGCTGGAACGACCTCCCCCCAGAAATCAGAGCGATCAGGGATCTTCTACAATTCCGGAAAGCAATAAAACACCACCTCTTTCTGCTCCATTTTGCCCAAGCCGCCACCCCGAAGAAACCATCCCCCCTCCCCTACTAAAGACTCCTACACAACATAACGCTCAAGTCCCAAGCACCCACTTGTCAGTCCTAAGAAACCTACGTACTTTCAGATCACGTATCAACTATTATGCCATATCTTTATGTACATAGTTTCATGTATTCCTCAACCATCCTGATACATGTCAATATGTAAATAGTTTCCCATGTTCTCCAAGTTTTATTCCTTGTTATAATGTAATTTCAATCAGTCTTCTCTGATCTGAAAACTCTTTGTTAAATGTAAACCGCACTGATAACAAATAGTGCGGTATATAAGAATTGTTAAATAAATAAATAAAGAAATAAGCTTTCTCACCTACCTATAACTATATACCTATCCTGCATAGCCTGGGAAGAAGAAATCACACCAGTTCCCATCACACATCGCCACATGCTCACCATATCAGACATTCACACCTACTCTATATATCCCTTAATAACATTTATAGCCCCAAGCCTGAACCCACTCTCTTACATAGTAACCTAAAATGTGCTCTCAACTCACATTCAGTCCGCAAAAAATGGCCAGCCATCACAGATCTTATCACTAATATGAACTTGGATATCCTTATGGTCACAGAATCCTGGCTGTCAGACACCGATACTGTCCTCATAAATCAACTCATCCCTCCTGACTACTCAATACACACATGTCACAGAACCAACCGGAAAGGAGGTGGAGTCTTCATTCTGTCAAGAACTAATCTCCAGTTCCAGCTACTATCTTCTATGAGTCTCATGCACATGGATATAGTGTCTGTTGCCAATAAGCACATCATTATCAATCTCATCTACAGAGCTCCTTCCTCCCCCCCTGAAGATCTCTCTAACGTAATAGACCTGGCTTGCAACCCTGAAAGTTCACGTAAACCAAATTGGCTGACTGGCGATTTTAACCTTGCTTCCCTACAACCCACCTACTCTAACACCTTCCTTGATGCTATGTCTAATCTCAGTTATGCACAGTTGGTGAACTCTCCTACACACCTCAAGGGAAACGTTCTTGGCCTCATTTTCACTCCCCAGTCAGAATCAAACAACAATATCAACCTTTCATATACTCCGGTCCCATGGTCAGACCACAACCTAATCTCCTTCCATATCCCATACCAACGAAATCAAATTCCACCCAGCCAAACAAGCTCAATCTCCTCAAGATCGACAATACGCTTCAAATCCCTAGACAGGGATGACTTCATCAATAATGCTCTTCCAGCACTCCGCCAACCAGCTCAGAACCTCGACGATATGATCAACAGATGGAATACCACTCTGATCTCTTGCTCACAGCTACCTTCCTCAAAGAAATCGCCAGCACCCATCAAACCACCAAGAAACAGAAAACCAGCCCCTTGGTTCTCTGCTGAATTAAGGTCATCCCTTCAGCTTCTAAGAAAGCAAGAAAGAAAATGGCGTCGGTCCCATTCCACAACTGACCAAATGACTTATGAAAACACCCTAAAGCAACACAGTGAGAAAATAGCTGAAAAAATGAGAGAACACCACACGGATCTCCTCCTCTGCTCATTAAATAAACTACGTGACCTCTTTAGCATTGCTAAATCCTTAACCAAACTGTACTGCTGTCACTTTTCAGAGCTTTATGCTATACAGCTAGAAATTATGATATAAGCTCCACTATTTACCTTAGACTAACTTATATGATTTTATTGCATTATTATATTATTTTATTATAAGCGATCAGGTCTCAGAATCGAACATGGCTACACACTGAATCTACTTGTATGATACAGTGAAATGCCTTCAATACATCAATGACCTGTTATATCGCTAGTTTGCTATAGGATATTTTGCTTTTTGTTTGTTTTCTTTTTATTATAAAACTGCACTGCGGTTTGCCACTCAGGAAGATAGTATTCAACAACTAGTCGCTTCTGAAAGTTGTACCATCTTAAATCGTCAACTTCCTGTATTGAAGGCATTTCACTGTATCATACAAGTAGATTCAGTGTGTAGCCATGTTCGATTCTGAGACCTGTTTGCTTATAATAAAATAATATAATAATGCAATAAAATCATATGTTAGTCTAAGGTAAATAGTGGAGCTTATATCATAAATCCTTAACCAAGGCACCTTCCTCCAATCAGATGGTATCAATTCAGCCTCAGCCCTACGCCGAATACCTGCAATCTAAAATCATTAAAACAAATACGGCACCAAGTTCCTCACCCAGTTACACTCCCCGGATACAGCAACCGTTAACAAGCTTCACCCCTCCAGCAGAGAAATACATCGCTGACCTTATTGCGACTATCAACACTACTATAGCTCCAAATGATCCTTGTCCTGCTCACTGGATCAGAACGATGTGGGCAGAAATCAGCCCAATTCTAGCCTACATAATGAAGCTCTCCTTCGCAGCAGGAACATTCCCAGCAACTCTTAAACAGACATCCATACGTCCAAACTCGACCCTACAAGGACGGATTCATATTGCCTAATCTTGAGCATACCGCTTCTAGCCAAACTTATCGAGAAGGTGGTTCAAATGCAACTGCAGCAACACATCGACATATCAGCCCCTCTTGATCCCTGCCAGCATGGGTTCCAAGAATATCATGGTGTAGAGACTCTACTCACCTTACTTATCAACACCTTATCCAGAGGTATCGACAAAATTGAAAACGGGTTTGTACTCATCTTCCTCGATATTGCTGCTGCATTCGGTTCTGTTAACCATGTGCAACTCCTCGCTCGCCTTCAGGAAAAGGGAATTCATGGCCTTGCCTGGGAATGGTGTAAATCCTATCTAGCTAACCGTTGGCAACATGTACGGATAGGTTCCTCAACATCTGAACTATTCCATCAGCAACAGGGAGTACCCAAAGGATCCTCCCTATCTGCCCTACTTTTCAACATATATATGCAACCTATTTGTGATATCATCCGCTCCTTCAATATTTCTAGCCTTATCTATGCAGATGATGTATTGATATTCGCCCCAATCAAAATCATGCACCCCGATCTCTCTCCAATAATAGAGTGCTTCAACGCAATCACTGATTGGCTCTTGTCTCAGAATCTAAACATAAACTTTAAGAAAACCGAGGTCCTATTCATAACCAAGAACAAGAACTTCTCTCCCCCCACCTCATTGAAAGTACGAGATGCAGAGCTTCCATGTAAATCTGTGATACGCTACCTGGGTGTCACAATAGATCAACAGCTCAACTTCAAAGAACATATAAAGAATACCACCAAGTCCATCTACAATAAAATACGGACACTAAGACATCTAAGACCACTACTAGCCCCAGACGATTTCAAAACAATATTCCAGACACTTGTTATGCCACACTTCGACTATGCCAACATCATCCTACACGGCCTCCCTAAGAGCACTCTCAATCCACTGCAGATGGCGATGAATGTAGCTGCCCGCATTCTCTGCGGCATTTCCAGAATGGATCATATCACACCCATACTTATGGAACTACACTGGCTACCGTTACAATGCAGGATCACCTACAAGGCACTACTTCTATCGTTTAAAGCAATTAACCGGCTATCCCCTTCATCCCTCTCTGCACTCCTGACCATCACCCCTACAAACAGGTTAAGAAGGTCAATAGCTGCCAATACGCTGAATATACCACCAGAGTCTACTAAATGTACTCAAACAACCAGAAACAGAGCCTTTACATTCTATGCGCCTAGGTGCTGGAACAATCTTCCACCTCATATCCGATCAATTGGTGACCTCTCACAGTTCAGAAAAGCCCTTAAACACCACTTATTCTGCCTCCACTTCGTCCACCCTAACCTAACACAATCACTTCCGGCACCTCAACTAGCCCACACAGCCTCCGACATTCCAACAACATAACTCTTGACGATGTACAAAACAGACCCACAACGAGCATAGATTACAAGTCTCTTGCATTATGATTCCAACGTATAATATATACTGTAAATAGTTTTGACAACAACCATTGTGCTAATTTGTATATAGTTACCCTTGTTACAATCCCAAGTTGCAAATCCTGTTACAATGTATGCAAAAGAGCTTTGTTCTGATGCAAATTTTGTTATTTGTAAACCTCACTGATGCTGAAGAGCGCGGTATATAAGAAAGATAAATAAAATAAATAAATAAATAAATCTTGCATTTCCTTTGTTTATTGCAGAGTATATATTTACATTAGCACCATGCTGGTCCAGTGTGCTGTTTCAGAGGAGTTATGTTGGGGTTTCCAAGCCCTTCTTGTTGTTTAGCATATTTAGAGGTATGTTTATGTTTATTAAAACTTGATTGACCGCTCTTCAAAATAAAATCAAAGCGGTTTACAATAAATAAAAACCAATAAAAGCAAGGCACAAGGCCGGAAAAGGAAAAGAAATTACAAATTGTAAGAGCAAAGTGGGTTAAGGAACAGTAGAGGAAGGAGAGTAGAGCTACAAGGGGGGAGGGGAAGTGGGGAGGTTAAAGGCTAGGGAAAAAAGGTGGGTTTTTAGCTGTTGTTTGAATACTGCGTAGCAGGGTTCAGGCGGAGAGAAGTGGGAAGGGAGTTCCAAAGTGCGGGGCCTGTGAAGAAAAAAGCTGAGGAGTGGGTGGATTGAAGATGAGCGACGGAGCGGGGGGGGGGGGGAAGGGTGAGACGGTTTAAATGGAACGAGCGGGGGGTATGTCTGGGGGTATGAAAGTGAATAAGATCAGCTAAATATTGTGGGGTACTGGTGTGCAGGGCCCTGTGGACCAAGGTGAGTAGCTTATATTGGGAACGAAAGGGAACAGGTAACCAGTGTAGATGGATGAGAAGAGGGGTTATGTGGTGATAAGGGGATGAATGAGAGAGAAGGCGAGCTGCGGTGTTTTGGATTCTCTGAAGGCGGTGAAGTTGGGAGGAGGCCAGACCAGTTAAGATAGAATTAGAAAAGTCGACCCGGGACATAACTAGAGAGAGAAGTAGAGTGGAGAGAGCAGAAGGGGAGAGGAAGGGACGAATAGCGCGAATTTGATGTAGGAAATAGAAAGAGGTTTTGGTAATGTGTGAGATATGAGCGTGAAAGGTAAGGTCTGAATCAAAGAGGACACCAAGATAGCGGAAGGTGGTGACCAAGGATATGGGAGTGTTGGAAAGGGACGGGGCTAGAGAGGGGGAAGGATGACCATGAGGAAACCAGATGGCAGTGGTCTTGGCAAGGTTGAGGTGAAGGCAGTTTTGGGTCAACCAGTGAGTGACAACTGTGAGGCAGTTATTTAAGGGAGTGAGATCGGGTGGGAGGGGGACGTGTGGTGAAGGAGAAGAATGTCGTCCGCATAGTAAAAAGCAGAAATCCCGAATTGTTGAATGACTAGTGTGAGGGGCACCAAGAAGAGATTAAAGAGAAGAGGAGCCAAGACAGAACCCTGGGGGACCCCACAGGGTAAAGGGAAGGGGGCAGAAGGCGGTGTAGAGGAAGAGGCAGAGAGGACTGAAGCTGATCAGGTGTAGAGAAAAGAGTGAAACCACCTGTAGACAGTGCCATGAATACCAGCTTCACGGAGACGGGCTAGAAGAAGGGAGTGGTCAACCAGGTCAAAAGCCGCTGAAAGGTCAAGTGCTACCGCAACCGAAATGTCACCACGATCGTGTGCCACATGCAGGGAATTAGTGAAAGCAAGGAGGGTGGTTTCAACACTGTGACCTGGCCGGAAACCTGATTGACGAGGGTGAAGGTAGTTGGTGGAATCGAGATGGTGCGAAAGCTGTGCAAAGACGATCTTTTCAAGGAGCTTAGAGAGGAATGGAAGGTGTGAGACGGGGCGGTAGTGGAATGGGTCAAGAGGGTCAAGGGAGGATTTCTTGAGGATTGGGCAGATTAAAGAATGTTTCCAGGGGTTGGGGAAAGTTCCAGTGGAGAGACTATTATTTAGTATGGAAAGAATAGGGGGAAGGAAAGAAAGAGAGGGTGTAAGGAACCATGAAGATGGGATGGGATTGAGGGGGCAGAAGGTCTTGTTAGAGGTAGAGATGAGTTTGTGAATTTCAGCTGAGGAGGTTAGAGAGAATGTTGACCATGTGTGGGAGAGGTGGGATAAAGGAGGGGGGGAAGCTACAGGGGGTGGGGAGGAAATGGGTGGGGGACAGGCTGGCAAGGACGCTCTTAGAGAAGTGACCTTAGCGCTGAAAGTAGAAGCTAGCAAAGAAGGGGCCGGGGTGGGATGTGCTTTGGTTCTGCTTGCTGTGGAGATCAGAGCGGTGGAGGGGTGATGTCGACAGCAGAGGTTGTGAGTGGGAGCTTAAACACCTGGTGGTATGATATCTACCTCTTCAGATGCTATGTGGAGCATTTCTTCTTGTCTCCTCTATTCCTTTAACGATCACTGTATCTTTTATTCTGTCCTATCTAATTAATGGCGTTCTTTTCATATTTTCTGTAACTTTTATGTAATATTGTAAACCTCTCTGATGCTTTGGCTTCAGCGGTATATCAAATGTAATAAACATAAACATAAACAGATGTGTGTGTACAACCCCCTGCAATTACCACACTTGAGGTGACAATAGTTGCACCCACACTGGTTATGCTAGTTTCTGTTGACAATGCAGGTGCCTGCGTGTAAAAGTTCTCTCTCACCTCACTCTGGAGTACAGTATAATTTTGGGAAAGAAATCCTGAAAACCTAGGAGTAATGGAAAAAGCAGGGATTTTACTTCCTATCCAGCCAGAAAAGCAGCCGTGTTATTCTCGCTTTGTTCTCATTCCAGCTTCACTTCCTACTACTAGTATACTGAATGCATGACTGCCGGTAGGAAGTGAAGCTAGAGTGACAGAAAGCAAGAATAACACAGGCATGATAAAGAAAACAAATCCTGTGATCTAGCAAGAAGAAAGCATGGATTTATTGGGGAGGTAAGGGCAACTGATTTTGTGACCCGCATCAGAACTCTGGGAGCTGTTCAAATGATTATCTTTTTTAGTGTATATAGTTACATTGTTCATTGTAAAACTTGTTGTGATGTTCTATGTAAACCGCCCCTGATCTCAGGAAGGGGCGGTATATAAAACTTTGCTAAATAAATAAAATAAATAAATTATATTTTGTAATACCAGTTGGCTGTTTAAGGATGTGACTATCATGCTTGGGAGTCTGCAGAAGGCTGCTTGTCTTATCAAAGCATGCACAGTAAAAGATTTTAGGGAAAAATCATCATTGCTTTAACTTATTTTATGGACACTAATGCTGGGCATCCTGGTCCAATTTATTAAATAGTGAATTGCCTGGGCACAGCAAAACATTATGAAATGCTGGCATATGAATAATATATTCAGAGTATATGTTATTATTTTACATACAGCAATCTAATAACATGCTTGTATACTGTTGGCCTATTTTACTAATTATTCTTCACAGTGCTATAACTTGTAACCTACTGGTTTGTCATTGAAGCCTGCTTAACACATGTAGTTCAAAAATAAAATATGGTAAAGAAGCAACTCCAAGGGGAAGAGTGGGGTTGTGAGGACCAATTCCTACTGTCTCAGAGAAAACCTGTTACAGGTGAGTAACTAAGCTTTCTCGGGGAACAAGCAGGAAGTCAGTCCTCACACATGGGACTCCCTAGCTAAAGATTACTGAGAACCTATACAAAATGCCATGGGTGACTAGAGAAGGTGAGCATGAGCTGCAGCAGTTGACTCCCAACTGAGAGACTCTTGCAAGACCCAAGAGACTGGAGGGAAACCAGCACTCTGGAAGCCTGAACACAGAAGGGTCGGAGGACTGGAGTTGTCCACACCCCGCAGAGATTATGAAGCACAACCTGGCTGAAGGCGTTGTCCCATCGGGATTCCCTCTCCAGGCAGTAGTGAGATGCAAAGGTATGAAGCAAAGACCAGGTGGCGGCCTGACAGATTTCCATCACAGGTATGGAACGCAGATTTGCCACAAAGGTAGCCATGGCCCTGACATGGTGCTCCATGACCTGGTGGTCTAGTGAGATCCCAGCCTGCTCATAGGCAAGGGAAATGCAGTCTACCACCCAAGCAGACAGAGTTCACTTGCTCACTGGAAGCCCCAGTTGCCTGGGGTCATAGGAGACAAATAGCTGAGGTGCTTTGTGGTGGCCCTGAGTCCATTGCAGATAGAAGGACAGGGCCCTCTTACAATCCAGAGTATGGAGAACAGTCTGCCTTGCTGGCATGAGGCCTCAGGAAGAAGGTGGAGAGCACCACCTCCTGATTGAGGTGGAAGAGGGAAACCATCTTTGGCAGAAACCTTGAGTATGTGCGGAGCACTACCCTGTTCTTGTAGAACCTCGTGTAGGGCAGCTCTGCCATCAGAGCTTGGAGCTCGTTGACCCTGTGGGCTGAAATGAGTTCCACAAGAAAGACAACCTTCCAGGAGAGATATCGCAGGTGGCAAGTACCCAGGAACTCAACCGGCAGCTTAGTGAGCTGTGAGAGCACCATACTGAGATCCCACTCTGCCGTTGGTAGGTGGGCAGGGGGCCTAGACAACATAAGGCCCTGCAAGAAACGAGAGATAAAGGGCTTAGAAGAGAGGGGCTTGCCCTCAATGGAGTGGTGGAGTAGGTTCTGGAGTACCAGTTGCACCGAGCATGAGGACGGGTTTGCCTGCCTCTGAGCACACCACACACACCAAAAATCAACACCACTTGAAGGTGTACGCCCTTCTTTTGGAGGCCTTGCGGGAGGTCAGAAGGACCTCCTCCATATCTCATGGAAGGCTGAAGGGAGCTAGAGCTATCCTTTCAGCAGCCAAGTTGTGAGCGACAGGGATCCCATGCTGGGTTGCAGGAGAGAGTCTACCTCCTGTGAAAGTAGTCCTGGAGCACAGCCTAATGGAATCAGAGATTCCGCTGACAGAGAAGCAGCAGGAATCAAGGCTGCCTGGGCCACCAGGGGGGCTACAGTATCAGTGATGCCCTATCATGCTGGACCTTGAAGAGGGTCTTGGTGACCAGCGGTGTCAGCAGGAAGGCATAGAGGAGGCCTTCCATCTATGGAATGAGGAATGCATCCACCGCCACCCGGTACAGGTGCGGCTGGCGAGAGCAAAAGCGGGGCAAGTTCATGTTGTGCAGACTGGCAAACAGGTCCACTAGGGGGATGCCCTAGAGTTAGAAAAGCCAGGAGGCTACTCTGGGGTCTAGGCGCCACTCATGCAGCTGGAGGACGCTGCTCAGCCTGTCCGCCAGGGCATTGTTCAGGCCTGAGAGGTAGACCGCCTGCAGGAGCATCCCGTTGTGTGTAACATAAGCAGAGGGCTACCACCTCCTGGCAGAGGGAGTACGACCCCATGCCCCCTTGTTTGTTGACACAGAACATTGCAATTTGGTTTTCCGTCTGGACCAGCACCGACTGGTGCTGTAACTAGTGACAAAAGGCTCGGAAGACCAGAAATATCACCCAGAGCTCCAGGAGGTTGATATGCAACTGGCACTCCATCTGGCTCCAACTGCTTTGTTTGCGGAGGTCCTCGCAATGAGCTCCCCATCCCTGCAGGGGGGCGTCCATAGTAAGGACCATCTGGGGGCTGGGTGCCTGGAAGGGCACCCCGGCCTGAAGGTGGCGGAGAAGCTGCCACCAATGGAAGGAGTCCATCAGCTGGCAGGTCACCTTTACTCTGTCTCGAAGCCTGCCTGTGGCTTGAGTCCACTGGGAGTGGAGGCACTACTGAGCCACCCTCATATACAGGTGAGCGTATGGGGTCATGTGGACCATGGAGGCCATGTGGCCCAGCAAGCAGAGAAGAAGGTGAGCAGACGCTGACTGGTGGTGCTGGACCTCTGCGGCTAGTGCCCTGATGAATTCTGTCCTCTCCAGAGGGAAGAAAGCCTTGGCCTGGAGAGTTTCCAGCTGAGCCCCTATAAACTCCGGGCACTGAGCCGGAGAGAGGTGAGATTTGGGGTAGATGATGACGAATGCCAGATGCTGAAGGGCATAGATGGTGTGCTTGGTGATATGGTGTACATCTGCAGCAGTGCCTCTCCTTATAAGTCAGTCATCCAGGCAAGGAAAGACAAAGACCCCCTTGGAGACATAGGTGGGCTGCGACCACCACTAGGCACTTGGTGAAGACTCTTGGTGATGACGCAGCTGAAGGGTAGCACCCTGTACTGGTAGTGACCTCCTCCCACCACAAACCGGAGGTATTGTCAGTGGTTGGGCTGAATCAGGATGTGTGTATAATCATCCTTTAGGTCTAAGGAGCATAGCCAGTCTCCTTGCTGGAGGTAAAGCAGCAGTGTTCGAAGGAAGAGTATCTTGGAACTTCTCCCTCACCATAAATCTATTGACGTCCCACAGATCCAGGATGGGCCTGAGGCCCCCTGTTTGCTTGGGAACGAGGAAAGATCTGAATAGAAGCCTTTGCCCCAGAGATGTTTGGGCATTGGCTCCACAGCATTGTCCGTGAGGAGGCCTGCAAGCTCAGTGAGGAGCAGAATCTGGTGGAGGAAAAGCCTTACAGGTTCTCCTGGGAAGAACAAGGGTGGCGTCTGTTGCAGGTGGAGAATAACCCTCCTTGACTACATGCAATACCAAGGAATCGGTGGTGATGGAGGAACACCTGTGGGCAAAAAGGGCCAGACGCCCCCCCTGAGGGCTGCTGAGGGCCTCCTGGTGGAGAGAAGGCCATACCCAAGGAGTCAAAAACCTCTCTCCAGGCCGTGGCCAGTGCCTGGATCTTAGTCTTGCAGGGGCCATGCCCTTGCCACTTGGACTGTTGTCCCTGCTGTGTGGCAGAGAAGGCCTGGTACTGTGAGGCATTACCACACACCTCCTTTTTTTCTTGGGAAGAAAGGCTTCTTCCCTGGGGCTTTCTTACAGAGGTCTTCTTAGAGAGTCTGGTCCTGGTCAGGAACTCAGTCTATATCTCTGCAGCCTTGTCTGACATGGGTTTTCCAAAGAGGTTCTCTTCGGTGCAAGGGACATCTATGAGTTTCTCCTGGAACCATTGCTCGAGGTCAGACGACTGCAGCCATGCCTGGTGTTGGGCCGCAATGCCCGTGGTGGCTACTCTGGCTGAGGATTCAAAGCCTTCGTATGCTGCTTGAGACAGGAAATTCAAGCACTTCTTGACTGCTGAGGCCAGTGACTTGAACCACTGAAGAGGTTCCCCATTGAGGCCAGCAGAGAAACTGCTGAGCTCTCTCACCAGTTCCTTGAGATTCATACTGATATACAACTGGTAGGATTGGACTTGGCAAACCAGTATCGAGCCCTGGTAGCATTTTTGGCCAAGGGCATCCAAGCTCCAGGCCTTCCTACCTAGGGGTACCAAGGAATGATTCTTTTGGCTCTTGAGTCAATGCATGGCTAACTCGACAACCATAGAACTGTGAGGGAGCTGGGTTTTTTGGAACCCCAGGTTTCAGCAGACTCGGTACATGGAGTCAAGCTGTCTGCCCACAATGGGTATTGATGCTGGTGTTTCCCATATATAAAGGAGGAGGCTCTCGAGGATCAGAGGGACAGGCACCATGAGGGCCTCCTTTGGAGGGGCCTCATACTGGAGTATCTCAAGTTCCTCCATGCAGGGGTCCTCCTCCACCTCGGTCTCAAAAGCAAGCGCCTTTGCCATATCCCGCAGAAAGTCGAGGAGAGCAACATCCTCGGGTGGGCAATGGTGCCAGGACACCAGTGGAGACAGGTTCGAGGGCACATCTCTGTGTTGCCAGGTGTCTGGAGATTCCATGCACTCGGTCTCCCAGTCTGACTCGAAGTCAGAGGAAGAATCCAAGGCTCCCCAGCTCCCATAGTCGGGCCCCAAACCCAAAGGCTCATGACCCCCAGAAGACCTGCAGTCCGAGCTGCGTGCACTCACTGGAGAGGACCAGTGTCCCAAGGAATAGGACTTGGACCTCATCTGATGATGATGGATCTCTCGCGGCCGGTGGTGCTCAAAGATCGGCTCAATGACTAGAGAAGCTCTCGAGGTCGAGGGTTCAGTCATCGGGGCTGATAAACCAGAGGAATCGGACATCAATGCCTGCTACTGGGCCAGGAGGGCAGTAATAATGTGTTCTAAGGCCGACATCCTGGTCTCCATGCCAGATGGCTCCACAGCCTTCGATGCGGGCACCAATGGCTTTGGGCCTGGCATCGGTTCCATCGAGGGTGAGTCTTTGACCAGGATGGCATCAGGGGTCCGAGGCTGGTTGCCCGACACTGATGACTCCTTCCAGGCAGCTTGTGAGCTGCTCCCGCTCCGATCCCTTGGACTCACGCCGGGGATTTCTGGGCCTGGTGTGGGATTCGCCCACTTTTCCAGACATGTCCTCCATGGCAACCTTCAAGGTTTTTGAGCTCTTCTTGCTTCCACCTCTGTGAACTTCCTCTCGGAGAAACCACGGTCGCAGGACTCGAAGGCAGCCTGGGCATCGCAGGGCACTGACGTACTAGAGAGGATTCTGGAGCATGGTGTCGCCGGGGACTCTGGCACAGAGTCGGATCTATGGAACAACTTCTCCTGCTGCAACTGAAAGCTCTTGATGGTCTTTGCGGACATGGACTTGCAAAAGTCGCAGCCTAAGTAAGTTAATGTAACTAAAAGTTTCATAAGTTCGCTGTAAACATGTGAGTTTGATGTAAACCGCTTTAATGATAAGGCGGTATATAAAAGCTGTTAAATAAATAAATAAACGGAGGCAGCAGTCATATGGGTCGGTGAGGGATATCATCTTACTGCACCAATCACATTTTTTAAAGACACTGGAGGCCATGGGGAAAAACAGGCCCTTCGGCCCAGGCAAGGGTCCAAGGCCTACCAGCCAAAAAAGGTGCCAAGCACTGGTCAACAGACACCTCAGGAAAAAATAATAAAAATGAACCCAAGAAGTGACGCTGAGGCAAGCTCGTTCGGGGTGGGAAAAGGAACCAGCACACATACCGGAAAGAGGATAATTTAAGACAAAAAAGAGACTTTTTCCAGGAAAATGGGCAGATGTCCGGTGGGCTCCACGGAAAACAGGAGACTGAGGCAAGATGGCACTCTTGGGCGAGAAGACGACCATGCATTTGTGGTGCACCTCCCAAAGGCATTCTTTGAAAGCTGGGGAGATGCTTCAGCGTGGCTCTGTCAGCGCCGACATTGCCCATATGTGATGACTGACTTCCTGCTTGTTCCAAGAGAAAGTCTGATGTCACTTTTGAAAGGAACTTGGGATATGTATGAAGTCACACTCTGTTGTGGAATAATTTTGTGAGAGGTGGATGAACTATTATGGTCTGAAGTTCACTCACTCTGCGCCCTTAAGTGATTACAACCAAGAATAAAATTTTCCAGATTCAGAACTTATGAGGACAGGTATTGAGCAGTTCAAAAGGAGCTTTCATCAGCTGCAGTTCAAATGGAGCTTTCATCAGCTACATGAGAACCACATAGAGGTCCCAAGAAATTGAGGGCAGCTTATAGGGAGGTTTGAGAAGAAGCAAACATTGCATGAAGTGAACATTTAAGGGCTGCACAGAGATAGATTTGTCTTCTGCACCATGATGGTAAGTTCCAAATGCACTGAAGCAAACCCTTACTGAGTTGGATTTCAGTCCAAATTGCAGCTCCATAATGGAGCCACGGTTCCATGTCAACGAAATGCCATGGCACTGTGGCTCCATTATGGAGCCTGGCTGAGTTAGTCGGGATCTGCTGGGCTTGCAGCCCATCAGAATTGGGGCCCGGTCTGCATGTCCAGGCTGGTAGACCCGATTCTGATCCTATGGACATGTTTAGCCCCCATGAGATCAGAATCGGATGCTACCGCTGTATGCCCAGATTTTGAGGGGCCACACAGGAGCTGGATGGCTAGAATAGAATTGGCCTCTTAGTGTTTGCTATTGCTCTCAGTTCCAAGAAATTGATCTGGTGGAAACGTTTTTGAATAGACCAACTTCCGGGGGTGAGGAACCCATCATGATGAGCTCCCCAACCCAGTTTGTATGCCTCTGTCATGAGGTTTTGATAGGCAGGAATTTGGACGAGAAGACTTGAGGCCAAATTGTTGTGAAGACTCCAACTGGTAAAAGATTCCTGTAGTGGAGGAGTAACAGACAAAATGTTGCTGAGCTTCCCGGTAGCTTAAGTCTACTGGGTGCTCAAGGTCCACTGAGTTTGTCTCATATGAAGAAGTCCCAAGTGAGTGCCATGAACAGGTCTCAGCATGGTAAAAGCTGATGTCTGCTGACTCATTTGTACCTCCTACACGTTTACTATCAATCTGGATAAACTGTTGTGTGTCAAGCAGAGCTTCAATAAACTCCAATTGTTGTGAGGGGTTGAGATGTGACTTTGGGTAATTGATGACGAACCCTAGTAGTTACAGCATCTAAATTATGACTTGCACTGATTTCAGAGTAACAGCCTGTTCTTTTGAGCAGTCAGTCGTCCAAGTAGCGAAAAACATGTACTCCTAATCTGTGTGGTAATGCTGTTACCATAGCAACATTGGTAACATTTGGTGAAAATTCAAGTGCTGAATGAAGCCAAAAGGCAGTACACAATACTGGATGTACTGCTTTCCTACTATGGATCTGAGATATTTCCTATGAGTGGGATGTATCTGGATGTGGGTGTACGAATCCTTGAGACCTAGAGAGTATAATCAAACTCCCTTTTGAAGACAGGGAAGTAGGGTGCCTAGAGAAATTATTCTGAACTTTTCTTTGACCAAATACCTGTTCAAACTCTGGGGTATAGGATGGAAGAGAATCCCAACCCGCCCCCCCCTCCCCCGTTTTTTAGGGCACCATGAAGTGCCTTGAGTAAAATCCCTGCCCTGCCTGCTCTGGTACAACAGGTTTGACATTATGTGCTGTCTAAAGGGTGACAATCTTCTATAAAAGTAACTCCTGATGCTGAAGGCAGACAGTGTGAACCCTTGGTTGACATTCGGAGGGAATACAAATGGGCAAAGTCTGAGCCCTTTCAGATAAAGAGTAGTTACTCACCTGTAACAGGTGTTCTCCAGGAGCAGCAGGAATCAGTCCTCACATATGGGTGATGTCGGTGCCTACGGAGCCCTCGTGCAGAGCATTTCCCCAGCTTTCAAAGAAAGCCTTTGGGAATGCAGCGTGCATGCGCGGTCCCCTTCCCGTCCAAGGGTGTCATCTTGCTCAGTCTGATGACATAGCTAAAAGACAGCAAAAACAAACAAAATGAATCATATGACTGCAACTCCAAGGGAAGGAGGGAGGGTCGTGAGGACTGATTCCTGCTGCTCCTGGAGAACACCTGTTACAGGTGAGTAACTACTCTTTCTCCAGGACCAAGCAGGAAGTCAGTCCTCACATATGGGACTCCCCAGCTACAGGCTACCAGGAACCCAAGCTGAAAAATAAGCTCCTTCTAGAGCGTCAGCATCCGAGAAAGAATCCTTTCTGAGAACGCCCCCATACGGTAGCCCAACACAAGGGCCGGAGGGTAGGAGTTGCCTAAACCTCAAAGAGATTATGGAGTACCACCTGTCCGAAAGCACTGTCCCTACGGGACTCCCTCTTGAGGCAGTAGTGAGCCACAAAAGTCTGGCTTGAAGACCAAGTAGCGGCCCGGTAGATGTCTGCCAACGGAACAGAGCGGAGGTGGGCTACTGATGCGGCCTTCGCCCTGACACAGTGGGCCGTGACACGACCCTGTAAGGAGAGACTAGCTGCCCTGTACGCCCAGGCGATACAATCCGCTACCCAAAGGGACAACGTACGCTTGGAGATAGGCAACCCCAGTTTATTAGGGTCAAAGGATACGAAGAGATGAGCAGCCCTTCGATGCCCCTGCATACGGTCTATGTAAAAGGACAATGCCCTTCTACAGTCCAGGGTGTGCAGGACTGTTTCAGCCCGGCTGGCATGCGGCCTGGGGAAGAATGTTGGAAGAACCACCTCCTGATTGAGGTGGAAGGAGGAGACAACCTTCGGAAGGAACTTAGGGTGAGTCTGCAAGACCACCCTGTTCTTATAGAACCATGTCTATGGTCTATCAGAAATCACAGCTTGTAGTTCACTCACACACCTGGCCGAGATAACAGCCACTAAGAACAACGTCTTCCGAGAAAGGAAGCGTAAATGACAGGTAGCCATCGGCTCAAACGGTGGGCAAGTAAGTTGCTGCAAGACCACATTCAAATCCCACTCAGTGGCTGATGGACGGATCGGAGGCTTGAGCAAAAGCAGGCCTCTGAGGAAGCGGGACACCAAGGGGTGGCCCGACAGAGATTGGCCCTCTACCTGTGAGTGGTGTGCCGATAGAGCACTGAGGTGGACCAGAACAGAGTTGGATTTAAGACCTAGGTCCGAGAGGTGGAGCAGGTACTGCAGCACCACTGGAACCAGGCACGAAAAAGGATCCTCCTGGCGCTGAGCACACCAGGTGGAGAACCTACGCCACTTGAGGGCATAAGATTTCCGGGTGGATTGCCTCCTAGAGGCCAAAACCACCTCTTCCACTTCCTTAGGAAGAAGTAAGGGGTCTAGAACTACCCTTTCAGCAGCCAGGCCATCAGATTGAGGGATTTGAGGTTGGGGTGCAGGAGAGATCCCTGATCCTGAGACAGGAGATCGGGTTGCTCCCCCAGAGGGAGTGGAGTGTCCACCGCCAACTGCAGAAGGAGTGGAAACCACAGTTGCTTCGGCCATCTGGGGGCTACCAGAATCACCGAGGCCTTGTCCTGAAGAACCTTGAACAAGGTTCGGGCCACTAGAGGCGTGGGAGGAAACGCATACAGTAGGCCCGTAGACCAAGAGATTAGAAACGCATCTGCTGCTATTCGCAAAGGATGCAGTTGTCTGGAACAGAACCTGGGTAGCTGACGGTTCAGGGGACTCACAAAGAGATCGACGGTTGGAAGACCCCATCTTAGAAAGATCCCTTGGACCACCAGAGGATTCAAATGCCATTCGTGAGGCTGTAGAATCCTGCTCAATCTGTCTGCCAGGCAATTTTCCTGGCCAGGTAGATAAACTGCCTTGAGAAACATGTTGTGTTTGATTGCCAAGGAGCACAGGGCCTGTGCCTCCTGACACAGAAGTTTGGAGCCTGTGCGCCCTTGCTTGTTCACGTAGAACACTGCCACTTGATTGTCTGTCTGAACTAAAGACGGACTGGTGAGAGAGAACATGAGAGAAATTCTGTAGAGCTAAGCGGATAGCTCGCAACTCCAACAGATTGATCTGCTGTGTGGACTCCCAAGGAGACCAGAGGCCCTGAGTGCAAGCCCCCTGGCAATGTGCACCCCATCCCTGAAGGGAATCATCGGTTGTCAGCACCTGTGTGTGAGGAGGCGCCTGAAAAGGCACCTCCTGGACCAGGTTCGGGAGATGCAGCCACCACCGCAGGGAGGCTGCCAGCAGTTTGGACACCCTTATCTTGTCTTTCAAGTCGCCTGTGGCTTGCACCCACTGAGCTCTGAGGCACCACTGAGCAGGTTGCATGTGCAGGCGGGCATTCGGAGTTACATGGACTGTGGATGCCATGTGGCCCAAGAGCCTTAGGAAGTTTCTGGCGGAGACCAGAGACCCGCTCTGGAACTGTTTGGTCAAAGCCATCAGTCTGCGGGCCCTGTTCTCGGGCAAATAAGCCTTCACCTGGAGGGTATCCAATCTTGCCCCTATGAACTCCATGTCCTGTGAGGGGAGCAAAGTGGACTTTGCGAAGTTTACAACGAAGCCTAGATGCTGGAGAAGAGAAACAGAGCGAAAGGTGGCCTGTCTGGCCTCCTGTGGAGACTGACCCCTGATGAGCCAGTCATCCAGGTATGGAAAGACAAAGATGCCCTGGTTTCTGAGATAGGCCGCCACCACCGCCAGGCACTTGGTGAAAACCCTGGGGGCGGAGGTGAGGCCAAATGGAAGTACTCTGTATTGAAAATGACTTCCTCCCACTAGAAATCTGAGGTATTGTCTGTGGCCTGGATGAATGAGGATATGAGTTTAAGCATCCTTCAGGTCTAAGGAGCATAGCCAATCTCCCTGCTGGAGGTAGGGCAGCAGTATTCCAAGGGTAAGCATCTTGAACTTTTCCCTCACCAGGAACTTGTTGAGATTTCGCAAGTCTAGGATGGGCCTGAGGCCTCCAGTCCTTTTTGGTACCAGAAAGTACCTGGAATAGAAGCCTCGCCCTATCAGGTGGTGAGGCACCGGTTCCACCGCCCGCTCCTGTAGAAGACTTGCCAACTCCTGAAGGAGGAGGTTCCTGTGCAGAGGGAGTCTTGGAGGCTCCCTTGGAAAATAGGAGGGGGGTAACTGGTTGAAGTGGAGCAAATAGCCCTTTTAGACTATGCTCAGTACTCAGGTATCCCCTGTTATGGCTGACCACCTGTGGGCGTACAGTGTCAGCCGGCCTCCTGTGCTGAGAGGAGCCAGCTAAGGAGGAGAGGCTATGCAGTGGGAGTCAAAACCCCGCTCCCTGCTGTGAAGGAGCCGGAGCTGATGGCTTGGGGGTTTTCTCCTACAGGGCCCATGACCCTGCCCCTTGGCCTGCTGACCCTGATGGGGAACTGTAGAGGCCTGAAATTGAGGGTAGGATTTGTAGGCAATAGCCTTCCTCGGGTAAAAGGGCTTTTTCCCCGAGCCCTTCTTCTTCTGAGAAGGGTCAGAAGTTTTCCTGGACAGCCTTGTCCTGGTGAGAGTCTCAGACTCAAGTTCTGCAGCCTTTTCAGCCATGGGTTTGCCAAAAAGGTTCTCACCTCGGCAAGGGACATCGACCAACTTGTCCTGTACCCATGGCTTGAGGTCCGATGACTGTAGCCAGGCCTGACGACGTGCACCCATGCCGGCCGCGGCTACTCAGGCTGAAGCCTCGAAGCCATCATAGGCTGCTCGAGAGATAAACTTTGAGCACTCTCGAATCCCGGATGACAAAGCCTTAAACCTCTGCAAAGGTTCCTCGGAGAGGCCAGCTGAGAACCCGGCAATCTCCTTTGCCAGGTCTCGGAGGTACATGCCCATGTACAGCTGGTAAGTGTGGACACGGCAAGCCAGCATAGAGCCCTGGAAGCACTTTCTACCGAGGGCGTCCATGTTCCAGGCCTCCCGGCCGGGGGGCACCAAGGAGTGCATATTCTGACTCTTCAGACGATGCATGGCCGATTCCACAACCATGGAGTGGTGCGGTAGCTGTGCCTTCTGGAACCCAGGGCTCTTAAAGACTCGATAAATGGAATCGACCCATTTGCTGAGAACCGGCGCAGAGGCCGGTGCATCCCACATGTGGAAGAGCAGCCGTTCCAACATCAGAGGAACCGGTACAGTAAAGGCCTCCTTAGGCGGAGTGTCATACTGGAGGGCCTCAAGCTCTTCGGCTCGAGGCTCCTCCTCAGGATCCGTGGGGAAGGCCAAGGCTTTGGCCATGTCCCGCATGAAATCCGAGAACCGGGTATCCTCCAGTGGGGACCGTCTCCGAGGCTCGGACTCCAGTGAGTCCGATGGGACGCACTGGGTCCAGAAAGTGTCCAGGGACTCCTCATCCTCCGTCTCCCACTCCGACTCCTCCGAGGAGGAATCGAGCGGCTCCGGCCGGGCGGGCACCGATGCCATCCGCCCCGACGCCAAGGGCACCGCCGTCAACAACCTCGGCCCCGAGCAGGAGGCCGAGGGGAACCTTGGCCGAGGATCGACTCGAGATCGCATCGACTCGAGGATCGGCTCGGCCTCCAGGGTCGACTTGGATGTCGATGGCACCCTTGGGCGGGAAGGGGACTGCGCATGCACGCTGCATTCCCAAAGGCTTTCTTTGAAAGCTGGGGAAATGCTCCACACGAGGGCTCTGTCAGCGCCGATTTCACCCATATGTGAGCACTGACTTCCTGCTTGGTCCTGGAGAATTTGTAAAATCCAAGAGTCAGAGGTTATAAGGAGCTGCCTATGAGCAAAGAGCATGAGACCCTCAACAAATGGAAGTTCCCCTGCAAGAGCTATAGGTAGAAAGGCTATGCTCTGTAGAAACCATTCAAAACCCTACCCCTGGCCTTGGCTGGGGTGTGGGTTTGTTCTTCTGAGACTTCTACTGCTTAGTATGAACAAGAGATGTCTGCTTGAATTGAATGTAGTGGGAGGTAGGGATTGGTGGAAGACTCATCAACAACCTTCGCTATGCTGATGATACCACATTACTGGCTGAAAGTGAAGATGATCTGAAACATTTGCTTCTCACAATCAAAGAACATAGTCTCAAAATGGGCCTGCACCTTAATGTAAAGAAGACAAAGATCATGACAACTGGCATAATCAACAGGTTCATCGTTGAAGGAGAAGAAATTGAAATCGTGAACAACTTTAACCTACTTGGATCAACTATCAATAAAGAAGCAACAAGCAGTCAAGAAATCAGACGACGCATTGCTCTTGGCAGAATGGCTATGAAAGACCTAGATAAGATTCTCAAGAGCAGAGATGTCTCTCTCCATACAAAGATTCGACTTGTTCAAGCCATGGTATTTTCAATAACATCATATGGATGTGAAAGCTGGACAGTGAAAAAGACAGACAGGAAGAAAATTGATGCCTTTGAATTATGGTGCTGGCGGCGAATACTGTGTATACCATGGACTGCCCGAAGAACAAACCAGTCGGTACTAGAAGAGATCAAACCTAAGCTTTCTTTAGAAGCTCAGATGACAAGACTTCGACTTTCATACTTCGGACACATCATGCGAAGAGAGAGATCATTAGAGAAAGACATCATGCTTGGCAAGATAGAAGGTCAACGCAAAAGAGGAAGGCCAGCAATGAGATGGATTGCTACAATAACAGCAGCTACGGGTACCAGTCTGTCAACAATGAGCCGCCTGACTGAAGACCGAACACAATTTAGGATAGCTATCCAGAGGCTCGCCATGAGTCGACTCCGACTCGACGGCACTTAACAACAACATAAGCACAGTAGGATTTCATCTCCACTTTGGAACCGCCTGAGATAAGAAGCCTGGTAAGAAGTATGTGACTATCCATTGGGTTTTCATGGCAAGATACAAAAGTAGATTTCCGGGCCTCTCCTCCGTACAGTTTAAGTTTAGTGTTGTTGCCATTGTCATAGAAATGTGATCCTCCACCACCAACACGGTCCCATTCTGCTGCTGCCCAGATGGGTTTTCACGGCAAGACTGAATACCGAACACAATGTAGGACAACTACACCGACTCAACGGCACTTAACAACAACAAGATGTATGTCTGGAGAGTGTTTGAAGCATGTTGGAATGCTTCTTTATGAAGTAAGCTGCTTCTTAAACCTTATCTACAAAGAGATTGTCTCCAGAGCACAATATGTCAGCAAGCTTGTCCTGCACAGATTGTTGCAAATCTGAAACTCAGCACCATGAGAGTCGTTGAGTGTCAATACTCATGGAGGATAGAAAAATAGAAACTGACAGCAGACAGAAAACATATAGCCTATCTAGTCTGCCCTTCCATATCAACTACCTATAGTTCCCTTTCGTCCTTTAGAGATCTTCTATTCATTCATGGACAGAAGTACTTTGCCCGCTTCACTGCACTGGAGTTTTGCAGCACAAGTGCATGACCCTGCATGTTTTAGCATTAAATCTCAGCTATCAAATTCTTGACCATTCTTCAAGTTTAGCTAGATCCTTCCTCATGTTATCTACCACTTCCTGAGTGTCTACTTTATTGTAGATTTTGGTATCACCCGCAAAGAGGCAAACCTTATCCAACAGCCCTTCCGCAATATAACTAACAAAGATGTTAAAAAAATCTGACCAAGGATAGCTCCCTGCGGCACATCACTGGTAGCATCCTTCTCCTCAGATTGAGCTCCATTTACCTGTACACTTTGTTACCTCCCACTCAACCAATTTCTAACGCAGTCACTCACTTTATGGCCCATCCCTAGGGTGCTCAATTTATTTATAAGTTGCCTGTGCAGAATGGTATCAAAGGCTTTACTGAAATCTAAGTACACCACATATAGGGCTCTCCTTTGGTCCAACTCTCTGGCCATCCAGTTAAAGAAATAAATCTGATTTGCCTGACAAGACTTACCTCTGGTAAAACCATGCTGCATCAGATCCTGCAATTTACTGGACTCCAGAAACCTCACTATCCTCTGTTTTAGCAGCGTGTCCAATAATTTATTCACCACAGGGGTCAGACTAACTGGCCTGTAGTTCTTAACCTCATTCTTACTTCTGCTTTTGTGTAAAGGGACCACATATGCCTTTCTCCAGTCTTCTGGGACCATTCTCGACTCTAAAGAAACATTGAAAAGGTCAGTCAGTGGAGCTGCTAGAACGTCCCCAAGTTCCTGCAATATTCTCTGAAGTATCCCATCTAGCCCCATTGCTTTGTCTATTTTTAGTTTAGCTAGTTCCTCAAGAACACAGTCTTCTACAAATTGTTCAGGATTCCCTTCACTTCTGTTCCTATTTGTGGGTCTTTTCTGAGGTCCTGCTCCTGGCCCTTCACCTGTGAACACAGAACAAAAATATTTGTTAAGCAATTCCGCTTTATCCTCATCAGCTTAAACATATTCCTCCCCTTCACAATTGAGTCTGATAATACCACTTTTGCACTTCCTTCTCTCACTAATATATCTGAAAAATGTCTCCCCCCCCATTTTTTCTTCTCTTTGTATCTTTGTTTTCCTGACTACTTTCCTAGCTTCTCTAAGCTTTTCTAAATATTGATGCTTGTCTTCTTTTTTCTGTGATTTCTTGTATTTTATGAAGGCTTCCAATCTTAGCAAAGTTAGTTTTCCTAAATTCTAAGACCCTCATTTTTGAATGGATTTTAACAGCCCTAGTCCTAATACTGAATCACACCATCTGGTGATCATTGGATGTGAGATGATCTTCCATTATAACCTCAGAAATGCTTTCCCCATTGGTAATCACCAAATCCAGTATAGCCCCTTTCATGTGTAGGTTCTGTTACTAGATGCTAGAATAGTTCTTTCTGTAGAGAATCTAGGATCACCTTACTTCTAGATGACACTGCAGCAAGGATGGGCCCATCAACATCTGGCATATTGAAACATCTATCAGTAACACTTCTCCTTTCATGGCAATATTACGAATGTCTTCTATTAAATGTTCGTTCACGTATTCTCCCTGTGAAAGAGATCTGTATATCACACCAATGCAAATGGATTTCCTTTTCCCACTCTCTAGTTTAACCCACAGTGCCTCCTCACTCCCTTTTAAGCCCTGTAATTCTATAGCGCTAATAATATTTGTTTACATATAGTGCCACTCCTCTTCCCCTTCTTCCTATCCTGCCCTTCCTGAATAAAGTAAAGCCTGGTATAATTACATCCCAGTCATAGCTGTCCAGGAAACGTGTCTCCGTAACTGTCACAAAATTCAAATCAACTTCTTCCATGAAAGCCTCAACATCTGAGTTCTTATATCCCATGCTACAGGCATTTAAGTCCACCACATTCCAAATGTTGCCCGTTTTATCCATTTCTACAGAGGTATTTAATGTTTTACTTACATGGGGGCTTTCACTGTCAATACTGTATCAAAGATGTCACATGTCACTTGGACAAAGTACTTCAAGCACGACCCACTAGGAATGATATTATTTGAGTTTCCCTTGAGGGAGAAACACAGACATATTATCTAGGTTGTGCATGAAGACCCGAAAGAACAAGCCCATGTAGAGCTAGTAAGAAGCCATGCAGGAATCCAGTATGGCCACCTGAAAAGTCTTCCTCCCAAAAAATTCCAATGTCCGAGCTTCTCTCCCAAAGGTTCTGAGGAATTGGACTTGGAGCTCTTGTCCTTTTTTAGAGAGGATTCAATGACCACAGAGTAATGTGAAAGCTGGAGCTTCTGGAATCTGGGAGCTTTCTGAACTCTTTACATAAAGCCAGCCTTTCTACTGACTGAGGGTACAAGGGGGGGGGGGTGTCTCTCACATCCTCATTCATAAACTCTGGAGGATTAGGTGCAGGATACCATCGCCACTTCCTTGGGGGCTATGGAATATTGGAGAAATTGCAAGGGGGAAGACACATGCATTGTGGTCAAGCTTTCCAAAAGCTTCTAGAAGGACCTGGGAATGCTCCTGCACAGGGCTCCATCCGATGACATCACCCATATGACGACTTTTTTCCTGCTTGCCCAAGGAGAAAAGCATGTTTCAGAGTCATACTTACAGCGTCTCCCCCCCCCCCCCCACCACGTTCAATAAAGATATCAAATTAAATTGAATCAACCTGAAGGAGTTATTTAAACTGTAGTGGAGTCTTTGCAGTGAAAAGACTAGTTTGTGCTGCAGTCATAAATTACTAAACTAATTATCTAGTAGCAGCCATCGCTGAATCATTCAAAGGGGTAATTAGCAATCAGACATAATGAATACTGCTACTATTTCTTGTCATACTGTATTTAGCTTTCAAGCAGCCTGGAGGAACAGAATTATTTCGTATCCTTCTCTGAGGGCATTACTGCTATATTGAGTGCATCAGCCCATATTATTACTCCCAGTAGTTTAATTCTTCACCGGACTGCACACTTCTGATTTCTTCTGTCAAATTTCCCCCGTATCTCCTGGGCCCTTTTAAGCAGACATATTCTCAGCATTCTCTTGTTGGTATAAAAGTAAACTGCAAGATAACCAAATTAGGCATCCACATTATTGGTTTCACTGCTTTGCTATGTTGCCCTGGAGTCCGTAATCTAAATTTATAAACAAATTAATTTTATAATAGTAATTTGAATTGTAAATACATCACACAAATTAATGCATTGGCTATAAATGCTGTCCTGTTATAAAAAAAACACTGCTATGATACTTTTTAAAATAGCAATACTATTTTTTAGCATTGCAAAGGACTATTTTTATACCTCTCCATGTTCATTGACGCCAGGTTATTTATTTTAATTTTTTCAATAGACTACTTTCTATGAACTGAGCCTTCACCTTCATCCCGATATACTAAAGTGTCTATTATATGTATATTAAAAAAATATATACAGTATATTACATTATTTATATATATATATAAATTTAGCACAAAGGTCCCTTTGTTAACTGTGAGTAAATTGCTAGAAAAACGAATTAACTGTGTATAATAGTTCCCTAAGAAGATATTTCTTTTTCTGCCTCTCTCTTATATACTCTTCAGAGATTTTGTTTACTAGTATTTCTATGTTTGGTGGTGCAAAACCACCAAACACAAAAAGCGTAGTTACTCACCTATAACAGGTGTTCTTCTGGGACAGCAAGAATCAGTCCTCACATATCGGTGACGTCGGCACCGATGGAGCCCTCGCAGAAGCATCCCCCAGCTTTCAAAGAAAGCCTTTGGGAGATGCCACCATGCATGCATCGTCCCCTTCTCGCTCAAGGGTGCCATCTTGCTCAGTCAGATGACATAGCTAAAAGACAGCGAAAATAAAAGATGGTAAAGGAGCAACTCCAAGGGGAGGAGGGAGGGTTGTGAGGACTGACTCCTGCTGACCCCTGAGAACACCTGTTACAGGTGAGTAACTACACTTTCTCCAGGAACAAGCAGGAAGTCAGTCCTCACATATGGGACTCCCCAGCTACAGGCTACTGAAAGCCCATAGCAAAAATAGGGGCTCCCTCATGGGGAGCCGCAAGCAGCAGCAATTGAGTCTGTAACTACAGACCGCAGTAGGACCCCTGTGTCCAATGAAACCAGCACTCCGGTAGCCTGAACACAGAAGGGTTGGACGGTAGGAGTTGCCTAAACCGGAAAAGGTTACGGAGCACAGCCTGGCCGAAGGCACAGTCCTGTCAGGACTCTCTTTCCAGGCAGTAATGGGCTGTGAAGGTATGAACTGAAGACCAGGTGGCGGCCCGGCAGATGTCCACCATCAGGATGGAGCGCAAGCTTGCCACCGATGCTGCCATGGCGTGCCGTGATGCGGCCTTCCAGCGGGAGCCTCGCCTGCTCATAAGCGAGGGCGATACAGTCCGCCACCCATGTGCACAGCGTATGCTTGGTCACTGCCTCCCCCAGCCTACTGGGGCTATAAAAGATGAAAAGCTGAGAGGCTTTGCGGTGGTCCTGAGTGCGCTGGATGTAGAAGGACAAGGCCCTCTTACAGTCCAAGGTGTGGAGGACCGTCTCAGTCTGAATAGACTGAGGTCTTGGAAAGAAGGTAGGGAGCACCACTTCCTGGTTGAGATGGAAGGGTGACACCAACTTTGGCAGGAATTTGGGGTGCATGGGGAGCACCATTCTGTTCTTGTAGAACCTGGTATAGGGCGCCTCCGCCATCAGGGCCTGAAGCTTGCTAACTCTGCGAGTGGAGGTGAGTGTGACCAAGAAAGCCACTTTCCAAGAGAGGTAGCATAGGTAGAAGGTAGCAAGAGGTTCGAAGGGCGGGCAAGTGAGCTGCCCCAGCACCATGTTGAGGTCCCATTCGGTTGCCAGAGAGCAAACTGGGGGCTTCGATAACAGTAGGCCCCGAAGGAAATGGGTCACCAATGGTTGGGCCGAGAGGGGCTTACCATCCACTCGGACGGTGTTAGACTTGAGCCCGGACTGAGAGGTGGAGAAGGTACTGTAGCACCAGAGCCACAGGGCAGGAGAAAGGGTCAGCCCCATGTTCAGCGCACTAAACAGAGAACCTGCACCATTTGAGGGCATAGGCCTTCCTAGTAGAGGCCTTGCGAGAGGTAAGCAGAATGTCCTCCACCTCAATCGGAAGGGGCCAGAGTCACCCTTTCAGCAGCCACGCTGTCAGTGACAAGGACCCCAAGTTGGGGTGCAGGAGAGAGTCTCCCTCCTGAGAGAGGAATCCCGGGGCGGTTCCCAAAGGGATGGAGATCTCCACCGCCAACTGCAGAAGCAGCAGGAACCACGGTTTCCTGGGCCACCGAGGGGCTATCAGGATGAGGGAAGCTCTGTCGCAGAGCATCCTGAACAAGGTCTTGGCAATCAGCAGTGTAGGAGGGAAGGCGTACATGAGGCCTCCCGTCCATGAGACCAGGAATGCGTCTGCAGCCACCCTGGAAGGGTGAGGCTGCCGGGAGAAGAAACGGATCCGCAGTAACACTTTTTATAACATTTTTTGTCGGACATAGATTATGAAGGAAAGGTACTATGAACCATCCCCAAAACACAATACATATCCCTTTTATTCAACCAGAAGGTTTAAAACAGACTCAAAAACAAAATCATATCTTAAACAGTAGAAACAGCACTTATCTGAGAACACGCGTGACGTGCACGTTTCGGGGAAGAACCCCTGTATCAAGCGCTCCCGACTCAACTTGAATAGCTATTCAAGTTGAGTCGGGAGCGCTTGATACAGGGGTTCTTCCCCGAAACGTGCACGTCGCGCGTGTTCTTAGATAAGTGCTGTTTCTACTGTTTAAGAAATGATTTTGTTTTTGAGTCCGTTTTAAACCTTCTGGTTGAATAAAAGGGATATGTATTGTGTTTTGGGGATGGTTCATAGTACCTTTCCTTCACAATCTATGTCCGACAAAAAATATTATAAAAAGTGTTACTGAGGGTCTCTACGGTATCTTGTTCACATCATTGTATATATTTGATTACCATTTTGGGGGGGGGTTCTGGATTCGGGAGAAGAAACAGGGCAACTGAAAGTTGTCTGGGCTGGCAAACAGGTCCATCACGGGTACCCTCCAGAGCAGGAAAAGCTGACTGGCTACCCTGGGGTCCAGCTGCCACTCGTGTGGCTGGAGGACTCTGCTGAGCCTGTCAGCCAGCAGGTTGTCCTGACCTGGCAGGTACACTGCCTGTAGGAGGATACCTTGTTAGTCTGCATACAAGCAGAGGACCAATGCTTCCTGGCAAAGGGTACGAGACCCCGTGCCCCCCTATTTATTCATGTAGAACATCGCAACCTGTTTGTCCATCTGGACCAGCACCAGCTGGTAATGCAGGTGGTGGCAAAAAACCCTCAGGGCTAGGTGTATGGCTCGGAGCTCCAGAAGGTTGATCTGCTGGGTGTTCTCGTCTGGTGACCAGTTGCCCTGACTGTGGAGATCTTCACAGTGGGCTCTCCATCCAAGTAGGGAGGCATCCATGATGAGGATCTTTGAGGGGCTTGGGGCCTGAAAAGGAATGCCCACCTCGAGATGCTGGGGAGACTGCCACCAGACCAGAGAATTCACCAGTTGATGGGTCACAGAAACTCTATCTCGACCTGTGGCCTGAGACCACTGGTCCCAGAGAAACCACTGCGCCGTCCCCATGTGCAGATGAGTGTCAGGGGTGATGTGGATCATGGAGGCCACGTGCCTGAGGAGGAGCAGGAAAAGCCGAGCGGGCACCGAGGGGTGGCACTGTATGTCCCGAGCCAGAGTCCTGAGATGATTGGCTCGTTTCCTAGGCAAGAAAGCCTTCGACTGGAGACTGTTGATCTTTGCCCCAATGAAATCTAGACACTGTGTCGGGAGGAGGTGAGACTTGGGGTAGTTTATGACAAACCCCAAGTGCTGCAGAACCTGGATGGTGCATGCGGTGGCCTGCTGCACCTCTGAGGCCATGCCTCCCTTTATGAGCAGTTGTCTAGGTAGGGAAATACAAAGAACTCCCATGGAGCCGGAGGAAGGTGGCCACGACTGCCAGGCATTTCGTGAAAACTCTTGGGGCCAAGGCTAGGCTAAAGGGGAGCACCCTGTACTGAAAATGCCTGCCCTCCACTACGAACTGCAGGTACTGCCTGTGGTTGGGGTGGATGAGGATGTGGGTATAAGCATCCTTGAGGTCTAAGGAGCATAGCCAGTCTCCCTGCTGGAGGTAGGGGAGCAATGTTCCAAGGGAGAGCATCTTGAACTTCTCCCTCACCAGGAATTTGTTGAGATTCTGTAGGTCGAGGATGGGCCTTAGGCCCCCTGTTCTTTTTGGCATGAGGAAGTACCTGCAGTACAAACCCTTGCCCTTGAGATGGTGGGGCACTGGTTCCATCGCTTTGTCCTCGAGAAGACCTGCCCACTCCATCAGAAGAAGGTTCTGGTGGAGGTGAGACCTGAGTGGCTCTCCTGGGAAAATAGGGGGGGGAGGTGTCTAAGTCAGGTGGAAGTGGTAACCCTCCCTGACTACCCGAAGTGCCCAGGAATCAATGGTGATGGTCACCCACCTCTTGGCATAGAGGGCCAGACGTACCCCTGTGAGCTGCTGATCTTCTTGGGGTAGATAGGCTATGCTCAAGGAGTCAAAAGCTCCCCCCCCCCCCCCCCGGCTGGGCCAGAGCCAGTGCCTGAGGTTTTGGAGCTTTCTGCTTACATGGGCCATGCCCATGTAACTTGGCCTGCTGACCTTGTTGGGGAGCTGGGGAGGCCTGATAAGTTGGGTAGTTTCTAGAAACAGCTCCCTTCCTCAGGTAGAGGGACTTTTTACCTGAGCCTTCTGTCAGGGAGGGGCAGCAGTCTTTTTAGAGAGCCTGGTCCTCGTCATGAACTCGGTCTCCACTCAGCAGCCTGTCCATCATGGGTTTGCCAAAGAGGTTCTCTCCTTGGCAGGGGACATCAATAAATTTGTCCTGAAGCCAGTGCTCGAGGTCGGATGACTGTAAACAAGCTTGGTGGCATGCACCGATGCCAGCAGCCGCTACTTGAGCCGCCGACTCGAACCCGTCATATGCTGCTCGAAACATGAATTTGGAGCATTCACTGACAGCTCTGGCCAGGTTCTTGAACCACTGCAAGGGTTCCTCAGAGAGAACAGCCGAGAACCCAGCAAGTTCCTTCGCCAGGTCTCTCAAGTACATGTCCATGTACAGCTGGTAGGCCTGGATGCGGCCGATGAGCATTGAGCCCTGGTAGCACTTTCTGCCGAGGTGTCCAGGGTATGGGCCTCCCTGCCCAGGGGCACCTAGGAGTGCAGCTTCTGGCTTTTCAGCCGACGCATGGCTGACTCAATCACCAAAGAGTTATGTGGTAGCTGTGACTTTTGGAAGCCCGGGCTCCGGTAGACTTGATACATCGAGCTGAGCCGTTTGCTCACCACCGGCACCGAAGCCGGTGCCTCTCACATTTGGAGCATCAGCCGTTCCAAGAAGGAAGGGATGGGCACCATGAGCAAGTCCCGTGGAGGGGCCTCATATTGGAGGATTTCTAACTCATCCACCCAAGGATTCTCCTATGACTCGGTCAGGAATGCCAGGGCCTTAGACATGTCCTTGACAAAATCAAGGAAGTCCATATCCTCAGACGGGGACTGCCGTTGAGGCTCTGAGATGGGAGAGTCAGATGGGACGTCGCTGTGGCGACGGGTATCGGGGGACTCCTCATCCTCCGTCTCCCACTTGGAGTAGTCGATAGAGATCTTGTAGGAGGGCTGCTCCGCAGGCTTCAGGGCCCCCGATGCCCTACGGCCAGTGCCCGGCAAGCTTGCCAGGGATGACCGCAGTCCCGTCAAGCGGGACTCGAAGCGCAACCTTGGCTGAGGATCGACTCGAGGCCTGAGGACCTAGAGGATCGGCTTGGCCTCCAGGGACATCTTGGACTTCGAGGGCCTGGTAGTCGGGGCAGATGAACCGGTCGTGCTGGACAATAGCGCCAGCTGCTGGTCCATGAAGGCAGACAAACTGCACTCCAGGGCCACCATTCTGGACTCCAGACCAGAAGGCTCCGCAGCCTTCAGCGTGGGCACCGAAGGACTCTGGCCCGACGCTGGCTCCTCCAAAGGGGAATCCTCAACGAGGATAGTGTCTGGGGACCGAGGCCGGTCCGCAGTCGGATCTTTCTGGAGGATCTTTGCCGGCTGCTCCTTCTCCGATGCCTCGGACAAACATCTCGGACTATGGGACCGGGCCTGGACAGCACCCGGCCGGTCAGAACTGTCCAAGGGTGCCGCCTTCAAGGGTTTCTTCTTCTTTCTGTATTCCCTTGAGGAAGACCCTCTTTCTGAGGACCCATGACGAGGCTCGGGTTCGGAAGCCTCTGCTCGAGATTTTGGGGCCTCAGACGAGGCTCTGGCCTTTGGAGGCACCGGGGACTCGGGGAAAAACGTAGCGTGCTGCTGCTGGCGGCTCTTGAGGGCCTTACTGGACATCCTCTTGCAGAGACTGCATGCTGCCGGGTTATGGTCTGGCCTGAGGCAGCGGAGACAGCAGTCGTGTGTGTTGATCAAAGACATAATTTTGGAGCACCGATCACACTTCTTAAAGCCACTGGTAACCATAAGGGAATAAAGTACCCTTGCGAGATCGAAGACTCTCCAGGCTGCCAGTGGGAGAAAAAAGGTGCAAAGACACCAGAAAAAGAAAAGAATGAAAAAACGCAAAAACGGACCGAACTCGACGCCGAGGCAACAAGGTCGCTAGGCAGAAAGAGTACTGGTGCGATACCGGAGATAAGTATGAAACCCGGAGAGAAAAATCAACTTTTTCCAGGGACAAACCAGACAAACGACTGAAGGGCTCCATGGAAAAAAAGGAGACTGAGCAAGATGGCATCCTTGGCGAGAAGGGGACCACACATGCATGGTGGCATCTCCCAAAGGCTTTCTTTGAAAGCTGGGGGGATGCTTCCATGAGGGCTCCAACAGTGCCGACGTCACCCATATGTGAGGACTGACTTCCTGCTTGTTCCTGGAGAAATATAGAATATGCCATTAGATAAGGACCATACAGCATATCCAGGTCTACATCAACTATTAAGCTCTTCAATTCCTTCCTCTCCCTCAGAGAATCTCAGTCTTGTCACATGCTTTCTTGAATTTAGATACTGTGCTCATCCTCACCTCGCCTGTGTTCAGCATTATGACAAGGGAGATAATGAATTAAGAGGATTGTGCTCACATATCTATCTTGCCATGGGCAAAGAAAAAAATGGGGACACCCCATTTGAAAAAATAGCTGGCAATGTAGTGAATGATAAAGGGCTTAGCTTATTTCTGTGAGAAAATATAGTTATAGCGCAATCAATTGTGGGCCAAGTCAAACACCAGTAACCAAAGTAGTGGACATGCTGTGAAGGATATGATAAAACTGTTATGCAACATTCAAAATCAAATGACATGCAGGTGAAAACATTGGCCCTCATATACTAGTGTGTGTAAGATGTATTAATACAATTTAGCACATGTGAAATAATGCAAGCTTCATTATTCATAAGGTCTATTAACTATGTGCTTTACTTGAATTAATGCTTATTGTTATACATTAATACACATTAGTAAATGAGAGCCTTAAATGAATAAATCAACTTACTACTGTATATTACAATACTTAGAGCAGATTACAGCATTGTAAAATATAAAAAATAAAACAGATCTTTAATATACCTTCTGCAGTGCCTTCTCAGGGGTGAACCCACATATACAGAGAGAGTTTGAAAACTGCCTCTTGTATCTTGCAGCCACCACCACTGATGTGATCAATGAAAGTATATGATGTTTGAATTCCTATTTCTGGTGAAAAACTGAAATGGTCCTAGTTGATACTGAAGATCTTTCCCCATACAAATCACTAGACACTGGAATTTATATGGCATGAGAGTTATTTACCAAGTTCTAACAGTATCTAAAACAAGACAGGTAGAGCCTGATTCTGGAAGGGGCACGTCCTGGCCACACGGATGGCCTTGTGCAGGATGGGCTCGTTTGGACCCGATTCTAAAACGTGTGAGCAAAATGTTCCCGTGGCTGTCAGAATCAGGCCCGAGGACAGCCTGGCGTGCCCCTCCTGCAGCCGCGGGGACATCCTCCCCGCGGCTCAATCTGCCCGCAGCCTCGGACCCTCGACTCCCCACCACCTGACTCCGATGGGGGCCGTTGGGGCCTGGATCAGGTGGTGGGGACTCAGCCTCAGTGTTCCAGTGATCCGGAGGGGGGCTCCTGGGCTCCAGGGGGGGTGCCGGCAAGGTTTGGAGGGGCGCCCCATTCTTATTCCACCTCATAGGTGAAATAAGCAGGGCGTCCCCCTGGAGACCCTGGATGTATGTGGCCATCTTAGAATCGGTCCTGTACGTCTGCAGATCGGTTCTGCCCATGTCCCGCCCACTCTCTGCCCCTGTTAGGCCTCCATCCCTTGCAGCACGCACAGCAGCTCTGTGCGTGCAGCGGGGGACGGAGGCATAATACTGGCAAGGTGGATAGCGGGGCCTTATTGTTTACTTTTCTGAGAGACTTGATGACACTATGCAAAAAGATTCTTTAAAACTACTTGACCTATTGTACTGTCTGATCTGGACAATAGTGTGATGTGAAAGTATGCAGCAAGGAACTAGTAGTTGCTCTGTAAATTAATTCAACTGAAATTTCCTTCAGATGACCTAATAAAACTGGCATGATTCAGATGTAAAATGCCGATTTGCGAGGAAGAGATGCGGGGGCAAGGAAGAGGCAGCACGGGAGCGGACAGTGGGCGGGCAGTGGGCGGTCGCCGGCCCTGGACGTACAGGGCCAATTCTGATGTCAGCCGTGGACGTCCAGGGCCGGCGAATTGGCCGGGGAAGTTATTCTACCTCCAAGGTGGAATAACTCCCCTGGGTGTTTTTTTTTGGTGGAGTCAGTGCACAGAAGGGGTTGGGAGGGTAAAGTTAATGCCCCGCGGCCCAACCCAGGCCTTAGGAGGCTGGATCGGGGGTCGGGCTGCGGGGAATTAACTTTGTTGGGCAACAGCCGGCATCGCGGCTTTTAAATGGAGCTGCAGTGCCATGGCAACAGGACGCCATGGTGCCATGGCTCCATTTAAAAGTCCTGGCTGAGTAAGCTATTGCTGTTCGTGCAGGCCAGGACTGAATCGCAGTCCCGGTCTGCAAGTACAGGCCTGCTCGTGATTCTGATCCCGCGGGGTGAGATGTGCCCCACGGAATCAGAATCGCAAATTCCTTTGTATGTCCATCCTGAGACAACTCCACTAGCTCCCACTCCTGAACTGCATCAAATATAAAATACTCCTACCTACCTTTAAAACTATCAACAATCAATCCTCCTCCTGCCTACAAACACTGCTAATCACAGCAAACCCCACCAGGACAAAAAGGCAAATCACAAAAAATATGCTGACCATCCCACATGAGAAAACCAGAAGAAGCCAATATAAATGCACAAGAGCATTCAAACTTTCTTCCCCGAGCCTCTGGAACTCACTACCCGGTAAAATCAGAAAAAGTAATAACTGCTCATCTTTCAGAAATATCTCAAGACCTACTTATTCACGGAACACTTTGGGCCCACTACATAATCCCCCCTCCCTCCCCTCCTGCTGTTCTCATCCCGCTCTATCTAAGCATATCACTGGCTAAATATATACAACCTACCATTTCTGTACATAAATTTGCATACTGTTTCCAGTGTAAGTTCAGAAAATGTATATAAGTTTCTACAATTGTACATAAGGTCATTCACTCTTTCAACGTAGCATTTGCATCTGTTGTTCTATGTGTACCAATTTGACTCGGAAAAAAGTGTTTTAAAAAAACACAAATAAATAAATGAAACATCCTTTGGTCACTCTCTTTAATTAAGACTATACATGTTTTGCTACTTCTTTATTAATTTTTATCTATGTATCTGTGGTCTTTTTAATGATGAACTGGTTTATTTTGTGCGTGGAATAGTCTCCCAGTGGAGGTAATAGAAAAGAGGACAGTATCTGAATTCAAGAAAGCATGAGACAAACACAGAGGATCTCTAAAAGAAAAAAGGGGACATGTCATGTTTCTATGTTTGTATTTAGTATTTTTTATCTTTTATCTTTAGTGTATTATATATTTCTTATTGTACATCTAATTGTTTTTATGTTCTTTACATTTTTTACATTTTTATCCTTCTTATTTGTGCTACATGCCTGTATATTATTATTTTTTAAATTCTCTATGTTTTTTGAGGTCATACCCCTAACAAAGCCCTTAGCCAAAACACAGCCCGTGTAGGGTACGACACAATGAAGGTTTGTTTTACCCACCTCGCTCCTGGTTGTGTGGCTTGTGGATTCATTTACAACATAGGAAACGCCAATGTAATTTCATGTCTTTTTTAACCCCAAATAACAGGAATTCCCCCCCCCCCAAATTCTGGATTTTCCCCCATCATCATCAGTGTGTACTATTATTTATCAATAGATGCACTACTGCATAATAGTGTCCAAATTACTGTACAAAAGGGCATACTATCGCACAATAGTGTGCACTATAAATGATACTATCCCAAAAGATAAATAATGGAAAAAAATAGAAATCCCATAAATGGAATGGGAAACTAAACAAAATGAAAATTTGTGGCCTGCATACTCCTATAAGAAATGTCAACTTAATGGACAAAGATTCCATTGATTCAAATACTGACTTCATCATCTGAATCAGGATTATGTTTAAATCCCAAGGAACTGGCAGGTTTTGTCTGGTGAAGCCTTTTATTGAAGTTTCATATTAAGAAGCATTTCAGAACTGGAGATATATTCTCGTAGAAGTTCAAAGGCCTTGCTGAGAAAAGTGAAAAGGGTAATGCATTAGAATGGCTGGTGAACATTGATGTTCCCTGTGAGAACAGAAACAGAATCTTTTCCACCTAAATCCATAAGATCTTGTTCTGGAAAGCTTTTTAAAAGGGAGGCTGAGAGGATGTGCTCAACATTCATGTCAAAAGTGTCAGGCCTTTGAAGTTGGGATGAAGAATTGTTTCTTGGTTTTGTATGATTAGCTCTATACATATATTTATGGTTATGTGCTTCTGCATAGATCTAGGAGAGATACCATTTTGTCTGGGCCAGCATGGTGTTATGAGAATTACTGAACCTCTGTACTGTTTGAACTTGAACCTAGCCTTAGTAAGTAAGAGAACTGGAGGACACACAAACATGAATTCCCACTACCATTGCAGAGCTAAAGCATCATAGATTTGAATTTTATTTATTTATTCATTCTTATATACCACATTTCCGAGGATCAGTGTGGTTTACAGGGAAAGCGTAGTTACTCATCTGTAATAGGTGATCTCTGGGAACAGCAAGAATTTAGTCGTCACATATGGGTGACGTTGATACTGACAGAGCCTGTGCGGGAACGTTCCCCAGCCTCAGGATAGGCTTCAAGAGGTCATGCATCCTTCATGGATGTCTGGTATCGTTAAGTACCGGGACGGAGGGTAGGAGCTGCACTTAAGTCTGAAAGAGGTGCTAGAGAACAGCTTGACCAAACATGGCATCCCGGCAGGAGTCCTTGTCCAAACAGTAATGAGTAGCAAAAAAAGATCAAGTTGCTGCTTTTCAGATTTCGTCAATGACTACAGAGCGCAGATTTGCCATCAGTGTGGCCATGGCACGAATATTATGGGCAGTGACATGACCCTCAAGGGATAGACTTGCTTTATCATAAGCAAAAGAGATGCAATCTGCTATCCATTTAGGGAGAGTATGTTTGGATACTGGCAACCTCAGGTGACTAGGGTCAAAGGAGATGAACAACTTAGATACAGTGCTCTCGAGTCTTTTGAAGTTAAAATGCTAAGGCACGTTTGCAGGCAAGAGTATGGAGGGTTGCCACTTCTCTAAAAGAATGTGGTCTAGGAAAAAAGACAAGAAGGCAAACTGACTGATTCAAAGGAAAAGGAGACACCACCTTCGGCATGAAGTGGGGGTGAGTTCTAAGTACGACCTTGTCATGGTGTAACCATGTGTAAGGTGGGTCTGCCACCAAAGCTTGAAGCTCACTAATGCGTCTAGCTGAAGTGAGGGCAATAAGGAAGATGACCTTCCATGTTAGAAACTTTAGTGAGGTCATGGCCTAGGCTTCAAAAGGCGGCCTGAAAAGTTGTCCTAGAATGACATGGACCGATATTGGTGACAAGGACCGATACTGTACCATAAATATGTAAATAGTTACCCTGGTTATCCAAGTTGAATCACCTGTTATTTGTAAATACGGTGTAGATCTCTGCCCGTATAAACGCGTTTGTTGCATGTAAACCACACTGATATCGAATAGCGCGGTATAAAAGAGACTGTAAATAAATAAATAAATATTGAGGTCCCATGCCACTGGTGGTAGTCTGATGGGAGGCTTGGTCAGCAAAAGGTCAGCAAAAGGTGCTACAAGCGGCTGTGAGGAAATAGGCTGTCCATCCAAGGGATGATGAGAGGCTACGATTGCACTAGGTGAACTCTTACTGAGTTGGTCTTGAGACCGGATGAGGACAGGTGGAGGAGATACTGGAGAAGCGCCTCCACTGGAGCTGAGAAGGGATTGATATCCTTCTGGGATCACCAGTGAGAAAATCTATGCCATTTGAAAGCATATGAATGTCTGGTGGATGGCTTTCTAGAGGCTAATAGGATCTCCTTTACCTCCTGAGTAAGGTTAAGATCTTTGCAATGCTATGCTTTCAGCAGCCATGCCATGAGGTGGAGAGACTGCGGATTGGGATGGAGCAGCATACCCTCCTCCTGAGAGAGGAGATCTGGATCAGATACGAGATCTAAGGGTTAAGTCTGAGATAGATGTAGCAGGAGAGGAAACCACCGTTGACACGGCCAGCGCAGGGCTATGAGTATCATGAAGCCCCTGTCTGCCTGGAGCTTGAAAGCATCTTGGGAATTAGGGAAATGGGAGGGAAGGCATCCAGGAGCCTCTGATCCCAGTGGAGGTGAAAAGCATCCACTTGCTGGTTACCCGATATGGGTGTCCTGGTGCAAAAGCAAGGAAGCTTGGCATTCTGCGGAGTGGCAAACAGATCTATCTCTGGAGTCCCCCAGGTCTGAAAGATGGATGCTGTCTCCTTGTGGAGAGACCATTCGTGGGGAAGAAGGATCTGGCTCAATTTGCCAAGACATTTTGCTCCCCTGGGGGATACACTGCTTGGAGGTTTATCTGATGAGCAATGGCAAAGGACCAGAGATGGAGAGCCTCCCTGCAGAGGGGCCAAGATCCTGTTCCTCTCTGCTTGTTCACATAGAACATGGCTACCTGATTTTCCGTCTGGACCAGGATCCTGTGGGATTGTAGATGCTCTTGAAACACCCTGAGGGCATTGAAGATAGCCCGAAGTTCAAGTAGATTTATCTGGAGTTGTGACTCCTGTTCTGTCCAGAGGCCCTGAGAGGAGAAAGTCCCTAGAAAGGCCCCCCCCCCCACCCAAGTCTGGAGGCATTCATCGTCAGGGTACATTGATGTGGAGGTATTTGAAAAGGTGACCCGACGAGGAGATTCTCTGGGGAACACCACCATTGAAGGAATGTGTCCAGAGGGGCAGAGACTCAGATCTTGTTGCTGAGATGGCATGAGGTCTGTTTCCACTGGGAGGCTAGAGCCCATTGGACTGTGCACATATGCAGACGGGCATATGGTACTATATCAGCCAACAGCCTGCACACCCTCATACAACCAGACACCAGCACACGTCCTAGAAGAAAACAAACACACAACCGAGTCAGCACCCCAAGTGAATTCAAACACACACGCAAGGACACAACAGACAAAGCACTCTCCATGGCTGCTCCAACAATATGGAACAAACTACCGGACGAGTTGAGGGCAACTACAGACCTCAATGACTTTAGAAAACAGCTAAAAACCATGCTGTTCATAGAACACTAAGGACACATCACATAACCTCAGAGAATGTATAACAGCACATGATACCGCCTAAACACTGTATGTATAGAAAATGTTTTTGCATCACTGTATATAGCCCATATTGTACATAGCTCAAACCACTCTAGCACACAATACAACACACATTGTACATAGCTCAAACCAATCTAGCACACAATACAACACACACTCAACTAAATATCACCCTCACTGCATGTTTAACACTCTCACTTTACCCGATTGTTTGCTGTGATACCACCTTGATTAATAAGATAAGGCGGTTTAGAAATACTGTTAAATAAATAAATAAATAAAATATGTATTGTTGAGGCCATATGACCTTGAAGCTGTAGCATTTCTCAGCAGTTAAGTGGTCTTTGAGACATACCTGAGATGCCATTTGAATGAGACAACAACAGAGGGGCTGGGGTAGAAATGCCCTTGTCTACTGAATGTTTAAGAGAGCTCCTATGAACTCTAATGTTTGAGGAAGAGCGAGATGGGATTTTGGAAGATTTATCACAAATCCCAGATGTTGCAGTACCTGCATGGTATGGGAGGGAGACAGTCAGACCTCCTAGGAGGTGCCTGCCTTTATGAACCAGTCATCTAAGTAAGGGAAGACAAATACTTATTTATTTATTTATTTAGACAGACTTGTATACCACGTTATCTTACAATCAAAGTGGTTACATAACATCACAATTGGGTTACATTTAACATTTGGGAGCTTTACAACATTTAACATGAGGGTGTTAACAACATTGATACAACACAATTTGAGGGTTACATTTATCCTAATGGTGTCGTGAGTTTAGATAGGTTGGTTAGGTATTATTTTGCAAGGGAGTTTATGTTGCATTCCCGCTCAGGTGTGAGCTGTTGTGTATCTGGCGGGGACTGTTGTCTATCTGCTCGTACGTTTCTGTGAAGAGCAGGGTTTTAAGGGCCTTACGGAAGTCTGTGATGTCCTCTAATTCCCTTAGGCATGTTGAGAGGGAGTTCCATAGTCTATCCCTAGAGATCTTAGAAATGCGGCTACGACCACCATGCGCTTTGTGAAGATTCATGGGGCAGAGGCGAGTCTGAAAGGAAGGAATTTGTATTGATAGTGTCTTCCCTGAAACATGAAGCGTAGATATTTCCTGTGTTCTGGATGAATGAGGATATGTGTGTATAATTCCTTTAAATCTAGAGAACAGAGCCAGTCCTGGCTCTGGAGTAGGAGGGTCCCTAGAGAGGCCATCTTGAACTTCTCGTCCTCTGCTCTGAAGTGATGAGATGCCACCTGTGAGCATAATGACAGAGTTTTTCGGCAATGTGGAGTGGGTGGGAGTTCTCCAGAGGCAGAGTGGCTATGTTCTATAGGAAAAAGTAAAAAAACAGGAGCAGATTGAGCCTGCGGAGCTGGTTCAGTCTTAGGAGCATATGGCTTCTTCTGTTGTTTGGGAGGCTGTTGCCTCTTCTGAGCACACTGAGGTTGGTATTGAGAAGCAGGGGTGTAAGAAGGGTAAAACTTCTTTTTAAAAAAGGTTTTCTTTGCAGCTGCTTTCTTCTTAAAAGGGTTGGCAGCAGTCCTAGAAAGCCTATTTAAAGTGGTATTCTCAGATTCTAACTCAGAAGCTTTATCCTTCCAGTCCTTGCTAAAAAGGTTTTCACCTGTGCAAGAAATATTACCCAGTTTATCTTGAACCTATTGTTCAAGATATGATGCAGTGTCAAATGCCAAGGCAATTTCCAAAAAGATGAGGACGCAGCCTTGTTGAGTGTTTTCTATACCCTTGATGAGTCTGTCATTTAAGTATATTATTAAGGTTTCCACTCCATGGTGATTGCGGAAACCGTGTTGTTGCCAGTCCAGGGGGGCATTTATATCAATGTGATTTTGAAGCTGATGGAGAACTACCTTTTCAATCATTTTCGTAATGAATGGCAAGCTGGAAATAGGTTTGAAAGACATTAGAGTCAAGTTTGGGGTTTTTTAGTATTGGTTGGATGTAATACCTGAAAAGCTGTTTTCAGGTATTTTGGGAAGTATCCTTGGATGAAGGAGGTTGCCTTTTTTCAAGCACAAGGTGAGTTATATTTTCAGGTACATAGATTATCCTGTATTCTGCTGGTGTCTGAAACAGAAAACTGGAAATTTCTGGTTGAGACTAAAGGTGTGGAGGCCAATTCAGATCTGGGCACTTCCAGCCCGTCCAGACGTCCAGAATCTGGACGGACTGGAATTGCACCCGATTCTGATACCAGAGGGGCTGCACATCCCCGTGGGATCAAATCAGGTGCATCCAGCCTGGATGGGCCGGTCGTGCCCCAATTCTGGGTCCCCAAACCTCCAGCCACTTATACGGTTAGCCCAGCCAGGCTCCTGCATGGAGCCGTGGTGTCGTTACATCCTGTTGCGATGGCACCGCGGCTCCATGCAGGAGCCAGAATCCCCGACAGACCCCGAAATGATTCTTTTCCTGCCACCCAACCCCTGATTGGGCCTGCCGTGGCCAGAGTTGGGCTGCGGGGAACCTCCTGCACCTCCTTACCTCCTTTTCCCTGCCCAGAGAGATCACTGATTGCCATCTAGGGAGGCTTATTCCACCTCTGAGGTAGAATAAGTCCCCCGTCCAAATGGCTAACCCCGGACATACAGGACTGACAACAGAATCGGCCCTGTACATCCAGGATAGGGGTCACGCATCTGGCCCGCTCCCTCCTGCCTCCATACAGAGCTCCCCGCACATCTCTGCTCTACATGGGGGGAGCTCTGTGGGTAAAATCAGTATCTTGGTATTTAGAAGGGATATACATCCAAACCGGACATATATCCCCACTAAACGTCGGTCAGAAGTTACCGCATAATGTTTATTGAAGGTGTTCACTACTTCTAGAAAGGTTTGGAGAGCAGCATGTTGTTTAAGGACAAATCATGCAGCTGTTGAATTTGTCCAATAAATAATTATAGTTACACGGCAATGACGGCTTTCAGAAAGGCTTTTATGGGATTACTGGATCCCATATTATTGTGGTTTCTTTACATAACAAGAGAGAATCAGTGCTCTCTTTGTTTGTTGATGAAGTACTTCATGACCAGTTTGCCTTGTAAGTAGGGAATAAAAGTCTTGAGAGCATTGTATACTGCTCTGAACTCCAGAAAATTTATACGAAGCAATGTATCTTTCCTTAACCAGACATCTTGAGGGTATCTGCTCTAACATGTGCTCCCTAACCTTTATTGGATGCATTTGTTGTCAGGACACACTGAAGTACAAGGTCATGAAAAGGAAGTTCTATCAGGAGGTTGAACTGCAAAGTCAACCAGTGAAGTGAGCAGAGGAGACAAGAACGGTTTATTTTCTGGGAAAGGAGATGAGAGAATTGATTGCACTGGAATTTAATCTGTGGTAAGTAAACTAATGGAAAGGCTGCTAAATAGAGGATAGTGAGGTTTCTGAAATCCAGTAGATTGCAGGATTCAAGGCTGCATGGTTTTACAAGAGGCAGGTCTTGTCAGACAAATCCCATTAGTTTCTTTGACTGGGTGATCAAAGGGTTGGATTGAGGGAGAGTTCTAGATGTGTTGTACTTATATTTCAGTAAAGCCTTTGACACTGTTCCGCAAAGGCGACTTATAAATAAATCGAATGCCCTAGGGATAGACTCAAGTGATTGACTGGACTAGAAATTGTTTGAGTGGGAGGCGACAAAGAGCACAGATAAATGGCGCTTACTCTGAGGAGAAAGATGTTGCCAGTGGTGTGCCACAAGGATCTGTCCTTGCTCCGATTCTTTTCAACATTTTTGTAAGTGATATTGCAGAAGGGCTATCGGGTAAAGTTTGCCTCTTTAGAATGATCCCAAAATCTGCAATAGAGTATACACCCAGGAAGGAGAAGATAACATGAGGAGGGATTTAGTGAAGTTTGAAGAATGGTCGAGAATTTGGCAGCTGATATTTAATGCTAAAAAATGCAGGGTCATACATTTGAGCTTCAAAAATCCATGGGAGCGTACAGTATAGGGGGCGAAGTGCCTCTGTCCACGAAAGAAAGTGCAGTTACTCACCTGTAACAGGTGATCTCTGGGAACAGCAGGAATCAGTCTTCAGATATGGCACTGACGGAGCCTGGAGTGGGAACACTCCCCAGCATCCAATTGGAATGCTATTGAGAGCATTCCTCTATGCATGCGTGGCTGCCTTCCAGCCTTCCCTCCTGGTCTCCTCAATCAGGTGTATAGCGGAGAATAAAAAATGTACCAGGAATGAGAAAAATTGGGAGAACTTGATGGGGAGATGGGTGGGTTGTAAAGACTGATTCTTGCTGTTCCCAGAGATCATATGTTACAGGTGAGTAACTACGCTATCTCCAAGAACAAGCAGGAAGTCAGTCTTCATATATGCGACTCCCTAACTCAAGACATCTAAGCAAGAGAAGCATCCCACTAAAGCCGGAGGTTGCAGCTGGGATCCAACAGACTCGGCTTGTTCAAAGCACTCCTCACGGGGTAATTGGATGGATGGTGGGCAAGTTGTCTAAATTTGTAAGAGGTTACACAGAACTCCAAATTGAGCATCAGCTCTGGAGTCTTTATCCAGACAATAGTTTGCTGTAAAGGTATGCAGAGAAGACCATGTTGCCGCTTGGCAGATACAGTATATTGCAAAAGTATTCATCCCCTCTGTGTTTGTTCTGTTTTGTCACATTAGAACCTGGAATTAAAATGGAGTTTTGGGGGTTAGCACCATGTGATATACATAACATGCCTATGACATTGAAGGTGCAAAATATCCTTTATTGTGACACAAACAATAATTAAGACAAAAAAAACTGAAAGCAGAAGTATGCATATGCATTCACCCCCCAAAGTCAATACGTTATAGAGCCACCTTTTGCTGCAATTACAGTTGCAAGTCTCTTGGGGTATGTCTCTATTAGCACAGCTAGCCACTGGGATTTTTACCCATTCCTTAAGGCAAAACTGCTCCAACTCCTTCAAGTTAGATGGGCTGCGTTTGTGTACAGCAATCTTCAAGTAATGACACAGATTCTCAATTGGGTTGAGGTCTGGGCTTTGACTAGGCCATTCCATGATATTTACATGTTTCCCTTTAAACAAGCTTTAGCAGTATGTTTAGGGTCATTGTCCTGCTGGAAGATTAACCTTCATCCCAGTCTCAAATCTATGGCAGACTGAAAAAGGTTTTCCTCAAAAATTGCTCCGCATTTAGTGCCATCCATCGTTCCTTCAATCCTGACCAGTTTTCTTGTCTCTGCCAATGAAAAACATCCCCACAGCATAAGAACATAAGAACATAAGATATGCCATACTGGGTCAGACCAAGGTCCATCAAGCTTTGATTATACAGCATATGAAGATAGACTTAAAGATCTTAATATGTACACCTTAGAGGAAAGACAGTATAGAGGTGATATGATTGAGACGTTTAAATACTTCAGTGGCATAAATGCACAGGGGGAGAGCCTCTTTCAATTGAAAGCAAGCTCTGCTACGAGAGGACATGGGATGAGGGTGAAAGGGGATAAATTCAGGAGTGATATGCGGAAATATTTCTTCACGGAAAGAGTGGTGGATCCGTGGAATAGTCTCCCAGTGGAGGTGGTAGAGATGAGGACAGTATTTGAATTCAAAGAAGCATGGGACAAACACAGAGGATCTCTAAAGGAAAAAAGGGGAATGTTGTAGTGGTTGATATGGAAGGACAGACTAGATAGGCCATGTGGTCTTTTTCTGTTGTCATGTTTCTATGTTTGATGTGTGTGAAGGGCCACTTTGTCATTATGAAAAGTGGTATAAGGCTCATAAGTTACCAAAGCTTGGAGTTCACTGATTCTGCAAGCTGAGATAACTGCTTGAGAAAGAGAAGCTTCCATGTGACAAACTTTAATGGAGCTGACCCCACTGGTTTGAAAGTATTGCACAAGAGTTGCGCAAGGACAACATTTAGATACAATGGGGTGGGAGGTGGATGTAAAGGTGGCTTGGTCAGGAGAAGACCCCGCATGAATCTGGCCACCAAGGGGTGCGCCAAGATAGGGTGGCTCCCTAGAGTATGGTGGGAGGCCGCAATAGCAGATAAATATACTCTCAGAGAACTTGTCTTAAAAGCAGAAGTAGACAAATGTAGCAGGTACTGAAGTAAGTCTGAAATGGGACAAGTGAAAGGATCCAGTGTTTTAAAAGAACACCTGATGGAGAACCTGCGCCTTTTAAAGATGTAAGAGCGTCTGGTTGAATCCTTTCTTGATGATAAAAGGACGTGCAACACGTCCTCTTGGAGACTTATGTGTGAGAGGACAAAGCGCTCAGCTTCCAGTCCATCAAGCGGAGTAGCTTGAGGTTGGGGTGCAAAAGGGTCTCTTGCTCCTGACAGAGAAGCATCGGTGAATAACCGAGCCAGAGGAGATGTGCTTGAGACAATTGAAGAAGCAGAGGGCATCATGGTTGTCTCGGCCAGTGGGGAGCAATGAGAATTATTTGTCCCTGTTTGGCCTGGAGTTTGAAGAGTGTCTTTGCTATGAGTGGAAGTGGAGGGAAAGCATTAAGGAGCTCTCGACTCCAGTGGATAGGGAAGGCATCTGATGATTCCCTGGGGGAGGGAAGGAATCCTTGAGCAGAACCGAGGTAGTTGGGCATTGAGGGGAGACGCAAAGAGGTCTGTTAGTGGAACCCTCCAGAGCTGGAACAAGCGTTGGGTTACTTGAGGATCCAGCATCCACTCGTGTGGATGTAGAATCCGGCTTAGCTCTGTTCTTTATTGTGTCTAAACGAGCTCCTTTAAACTTGAGGTCCTGGGTTGGCCTGAGATGTGATTTTGGATAATTTAGCACAAAATGCAACTCCTGAAGGACATAAATGGTTTGATTTAGGGCAGATTCAACTGCTAAAGCGAAGTCTGCCCTTAGTAGTCAGTTATCTAAGTAGGGGAACAGAAAGATTCCCAAAGTTCATAGGTAGGCCGCCACAACAACTAAGCACTTTGTGAATACCCTGGGCACTGAGGCGAGTCCGAAAGGGAGGACTTGGTACTGATAGCGGTTGCCTTGAAAAACAAACCCAAGGAACCTTTTGTAGTCTGGGTGAACGAGAATGTGTGTGTAGGCATCCTTTATATCCACCGAGCATAGCCAATCGTTCTGTTTGAGGTATGGCAGGAGGGTGCCTAGAGAAATCATCTTGAATTTTTCTTTGATGAGAAATTTGTGGAGATTTTGGGGATCTAGTATAGGCCTGTAACCTCCTGTCTTTTTTGGAATTAGGAAATATCTGGAGTAGAATCCCTGGCCCTGTTGGGCAGAAGGTACCTCCTTGAAGGCTCCTTGTTCTAGCAGGGAGAGGATCTCCTGATGGAGCAAGAAGGAGTGAAGGGGATCCAGGGTGGGCTGTCCCACAAAGTGAGTGGGAGGACAAGTCTGGAACTTTAGTTGTAGGCCCTGACTGACTAAATATAGGGTCCAGGGCTCGGAGGTGATACTGATCCAGTGGAGTGCAAATTGCACTAGCCTCCCTGGGATTCTGGATGGAGGAGGGAGAATGATGGGAGAAATGGCCTGCTCTTTTTGAAGGAGTCAAAAACTGAGGTTGTTAAGTAGATGGGGCAGGCTGTGGTTCAGAGACCTTGAGTTTCCTAATCTGCTTTTAGCCTGGTTATCTCTGCTGCTGTTGTGGGGCAGCATAACCAGCATAGGCCTGAGTTGGAGAGTAAAACTTCTTCTTCTTAGGAAAGAATGGCTTTTTGGTAGTAGCTTTCTTTTTAAAAGGGTCTGCAGTTTTCCTTGACAGCCTCTTCATAGTGAGGTTGTCCATTTCAATCTCTCCAGCCTTTTCCCTCCACCTCTGACCAAGAGATTTTCACCGTTACAGGGTATGTTTTTAAATTTATCCTGGACCCACTGCAAACTGAAGAAGATCTGCTGTTAGCTTCAAAAGCATCAAATGCAGCCCTTGTTAAGAATTGTGATGTATTCTGGGCATCGGTAACCAAGATCTGATGAGCCGCCTGTTTGTCAGGGGGTAACAAAGAGATGAGTTCTGATAAATCCCATGACACATCCTTGAAAAACATTCCCATGTATAGATGTATGAGTCAATTCTCGAGGTTAGCATGGTAGCCTGGAATGCTTTTCTCCCAAATGCATCTAGAGTCCTGGACTCTCTGCCAGAAGGCACTGAGGAGTGATTATTTTGACTTTTGATCCTCCTCAAGGTGAACTCCACAACCATGGAATGGTGGAAAAGTTGTGGCTTTTGGAAGGCTGGAGAGGGAGGAACTCTATATAGGGTATCAAGTCTTTTGCTCATCGCAGGGGTTGACATGGGGGCCTCCCGCATTGGAATCATCAAGTTCTTTAAGATGTTGTACACCGGGAGAGTGGCTGCCTCATTGGGTGCTGAAGGATAAGAACATAAGAATATAAGATATGCCATACTGGGTTAGACCAAGGTCCATCAAGCCCAGTATCCTGTTTCCAACAGTGGCCAATCTAGATCATAAGTACCCAGCAGTCTCCCCAAAAGACACAGGTTCCTCAATGCTTGTATTGGTCAAGCAATGATATTCTGGATCCCTTTTAATAATGGTTTATGGATCTTTCCTCCAGCAACACTAAAAGCTTTTACTACATCCTCCGATAACAAATTCCAGAGTTTGATTACACGTTGAATGAAAAAATATTTTCTCTTATTAGTCTTAAATAGGTTACCCTGTAGCTTCATTGCATGTCTCCTAGTCTTTTTATATTCTGATGACGTAAACAATCGATCTACGTTTACCCATTCCACTCCATTCATTAATTTATAGACCTCTATCATATCTCCCCTCAGCTGTCTCTTTTGCAGATTGAAGAGCCCTAACCTTTTTAGCCTCTCTTCACAGGAGTATCCTTCCATCCCCTTTACCATTTTGGTGGCTCTTCTCTGTACCTTTTCTAATAACGCTATATCCTTTTTAAGATACGGCGACCAGAACTGCACACAATATTCAAGGTGCGGTCGCACCATGGAACGATACAGAGACATTATAATATCCTTTGTTTATTTTCCATTCCTTTCCTTGTGATACCTAGTATTCTATTTGCCCTTGGTTCCATTTATTGCCACCAAATCATTGAGAGCTGCCGCCATGTCTTTAATGAAGTCTTGAAACGACATGTCCTCGGGCGCGGAACATCAACGTTCATAAGGGGGTATGGAATCCGACGGTACATCCCTGGGTGTATCGGACTTGATCGATTCCAACTCGGATGCATCCTCGGACTCGGAGTCCGGAAGGAAATCAAAATAATCTCTATGAGATGTTCGATACCTTCTCTGCTCTGGTACTTGTTGTTTGGATGTCGAGGGTATTGGGCCCGATGGAACCGAGGGTCTTGGCATTGGTTGCTCCGAGCTATGTGAAGCAGGGAATGCCTGCGGTAGAGTGCCGATGGCTGTGGTCACCGACGGTATCGGTGGAACTGGTACTGGTGCTGGCTGTGGAGCCTCCGCTGCTATTGGCGTAACAACTGCTAAGAGTATAGCGATGCTACGTTTGATAGTGATGACACAGTCATCCAATGATGATACCAGAGGAGGAGAGACTCCAGGCACAATGTGTGGGCCACAACTCCCGATGCCCGTATCGGGTGCTCCATCGAGGATAAGACCTCGGGGGCATCCCCAAACACCTATATGGCTTTGGAGGGTGATAACCCCCACCAAGGTTGTTTAGATGGACGGTCTGAATTGGACTGTGAAGAGTGGTGATGCTGATGCTGACGCTTAGGGGGATGTTTATTAAACTGTCTTAATGTTACCGGCGCTAGTGGCAGCGTTAACGTGAAGAATTCCATAAAAGGAAGTGGGCATTCCGGCATCAAGGCAACAATAGCTGGTTATCGCGCGATAGAGAGCACCTTGCCATCATCGTGCGATAGTGCGCATGCCGTGGCTCATTAGCGCGCGGTAACCTTAATTACGTAGCAGCACCGCAAACATAGCTAAAAAGGTGTAGCCCACTGGCTACTACAATGACTGTGGAGGCAGAGGTCATGAGTTTGATCCCACAGTGGTGTTCTTTAATAAGGCTGTCTGAGGGATTTCCTTTTAATTTAAATCAGTGCTGCCAGCAAAAACACCCTCACAGTGCCGTAACCTAAGATGCCTCATAAGGCGCCCTATAAGGTGCCCCATAGGGCACATTATAAAGTGCCCTGTCCACCAAGGCACCTTATAATGTGCCCTATAGGGCGCTTTATAGGGCGCCCTATGAGGAACCTTAGATTACGGCACTGTGAGGGTGTTTTTGCTGGAGGCACTGATTTAAATTAAAAGGAAATCCCTCAGACAGCCTTATTAAAGAACACCACTGCAGGATTGAACTCATGACCTCTTTCCCCACAGTCATTGTAATAACCAGTGGGCTACAGCTCTATAGCTTCTAACACAGCGCTGGATGGCTACAGAAAGACTGCAGGTCACCCCACAAACTGTCTGCTGTGGTTACCATGATAGGGTAAAGCCACCCGTACCCATGATGCACTGCACATGCAGATCAACAGTCTACATCTGATCACAAGATGGGGTATGCGCCTCCACAGCACCTCGGCCTGGTAGGGGGAACTGACCGTGTGTGTTACTGGCACAGAGTAGCCACAGTCTGTGATATTGTGCGGTTCCTGTGCGTACCCTGAGGGTGAGGTGGGGCGCCCAGCACTAGGTCTGCAGCACCTGGCTTAGCTGAGATAGGCAGTGCTGCAGGTCCCCATCAGTGCCAGTGTGTGACAGGTAGTCCCTGCAGACACACCTTTGTCCATCTGTATTTCCCAGTCACATCTAGCCCTTGTGGACTACGATGTACCCAGAATAGTACATATCCTGTGGGGTTGCCATGGTCAGATGTTATAAGAGAAGGGTGGTGTTTGGACTCAAAAGCGCATTATGTAGCACCACACAACCTGCCCTCTCTGGGACAGGATCTCTCACCAACAGATCCACATTCTATATCTCTGCAAGGGCAGCAGTAGAGGGGACCATCAACCCCAGTCCAGCTGGGGAATAGGCACTCTCAAGGGAAGTCACTGCAGATCTGTATGTATCACATAGGGCACTGGCAGTAGGCCTGGAAAAGCTCAACTGCCCCCCACCACAATATGACATTCACCAGCAGAGGGCACAATTAGTATCCACCCGCTGCACCTTGCAAGGTGTTCCAGCCATACACATGCTAACTGCAGGCAGTCTGCTAGCTAGTACATAGTGCATGTTCCTGGAGGAACTGTGTGCACCCGAAAGTGGGAAGTCAGTACACACACCAAGCAAGTATGTCAGTGTTTGGGCCTCAGAAAAGGGAACCCATAGATAACACTTGAGAGAAACACTGTATAAGCACTATGTGGGAACCTAGACATGCCATGGTCACTGCTCAGTCAGGGTGAGAGTGACCTCCCAGCATGACATGCTGTGGCCACCCTGTCCATGCAGATGGTGGTTGGGCACTACAATGTCCCAGCCATTGCTTTATGCCCTGTGCAGATGCATCCTGCCCAGACCGCCGTGTCCGGGCCATACCCACAATATCTTGCTCCTCATTATGCACATTGGCAGGCTAACACTGGAGACAGCATTGGGGGCTCAGTAAGATGTAGGCAGCCACAAAACATTGGATAGACATACACACACTCCCACACCTATTTCAGCATTGTGCAAAGATAGAGGTGGTTGGCAGCCCTGGCCGCCACACCAGTCCTGGGCACAGTTCAGGCATTGCTAAGGTATGCTTGTGCTAGTAATGGTAGCTGCTGCTCCGTGCAGGGCCCAACAGCCTGACTCTCCATGAGGCTTTGGATAGTGGAGCCTGTGGGTGTGGGTGTTTCTACCCCTGTTGGCCGATGCTCTAGGGCAGAGGTTCCCAACTCCGGTCCTGGTGGCCAAACACGATTCAGGTTTTCAGACTGTCCCTAATGATTATGCATGAGATACATTTGCATACAATGGGGGCACTGCATACTAATGCATCTCATGCAAATTTATCAGGGACAGCATGAAATCCTGAAGGGTGTTTGGCCCTCCAGGAATGCAGTTGGGAACCTCTGCTCTAGGGACCTAACATGTTTATGGTGTATGTGTACTGTAGGGTAAAATACAGCTGAGACTTGAACCTGTGACCTTCTGCCCCTGAACACACTGGCTATGTGTACTGCACCAAACTGTTACCACAGAGGCAGGTCATTCCCTGGGGATACCATTACTGTTCATCAGACAGACCTTGTCTGTTGCATTGCATGCCACCCACCAACAGGGCTTGGCCTTGGTGTGCTGTGGGAAGATGCCACTGCCCCCTCCACCACCAGCACCCCTCTGCCACCATGCTGACATGCCCTTATGCCAGTGGTGCTGGTGTTGCGCAGTCCCAGGCCATCCAGTGTGCCGGTAGGCGGCTGCCTATGGTGTGGGATCTGGGGTAGGGGTGCCTACATAGACATCCGCACTTCCCCCCGGCACCGCCTGTCAATGTTATGTGCCCTTTGGGGTACCTGCTGGGTAATGTCCCCTGGGACACTGTGGGACACACACTCGTGGGAATATTTGACCTTGGTCAGTTGCTGGCTTGCTGATTTGCAGTTTCTGCATTCCTATGTGCCACCTAGGCATCTGCCTAGTCCACCCTGTGCCCCAGATGCCCCACTGTATGTCCTGCCTGCAGCCCCCTGTACCCCATTTGCAGCCTCACCATAGTGCCCTTTCATACTTGGGCACTATGCTGTTGCTGCACATGTATCACTACTATCACTTTTCTTGGTTTCCCTGACTTTGCTGTACATTGCTGACTGAAATGATTTCTCTCTCCTGCAAATGTGCCTCTAACGCGAGGTTTTCACTGGCGTTAATTTTCAGACCTTCATTCCACAGCGTTAGTGTGCCTGGAGCCTCTCCCTGCCCACTCTCCGCCCATTGACCCCTTCTCTCTGCCCTCTGTGGAGCCTTACTCCACCCTCTGTGTGCCTTGACACCGCCGAAGACGTTATCGCGTGAAACCTCACGCTATCGCACGATAATGTTACTTTATCGCGCGATAACATTACGTATCACGCAGTAATGATACATATCGCGTGCTAACTGCGTCGCTGCAATGTTATCGCTGTTTAGTAAACATCCCCCTTAGTGTCAGAAGCCGATGCCAACCTGGAAGTCGATGACCTCGATGCCGACGCCAATGTCTTCTTCCTCTTAAGCACTGGTGACTCCAAGTGATGCTTTTCCTTTGCCGATAAGGATTTAGATGCATGGAAAGACTTTGACGGAGTTGATGACCCCGAGGACTGCACCAAAGGACCTGAGTCTGTAGGAAACAGCTTAGCCTTCTGTTTATCCCAGTTCTTCCATACCCTGGAAGTCATGTGGCGACAGGAAAGGGAGGAATCGACGTCGTGGTCTGGGCCAAAACACTTGAGGCACCAAGAATGCTCATCAGTGATAGAAACTGTACTGAACCACTTCGAGGTTTCTCCATTTCTGAAAATAATATGGAGGCAAAATTGCACCGGGCAATGGTGCCCAAAGAGGCCATAGGCCTCAACGGAAAAATAGTGAAAAAATAAAAATAAAAGAAAATTAGGTAAAAAAAGCAAGGGGAATCAGAATCGTCAGGTAGTTGAGTCAGTCAACGGGAAGGAAACCAGAGTACTTAAACGGTACTTTTGAAGAAATTTTTGAAGTCTCTAGATGAGGCTGACAGGGACGGGGTCCCGATGGCTTCATGGAAAAAAGACGACTGAGGAGACCAGGAGGGAAGGCAGCCATGCATGTGTGGAGGAACATTCCCAAAAGCATTCCTATTGGATGCTGGGGAATGACCCCGTGCCGGCTCCATCGGTGCCAACGTCACCCATATATGAAAACTGACTTCCTGCTTATTCCTGGAGATGAGTGGGACCTAGGGATGGTTGTTTCTGATGATCTTAAGGTGGCTAAACAAGGAGAAAAGACAACCCCGACTCTAAGAAACCAACCCCTTTCCCCTACTAAAGACTCCCACACAACATAACGCCCAAATCCCACGCACTCACTTGTCAGTCCTAAAGCAACCTACGTACTTTCAGATCAAGTAACAACAATTATGCCATATCTTTATGTATATAGTTCCTTGTACTCCTCAATCATTCTGTTACATGTCAATATGTAAATAGTTTCCCATGTTCTCCAAGTTTCATTCCTTGTTATAATGTAATTTCAATCAGTCTTCTCTGATCCGAAAACTCTTTGTTAAATGTAAACCGCACTGATAACAAATAGTGCGGTATATAAGAATTGTTAAATAAATAAATAAACGGTGAAAGCCAGAAGGATGATTGACTGCACAGGGAGAGGAATGGCCAGCAGGAAAAATAGAAATTACACTTACCTGGTAATTGTTGTTCCTTGAGGAGCTCCAGTTCAGTCCTCCACCTCTGGGTAGTGTACCTCCTCCTGCAGCTTGGAGACTGGGCATGTCAAAATCATGACATCACTGGATGTAGCCTGCTGGTCTCTCCCATCAGCCCCAGTGAACTATTGACAAAGCAGACTCAAAGGAGCAACAAATAAGTAGCTATAATATCTAATTACAACTGCATAATCAACATTAACTGTTAACTAACTCAAAACTATCACTCCTTCAAGAAAAAAGGAGCTTGTACTTGCCCTTTCCCTGCCCCACCCCCTGAGTAGAGTAAGTGAGAAGGAAGGCAAAGAAGGTCAAATATACAGAATCACAGCGATCCTGGCACTCTTAAAGCTTTGTCACTAGAAGAAACTGGTGATCCTCCCCAAACCGAAAAAAACACCCTCTGAACTGGTCACCCCCGGGCGGGAATGAGGACTGAACTGGAGTTCCTCAAGGAACAACAATTACCAGATAAGTGTAATTTCTATTTCCTTATCGTTCCTTCAGTTCAGTCCTCCACATCTAGGATGTATCAGAGCAGTAATCATTGGGAGGTACCTGTCCACCCAGATCGCAACACTGCTGATCCGAAACAGGCATCATTCGCTGCCAGAACATCTAGGCGGTAGTGCCTACTGAATGTATGAAGAGATGACCAAGTGGCCGCTCTGCAAATCTCCACTGGTGGAATCAGAGTGCTCCGCCCATGATGTTGCTTGTGCTCTAGTAGAGTGAGCTTGTAACCCCGTAGGAACCTGACGACCTTGCAAAATATATGCTGACACAATTGCTTCCCGGATCCATATGGAAATAGATGCTTTAGCCGCAGCTTCCCCTTTACGGGGTCCCCCGAAAAAAATGAATAGGCGTACCAACTTGCAAAAGGACTCTGAGACCTCTAAATATTGCCGCAACACTCTCTTTATGTCCAAGCGGCATAGAGTACGGTCCGAGACGCTCCCCTCTACGGATCCCAATACCGGCAAAGAAACCGCTTGATTCAAGTGAAACGGAGAAACTACTTTAGGCAAAAACGACGGAACTGGCCGCAACACTACCTTTTCCCTAGAAAATGACAAAAATGGTTCCAGACAGGACAACACCTGCAACTCAGACACTCGCCTTGCTGAGCATATGGCCACCAAAAACACAGTTTTCAAAGTTAAATCCTTCACTGATGCCTGGCGCAAGGGCTCAAATGGTTTCTTGGTTAAAGCCCCCAACACCAGATTGAGATCCCACGGCGGCACCAATATTCTGCGAGCAGGCCGAAGCCTAGACACCGCTTTAAGGAAACGCAACACATCGCCGTGAGAACCCAGTGCTACTCCTTGAACCTTACCTCTATAGCTGGACAGAGCTGCTAGCTGGACTCTTAAAGAACTAGCTGGCAGACCCTTATCAAAGCCATCTTGTAGGAAGCTTAACACGATGGGGACAGATACCGTAGCAATGTGAACCTGATGCCGGGAAAACCAGTCCTCAAATATACACCATATATGCACATAAGCAAGGGATGTGGACTTCTTTCTGGCTCGAAGTAAGGTCGCGATGACCGCTCCAGAGTAACCTTTTTTCCTAACCTCGCCCTTTCAATGGCCAAACTGTAAGTGAGAACCGATCCACCTGAGGCATTTGAAGCGGTCCCTGAAGCAACAGATTCTCTGTTGTGGGCAATCTCCAAGGATCCCCTTCAAGCAGTTGGACTAGATCGGCATACCATGGGCGGCATACCATGGGCGTCTCGGCCAATCTGGAGCCACCAACAGCACTCTTCTTCGAAGGGCCTTGATGCGCTGAACAATACGCCTTATGAGTGCCCACAGGGGAAAACATAGAGGAGACCTGACGATGGCCAAGGTTGAATCAGGGCGTCGATCCCCTCTGACATCGTCTCTCAGCGCCTGCTGTAGAAGCGATTCGTCTTTGCTGACTGGAAGGTCACCATGAGGTCCATAATCGGTGGTCCCCATCTGCGGACTATTTGAGCAAACACTGCTGGATGGAGCTCCCATTCTACGGCATCCACATGGACCCTGCTGAGGAAATCTGCCGTCACATTGTCCTTTCCTGCAATGTGCGCCACCGAGATCACTTGTAGCCGGGGTTCTACCCAATCGAACAACGCCTCTGCTTCCTCTTCCATAGCCACGCATCCCGTTCCGCCTTGCTGATTGATGTAGGCCACTGTCGCGGAATTGTCCGAAAGCACTCGCACCGCCCGGTCCTTCTCCACGGTCTCGAACGCCTGTAGCGCTAGAAAAACCGCTCGCAGCTCAAGACGGTTGATCAACCATTGGGCCTCTTGAACTGTCCAGGCACCTTGCACGAATAGATCTCCGCAATGTGCCCCCCAACCTGCGAGACTGGCGTCTGTCAGCAATGGAAGCCACTGCGGTTGCTCCAGGGGTAGTCCCGCCTCCAGATTCCTCGGACAAATCCACCACTGAAGGGACCTCCTGACCCGAAGGGGACAGGGAAGGAGTTCTTCAACGAATTGTTCTGGTGAGACCAAAGGCGGAGCAGTGCCCTCTGCAGTGGTCGCATGTGAAACCTGGCCCAGGGAACCACCTCCAGGGTTGCCGCCATTGTTCCTAGCACACGAAGGTAGCTCCAAGCTGATGGTGCCGGGGTGGACCTGAACTTGCGTACTAGTTGTCGAAGTGCTTGAGCTCGCCGAACCGGCAAAAACACAGCTCCTTTCCGTGTGTCCAAGCATACCCCCAGGTATTCTAGATCCTGGGGATGAACCAACTGACTCTTGGACGGAATGATCACTCAGCCGAGACTCTGCATAAACTTCACTACTTTGTCCGTAACCTGAACGCTCTTTGCCTCGGACTTCGCCCGAATCAACCAGTCGTCGAGTAAGGGTGAACCAAAATGCCTTCCTTTTGCAACGCTGCCGCCAACACCATCATGATCTTGCTAAAGGTGCGCAGGGCCATCACCAGGCCAAAAGGCAATGCTTGGAACTGGTAATGTCCCCAAGGGAAGGCAAACCTCAGGAACCTTCGATGAGCTGCCCTGATGGGGATGTGTAAATACGCTTCCGTGAGATCTAGGGAAGGCAAAAACGCCTCTTGGTGAACCGCCACAATGACCGAACGTAAGGTTTCCATTCACAAATGGGGAACATTTGCACAGCAACAACATCAAATAGGGCTTTCAAATTCTGTGCCCCTAGACTCTGGAACGCTTTACCCTCAAGCATCAGAACCACCACTAACCTACTTCAGTTCAGAAAAGCCCTCAAACACTACCTCTTCCTCAAATACTTCCCAGAGAACACGGAATCACATACACTGAATACTTGTAACTATACCAACACACCTATTAGACCAAGGAGCACCCCTAGCTAGGTGTCCTGTATATAGTTTCTCATGTCATAGCTACTCTTTGACTCCAGTATGTAAATAGTTTCCCCTGTTACCCAAGTTTTTCTGAACTGTTATTTGTAACACAGAACTATGTACACGTTCTGATTTTTCTGTTCCATGTAAACCGCGCTGATGTCGAATAGTGCAGTATATAAAAAACAGTAAATAAATAAATAAATAAACTCGAAGGCAGCGATTTACCCCTTTGAGGTCCAAGATAGGCCTGAGGGACCCGTCTTTCTTTGGCACCATGAAATAAATAGAGTAATGGCCTATGCCATAATCTGTTGTCGGAACCGGTGCTACTGCTCCCATCTGCAGCAGGCGATCCAGCGTTTGTCGTACTGCTAGCGTTTTCTGCCAACATTTGCAGGGCGAAAGCACGAACGAATCCAGAACTGGACGTGCCAATTCTAGAGAATATCCTTCTCGAATTATCTCCAGCACCCACTGGTCGGACGTTATTTGGGCCCAGGCAGGAAAGAACTCCCGAAGTCATCCTCCTATCGGTTGACTTCCTACCTGGACCCGCCTCGCTTCATTGTTGTTTTCGATTCTACGCTGCGGAGGCCGTCACGAAACCTCTGTCTGCTTCACGAAACCCACAAAACCCCTGGGCTCTAGAAGCAAACCTTCCTCTTTGGAAACTTCCTAAGCGAGAACTACGAAATCTCCTGAAATCTCTAAATTTGCCCCGAGAGGCCAGCATGGACTTCCCCTTTTTAGGCTTACCTTCTGGGAGCCTACCGCCTTTGGACTCCCCTAAGTCCTTAACCAATTTGTCTAGATATTCCCCAAACAACAGCCTGCCTTTAAAGGGAAGTTTACTGAGGTGCGACTTAGAGGAGCCGTCAGCCGCCCAATTCCTTAACCACAGGGACCGCCGTGTGGCTACCAATGACACCATACTATTCGCTAATGCTCTGATCAAATCATAGTGTACATCTGCCAAATATGCTGACCCGGATTCGAGCCATGTCACCTCCATCAAATTCTCCTGCTCAAATTGATTAGCCTGTCTTAAGTGCTGGGACCATCGAAGACATGCTCTCGCCACCCAGGCTCCACAGATGGAAGCTTGCAAGGATAAGGCATTAGCCTCGAAGGCTTGTTTCAATAATCCATCCACTTTCCTGTCTTGTGCATCTTTCAAGGCCGCTCTACCTTCCACCGGGATAGTTGTCTTCTTTGTAACCGCTGACACTGCCGCATCAATCCACAGTGAACGAAACTTTTCTTTGTCCTTGTCCGCCAAGGGATAGAGTCTATTCATCGTCCTGACCCCCTTTAGTCCTGCTTCAGGCTGATCCCATTCATCTTGGATCATCCGGTCCACCACACAGTGAACTGGGAACACCATCTGAGATTGCCTCACCGCCTGAATGATAGGGTCTTCTAAATTCTCTTCCTCTGCTGGCTGTGCCATAGCGAGATTGAACATCTGAAGCGATTCCGTGATGAGAGCCATAAGCTCGTCCTTACGGAATACCCAAATGATTTTCGCTTGATCCTCCGGTTCCGGTATTTCCCCTTCTTCCAGGTCCTCCATTCCTGACTCGAGTTCTTACTCGGTTTCCTCTGTCTCCTGCCACTCCATATCCGAAGTCGAGGGGTCAAGAGGCTGAGCCCATTTAGAGGGTCTCGGGGAAATGCCACTAACCTCTTATAACCTGGGCTGTTGCATTGCAGTCGCAATCGGCAAGGGCTCAGGAATCTTCCCCTGACGCCGCAAACAGAAGGCTTGATGCATGATTAAAACAAAGTCCGGAGAAAAATCTCCAAGAGGCGCCCCCGATATCATTGTCGTAGGCGCACTAGATGTGCCTGCTGGGGTCTCCGGGCAGGGTACTGGCGGGGCACCCATCAGGGATTCTCTCTCGACTCCCGGCAACGGACCATGAGGATTTTGGACTACATTTCCCTCCACCTGCTGTTCCACACAGGTAGAAACTGTCACGCAGCCCCGGCAAATTCTGGTGTCAGAGACAGTACCTCTGCGAGTGCCGTAGACAACACACTGTGGGCGAGATGACATGAGCTATGTCACCCAGCAACTCTTAGCCAGAAAGGTAGGGAAATTGAAACTCCCGTTGCCCCTTTTAGGCACCCCGTTTTTTGTTTTTTTTTCAACTGAAAACTAGCAAAAGACAGAACTAGCTAGCAATAACCCTTAAAGTGACCCTTAAAGTGACCAAGGAGCCTCTGACATTATAGAAACAAATTGAATCGGTTCCGTGCCATGTAGTGCCCTCCACAGCGCGGGCCGCCTCACTCTCAATGCCACGCGACTTCCAGAGAGCGGGAAAAATGGCCGCGACCGCCGGCGGAACTCTTTTGGCGCCAAAAAGGCCGGGGAGATCGGAGAAGACTCAGCGCCCCACTGCGCGGCCCCGAAGTACTGCCTTGTTCCCCGGAAAGATGAAACAAGCGTGGCTTACCTCCGAAGCACAGCCCTACAAGCCGCGACGTCGCTCAGCTCTGCTGCAAGTGACGTTTGTGACGAGAACTGCTTCGCCAGCTGAAACTGCACTGCTTAACCCCCCTGCCATGAAGCGGGCCCGGAAGACACTAAAGTGAACGCGAGTGTTCTCGTGTCCGACAGAGTTCTCCCCCGTACAGTCCAGGGGAAGAGATCTGTGAGCCTACTGTCCCGGTAAGAAGAGGAGAGAGAGGGAGACAGGCAGAAAAAAACTGAAGCCGGCTTTTTTTTTTTTAAAGAGATTGCCCTCAGGAATCAAAAAGAATTAAGATAAAGGGACCAAACAAATTTGAAAAGGCTAAGCCCTAACTAGCTCGCTCCTTATCTGTTCCTCAAGCGAATCCAGCACCTAGGCTCACTATGTCCTCCTACTGCATGGAGACTGGACACACTGGGGCTGATGGGAGAGACCAGCAGGCTACATCCAGTGATGTCACGATTTTGACATGCCCAGTCTCCAAGCTGCATGAGGAGGTACACTACCTAGAGGTGGAGGACTGAACTGGAGGAACGATAAGGAAAAGGGGGTGATAGTGCCTCTGTATAAGTCTTTGATGAGACCTAATTTAGAGTATTGTGTGCAATTCTGGAAACCATGCTTTCTAAAGGATATAAGCAGAATGGAGTCAGTGCAGAAGGTGGCTACCAAAATGGTCAGTCGGCATCACCATAAGGTATATGGGGACAGACTTAAAGATCTCAATATGCATACTTCAGAAGAAAGATGGGAGAGGGAAGATATGATAGAGACATTTAAATACCCCCACGGCATAAATGCACACAAGGAGAGCCCCTTTCAAATGAAGCTCTGCAACGAGGGAGCGTAGGATTAAGGTGAAAAGAGAGACTCAGGAGTAATTTGCAGAAATATTTTTTTACAGAAAGAGTGATAAATGCATGGAATAGTCTCCCAGAGGAGGTAGTAGACAAAAACTGTATCAGAATTTAAGAAAGCATGGGACAAACACAGAGGATCTCTAAAGAAAACAAGAAACAGTAGAGCTTAGTGGTTCGTATGGAAGGGCAGACTAGATAGGCTGTATGGTCTTTATCTGCCGTTACGTTTCTATGTGCTCTATTAGAGCAGTGGGCTACAACCAGGTAAGCCAAGGTTCAAATCCTACTGATTCTCCTTGCGGCCTTCAGCAAATCATGCAACCTTCTGCTGCTTCAGATACAAACTTAGATTGTAACCTCTTTGGGAATAAGGAAACATCTACTGTATCTTAATATAACTTACCTTGAGCTAAGTATAAACAAATAAAATTATAAAAAGGAAAACATAGCAGAGCCATAACAGGACAAAGAATCTCAACCTAACTAGTAGAACACTTGAGGTCATATATTAAGTAGAGGAAAGAAAAGGAACATACAACTGCTTTGTTCAAAAAGGACATATCTAGACCCAATGTAAAAGCAGCTCTACCTGCACCATTTTAGTAATGAAATAAAAACAGCTTCCTCTTCTTTTTGAGTAGCCTAAGCAACATCTGGAAACATATGTATTTTTCCATTCCAGAAACAAAACATCTCTTACCTTAAAAATAAATTCACTAATGCATTGCTGTCGGTATCTAAAGCAAATTGAATCAACTAAGGGCATTTTTTACTGCATATCCAACTTTCATGTCAGGGAGCAATGAGCACAGATGAGAGGAGGTACTTTGACTTCTGGTCTGAAAACTATTCACAGAACCTTGTTTGTAGCCGTTTTTCAAAGACCAGCATGCTAAGAGCTAATGTTGTCTTTCAAAAAGCAAAATGAATCAGCCACATGGCTGCTGGAGAAAGTTGGTGTCTCAGAGCTCAAACTACTAGAATCAGTTTGTTAGCATGTGCGCCCTTGTACCTCAGATTTTCATTTTCTGCTCTGAAGCTCTCTCATTTCTTTGGTCTATGCTTTTTTATAGCCAAAAAAAATGCTCTTCTTTTTTCCTTTTTTCCTCTTCTAATCCAAAACCAAAAATTACAAAACAAGCCCCTTCAAAATTTTCTTCTTTTTAAACAAACATTGTGTTTGACTTTGCTGCCTGACTTTTTAGCATGTTTAAGAAAAAGCTGGGATTAAAGAAATGTCCAACATGCAACAGGAAGAAGGACCTGAAACATGGCCATACACAGTAACATAGTTTATCACGGCAGATGAAGACCAGTATGGTTACTCCATGCAGATCACCCCCCTCTATGCCTTTGCTTAGGATTTACCCACCGCTCTGTGCAGGTCACCCCTCTCTATTTGTTGATGTATAAGAAATAGTTCAACTTATTTTGATTCTGTATTCTTTCTATAAAGGGATCCACTGTCTCTGACCCATGCCATTTTGAATTCCGTCATTGTATTTGCCCCTTCCACTTGGAGGGCATTCCAAGCATCCACCACCCTTTGAGTGAAAAAGTATTTTCTGACGTTGCTTTTAAGTTTACCTCCTTGCAGCTTCATTTTATGCACTCTATGAATTCTGTCTCTGTTGTCTCAGACCAGTTCAAGAAAACTGCTGATGTTGTAGCAGAATATTACTACTCAATCCACAGGTATAAACTCATGGAACATTTGATAATATGGGCATCTATCGACCCTATTGCATACTATTTTACCTTTAAGAGAGTGAGATGTATTCTTTGTATATAGTAGCCTGCAGAGCCTAGTCGTAAAGAAGACAGACTACAGGCCCCGTTTACTAACACTTAGCTGGAACTATCTGCTACACAATCCATAGGAATAAAGTGGGCCATGCGGCAGATAGCTTGAGCCAAGTGTTAGTAAAAGGGGCCCTAAGTCTCAGGCTAAATGGAAGACAATGATATTATAAAGCCCACTCAGCCTAAAGCAGAATCTGAGTTGGCATGGTGCCAGGATCCCAATGCCATACTTCATCACCAAAAGTAAGGCACAAAGGATCTACGCTGTGATATGACCATTGGTAGTTAAGAGTAATTGGATGATATTGATCAGGAACCAGTAAGTGAAGAATCTCGGCACGGAAGTCTTAGGGACTAAGAGCCTGATCCAGGAAGGCATGGGACGGCCAGCCCCACTATCCGCCTTCACCGTGTGCTGCCTCCTGGCCCCCCTGCACACACAGAACCATTGTGCGTGCTGTGGAGATGGGGGTGGCACAGGGGCAGAGAGAGGATGGAGTGTGGGCAGGACTGTCCCCCGGATGTACTGGGCCAATTCTAGTCATGGCCGTGTACGTCCAGGGATAGCCAGGGGGACAGAGGTGGAATAAGCACTGACCACCCCTCTGGATAGGCCGGCCAGCCCCCCCAGTAGTAACAGCAGCGAGCAGGGTGAGTCCCTGCCGCCTGATCCGTGCCCCGGCTGCCCTCGTTGGGGTCAGGCGGCAAGGAAAAAGGGCACTCCAAGGCAGCAAGCAGGTTGTGCTGCGGGAAGAACGTCCCAGCGGTGATGCAGGAGCATGCCAGGCCATCTCCCAGGAACCGATCCTAAACACATGGGGCCTTCTTGCTCCTGCGAAGCAGAATTGGGTCCTAACAGGCCTGTCCTGGTCGGGCCATCCAGATGGCCTGGACGTTCCCCTTCTAGGATTGGGCTCCACAGGTTTTAGTGTGTGTTAATAAAGCCAACGTGTGTTAAGTGCCCTCAGCCCTTTAATATCTATTGGCACAATGACACTTAACGCACGTTAACCTTTAATAAAACAGCCCCTTAGCGTAGAATCCATTCAGTGCAGAGAAGTCAGTGCAGTACATCAGTATGGAGAATCTCCATGTCCAGATTCTCAAGGCCAAAAAGATCAGCAAAGAACAACTTGCACTAAATAAAACAGATTACAGATAAGAATATAAGGTGATTTGTATAGGAAACCCACTATGTCCAAAGGCACTTGGATAATCAGCCACAGCTCTTCAAATGCCCTCTCATCCAGAGACTAGTTTCTCACTGACAAAAAGGACAGAGAACCTCTTCTACTCAATCAACCTCAACAAAGGTTTTGGTCATAGAAGCTGATGAACTTTACTTAAAAATGTAATAACATGCTTCACCAAAATAGCCCAAAGCATGTAATAATCAATAATATAAACTAGATTAAAATAATCCCAACCCGTCCTCTCCTTCCTCCCCTCAAACCCCAATCCTACCTATACCCTAATCTTTAATCCTAAACCTTCCCAGCCAAATTGTAAACCTACTCATTAATCTCATCCTCTCCAACCAAATGATGCAACCATCACCAGTATTTTTATCTCAGTGTGAAACTTCAGCTGCTCAAACTAAGGTAGCTATATTGTTCCAGGAATTCATCTGTTTCTACCAAAATTAGGAGCAACAGTCTAGACACTGACTTTCTTCTCAGAGTTCTACATACCTCATCTCAGGTTGCTCTAGCCCTAAGAATCCAGGAACTTCCAGCATGTTTAGACTTACCCTTGTTCTTGATCAGCTATTCAGATGCTGTTGATGTGATAGTCTTGTTTTTAGACAGACTTTAGAGAATATAGAAGACTATATTAATGTGTTTAATGCACACTAAGGGAGTCATTTTAAAAGTCTTACTCATGATTTGAATGGCGGAATTCAAAATCACAAGCAACACTCCCCAGATCACACTTGTACCATGGTCTGACCACTATCTCATCACCTTCATCACATCCAATCAGCCAATTACCACTACAGATGATACACACCCAATAAGATGATTCAGACCATTTAATAAGGACAACTTTCTCAAACAAGTCCTACCGAACATACAATCAGGGCACTCCAACCCCGATACATTAACCAACAATTAGAACAATGTAATAGCTACAGCAGCACAATCAACAACCCCCAAGGGAAAAATGAGAAACCAGCAAAAACACACTGGTTCACTCCCACCTTACGGAATCTAAAAATACAACTTAGAAGAATTGCGAGAAAGTGGAGGAAAACCAAACTGGAACCAGACAGAACAATATATATCAATGCACTTAACAACTACCACACCGAAATTGATAACACATGAACAGACTACCACGCAAAGCTCCTAAACACATCTCTTAACATGTGAGCTTTTTGACATCATCAAACAGCTAACCAAAGCCCCTAACCATACCAGGCAACTCCCAAACCTTCCCCACAACAGCTTTCTGCACAATATAAACAACTCCACCCAAACCCCAATATCCCACCCAAACCAACAAGGAACTGGCACAATGCCACCCCCAATAACACATGGAGCACATTTGAAACAATCAGGGTCAAAAGCATCATAGCAACTCTCAACACCATCACCTCTCCCCTCGATCCCTGTCCGGTCAGCTGGATCAAGATGACAAAGCAGGAGCTAAGCTCAGCACTAGCCACCATTGCATATGAATGTCTCAAACATGGTCAGATGCCTACTCACCTCAAAATGTCCATCATCTGCTCCACCTTTAAGAAGACTGAACTTAACCCATTGGATCCTACCTCCTTCAAACCAGCAGTGAGCCTCCAATTTGCCACCGAAGTCATCGAGAAGACAGTACAGCAGCAACTACAGAACCACATTTATTTATTTTATTTACTTACATTCTCTTATATACCACACTATTCTGCATCAGTGTGGTTTACATTGAACAAACTGAAATTACATTGAACAGGGCATTACAACTTGGAGATAACTATTTTACAGGGAACATGGGCTATGGAGGGTTAAGTGGCTTGCCCAAGACCACAAGGAGCACCTGTGGGACTAGAAACCCTAGTCCTTCCGGCCCAAGGTTGCTGTCCTCTAGTGGGATTTGAACCCCCAACCTTCCAGCCTGAAGTACCTTGCCCCAACCACTAGGCCACTCCTCCACTCAAACCACATGGACAGGAACAACCTACTTGACCCAAAACAATATGGCTTCTGACCATTGCATGCAGTCAAAACACTCATGATCTCATTAATAAGTACACTAATCAAGGAAATACAAACCAAACAAACCGGATACATATTCATCCTTCTAGATAATATCAGCAGCATTTGAGACCATATCACACAGCATCCTCCTCCACCAACTACAAGAAGCCGGCATGCAGGAGAAGGTTTTTCAATGGTTCCAGTCCTACCTGACAGACAGGTATCAGCTAATTCAAACAAGCTCCAGCAACTCCATCCCCTACCGCCAGACTCAAGTAATATCTCAAGGCTCTGCACTATCGGTATTGCTCGTTAACATCTATCTACAACTACTCTGCTTCATAATATGGTTACACAACATAAATTTTCACATATACGCAGATCAACAAAGAAACGTGGATAGCAACGAAGGACGTGTGAAAATCTTTATTGGTCAAATCAGCCAAAGGCCCGACACAGGCCGTGTTTCGGAATTCCCTTCTTCAGGGGCTAAATGGCTAAAGACAAATACACAAATTAAAATAAACAACAAAAATAGTTATTTAAAAACAAAATCAAACTGGCTAAAACCACGGACATCAATGAATGCATACTAAAACAGTTTTAAATATAAAAATAATAACAAATTAAAAACATTTTTCTAATAAACGGATGTATCAATATAAATGTATAAATAAATAAATATAAATATAAATGGTGGAACAAATAAGTACGGCTAACAACAGAACGACACAAAAATGCACCTAAACAGTACAATTGAAAATGAATGAAAGTATATAAATATATAAGAAAATATAAATTTGATAAACATAAATTTGTAAATAAATAATAAATGTTTCAACAGACAATAAACATTTCATAATATAATCAAAAAATTATTATTATTGTATTTAAAAAAACACATATAAATTACATATCTCTGAATCAGTAGACTATATCAATTAACCAAAAAGAACTAAAACAATGTGTGTCTTCAAAAATATACTATAACAAATATGACACCTAGACGATACAATTGATAAAAACATATAAATATATATAAAAGATATATAAATTATATAAATATGTAAATGTAAATATGTAGATAAATAATAATAAATGTTTCAACGAATAATGAATGTTTCTTAATATAGCATAAAATGATGTATTTAAAAAACATAAAAATTACACATACCTGAATCAACAGACTGTATAAATTAACCAAAAAGGACTAAAACAGTGTATATCTTCAAAATTGTGCTATAACAAAAAACAAACATTTAAATTGAAAACTTGTAAATAAATTACTCTTAAATAGAAAAAACAAAACAAACATCATGAAATCCATACATGTATATAAAAAAAAAAAAAAAATTATTAAAAATTAATTATAAAAAATAATAATAAATTATTAATTTCAAAAGGTATAAATAGAAATCGGCCTGATATTAGAGAGAGATGAAGACAACCCATGTAAATTGAAAAAAGAGTATGAAACTAAAAATGATACCTGACCAAGAAACTCTTCCCATGATCATAAATGTGCAATCTGTAAAACGTAAAAAATGTACAAATAACCAAATGTAACAATTTGCCAAGATGATGATATAAAAACAAGGGCTAAAAACTAACCAAAATTAACAAATTATGATTTTAAAAACAAACGTCCATTTGGAATTCTCAAAACGGTATAAGTGGCATCTGTGAAAACGATCCGATAGATTTTTAAGAAATACAAAAAAACAATTCAAAATTGGGGGACACAACGGAACATGAATGCGTGAAAGTAGTCAGAGTATATTCAAAAATGATATACAATAGTCACAAACTGCCCATTTCACCAGTTATTATACTACACAGGCCACTTCATCTAAAAAAAAGTTAACAACATCAATTCTAAACAAATAAAATATTTTCATTGACAAACGCCTCTGACCACCTCAAACCATGTCTCGATGAAGTCAAAAGAGATGGAAAAACTCTTCATTTGTATGAGCGATTAAAAAACATCAAAAGACTTTTAAACCCACTCAACCATTATCAAAAATTAAAAATTATCAATGATAATGATATAGCGGATACAACAATAAAAATTCATTTATAAAAAAGTTTTAAGATTCGCAGTATAAACCGCTACGTATACTCTAACTTTGAGCAACATCAGTGAGGAAGATATCGGTCAGCGCGCCGGACACGGCAACTTATTTTTTAAAAATGTAACCCCCTGCATCTGCGTATTGCAGGAATGAACCGAGGATGGCAACAGAGTCATAGTTATGTAAGCTATCATAAAATCATATTTGTGTCATACGGTAAGCGCGCCAGACCCGACAGGTTTTTCAAAATGTAGCCCCCTGCATCTGCACATTGCAGGAATAAAACGAGGTAGGCAACATAATCATCATTATACAAACCAAATAAAAGACTGATGTTAGCACGTAGTCGTCATTATGCAATCCAAATTAAATTAACACAAACACATTAAACTTCAATGGCCTAAAACCGCTTCTCACCATTTTCAAGAAAGCACAGATACATAGTCATTTTCTAAAAAGACATCAAAAGACTTTGCATTCACTCAAAAATAACCAATGATAGCAACATGCGGACTCGAGGTAGAAAATTAGAACTTAATGTTAAGAAAAACATATTACAAAGGATTGTGCTACAAACCAAACTTAAACATCATTGAACCCAAACAAACTAAAATCAAAAAGAACCAGAAGGCAGAAATTTAAACAAACTGCTACCGTATAATCGTGTTGCATCCTGTAGCAAACGCGCCAGAGCTCGGCGATTCTTTTACAAAATATAGACGCCTGCATCTGCGCAGTGCAAAGGTAAAATAGAGAACGAGGCTATCCGCGTCATCTACATTATGTAAACACAATTCAAAAAAACTTTTTAAGGTAGCACCTTTCATGGAAAAAATAGGAATAAATAAATAAATAAATGAAGGATTTGTCAACTTATTGCTTAATAAAAATGAGTACAAAAGTATTCAGAAGTACATAAAAATAAACATCAAAATGTATCAATCCAAAACATATAAAAAATTCACCCTGAGTTATTCCACGGGATAAAAACTGATGTATATAAAGAAATGACCCAGGAGTGTAAATACTCAAACATTGTGTATCTTCAAATGTTGACAAGATAAAAACCAAAAAATGTTAAAAATGACCAGATAATGATAATAATAAATGGTAAAATATAAATAATAAATAAATAGTTATGCAAATTAAGAATCAAAAAAACTCCATATGAAAAGAGGAACAAACGAATGAAACAAATGCTGGAAGCAAAAGTGAATAATCGTTGTCATACAAGGGGGCAAGCTCTTCATTGCCCACAAAAGTGGATAATCATTGTCATACAAGGAGACACGATCTTCATTAACCACAAAACCAAGAGAATATGCAGTAAAAGATAAAATAATATACAAATAGATATATAAAAATCGAAATAGTGTCGAGTTAATAATAATATTAAAGAAAGACCGAAAAGTCACTTTCCATATTAAGACCCTCTGGATGTAGGCTACGTAAGTCGAAAATATAGCGTTGTTCTAATCGTAAAAGGGTATTGTCTGCATTACCTCCGCGCCAATTAAATTTAAGCTTTTTAATAACAAAAAATTTTAAATCAGATATCTTGTGTGCTGCCGTATGCCAATGCATGACAAGCGGTTTGTCCATTGCAACCCTCTTAATATTACTTCTATGTTCTATTATTCTAGTTTTAATGGGACGTATAGTTTTCCCTACATACAATTTATTACAAGGACATTTCACTACATAAATTACGTAACTAGTCATACAGTTTGAGAAATCATCCAAAAAGAATTTCTGATTAGTAGTTGGGTGTACAAAACAAGTTTTTACAGAAATGACATGAGTGCATACGGAACATTGTCCGCATGGAAAGTGTCCTTTATATTTTGATAAAAATCGTCGTTCAGTAAAAGCAGAAGGCACAAGAAGATTTCGAAGATTGATATTACGTTTATGTGCGATAGTCAGTGGTGTCTCTTCAAAACCAGGAATAGCCTGTACTAAGTGCCAATATTTCTTCAAACATTTACTAATAGTTGTAGATTGATGTGAATACAACAATGGACAGACCATGCCAACTTTAGATTTTTTCTCACGTAAGGTCAATAAATCAGATCTTTTAGCATTACAGGCTCTAAAATATGCCTTGGTAATTTGAGACTGTGGATATCCCCGCATTTTAAATCTCTCTTTCATTGTAGTGGCATGTGTCTCAAAAGTGGATTCAGTTGTGCAGACACGTTTAGTACGCAAGAATTGTCCAATTGGCAAATTATTTCTCAAAGAAGCATTATGAAAACTTGAGTAGTGTAATAATTGATTCCGATCTGTAGGCTTCCTAAATAAAGAGGTAGTCAAACCATCACCAGATTTGATGATCAGTAAATCCAAAAAAGAAATCTGTATAGGATCGTAAGTCAATTGAAATCGGAGATTACTGTCGCAACCATTAATCCAATTATTGAATTCTTGTAATATATCAATTGAACCTTGCCAAAGAATGAAAATGTCATCTATATACCTTATCCATAATTTCAATTGCGTCTTAAATTGATTATCCTTTATGAATTTATCCTCGAAATTGGCCACATATAGATTTGCCACGTCTGGGGCCATGGAGGAACCCATAGATACCCCTTTTGTCTGTTTATAAAATAAATCCCGGAAACAGAAATAATTTTCACACATAGCAAAACGGGCAAGATCAATAAGGAAAACAGTAGGTATACGTCTATGTTCTTTTCTTAAATATAAAAACTGTTCTAAAATCTGTAACGCTTCAGCCTGAGGGATATTAGTATACAACGATTCGACATCAAGGGTAACTAAAAGTGTATCAGGATGTAAATTAGTGATAGTTCCCAAAATGTTAATCACGTGTGAAGAATCACGGACATAAGACCACATAGATTCTACAAAGGGTCGTAAAAGAACATCTAAAAACTGTGATATTGGTTCCAGTAGTGATCCAATCGCAGCTACAATGGGTCTACCGGGAGGATGGGATAAGGGGAATAATGGGGCAATCAACAATGTGTTCGGGCCTTTGGCTGATTTGACCAATAAAGATTTTCACACGTCCTTCGTTGCTATCCACGTTTCTTTGTTGGACTGCTTTTGCACGTGGTGTTGTGCCCTTTGTTGGACCCCACATATACGCAGATGACATTATGCTATATGGACCTATAACCACTGCAAACCCAATAAACACACAGTTACTGCATTGCTTCAACGACGTCTCCAGATGGCTCCAAGAAAACAATCTCACAATCAACCTCAAGAAGACAGAAGCATTATTTGTCACAAGGATCAAGCCTTCACCCTACCAACCCACCTCACCTTGGGAACAACCCAAATAAGAGTTCAAGCACAAATAAAATACCTAGGAGTCATTCTTCAACCAAACTCTCATTCAAGTAAAAACTGCAAGAACAATATTCTTTAAAACCAAAATGATACAGCACTTCAGACCATTCCTAGACTCCAAGGAGTTCAGATCAGTACTACAAGCAATAACACCCCCCCCCCTCCACACACACACCTTAACTACTGTAATGCAGTATATCAAGGACTTCCCTTTCCACTCTCCACCTGCTACGGACAGCCCTTAACACAAGGATCATTCAAAGGGCAAAGAAATATGACCACATCACTCCAGTACTGAAGCACCTCCACATCCTCCCATTGGAATCTTGGATCAAATAAAAACCTTTACTACAGATTCACAAAACATTACACCAACAACAAACATCACATCTACACACCCTCCTACCACAACCGAACTCTGGGAGATCCACAAGGCCACTAACAATGTTCTGATTGTACCACATGCAAGGACAAAACATAATCATCAAACATGTACCTGTGCATTTGACCTCTACGTCCTGTCCCTATGGAACTCTCTCCCAACCAAAATCCAGAACAAGGACCTCTTCTCTTTTTGAAAACAAATAAAGACCCACTTATTCAGAGAATAGGCTTTGGCACAGACTCAAACAACACCCAATGAATGTAGGATCACTTCGTGCACAAGATAAACTTGTGGCAGAATGTAAATAAGTTAGGAAATCCTGATGCATACCCAATTGGGATTGAAACCTAGTTGAGACCATGTTGAATGTATAAACCCTTGTAAATATATTATGACCTGTTTGATTTATTTCTTGTTTAATGTAAACTGCTTTGGCCCGATGAAAAGCGGTATATAAGCAAAGCTAAATAAATAAATGTCTCTGGAGCCATTTTACAAATGGCGTTTACAGATGTCTCCGGTGCAGGGACACCCAAGTAGTCAGGGGGTGTGGTGGAGGCATGTTTGGGGAGGTGCAATGAACTTAGACATCCCCGTTTGATTTCAGAAAAGGCCGAGATGTCTGCAGGCATGTCCACGTTTAGACCTGCACCAGGCATGAACAGGCATCAGGACAGTGCTTGTTTTGGTCTTAAAACAATCAAAGGGTGTAGAAAAGATAGAGAATTAAGTGACTAGCCTAAGATCACAAAGGCCCACATTGGGCTTTGAACCCTGGCCACTTTGCTCCTAACTCACTATTTTAACAATTAGGCTATTAAATGTCCCTGTTCTGATCTGCTATTCTGGCAACATCTCTGTAGACATCTCTGTATACATCTATATCGGGCATGTCCATGTTTCTGAAACCATGCCTGAACTTGCACATGACTACTTTTTTTTCACCCCTTTGACACCACAGATTGCACTTGGGTGTCTTTGTAAAATGTGCCTTTAAATTTAGTAATTCCTAAACATTTTAGAGATTATTAAAATAATGTAAAGTAAAAAGGCAAAAAAATCTACATCCCTAAAAATGTATGTATATGAGAAGTACAAGAGTAAAACCCTGATAAAGGTGCTGCACACAGGTTTCAAACTTGTGATACTCTGTGTGCAATACATATGAGCACAATATTGAGCAGGATGTGAGGGTAGCAGGAAAATGCAGAATTCATGGCATTTAGCATCAAAACATAAATTTTCAGAAAAGAAGCTGAATTCAGGTATACACTAGAAAATAAGTACATGCACCATGCACAATACATGCAATCCATTTAGATGGCACAGTCCAAAATAAGAAGTAAGTATGCCATACTGGGTCAGACCAAGGTCCATCAAGCCCAGTATCCTGTTTCCAACAGTGGCCAATCTAGGTCACAAGCATCTAGCAATTTCTCCAAAAGACACAGGTTCCACGGTGCTTGTATTGTGGCAAGAAGTGGTTTTCCCGAATCCCCTTTAATAATGATTAACGGACCTTTCCTCCAGGAACTTGTCCAAACCTTTTTTAAACCCAGCAACACAAACAGTTTTTACTACATCCTCCGGTAACAAATTCCAGAGTTTGATTTCGCGTTCAGTGTAAAAATATTTTCTTTTATTAATCTTAAATAGTTTATACTGTAGCTTCATTGCATATCCCCTAGTCTTTCTATATTTTGATGATGTAAGCAATCGATCTACGTTTACCCATTCCACTCCATTCATTAATTTATAGACCTCTATCATATCTCCCCTCAGCTGTCTCTTTTCCAAGCTGAAGAGCCCTCGCCTTTTTGGCCTCTCCTCATAAGGGTATCCTTCCATCCCCTTTACCATTTTGGGGGCTTTTCTCGGATGCTGAGGTGCACTCTGACAGAGTTCGATTTGAGCCCAGATTGCGAGAGATAGAGAAGGTACTGCAGCACCAGCTGTACTGGGCAGAATAGGTTAACCCCTTACTCCGTGCACCAGACTGAAAATCTGCACCATTTGAAGGTGTATGCTTCCTGGTGGAAGCCTTATAGGAGGGTGGGTTTGTTGGGAGCAGAAGCGGGGCAACTGGTAGTTGTCCAGGCTGGCAAAAAGGTTCACCCATGGAGTCCCCTAGAAGCGGAAAAGCCGGTTGGCCACTCTGGGGTCCAGCTGCCACTCATGTGGCTGGAGGACCCTGCTCAATCTGTCCGCAAGGGAGTTGTCCTGGTCCGGCAGGAGCAGTGTCATCGACTCGCGGCAAATGGTGCGAGATCCCATGCCCCCTGCATGTTCACACAGAACATTGCCACCTGGTCATCTGTTTGGATCAGCACCGGCTGGGCTGCAGACGGTGGCAGAACTCTTGAAAGGCTAGATATATTTCCTGAAGCTCCAGGAGGCTGATCTGCTGGTTGCTCTCATCCTGTGACCAGCTGCCCTGGGGGCGGAGTTCCTCGCAGTGGGTCCACCATCCCAGCAGGGAGGCATCAGTAATGAGAACCCTTAGGGTGCGTGGAGTTTGGAAGAACATACCTGCCTCGAGGTGTTGAGGGTTTTGCCACCAGGTCAGAGATTCCACCAACTGGCGGGTCCTGAAACTCTGTCCTGGAGATGGCCTCTGGCCTGTGCCCACTAGTCTCGAAGGCACCACTGTGTGGCCCTCATGTGAAGGCAGGCATCTGGGGTGACATGGACCATGGAGGCCATGTGCCTGAGAAGGTGCAGCAGAGAGCCGAGCCCTTTGCCTGGAGGTTGTCTAGTCTTGTCCCTATGAACTCTAAACATTGTGTCGGGAGGAGGTAGGACTTAGGATAGTTCATTACAAACCCCAGATGCTGAAGGATTTGGATGGTGCGTGCAGTGGCCTGCTGCACTTCTGTAGCCGTGCCTCCTTTTATGAGCCAATCGCCTAGGTACAGGAAGACAAACACTCCCTGGAGACAGTGGAAGGTGGCCACGACAGCCAAGCACTTGGTGAAGATCCTTGGGGTGGAGGCCAGGCCGAAGAACAGTACCCTGTACTGGTAATGGCCACCCCCCCCCCCCACCATGAATCGCAGATACTTCCCGTGGTTGAGGTGAATGAGGATGTGGGTATAAGCATCCTTCAGATCCAAGGAGCATAGCCAGTCTCTCTGCTGGAGGTAAGGCAGCAATGTTCCAAGGGAGAGCATCTTGAACTTCTCCCTCACCAAGAATTTGTTCAGGTTGCACAGGTCGAGGATGGACCTTAAGCTCCCTGTTCTCTGGTACGAGGAATTATCTGGAGTAGAACCTCTTGTTCCTGAGATGGTGGGGTACTGGTTCTACCGCTCTGTCCTCGAGAAGGCCTGCGAGTTCCTTCAGTAGAAGGTCCTGGTGAAGGGAAGACCTGGGGGGTCTCCTGGGAATAAGGGAGGGGGAATCGGAGCCACATGCAGGAGGTAGCCCTCCCTGACCACCTGGAGTGCCCAGGAATCAGTGGTAATGGCTGGACACTTTGGGCATAATGAATGAGACGTACCCCTGTGGACTGCTGACCTACTTGGGGTAGAGAGTCTATGCCCAAGGAGTCAAAAGCTCTCCCCTGGCTGGGCCAGGGCCAACACCTGGGGCTTGGGAGCCTTCTGCTTACGAGAGCCTTGCCCATGTCCCTTGGCCTGCTGAACCTGCTGTGGAGCAGAGTAGACCTCAAAAGGTGGGTAGTTTCTACAGTATAAGCAGTCGCTTTCCTCGGGTAGAAGGGCTTTTTACCTGAGCTCTTCCTTCAGGGAAGGAGCAGCAGTCTTTTTAGAGCCTGGTCCTCGTCATGAACCCGGCAGCACTGCTGGTCATTGGTTTGCTAAAGTGGTTCTCTCCTTGGCATGGGACATTGACCAATTTGTCCTGAACCCATTACTTGAGGTCGGATGACTAGCCAAGCCTGGCTGCCAGAGACATACATTTGGAGCACTCACAGACTGCTTTGGCCAAGTTCTTGAACTGCTGCATAGGTTCCTCAGAAAGACCAGCTGAGAACCTGACGAGTTCCTTTGCCAGGTCTGTCGGGTACATGCCCATGTACAGCTAGTAGGCCTAGATCCGGCCGATGAGCATCGAGCCCTGGTAACACTTTCTGCCGAGAGCATCCAAGGTGCATGCCTCCCTACTGGGGGGGCACCGAGGACTGCATCTTCTGACTCTTCGGTTGACGCATGGCCTACTCCACCACCATAGATTTGTGCAGCAGTTGTGCCTTCTGGAAGCCCGGGCTCCAGCGGACTCGGTACATCGAGTTGAGCCACTTGCTCTGAACCGGTGTCTCCCACATACAGAGCATTACCGTTCCAGGTATGGTGGGATGGACACTGTAAGCAATTCCCTTGGGGAGGGGGGCTCGTATTGGAGGAATTCTAGCTCCTCCATCCGAGGGTCCTCCTTTGATTCCATTGGGAACACAAGAGCCTTGGACAAGTCCCTGACGAAGTCGAGGAACGCCATGTCCTCGGGCGGGGACCAACACCGGGGCTCCGAAGAAGGGAGCATGAGGGGATGTCGTGGTGTCGACGGGTGTCCGATGACTCCTCGTCCTCAGTCTCCCACTATGAATAATCCATCGAAGACTCGAGGGAAGGATGGCTCATGGGCTCCAGGCCTGAGCCCCACCAGTGGCCCTTGAAGGCCATGCGGCTGGCACCAAGCATGCTAGTCGGGGAAGACCTTGGTCCCATGGAACGGGAACCGGATGGAGACCTCGGCCGTGGATCGACTAGAGGCTGAAAGGTCTTGAGCATCAGCTCGGTCTCCAGGGACATCTTCGTCATTGATGGTCTGGTGGTCTGGGTGGAGGAACCAGTAATACTGGACAACAGCACTCACTGCTGGTCCATGAAGGCAGACAAACTGCGCTCCAGGGCCACCATTCTGGACTCAAGTCCAGAGGGCTCCACAGCCATCGGCGTGGGCACTGAGGAACTCGGGCCTGATGCCAGTTCCCCCGAAGAGGAGTCCTCAATGAGGATAGTGTCTGATGACTAAGGACAGTCCGAGGTCGAGTTCTTCTGGGGGACCTTTGCAGGCTGCTCCCTCTCCAATCCCTCAGATGAGTGGCGAGGACTGTGGGACCTGGCTCGGGGCTTACCCAGTCTGTCGGAGCAATCCAGGGGAACTGCCTTTGAGGTTTTCTTCTTTTTGAGTTCCCTCAAAGGAGACCTCCTGTCTGAAGAGCCATGGCACTGATCGGGGTCCATGAAGCTACCCAGAGATTCCACGGCTTCAGAAAAGGTCTTGGCCTTCAGAGGTACTGGGGACTCCGTGAAAAACTTATCGTGCAGCTGTTGGCAGCTTTTGAGGGCCTTGGTGGGAATTTTTTATACAGAGGCTGCATGCCGTGGGGTCGTGATCTGGCTCTAGGCAGCAAAGGCAGCAGTAGTGTGTGTCGGTAAGGGACATTTTGGCACACCAATTACACTTCTTAAAGCCACTGGTAGCCATGGGAGAAAAAAGTATCCCAGCAGTGCTGCCAGTTGGAAAAAGGGCATGAAGACTCCAAAAAGAGAAAAAAAGGTAAGAACCCGAGACTTTATGCCAGGGTGGGGGGGGGGGGAAGTTTGGGTGGTGGGAAGAGTATCAGTGCACTACTAGAGTAAGAAATACAGGTCGAGAAATATCATCTTTTTCTGGGGAAAGGCCAGACAGACATCTGAAAGGCTCCGCGGAAAAAAGGAGACTGTGCAAGATGGCACCCTTGGGTGGGAAGGCAACCACACATGCATGGTGGCATCTCTCAAAGGCTTTCTTTGAAAGCTGGGAGGATATTTCCACAAGGGCTCCATCGTTGCTGACGGCACCCATATGTGAGGACTGATTCCCGCTTTCCCTGGAGAACACCTGTTACAGGTGAGTAACAACGCTTTCCAGTTAAGAGCCATGAAACAGATGCTGATATTAAATATAACTTATAGTGCTGCCATACAATTGTAATTAGGTGCAAATCCTCTCCTCCTATTTGCTAAATCCCCCTATTTGCTATTTGCCGTACTAGCACCTGGATCTCCTGAAGTCCAGGGGGACCATTTCCACCTCTATGGTGGACTACGTCCCCCATCTATGTTCATGGCCCCAGCCGTTTAGGGCCGTCCTCTGAACTGGTCTTGTACATCCTGGGTCATGGACCGTCCATGCCCCGTCTTTGCTCCACCACAGCATCACCCCCATTTAGGCCTTCCCATACATACATGTATGTCACACAGGGGTTTTTTACCAGGATGGGCGGGGGGGGGGGGGGGCAATAGCAGGGATGGATGCCCCAATGGTACATCCATCCCCGCTATTTGTGGGACAGAATGACTCCCATAGACATGTTCACCACCCACGCACATCCTGTGCTTGCAGGCCCCATTGCCACAGTGCCCGGCCATGGCACACAACACTGTACATATAGTGCCGGGACATACCCATACCCCCCCCCCATCTGCTCCTTCCTCTATCCGCCACTGCATCAGATCAGCATGTCAGGCCCACCCTGGGGGCTCAAGAGCACAGGGCGCCAGAGATCACTCACACCCCCTACACTCAGGTCTAGCATACATGGTGGGGCTGCACTGTGCGCCTGTGCCTGCACAACAAGGGCAACGCCCCCTCCAACATGAGGCACCCACTGGGGCCAACAGTAAGGATAGACAGGGGGACCACAGGCTGGGTGAATAAAGCTTTATTTATACACATGGGTTGCCACTGCCACACACATGTGGCTGTATCGGCCCTGAAACAGACCTGTGTGTGACCATGTTCATTGTGACCTACAGGGTGCCACACCCACAGTCCTGGGGGCTGAGTGGGGATGTGAGGGCCTCTGTGAACTGATGCACCTCCTGGGCCAGGGCCTGGAGGTCACCACAGATGCCCTGCAGGTGCTACGCAATGAGCTCTAGGGGCCCCACATGGAAAGCATGGCCCTGGTCCTCGGTCACCTCTGTGTCTGTGGTGTGCTGCAGGGTTCTGCGTTCTGCAGCAGCAACCTGTGCCTCATTTGCTCAGCACCAGGCCATGGCACCTGGCACATGGAGCACTCATCCCCACCCTCCTCTCCATGCCCACCCCCTCCCTCTGCTCAAACCTGGCCCTCCTTCTCCCCCCTTTTCCCCCCATTCACACCCCAGCCCCCCATCTTCCCCCTGGTCACTCTCATTCTCAAACTCCTTCACCAGCACATTGCCATCCCCTTCAACTCTGCCTGCATACTCCCGTCCTCTCCCACCTCACTCTTCATGCTCCCATCCTCTCCTGCCTCCCTCTGCTCGCTCACGTCCTCTCCCACCTCCCCCTGTTCGCTCACATCCTCTCCCACCACCCTCTGCTTGCTTGTATCCTCTCTCGCCTTCCCCTGCTTGCTCACATTCTCTCCCACCTCCCCCTGCTCACTTGCATTCTCTCCAACCACCCCTGCTGGCTCACATCCTCTCCCTTCACTCCCTGCTCACCTTCATCCTCTCTCACATCCCCCTGCTCATTCACATCCTCTGCCACCTCCCCCGTACCCGCTCCCATCCCCTTCCACCTCCCCCTGACCACTTCCGCTCACTCCCTCTGCACCCTGCCCATTACCAGCCATGCACACACACCCAGACAGCCCCACTCTGGCCCCCACCTCCTCCTGCCATGGACCAGCACTAAGTCGCATATTCCTGAGTTCACCCTCCTGAAGGAAGTCTGTCTCCTCAGCCCCCTATGCCTCCTCAGGGGCGCCTACCCAGTTGTGCTCCAGCTAACTGCCCAAAGCCCATGCTGATTCACTGGCCTGGCACAGGGCCTGCCACAGTGTGGTGCCCTCCATATCCCCCATTGTGCTATCCCGCCCCTCCACCTCAGGGGACTTGGGTAACACTAGGTGTCAGGGTGACCCCCTCTTCCTCCCCTCTCCCCTGAGGGGGGGAACTGGATAGCACTGTGGGACTGCATGTTCCTGTCATTGTGGTGGCCCCGGTGGATTTCGTGCTTGGACTGCTCAGTGTGGGGCCATGGCGCCTGTCTGCCCATGTCTGTGGCTGCCATGGCACCTCTCTGGGCATCTCCACTGCCGCCTCATCACCTTCAATCTCCACCTCCTTTTCCTTAGCCTCCTCTGGTGCAGGTGGAGGGGAGTCCTCCACCAGGATGGCTGTGGGGAATATAAGGAGGCATGCATTAGTGGCAGTACTTGGGAGTGCATGGCAGGCATGTCATTGCCACATGATCTGTCTACGGTTACCCCTGCGGTGGGTGGGCTGATTTGGACTGGGGCAGGTAAGGTGTCATAGCACCTGTGCTCTCACGGTGCCTGCATACTCACCCTGCTCCCTCTGCAACTGCTGACGGATACAATTGAGCAGGGGGGATCGTGTGCGCCGGATGGCCCTCAAGCGCACATGGTACGCTTCTGTATCCCTCATGATGTGGAAGCATCTGTGGAGACAGTGGTGCACTACATGAGTGTCTGTGTTTCATCCCTCACAGGTCTGTCCCTGCCACTACCTGTGTGTTATCTCCCCACCTGCAGATGCTGGAGCTGGATCCATTGTGCTGACACACCACATGTGCTACCTCTCCCTGGTCTGCAGCTAACCCTGCACCTCCTGGCCTCCAGCTTCATGTGTGCCTGCAGAGCATACTGGCCGGACAATGGACTGGGGGCCATGGGAACAGTGGTTCATGCCGGTTAGTTTAACTTCGGTCGTGAATAAATTATTGGAAATGCTGCTGAAAGAGAAACTAGTGAGGTTTCTGGAGTCCAGCGGATTACAGGATCCAAGGTAGGTCTTGTCAAACAAATATGATTGATTTCTTTGACCGGGTGACCAGAGAATTGGACCGAGGGACAGCCCTGGATGTGGTGCATTTAGATTTCAGTAAAGCCTTTGACATCGTTCCGCAAAGGTGACTTATAAACAAATTGAGCACCCTAGGGATGAATCCTAAAGTTACTGCTTGGGTTAGAAATTGGTTGACTGGGAGGCGACAAAGGGTACAGGTAAATGGAGCTCACGCTGAGAAGAAGGAAGTTACTAGTGGTGTGCCCCAGGGATCTGTCCTTGGTCCGATTCTTTTTAACATCTTTGTTAGTGATAAAGCAGAAGGGCTGTAGGGTAAGGTTTACCTCTTTGCAGATGATACCAAAATCTACAATAGAGTAGACACCCAGGAAGGTATAGATAACATGAGGAGGGATCTAGCTAAGCTTGAAGAATGGTCTAGAATTTGGCAGCTGGAATTTAATGTTAAAAAATGCAAGGTCATGCATTTGGGCTGCAGCAATCCAAGGGAGCAATATAGTATAGGGGATGAAGTACTTTTGTCCACTAAAAAAGAGTGGGACCTTGGCGTGGTTGTGTCTGATGATCTTAAAGTAGCTAAACAGGTAGAAAAGGCGACAGCAAAAGCTAGAAGGATGCTTGGGTGCATAGGGAGAGGAATGGCTAGTAGACAAAAGGAGGTGATAATGCCTCTGTATAAGTCTTTGGTGTGACCTCATTTGGAGTATTGTGTGCAATTCTGGAGACCGTACTTTCAAAAGGATATAAACAGGATGGAGTCAGTACAGAGGGTGGCTACTAAAATGGTTAGTGGTCTTCATTATAAAACATATGAGTACAGACTTAAGAATCTTAATATGTATACCTTAGAGGAAAGGCGGGATAGAGGTGATATGATTGAGATGTTTAAATATCTCCATGGCATAAATGCACAGGGGGAGAGCCTCTTTCGATTGAAAGCAATTTCTGCTATGAGGGGACATGGGATGAGGGTGCAAGGGGATAGTGATATGCGGAAATATTTCTTTACGGAAAGAATGGTGGATCCATAGAACAGTCTCCCAGTGGAGGTGGTAGAGATGAGGAAAGTATCTGAATTCCAAAAAGCATGGGACAAACACATAGGATCTCTAAAGGAAAAAAAAGGGGACCGTTGTAGTTGTTGATATGGAAGGACAGACTAAATAGGCCATGTGGTCTTTTTCTGTCGTCATTTTTCTATGTTTCTATGTTATTGCTACCTGACACCTGTGCATGGCAGCATAGTTTCTGGGGTATGGGAAACATTGTGGCATTGCACTACACCTTTCCTGTGCATATCTGTCTATGTCTGCCTGTGCTGGGCCCATCATCACTGACAGTTTGTATGTACACTCCCTGCCTTCTGCTGGAGTGTGACTCTAGCCTACTGGTTTGCACACTCTCCTGGGTGCTAGGGGCTGGGGTTTGGTCCCAACTTCCTTGGCTTGTTTTGGGTGTGCTTCTGGTATGCCACCCACACTTTCTGTGTCCTGGGTTTTCATGTGTCCCTGTGGCTTTCTCGGGGAACCACATAATTTAGGTTTGCAGCACTCATGACAGTGGTGACCATCACTTCTGCACAAGGATATGTTGTGTCTGGTCGTCCTATCTCTGCTTTACTGCTGCTGTGGAGCACTCTACCACAAGTCTGCATGTCTTTCTTTGGACACAGCAGGGTGTCAGGGCTATTGGAGGTTTGCAGCTACTTTGTGCTCTGTGCTTGCACTGTCTTTTGCCCTGTGCTTATGACTGGTCACTGCAGTCTGTCTTTTGGGGCTCTGGCCTAGTGGTTTGGTCAATGATCTGGGTGCTGGGGGCCATTGGTTCAATCCATACCTGCTCTGCTTATTTTGTGTAATCCTTTCACTCTCACTCCACTGCCTGTGGCACATTCCTGTTGGCATTCTTGGCTCTGTTGTACCATCTTCCTTTTGCACAGCTTGAGCTGGCATGATCTGGGGATGTTGATGTTGATACACTATGTGTGGGATGGTTGGTGTGCTTTACGGTGTTCTTTCTTTGTGGTTTATTCAGTTCTCTGCTTCATGGCGGTATTTCATCCTCAGCATTGCACATTCCACAGGGACATTGGTGTGTGTGTGTGTTTCAATGTTTCTCTTTTGGGTCATCTGTCCCTGGTACCTGCTTCACCTGCATACTCTCCTCTGAGGTACAATGTATGTGTGCACTGTCTGGGACTTCCACAACCTCACTCACTTTGCTTTGGGTCTGCTCCCCTGACTCTGTGCACTATTCATGTTCCTGCCCTTGCCCAGTCTCCCCTCCACCCCCATTTTACTGCACTCTCTGTCACTCCCTATAGTTTGCATGTCTGCCAGCTTTTTGCTTTCCCTACTTACTGTGCTAGGGTCGTCCTGATGTACTCCCAGTCCCTGCATGCTGCAGCAAGGGCTGGCCTTCTGTGCCCCATGGGGAGCAGGGCTATCTCCTCTTCCAGGACTAGCCTGCAGAGCAGGTGTATCTCGGCCTCAGAAAAGTTTGGATGGAGTGTGGCCATTTTCCAAGTTTTGCTACGTGATGGCCTTCGGGGGGAGGGGGGAGGGAGACATCACTCCATCCTGTTTCCTGTTGCACGTGGGCCATAGTGCAGGTCTGAACGTTTTCAGACATCCACGTGGACATGCTGTCCAAACGCATGGTGCACATCTTGCTTGTTTGTACATGCATGCTGGGTGGACGGCACATCGTGCTTTGTGTGTTTATTCACTTATATGTCTTGCCAAGTATTCTGTGTTCGCGTGTACGTAGATTCGTGTGCACACAGTATACTATCTCAGTGGTGCACATTCACATCTTGTACGTTTTTCATGGACCTTGACGTCCTCATCAGAATAGGCCTCATAGAGTATACAATATATAGTGTACTGTTTGAAAGCACTTACTGCACCAAAGACGATGGTGAGTGCATGTAGCAGGTAATATGACACAGATTTCGCTCTGCCTCAGCACCAAGAAGCTGCTTACTTGCTTTGCTGCCAGTTTGGGCACACTTACCTGCCAGTTTCTGAGTCCTGTGTGTCCATTGATATATTTATTTTATCACTGTTAGCGTGCTATTCATTTACCGTGTTTCCCCGAAAATAAGACCGTGTCTTATATTTATTTTTGCTCCAAAAGATGCACTAGGACTTATTTTCAGGGTAGGGCTTATTTTGTTTTTCATATACAGCTTGACAGCACAGAATGAGTGGCGCTGCAGCTCCCGCTCGCACTGATGATGGAAGTGGGCAGCACAGCACCGGCACCCGATTGGCATCGGGGAGTGGAGCAGGAGGAAAGCTCCTCCCCGGTCGACCCGCCGAAGCCAATCAGGCCACAACAACACCATCTTCAAAAGATCAGAGCGCCCTTGGCGCGAAGGAAGCAGCCCGCAGCTCAGCACTGGCACCCAATTGGCGTCGGGGAGTGGAGCAGGAGTAAAACTCCTCCCCGGTGACCCCCCCCCCCCCAGGTACCGAATCTGTCAGACATGATCTAGGTCTTATTTTCGGGGTAGGACTTATAGTATGGGAATCTCAGAAAAACGTGCTAGGTCTTATTTTCAGGATAGGTCTTATTTTCGGGGAAACACAGTATCTGTGCCATTGTTAGTGTGCTCTTTATTTATCTGTAAGCTTGTTCAGTTTTCTCCATTCCTATCCTGTCTCCTACATATTCCCGTAACTTTTATCCTTCCCTCCCACTCCATAGCATTCAATCTCTTATAGCCATCTTCTGCTCATTACCACCATTATTCACAGGTGCACCTAATCCCCTGTGATCTCTCCCCACCTATCCTTCTTTCTTCTGACCTTTGTTCCCCTCTCCATCTCTCTCTTCTATGGCTCTTCATCATTTTCTCTTCCTATTCCTCATACTCCCTAATTGTCTCCCCTCCTACCAACACCTTCAGTCCTGCCCTCCTTATCTCCCCTTTATGTTCTCACTTCCCCCACCATCCTGTCCTCTACCCTGTCATCAGCTCTTGAGCTTCACCACTTTCTCCCTCTCATTCAGCCATCTTCTCTCTCTCTAAAACAACCTCACCCTTGTTACCACTAGGCTGTCTCCTCTCTGCCCCACACTCTTCTACTTCTCCTTCTCTTTCTCTCACCCTGGCCCCCCTAGGCTTTTGTCATACTCCCAGAACAGACCTTCACGCAACACCTCAAATCTTATTCATATCCCTCTCCTTTTCCTTGCCTCTCTCCCTTTCTCATGTGCCTTGTGGAACGCACACTGCATCTCAAATAAACTTGTATTTACTCATGATCTCTTTATCTTTATTGCTCTCCATCTTCTTGCTTTGAGACCTGGCTTCTCCCAGAAGACTCGGCGTCAGTCATTGCTCTCTGTCATGGCAGTTAGTAGTTCTCCTACTCGCCTCTTCCCACTTGTCATGGTGGTAGTGTTTGGCTTCTACTCTCTCTTTCCTGACAACTTCAACCCCTCCTGTTGCCTCTGTCTCACTCCTTAACCTCTTTTGCAGTCCACTTTATCCGTCTTTTTACTCCACTATATCTCCGGTTAGCTATTATTTATTGACCTCCTGACAAGACCACTTCTACCTTTCTCACTGACTTTGACTATTGGCTTTCCTTTTTTCTGGATTCTTCTTCCCCCTCTCTTATTCTCGGAGATTTTAGCATTCATGTTAATAACCCCTCTGACACTTAGGCTTTAAAGCTCCTTCCCCTTACCTCCTCATGCGACCTCTAGCTTTGTTCTATTGCCCCCACTCACCAGCATGGCCACTACCTCAACCTTGTATTCTTCTCTAATTGCTTATCCTCAAACTTCTGTACCTCAGTTCTTCCTATATCGGACCATCACCTCATAAGCTTCACTCTTCATCACCGCTGCCTCAACCTCACCTTGTCTCCTCTAACCTCTTTAGAAATCTTCATACTATTGATCCTTTGACTCTCTCTTCCACTATCTCATTGACTCTTTCCTCCACTATGTCATCTGAATCTGATGATGAGGCAGTAGCTTCCTTTAACACTGCACTCTCCTCTGCTCTGGATGTGCTTGCTCCTCCCATGCCACGTTCTTTGAGGTGTACTATACCCCAGTCTTGGCTCTCTTCCACTACCCACTATCTATGTTCCTGTGCCCTTTCAGCTGAGCACACATGGCTCAAATCCGGTACCCTTACAGACTTTCTACACTTCAAATTCATGCTTGTCTCTTTCTAGTCAGCCATAGCACTCACCAAACAAGGCTATTATGTCCGTCTAACTAATTCTCTTGCCTCTAACCTTCGCTGTCTCTTTACAACTCTCAACTCTCTCCTCAAGATGCCTCTGCCTCCAACCCCTCCTTCCCTTTCTGCCCAAACCCTGGCTAACTATTTCCATGACAAAATCCACAAAATCACCCTCCAATTCCCCACAATGTCAGCTACTTCCCCTCATCTGCCTTGTCAATCCCAACTTTCCCCTCCCTACCTCTGCTACCCTTTCTTCCTTTTCTATGATCTCTGAAGAGGAAACCACATACCTTCTTTCTTCCTCCAAACTCACAAGCTGCTCCTCTGATCCTATTCCCACCTATCTCCTAAGCCCCATCTCCTCCACTGTTGTCCCCTTCCATCTCTCATATTCTCAACCTATCACCCTCCACTGCAACTGTCCCTGCAGCATTCAAGCATGCTGTGGTTACACTTCTCCTCAAGAAACCCTCACAAGATCCTATCTGTCCTTCTAACTAGCAACCCATCTCCCTCCTCCCTTCATTTTTAACTACTGGAACATGCGGCTCACTGCCGTTGCCTCAACTTTCTCTCCTCTCAAGCCCTCCTGGATCCTTTACAATCTGACTTTTGTTCTTTACATTCTACTGAAACAGCTCTTGCAAAAGTCTCCAGTGACTTGTTCCTGGCAAAATCCAAGGGCCTTTACTCAATCCTCATCCTTCTTTACCTTTCTGCTGCTTTTGACACTACTGACCACAACCTTCTCCTTGATAACCTGTCCTCACTTGGTTTTAAGAGCTCTGTACTATCCTGGTTCTCCTCTTATTTCTTCCATTGCTCTTTCAGTGTTTGTTCTGGTGGATCCTCCTCTGCTGCTATCCCGCTCTCAGTTGGTGTACCCCAAGGATCTGTCTTGAGTCCACTCCTTTTCTCTCTATATAGCCAGTCCCTTGGTGTACTCATCTCTTCCCATGGCTTTCAGTACCATCTTTATGCTGATGACGCCCAGATCTACCCCTCTACACCTGAAATCTCTCTGGCAATTGAGACCCAGATCTCTGCCTGCCTTTCTGACATTGCTTCTTCGATGTTTCACCACTGCTTGAAATTGAATATGGCCAAAACTGAGCTTCTTATTTTTCCCCCTAAACCCTCTTTTCCCCTTCTTCTTCCCCTTTCTCAAGCTCTGTTGATAACTCTCTACGTCTCCCTGTTTCCTTTGCTTGCAACCTTGGGGTCATCTTTGACTCCTCTCATCCACACACATCCATCTGATAGCTAAAAACCTGCCATTTTTTTCTCTATACCATCAGCAAAATCCATGCATTCTTTTCTGAACACACTACTAAGACACTTATCCACTCTTAAGTCACCTCCCATCTTAACAATTGTAACCTACTCCTTGCTGGTCTCCCTCTGAATCATCTATCTCCCCTTCAATCTGTACAACACTGCTGTGCAGCTAAACTTCCACCAGCCTTGTCATGCTCATATTACCCCTTTTTTCAAGTCACTTCATTGGCTCACTATCCATTTCCACATCCAGTTCAAACTTCTCCTGCTGACCTGTAAGTGCATTCACTCCGCAGCTCCTCACCATCTTTCCTCTCTTCTCTCCCTATATCTCTCCTTGGAAACTCTGTTCTTCTGGCAAATTACTTCTATCTGTGCCCTTATCTTCTACTGCTAACTCCAGACTTCACTCCTTTCACCTTGCTGCTCCTTATGCCTGGAACAAACTGAGTCTGTACATCAGGCGCCTTCTCTGGCCCTTTTCAAATTCAGGCTGAAAACTCATCTCTTCGCTGCCGCTTTCAGAACTTAACTCGCCTGATCTCCTTTGTGTTACCTTACCATTCTCCCTAGATGTATCCCATGTCTACAGTTACTATGTTGTCTGTTTTGACTAGATTGTAAGCTCTGATGAGCAGGGACCGTCTTTTACAGGTGTCCGTGCAACACTGCATATGTCTTTTAGTGCTATACAAATGCTCAATAGTAGTAGTACTAATATACAGTACAATTGCTGCCATATCACAAATGACCCTAAGAATATATGTAGCATCAGCCGTTCCCTGTCAACCTAGTGCTCATAAGAACATAGGGCCTGATTTTCATTTAGGCAGGCTATGCACCATATCAGTGCATGGCCTGCCTGCCGACCCCCTTAACCCGTATTTTTATTTCGTGGCAACAGAAATGAAAATCCGGGTCATGCCACACAGGCTGGCAGCTGCAGAGGTTAAGCAAGTAGCAGCGATTTTCAATGCTGCCCGTTTTAGCCCCAGTGCCTAAAAGATAGGCAAATGTTTTCCTCGCCTATCTATAATGCGCAGAGTGTTAAGCCGGCAACATCAAAAATCACTGCTACCCGCTTACTACCCCATCTCCGCTCCGCCCCAGAACGCACCAAACACACGCCGATGCTAAGTGGATAGCATCTGGGTACATTAGGGACTTAACTGGGATTTTACAAAGGCACTACCCATGTAGGTACCTTTGGAAAATCCCGGTTAAGGCATTTACATGGGTAACATGGGCTGTAACCCATGTAACTGCCTTCGAAAATCGGGCCCTCAAGATTTGCCATATTGGCACCAGTATCAAGCCCAATATCCTGTTTCCAACAGTGGCCAAACCAGGTCACAACTATCTGGCAGAATTCCAAAAGTTAGAGAGATTCCATGCTATGTGGATTCCCGAGATCCACTTTAATAATGGTTCCTTATCGTCCCTCCAGTCTAGTCCCGGAAACTCTAGGGTTGTGCTCCTCTTCCAGCAGCTTGGAGACTGAGAAACATCATTCTTTGATGACACTGGTATAAGGGCAGAGGCACCGCCTCCTCACTCCAGTTATCTCAGTCTCCAAGCAGCTGAAGGATGTGAGCCTGGAGGTCTGGCTCACTAGAGGAACAATTAAAGTTATTTTGTTAGAGTTAGTTTGTTTTTAATTTAATTGTAGTTAATTGGACTTTAATTTCTGCTAGTCCTGGTAGGTTCTGATTTTTTTTTTTTTTGAGTAGGCACCGTTACTGTGCCTTTAAATTTTAAGATTCAGAGGGGCCTCTCTCCCCTTTCCTCTCCCGTTCCTCTGTAGGTTTGGGAAAGCGAGGGAAAAAGGCTCTGATTGCAGCCCGGTCTGCTGCAGAGCAGGAGGCCAGAAGTGCAGGCACCCAGAGCGCATCAGAGGATTTGCCTATTAACGCTCGGGTGCAGAGGGGGGGGCAGAGAGGACACGCGGCCGCATCGCAGCGAGGCGATTCAGAGACCTCAGCGTCGGCCAGGGGGGCAGAAGGCCCTTGGTGAGCAACCGGTAATTCTTCTGCTGGAGCGAGGGAGCGGCGCGGATATCGCTGCCCCGGGGTAGAAGGTAAGGCGCAGGAGCTTTATTCAAAAGGAATTACTGTTTTTACTGCCAGAACCGGCAGCAGGCCCGGGCCGCATGCGTTTTGCGTGGAAGGGGCAAGGCCGGATGCGGGGATTCAATCGCACGGCCTGGAGCAGCAGAACTTCGTTTTTGTTTTATTTCTTCAGGTTTTAGCTCCGGAGGTCTCCTGCTCTTATAGAGGATAGTTAAAACAAAACAAAACACCTTTTCGGGTTCTCGATCCTGGGGCTTCTGGGAGGTGGTTAAGGCTGGGGCCGTTGATTAAGGAGTCACCATGCCTTCTAAAACATTGTATTTGTTGTGTGGAGTAAAGAGGTCTATGTTCTCAGACACAGGGGTCTGCAAAAACTGTAGCCAAGCTTCTGCCACAGAACAACAGCACTTGGATATGGAAAAGGAGGATCATGGGGAGGGCGTGCAGGGTTCCCTACCCTCCGTGATAGATCCTGCGGAGCCAGTGCCGGGGCCTTCATCGGCTCCAGATGTACCTCTGGCGCAAGCATCCTTGTCTTCCATTTTTTCCCTGGACTTTGTAGCGCTGATTCAAAGGGCGTTTGGGGGTATGCCAGGAGAAGCTGCTCCTTCAAGCTCAGGTGGGGTGGATATAGGCCAGAAGAGACCAGGGACTCCACTGTCAGTGGGTGCTTCGGGGGTATTGCCGAAGAAAGCCAGAATAGAGAAGGAGAAGCAGGAGCAGTTGGTGATTTCGGAAGATCTGCGCACGGAAGATGGGGAGCAGGATCTGGAAATGGATGAGGAGTTGGAAGAAGGAGAGATCACAGAACAGGAAGATCAGGCCAGAGTAGTGTGCATTTTTCGGAGAGAGGAGTTGCCCGCACTTATTTCTGAGACACTTAAAGCGCTAAATGTGCAGGCGGCAGGGCCGTCGGAGGAGGCTACGTGGAAGATCCGTTGTTACAGGCATTTCGGAAGACTCAGAGAGCCTTTCCCATGCACCAAGTGATAAAAGAAATGATTCAAGGTGAGTGGGAAATGCCTGAGGCATCCCTCAAGGGGGCTTTAGGTCACCGAGAGTAGATGCGGCAGTGTCGGCAGTTACTAAGAAGGCGACCATTCCAGTAGAAGGGAGCGCGGCTCTCAAAGATACACAGGACAGGAAGCTAGATGCTTTGTTAAAGCAGGTGTATGAGGTGACTGCTCTTTCTATTCAAGCGTCCATTTGTGGGGCGTGGGTAGCAAGGGCCTGTCTGCGCTGGTCTCAGCGGGTCCAGGGAGAGCGGATCGATGAGGTGAAAGGTGAATCAGGAGCGGCGTATCTCGCTGATATTCATTAGGACCTTATTAGGGAACTATCCAGCAGTATGGCCTCAGTTGTGGCAGTGCAAAAATACCTTTGGCTGCGCAATTGGGCAGCTGATGCGTCTTCTAAGACCAGGTTGAGTAAGCTTCCCTTTAAAGGGAAGCTGCTTTTCGGAGAGGATTTGGACAAAATTGTGAAGGATCTAGGAGACTCTAAGGGCGTAAGGCTTCCGGAAGATAAGCAGAAGCAGAGTAAGTTCCCGCCGATGGCGAGACTGCCTCAGAAGGATTTTCGTCGGTTTCATTCTCCACGGTTCACTCAGAGTCAGAGGGGACGTTTTCCCTATAGAAACCAGGGTTTTCGGGGGTTTTGCGTCCACCTCTTCGGGCCTCAGAAAGCTGCAATGAAGTCACGGGGACCCAGGTGCAGCTACCGGTGGGAGGTCGTTTGCAGGACTTTTACGCTGCCTAGGTCCAGATTACATCAGACCAGTGGGTGTTAGAAGTGATTCGAGAAGGATATGTTTTGGAATTTCAATGTCCGGTGACTGACTCGTTCGTACAGTCCCCTTGCGCGGCGCATCGCAAGTGCGATGCAGTCAAACAGACGTTGAAAAGATTGCTGGACCTCAGGGCAGTAGTGCCGGTTCCTTGAGACCAATGCAGTTTCAGTCGATACTCCTTCTATTTCGTGGTTCCAAAAGAAGAGGGGACGTATCGGCCGATTCTGGATGTAAAGAAAGTGAACCGGTGTCTTCGGGTATCTCATTTTCATATGGAGACGCTGAGGTCGGTCATCGTAGCAGTCAAAAAAGGGGAGTTTCTTACATCCCTCGATTTGTCAGAAGCGTACTTACACATTCCGATTCGTCAGGACCATCAAAAGTTTCTCAGGTATGCGGTGCCAATGGGGCATTTTCAGTTTCGAGCCTTACCATTCGGGCTGGTGACGGCCCCGCAGACGTTTACCAAGTAATGGTAGTAGTAGCAGCGGCGCTGTGGAAGGAAGGTGTTCTAGTCCATCCTTATTTGGACGACTGGTTAATTCGAGCAAAGTCGAGAACAGAGAGAGAGGAGGTTACATCCAGGGTAGTCAACTTCCTGCAGAGTTTAGGCTGGGTGGTCAATATGGCCAAAAGCAGTTTAGTGCCGTCTCAGAGTCTGGAGTACCTAGGGGCGCGTTTCGATACAGTGGCGGGCAAGGTTTTTCTGCCTCCATATCAAGCACGCGGGTTGAGAACGTTGGTCCGCTGATTTCTCAGCAGACCACGTCCGACGGCATGGCATTATCTTCAGCTCCTGGGAATGATGGCGTCAACACTCAAATTGGTGCCCTGGGCAAGGGCCCATATGAGGCCGTTGCAGAGAGTGTTTCTCAGAAGGTGGTCACACCAGAATGACCCATTGTCTCGAAGGCTGCTCTGCCCGGAAGTAGCGCGGAGAGCGTTGCAGTGGTGGTTCCTTCCGGAGGCTCTGGAACAGGGCATGCCATTAGAGACGCCGGGCTGGATACCGCTGACTACAGGTGCAAGCCTGCTAGGTTGGGGGGCGCACTTTCAAGGACGGTTCACCCAAGGACAGTGGACAGAACAGGAAAAACTGTAGTCAATCAACAGGTTGGAGCTGCGAGCGGTAGCGCAGGCTTTGCGGAAGTTTCAGCCGTATCTACAGGGAAAAGCGATCAGAGTGTTTTTCGACAATGCCATGGCAGTGGCCTATATCAACAGACAAGGGGGCACCAGCAGTGCGCCTTTGGAGGCCAAGGCAGATCAGCTGTTCATACGGATCGAGCAAAACCTGCAGGCGCTGTCAGCAGTGCATGTGGCAGGAATGGACAATGTGATGGCCGATTATTTGAGTCGAGTGAAGGTGGATCAAGGAGAGTGGACGCTTCATCCAGAGGTGTACCAGTTGGTGGTGAGGTGATGCGGAGAGCCGATAATGGATCTCATGGCGACTTTCAATTTGACAAAGGTCGGTCGGTTCTTCAGCAGAAGGAAGGAAAGAATGTCAGAGGGTCTAGATGCTCTCATACAGGAATGGCCAATGGAGCAACTTTTGTATGTGTTCCCGCCGTGGGTGTTAATAGGTCACGTAGTGCGAAGGATAGAGCGTCAGAGGATTAGTAATTCTGATCGCGCCGGATTGGCCAAGAAGACCTTGGTATGAGGACCTCAGGAGACTGCTGTTGGCGAAGCCTTGGCATCTACCAGTCAGGAAGGATCTGTTGTCGCAAGTTCCGCTGTTGCCTCAGGTGGATCGATTTTCGCTTACGGCATGGCTCTTGAGAGGGCAAGGTAAAGAGCAAAAGGATATTCGGAGGCGGTGATTGCTACCTTGTTAAGAGCTCGTAGGAGATCTACTTCGTTAGCTTATGTTCGCGTTTGGCGCATCTTTGAGGCATGGTGTGTGGATAGGAATTGTGAGGCCTTACGTGCGTCAGTGCTGCAGGTCTTGGCGTTCTTGCAGGATGGGTTTCAGAAAGGGTTAGCAGCGTCTTCCTTAAGAGTTCAGTTGTCAGCGCTCTCTTGTTATAGGGGAAAGATCAAGGGGCAAGCATTGGGCACGCTTCTGGATGTTAAGAGGTTCTTAAGAGCGGAAGGACTTTTGCGTCCGCCGTGCAGACATCTCATTCCTCAATGGGATCTACGGTTAGTTTTGGGAGCGTTAGGAAGTCAGCCGTTTGAGCTTTTGGATAAGGCGTCTTTGAAGGATCTTACCCTGAAAGTGGTTTTCCTAGTGGCAATTGCATCGGCAACAAGAATTTCGGAGTTGCAGGCCTTATCGTGTAAGGAGCCGTTCCTAGCTTTTTATGATTCGAAGGTAGTATTGCGGCCGGTCCCGTCCTTTTTTGCCAAAGGTTCTATCTCCTTTTCATATGAATCAGGTAGTATCTTTACCGGTGTTCCGTAGGGTTTCAGAGAACTCTTCCACGGATCAGTTGCATCAGTTGGATGTTCGTAGGGCCTTGAAGAAGTATATCTTTATCTTTATTAAAATATCCAACGGACAGCAGAGTTCCGGAAATCGGATAGGCTATTTGTTTTGACTGAAGCAGCGTCAAAGGCGACTATTGCCAGGTGGATTACAGGGGCGATAGCATCGGCATACCTGTTAAAGGGTAAGCTGGCACTGGAAGGCTTGCGAGCGCATTCGACGAGAGCTCAAGCGGCTTCTTGGGCTGAGTACAGATTTGTTCCGGCAGTGGAAATTTGTAAAGCAGCGACGTGGTCGTCTTTAAATTCATTTGTCAAGCATTACCGTCTGGATGTACAGGTGAGTAGGGATACCTGTTTTGGGGCAGCTGTACTTCAGGCTGGTCTAGCAGGTCACGCCCGTTGAATTCTTTCACTGCTCTGTTACATCCCTAGAGTTTCCGGGACTAGACTGGAGGGACGATAAGGAAGATTAAATTAGACTTACCTGCTAATTGTAATTCCTGAAGGAACTCCAGTCTAGTCCCGGACCCTGTCCCGGTTTTTAGTATTGGTGGGATCCTGAAGCAGTGAATCTCACAGGTAAGAGAAAAGTAAGCTGTGGGGCTTTGGGTCCAGATGGGGAGGTTGGAGGAAGGGGATGATACGAGGGTTGGGTCTCTTCCAGAGGGGGGAGTGAGGGCCTCGGCTGTTTTTAAAGTTTCTTATAGTTTACTGTTGAGATAGTTACTGTTTTATTACTTAATTGTTGCTCCGGTGAGTCTACTATCTCCAGGAACAAGCAGGAATGTAGTCTTCACATATGGGTATCGTCAGTACCGACGGAGCCTGCGCGGGAACGCTCCCCAGCATCCAATTAGAAAGCTTTTGGGAGCATCCCACAGCGCCTGCGTGCTGCCTTCCCGCCTTTCCCAACTGCATCTCTCCATTTCTTCTTTTTCCGTGGAGCCAGCAGGTCGTTTTCCTGTCACCGTAGAAATTATCCCATATTTTTCATTCTTTTTTGTGGTAGCGTCTGCCTTCCTCGACGCTATACCGGTACTGCCGGTTCTTTCTTTCTTTTAAAAAAAAAAAAAATTCTAATCTTGTATCTGGATTTTACAGCCCCTTTTCTCTCGGGGGCCACGCGCCATTTTGGGCACTAGGCCCAATTTTTCCTCAACATGGAAAGACCCGCGTCGGGTTTTAAAAAGTGTTCCAAGTGTGGCGGTACCATTTCCGTCACTGACACTCACGAGTGGTGCCTCAAATGTTTAGGTCCTGACCACTCTATCTCAGAGTGTGTTGCCTGTGGGATGATGTCGAAGAGGGGTCGGCAGAACCCAGCTGCTAAGCTTAGCACCCTTTTCCCCTCCGATGCAGCATCCGTGGCATTGACGTCTTCTAGGGCTTCGTCTTCCTCCCATGGATCTCAGGTAACCAAACATAAATCTGGCCGGTCCTCAAAGGGTAGATCTCCTTCCAAGCATCGAGATGCCTCTGGTGTTGCCTTTGAGGGACTTGTACCGGCAAAATTGCCCCGCCGGGAGGCTTCAGCTTTCAAAGCACTATCGGGGCTCCAGGATGTTCTCGAGGCCTCAAACTCATAAGAACATAAGATATGATATACTGGATCAGACCAAGGTCTATCAAGCCCAGTATTCTGTTTCCAACAGTGGCCAATCTAGGTCATATGTACCTAGCAGTTTCCCCAAGGGACACAGGTTCCACAATGCTTGTATTGGTTCAAGCATTGATATCCTGGGTCCCTGTTGGGAAATGGGTATGTCTTCTATTGCCCCATGGGCAAGAAGTAGACTGACCTCTTGACTCAACTGAGTGTTGAGAGAAGCCTGAGAACTGAACTGTCTTACCACTGTATGAGGGGGCATACTGAAGAAATGAAGCTTGTACCCCTCTCTTACAATGGAAAGAGTCCATTCTTCTGCTGTTATCTGCCCCCATCTCGGCAGAACTACTGGTGCCATGCTCTGGGGTACCAGCCGCTTCATCCAGTACCGACACCCAGGCATCGGCAGCGTCAATTGACCAGAGATTCCTGGCTATTGAGCGCAGTCTGGCGGCTCTCCTTGCGGCATCGGTGCCTTCGGGACCGCTTCAGACAGTTCAACCGGTATCGACACCGGTTCTGGCGGCGATATGGGTACACTCGACATCGGCGAGTGTGCTTCCAACACCGAGTCATGCTATTTCCTCCGGTAGCGACAGGCCGGTACCGGACCCCTCCGGTACCGACTTTGATCGGTACCGGTATCGTGTTTTACAAGAGCAGCTGGGCAGAAGATATTTTGAATCCTCCGATGCCTCTGAGGACTCTGACAGCTCTGTCGATGCCGGAGTACTTCTCTCTGAGGAGCCTTCTTCTCCTAAACGTAGGATGTCTCATCCAGAGGATATATCCTTTCAGGATTTCATCAGGGAGGTGGCTAGAGATCTTTCCATCACAGTGGCCCCTGAAACAGAGCCCAGAGCAAAGGAGTTGGAGATTTTACAATATCCTAAAGCTCCCAAGGAAGTGGCTACTTTGCCTATTCATGGGATCTTGCATGATCTCATGTTAAAAATGTGGGAAACACCTCTTACCACCTCTCCTCATTCCCGTAGGCTGGATACCATGTATCGAGTGCCTCCTTGTCCTGGGTTTCAAAAAACTCAGTTGCCACACCACTCCATAGTGGTGGAGTCAACTATGAGAAGGATCAAGAGTGCAAAAAGACATGCATCTAATCCTCCAGGACGTGAATGTAGGACTCTTGATGCCTTTGGGCATCGAACATTCCAGGCCTCTATGCTTTCTGCCAGGATTAGTTCCTACATCTTATATATGGGAATGTTCCTTAAAGAGGCTACAGGAGATCTAGAGCTTATGAGCACTCTCCTTCCTGATGATAAGAGGCTGGATTATCTTACACTTGTCAAACATGCCCAGGATGTTTCCAAGTTTGTTAATTGTGCAGCCTTTGACTGCTTTGAGTGCATAAGCAGAACCTCTGCAATTGCCATAGGTGCTCATAGGATTGCCTGGCTCCAGGCATCTGACTTAGAACTCTGGGTACAGGACAGATTGGGGAATATCCCTTGTACAGGCGAAAATCTCTTTGGCAAAAATTGGCAAGAGAAAGCTAATGAGCTGGATGCTGATAACACCACTTTGGATAGACTATCCAAGGCTACAGCTGATTCTGCAAGAAGATCCTACAAGAAACCATTCTTCTCTAAAAAGAAGAGGTTTTACTCCTCCTATACCCAGCAGGTGCATTCTGCAGGTCAGTCCGCCCGAAAGGGACAGCAGCCCCCAAAGCAAAGGAAATCAAAGACTGCTAAGCCTCAACCGGCCCAGCAGACTCAGCCTCCACAAGGGCTTTGACTCCCATCTAGAGAACTTGGCCTTCCTGGCCCTAAACGGGCCACAGCCTTCCACCATCCCAGGAAGGTTGTGTCATTTTGCCCCCAGATGGGGGCAGATAACAGCAGAAGAATGGACTCTTTCCATTGTAAGAGAGGGGTACAAGCTTCATTTCTTCAACATGCCCCCTCATACAGTGGTAAGACAGTTCAATTCTCAGGCTTCTCTCAACACTCAGTTGAGTCAAGAGGTCAGTCTACTTCTTGCCCATGGGGCAATAGAAGACATACCCATTTCACAACAGGGTACAGGGTTTTACTCCCCTTATTTCCTTATTCCAAAGAAAACAGGGGGACACAGACCCATTTTAGACCTCAGAGAACTGAACAAATTCCTGTTCAAAGAGAAATTCAAGATGATTTCTCTGGGAACTCTGCTGCCTTACCTTCACAGTCAGGATTGGCTTTGTTCTCTAGATCTCAAGGATGCGTACACTCATGTTCTCATCCATCCAACTCACTGAAGGTTCCTTCGTTTTCTTTTTCAAGGAAAGCACTACCAATACAGGGTGCTTCCTTTTGGCCTGGCCTCAGCACCAAGGGTGTTCATGAAATGCATGGCTGTAGTGGCAGCATTTCTTCGCACTCTAGGAATATTTGTCTTCCCCTACTTAGACGACTGGCTCATTCAAGCCCCATCAGAGTCAGAGGCCAGCATTTCCCTATCTTGCACAATGCGTATCCTTCAGTATTTGGGCCTGGTCATAAACATCCCAAAATCCAGTTTAACTCCCACTCAGTCTCTAGAGTTTATAGGAGCTCTGCTGGATACCAGAAAAGCAAGGGCCTATCTTCCACAGGCCCGCTGCCTTCGCATTGTGCAGTTAGCCTCCCAGGCAGTGTTAAAAACTCATCTCACTGCTCGGGAAATGTTACAACTACTAGGCCACATGGCATCTACCGTGCACGTGGTTCCCTATGCTTGCCTCCATATGAGAGCAGTCCAATGGACTCTATCCACTCAGTGGATTCAGGCATCAGGCTGCCTATCAGACAAAATAGCAATCTCAAGTCGCCTTATTTTGTCTCTACAATGGTGGCAGTCAACCCAAAACCTGTTGGTGGTGTCCCCTTTCCAGCAACTCCTACCCCAGGTCACTCTAACAACAGACGCCTCACAAGTGGGTTGGGGAGCTCATCTGCAAGATCTCTCTACCCAAGGCACCTGGACTCCACAGTAGACCCACTTACTTATCAATCTCCTAGAGCTCAGAGCAATTTTCCTTGCTCTTCAAGTGTTCCATACCCAGCTCAGCTACAAGACAGTCCTAATTCAAACGGACAATCAAGTAGCTATGTTCTATCTGAACAAGCAGGGAGGAACAGGCTCTCTGTCACTTTGCAACGAAGCTTTGCGACTATGTGCCCTTGCCAGAGAGCATCAGATTCATCTCCTTGCGGTGTATCTGCCAGGCATTCAAAACTCTTGGGCAGACAGACTCAGTCGAGTTCTGCTTCCACATGAATGGTCTCTCCATGCAGACCAGGTAGCAAACATTTTTCAAATTTGGGGAACTCCGGACATAGACCTCTTTGCAAGTCCGTTGAATGCCAAACTTCCCCGGTTCTGTTCCAGAATGCCGGCTCAGGGTTCTCAGGCCAGGGATGCTTTCCTCCTCCATTGGGGTCAGGACTTCCTATATGCCTTTCCACCCATTCCCCTAATTCTCAAAACCCTATTCAAGCTTCAGAGAGACAAAGGCCACATGATTCTCATAGCTCCACATTGGCCACGGCAGGCGTGGTACCCTCTGCTCCTGCATCTCTCTCAAGCTCCATCTCTGGAGTTAGGATCTGCTCCAGATCTCCTGTCTCAGGAGGACGGGATGTTGTGGCATCCCAATCCCCACTCTCTGCATCTCAAGGCCTGGTTGCTGAGAGCCTAGACCTCCATGGTCTTAACCTTTCTCAACAAGTAAGGGATGTCCTTTGTGCTTCCAGGAAACCTTCCACAAGACGTTCTTATGCTTTCAAGTGGAAAAGGTTTTCCATATGGTGTTTGCAAAGGGGTCTTCACCCCTCTGTGATACCTCTGGAATCATTACTGGAGTATCTCCTTTATTTATCTAATGCAGGACTTAAGACTAACTCAGTAAGAGTCCATTTAAGTGCTATTTCAGCTTCTTTAAAGCCTTTAAATGGACAACCTATTTCCTCTCATCCTCTCATAGCGAGATTTATGAGGGGCCTTCTTCTAACTAAGCCTCCCATTAGGCCACCTCCAGTGGCGTGGGACCTGAATCTGGTTCTTGGGCAGCTCATGAAGCCGCCTTTTGAACCTTTAGCTACTACCTCCTTGAAATTTCTGTCCTGGAAAGTTATCTTTCTCATTGCAATCACATCAGCACGTCGCATCAGTGAATTGCAAGTATTAGTTGCTCATCCTCCTTACACGAGGTTCCATCATGATAAGGAAGTCCTTAGGACTCATCCACACTTTATGCCAAAGGTGGTCTCACCTTTTCATTTAAACCAGGCGGTTTACCTACCTGTATTTTTTCCAAGGCCTCATGCTTCAAATGCAGAAATGAATCTTCATACTTTGGACTGTAAAAGAGCACTTGTCTTTTACTTACAGAGGACACAGCAACATAGAAAGTCATCCCAACTCTTTGTTGCTTTCGATCCTTCTCATTTGGGACTTCCAGTCTCCAAGAGAACATTATCCAACTGGATTGCACAGTGTATTTCTTTTGCCTATCAGAGTAAGAACCTTTCTCTGGAAGGCCATGTCACAGCTCACAATGTGAGAGCCCTGGCAGCCTCAATGGCTCATCTACACTCTGTGTCCACTGACGACATCTGTCGAGCAGCTACTTGGGCCTCGGTTCATACCTTCACAGTCCATTACTGCTTAGACAAGGACTCCCGCCGGGATGCCTTGTTTGTTCAGGCTGTTCTACAGCACCTGTTCCATACTTAATCAACTCCTACCCACCTTTCCCGGTAGGATGCCAGAGATCCATGGGGGGAAGTGGAGCCTTTTCACAGGGGCACACAACGTCTGGGGTTTCTCCCTGGCATCTGCAGCTAGGGAGTCCCCATATGTGAAGACTACATTCCTGCTTGTTCCTGGAGATAGCATAGTTACTCACCTGTAACAGGTGATCTCCGGGAACAGCAGGAATTTAGTCTTCACAACCCACCCACCTCCCCTAGGAGTTGTATCTCTCTTTTCTTTTCTTTCCCTCTCTCTCTCTTTGTCTCAGCTTTAAAACTCAACTGGAGAGAGACATTTGGGAAAGGCGGGAAGGCAGCACGCAGGCGCTGTGGGATGCTCCCAAAAGCTTTCTAATTGGACGCTGGGGAGCGTTCCCGCGCAGGCTCTATCGGTACCGATGATACCCATATGTGAAGACTACATTCCTGCTATTCCCGGAGATAACCTGTTACAGGTGAGTAACTATGCTTTGTCAATAGGTTACTGGAGTGAGGAGGCGGTGCCTATGCCCTTATACCAGTGTCATCAAAGAATGACGGTTTCTCAGTCTCCAAGCTGCTGCAAGAGGAGCACAACCCTAGAGTTTCCGGGACTAGACTGGAGTTCCTTCAGGAACTACAATTAGCAGGTAAATCTAATTTAATCTTTATGGACTTTCAACCAGGAACTCTACCAAACCCTTTTTAAAACAAACTAGCAGATTTTATGACATCCTCTGGCAATGAGATCCAGAGCTTAATTATATTTTATATAAAAAATATCTTCTCCGATTAGTCTTAAATGTACTACATTGTAACTTCATTGTGGGCCCCATTCTGAAACGTGGGTGGCGGGGCTGCACATCCTGGTGCACATCCTGGGGTCCGATTCTCCCACCAGCTCTCTCTGTACATCCTGTGCATTAGGACAGGGAGAATCGGCGGAGGCTGGGGGGATCGCAGTTCTACAGGGGAGGGCCAGCCCTGCAGCATGTACAAGGACTATTCAGGTCATGGCCCTGTATGTGCTGCTGGGCCGTAGGGAAGTGCTGCTTATTCCACCTTATAGATGGAATAAACAGCACTTTTGCCATGATCAGCCTTGGGTCGAGTAGCAGGGAAAAGGGGGCCCGATTCTGGCGTTTTGTTCCTGCAGTCCAGAATCGGGTCCAAATGGGCCTATCTTGCTTGGAGGCCATCTGGACGGCCCAGACATGCTCCTACCGGAATCGGGCTCTGCGTGTCTCCTGGGGGAGGGGGGTGAAGGGGGGGTGTATGGACCCATAGGTAGATCATGTACCACCACACAACCCACCCTCTGGGGCTCAGGGTGGGAAACAGGATCACCCACCAATAGATCCACAGTCTACCTCCCTGCAATGGTAGCAGTAGAGGGGACCATCAACCCCAGTCCTGCTGGGGAACAGACAGAGCAGTACACATCCATAACACAATAGCAGACAGATGGCAGGCCTGGAAATGCTCAGCTGCCCCCCACCATTATCTGACATTCTCCAGCAGCAAGCCTCCAGTCTGCCAGCTAGTCCATAGTGCACGGTCCTGGAGGAGATGCATGTACCCAGAACGGGGATGTCAGCATACACACCAAGCAGATAAGTCAGTGATTGGGCCCCAAAAGGAAACCCATAAATATCACATGAGAGAAATGCTATATAGCACAATGGGGGAACCTAGCCATGCCATGGTCACTGCTCAGTCAGGGTGAGAGTGACATCCCAGCAGGACATGCTATGGCCACCCTGTGCGTGCAGGTGGTGGCCAGACACTACAATGTCCGAGCCATTGCCCTATGCCGTGTGCAGATGCATCCAGGCCAGGCCACCCTATCCAGGCTATTCCCACGGTACCTTGCTCCTCATTATGCACATTGGCAGGCCAATACTGGCAACAGTGCTAGCAGTGTGGGCTGTGGAGGGTGTTGGCAGCCACCACATACTGGATAGACAGACACACACTCCCCACACCTATGCCAGCATTGTGCAACTATAGAGGTGTTGGGCAGCCCTGGCCACCACACCAGTCCTGGGCACAGTGCAGGCATGGCTATGGTACGCAATACTGTAGGAGGCACTCCCCAGGTTGGTGAACACTGTCAGACACAATACCTGTAGCACACTCCACAGACATCAGAAAGGTTACTATGCTGCAGCTCACTCAGGAAATTGTACCTACCCTAGGAATTGCTATCTGCCAGTAATCATAGCAACCTTTTGATAGATGTGTACCATATTCCCAGGTTTAGGGTGGCATTACTAAGGTATGCAAGTGCTAGTATTGGGAGATGCACACAGAACCCAAAGTCCTGCCTCTCCAGGAGACTTTGGATAATGGGGCCTGTGGGTGCGGTGCCAAACACTGTTCGGGTTTTCATGCTGCCCCTCATGAATATGCATGAGATACATCTGCATACCATGGGGGTGGCGCATAGAAATGCAGCACAGGCATCTTTATCAGAGGCAGCATGGAACCGGAATGGTGTTTGGCCCTCCAGGACTGCAGTTGGGTGACTCTGCTCTAGGTAATGTGCATGTTTATGGTGTCTGTGCTCTGTAGGGTAAAATGTAGGTGTCTTGGGCATGTTTACGTCATCTGCAATAAAGGTGCTATCTGTATTAGCACGTTGTAGTAGTGGGTAAAATATGGGGACTGGGTTGGCAGGAACCACAGCTGGGACTTGAACCTGTGACCCTCTGCTTCTGACTACACTGGTTTTGTGCACTGCACCACCTTGTTGTCACAGAGTCAGAACATTCCTTGGTGATACCATGACTGTTCGTCAGACAGGGCCCATCTGTTGCAGTACACGGCACCCACCTACACAGGGCTAGGCCACGGTCTGCTCTGGGCAGCTGCCACTGCCCCCTCCACCACCAGTATCCCTCAGCCACCATGCTGACATGCCCTTCTGCTGGTGGTTCTGGTGATGCGCAGTCTCAGGCCATCCAGTGTGCAGGTAGGCGGCTGCCTATGGTGTGGGTTCTGGGGTAGGGATGCCTGCATAGACGTCCATGCTCCCCCCAGCCCCGCCTGCCAATGTTCCGTGCCCTTGGGGGTAGCTGTTGGGTACTATCCCCTGTGACACTGTGGGAAACACAGTCGTGCCCATGTTGGGCCTTCAGCAGTTGCTGTCTGGCTGCTCTGCTCTTTCGGCATTCGTATGGGCCACCTAGGCATCACCCTAGTCCGCACTGTGGCCCAGCTCCACTACAGCATGTGCCGCCTGCGGCCCTCTGTATCCCCTTCTCCGGCATCTGTCCAATTGCCATTCTGACATGCCCACCCTGATGTTGTGGGACATGTGCACGCCATAGGAACCCTGTTCGATGGTGGGGAAAACCCTGAGCAGCGGTATTTCACTGTGGGCTCATTCACCTTGTATGGGGACGGAGTATAGACCCTTCCACGATTTATATCTTTTCTATGGAGCTTACTTGGAAGGGGTGGGGTTGATGTTTCTCATTGCTACCACTATTGGCCAGCTTGGTTATGGATTTTTTCAAGTTTGTTGGGGTCATTTTCAGTGTTTATGTGCCCTTTTGTTCTGTGCACATGTATCACACTTATCACTTTTTGTAGGTTTCCCTGCTTGGGCTGTACATTGCTGACACTGAAATGGTTTCTGTCCCCTGTAATGTGCATTTAACGGCAGGTTTTCAATCGCGTTTGAATTCAGCTCTTCAGATCAGCGCTTTAGTGTGAAGGGAGCCTCTCCCTGCCCACTCTCCGCCCACTGACCCCTTCTCTCCGCCCTCTCTCCACCTTCTGCGGTGTTTTACCGCGCCGCGGAGCTTTACGATCGTTAATGTTGGTTAACGCGCGTTATGTAACGTTAACGATCGTAAGCGCGTCATAACGCGCGTTATGATGCGCTTACGATCGTTAACGTTACATAACGCGCGTTATGTACCGTTACCGCAGTTTAGTAAACATACCCCTTAGACCAAAGTAAAATGTGTACTCTTGTCTTATCTCAACTAAAGCTGTCCTCTCAAATCTAAATCTCTTTGCAATCCCCTCTTCCACACTGCTCAAGGCAATAGCTCCAATTCTACTTCTCTATGATCTTCTCCGGCCCTTGGAAACATATACACAAGCTCCTTCTGGTCCTCTAGTATTCTCATTTTTCTTGAAAGAATTCCCTTCGAGGCTTCTTTCTCAACCAGTAGAGAGGTTTGGCTTTGGAGCACCTTCTTTTTTATAGAGTTTCCTGCTCTGCTTCCAAAGTAGCACAAGCATAAATTGCTCAACCAGAGCTCTGTGCTCCTCAGTCTTGAAGGACTAGAAAAAGGGACTGCTACTTCTGGAGAGAGATCTGCAATTGTGAGTATATACTTCTGGGAATTTTCTGAAAGAATTTCTTTCTATTAAAGCTAATTAATCTGTGAACCCAGTGTTCTTTTGTTAAATCAGTCAGGGCCTAGTAGCAGCAGTTTAAGTTTAAATTTAAAAAACAGAAGAGAACTTTCTGGTTACATTCCATACCCAGCAGAGAGCTTGTAGTTTAAATTTAATAGTCACTCAGGGCCTAGTATCAGCAAAGTACTTTTAGTTTAAATTTAAAACACAGAAGAGAGCTTTCTGGTTAAATTTATAACCCAGCAGAGAGCTTGTAGTTTAAATTTCATAATAAGTCAGAGCCTAGCAGCAGCAGTAAAGAGCTGTAATTTAAATCAAATCAGAATATAACTTAGCATAAAAGGCAAAACAGGGTCAGTACTCTGAGCAACAAATAAAGTCTTCTAAAGACCTTTACAAAGAGGCCTTCTACCTAGGGGGCAAGAGACCTGTGAAACTTTTTCAATAGGTGTTAACACCAGGTAGCAGGTCAAAAGGCCATTTTGAAAGACTCATTCTATCCAAGCAAGGACTGTTAATCACCCAGGAAGTTGGTCACAGCTTACCTCAGAAGCACATGACAGGGTACTGTGTAGCAGCCCTCTTGTAATAAGTGTTATTTCCCTCCCTCCCTCCCCAACACCCACCCAACCCTGGGATAATCGTAGCTTTATAGGTACTTACACATCTTAAAGGAAAGGAGGTGCTCTCAGGTAAAGCTCGTTATCCAAAGCAGTCATACACTAAGGACCTGAGATTAATTAACCTTCAGGTGAACAAGGTATATTAAACGTATTAGGTACAGTTTTATTAGTATAAATATCCATAGCAACCCTTAGTAAGTAAAGAACTTAAAGTTCTAAACACAAGCTTAAAACTAAGATGCAGACAGCAGTCCAGCAGCGAGATGGGGGCTTTCCAGTCTTTTGCATTGAGTGTCACATGTATGATTTTCTACCAGTTGGTGAGAGGTCTTACGTGTGCACTAGGTGCAAGGAGCTCTTTGCTCTCAGGGAACGAGTCCGTTCTCTAGAGGCTAGAGTAGCAGACTTGGAAAACATAAGAAAGACAGAGAGCTACATAGATAAGACCTACAGGGATATAGTCCTGAAGTCCCACCTCAAGTCTGGCAGCATCCCTGTTGCCATGGAGGAGAGAGGTCACGTGACAGGAGAGCATTGACCTGGTGTGGCAGGAAGTGATTCTGTAACAAGGACCTGTCCTCCAGGTGATGTAAAACCCTCTCGCACCGAGGAAGTTTCTCCAGGGCCATGTGCCCATGAGGGAAGGGTTAGGACAGCCGTTATAGTTGGTGATTCGATCATTAGGCATGTAGATAGCTGGGTGGCTGGTGGACGTGAGGATCGCCTGGTAACATGCCTGCCTGGTGCGAAGGTAGCGGACCTCACGCGCCACCTAGATAAGGTCTTAGATAGTGCTGGGGAGGAGTCTGCTGTCTTGGTACATGTCGGTACCAATGACATAGGAAAATGTGGTAGGGAGATTCTGGAGGCTAAATTTAGGCTTTTAGGTAGGAAGCTGAAATCCAGAACTTCCAGGGTAGCATTCTCTGAAATGATTCCCGTTCCACGCGCAGGACCCAAAAGGCAGGCAGAGCTCCGGAGTCTCAATGCGCGGATGAGACAATGGTGCAGAGATGAGGGTTTTGGATTTGTTAGGAACTGGGGAACATTCTGGGGAAAGGAGGGGCTCTTCCGAAGGGATGGGCTTCACCTTAACCGGGATGGAACCAGGCTGCTGGCATTAACCTTTAAAAAGGAGATAGAGCAGCTTTTAAACTAGATAATAAGGGAAAGCCGACAGTCGCCCAAGAGCGGATGGTTCAGAAGAATGTATCCTTGAAGGATACTACCAAAAGCAGAGAGGTTCCAAAAAAGAGTAAAGTAGCCCAAATGCCCTCGAGTATGGAGCAGACAGAACTTAAAGATCCCAAATTACCCAAGTCTACCAATAGCCAGATTAATATGAATAAAATACAATCTCTAAAATGCTTGTATGCAAATTCTAGGAGTCTAAAAAATAAGATGGGAGAGTTAGAATATATAGCACTAAATGAGAGGTTAGATATTTATTTATTTACATTCTCTTATATACTGTGCTATTCTGCATCAGTGTGGTTTACATTGAACAAACTGAAATTACATTGAACAGGGCATTATAACTTGGAGATAACTTTTTTACAGGGAACATGGGCTATGGAGGGTTAAGTGGCTTGCCCAAGACCACAAGGAGCACCTGTGGGACTAGTAACCCCAGTCCTTCTGGCCCAAGGTTTCTGTCCTCTAGCGGGATTTGAACCCCCAGCCTAAAGTACCTTGCCCCAACCACTAGGCCACTCCTCCACTCCACTAGAATATCAGAGACATGGTGGAAGGAGGACAACCAGTGGGACACAGTGATACCTGGGTACAAACTATATCGTAATGATAGAGCTGATCAAATTGGTGGAGGGGTTGCGCTCTATGTTAGAAGAGGGCATTAAGTCAGAAAGGATTAAAGTTTTGCAGGAAACAAAATTTGCTGTAGAATCTCTATGGGTTGAACTTCCATGTAAAAAGGGGAAGGTGATGGCAGTGGGGGTGTACTATCGACCGCCTGGCCAGAATGAACAAATGGATGATGAAATGCTCAAAGAAATCAAGGAAGCTAACAAAAGTTACAGCGCAGTAATAATAATAGGTGATTTCAATTACCCCGGTATCGACTGGGTCAGTGTCACGGCAGGACATGCTAGGGAGATAAAGTTCCTAGATGAAATAAATGACTGCTTCTTGGAGCAGCTGGTTCATGAACAGACCAGAGGGTAAGCCATATTAGATACAAGGTTCCACATTAAGAACCACCACACAGGAAAATGATTTAGGCGTCATTGTGGATAACATGTTAAAACCATCGGCCCAGTGTGCAGCGGCGGCCAATAGAGCAAATAGAATGCTAGGTATCATAAGGAAAGGAATGGAAAATAAAACAAAAGATATTATAATGCCTCTATATCGTTCCATGGTGAGACCGCACCTTGAATATTGTGTGCAATTTTGTTCGCCGTATCTTAAAAAGGATATAGCGTTATTAGAAAAGGTTCAGAGAAGAGCCACCAAAACGTAGATCAATTGTTTAAATTATCAGAATATAGAAAGACTAGGGGACATGCAATGAAGCTACAGGGTAAACTATTTAAGACTAATAAAAGAAAATATTTTTTCACTCAATGTGTAATCAAACTCTGGAATTTGTTACCAGAGGATGTAGTAAAGGCTGTTAGTGTAGCTGGCTTTAAAAAAGGTTTGGACAAGTTTCTGGAGGAAAGGTCCATAAACCATTATTAAGAAGGGACCCAGGATATCAATGCTTGACCTAATACAAGCATTGCGGAACCTGTGTCTTTTGGGGAAACTGCTAGGTACGTATGACCTAGATTGGCCACTGTTGGAAACAAGATACTGGGCTTGATGGACCTTGGTCTGACCCAGTATGGCATATCTTAAGTTCTTAAGTAGGATTTTAAGTCAGTAGCCCACACAGGAAGTAATTAATTCAATCTTCAAGAACTGCAGCCAAAAACTACCAGTTAATCTAGGGCTGATACTATTTTGTATCTGGCTGATTCTTCAGGGTTAAATTATATTATATTATCTCTGATGCATAGGTGACTGAACAAATCATGACAATGTTTCAGTTAAAATATTGGATTCCTGAAGCTGAGGTCTGTTTCAATGGACAAAAGTACTATGACATTCTTTTGATAGCATTGCTGCTCCTCTATTTTTCCGTAACCTCCACTGTCTTTACAGGCCATCACTGATTTTCTGAAATTCTCAATAAACAGAATTTACACGTACAGAAAAGATAAACCGATTAGCACGAGGTTATGATCGCTAACTGCTTCATTTCATTTGTTATATATCATGCCAGACCTTGGGTCCAGAATTTAGCCTTACATTTGTACAGAAATAAAATTCTTGTTCATCTCTTACCTCCTTCAAATGTCCTGCTATACTAGGTAGTACAGTCAGTGATACATCCAGTCTCAGACTGTGAGGCTTGTGCAGACTTTTCTACAGGAGGAACCTTTAGGGGGAAAAAAGTACAATTTTATATTTTGTTTCCACTAAATGAAATAATTATACTAGATAGAACACTAGTATCTAATTGAATTAAATCTAAGGAGGATTTGCACCTGTCCTGCATTAAATGTGAGCACAGCAAGATCAGAGAAGTATGTCGTATCAACCAGAACAGGAAATAAGAAGAGGGCCTACATGCCTTGAAAGGTCAAGGGATCACTATATTATTGTCTTCAAGAGTACAGAGAAAGTACTGATGATTTTTTAATACTTCAAATCTAGCAAGCTGCATTACAGTTAAAACAAATTTAACATAATGCAAGATAGTTGTTGCTCCTACATTGTACTCCTGGCAAACACCTTTAAAATTAGGGATCATATTTTCATTCATAATATTTTCAAAAATACTCTTTACCAAAATTATTTATATTATATCTTTTAATCTAGCTCATATTTTCTTAATAGCATGTCAAAGTGAGCTGCATTCACTGTTTTTACCTCTGTAGCTTTTTTCTGATAGCTGAAATCTCTTTTTTCAAATACATTAGCATCATTCTATCTTCAGATCTAGAAGGCATCTGGCAGTCCTACCACCTAACTCCATCTACACACAAAAAGAACCTAAATACCACACATTTTGATCTCCCCTGCCCCCACAGCAGGGAGGTCTATTTCCAGGGTTCCCCTGTATGTTAAGGTGAGTGATCCAATAGTCTCAAAAGTCTGCATTTGGTTGGATCCCTCCCCATGATGGGGTCGGCCCCCTCCCCTCTGTGGCGCAACTATCCCCTCCCTGGGTCCAAAGTAGCTAGCACCAGGGTCCTTCTTGGCAACATAAATGTAGATGATATGTAAATTAAGTATGAAATATGCAAATGATGTCTTCCCAATGCCCTTCAGTTCAATTAAACATACACATCAAAACTCACTGTAAACTCCCCACCCTTCCTAAGTCCCTGGTTCAACCAGGATGTGTCCCAGGTGTTGAATTATGTGGATGCCTTGCCACCTCCAATGTAGTGTCTTGTTGCTACATCCACCCCAATTCTTGTGGGCTATCTACCAATTGAGTATCCATGATGGTCCATCTGCTTTTTTTTTTTTTTTTTTTTGGGAGAGTCTACTATTATCTCTTTTCTTCTCTGTTTCTTAATGCTGGGGTGGTGAGAGTAGGGCCCTGGGTTTTCTAAGTGGAGAGAGAGTAGGAGTTTGAACTCTAGCCTGATCCTTAGCTGTTTTCAGCTGCTGTTACAAGAGGATTTTCCCAAATGGTCTTGTGCACCTAGAGTCATAAATAGCTGGGAACCCTCGGGACTTTGGTTATTATGGGACACACACCCTATCAGAATTAGCAGACAGCCTTAAATAGTTAGCCTGGTATATGTGAAAATGAATCTGAAAACTGTTTAACAGCTCAACAGTTGGTTAAAGGTTTTGTACAAATAAGCAACTATCTAAATGTTTTAGACTTCCATTAAGAAAAGGAAGGAAATCCCATTACCACATTCTCTATGTGCACACAGCAAATGCACAATGTATTCATGGAGTCCATTCTGCAAATGCACAATATATTCATGGAGTCTCTTCAGTCTCAGAAGCTATGGAGTGTATGTAAGTATGCGTACTGTTAATTTAGAAACAAATCTGATGTTCTGAAGCTCCCAGGAAATACAGAAATAAGTGTGTAACAGGTATTTTCCATAAACAGCAGGACTGATAAGGCACACAAGTGGGGTGACATCACCAAATAGTGACAGACAGATCTGCTGTCCCATAGCTTAGAACTTTAGTGTGAAGTTCTGAACATGTATTGGCTTTTCCGCTCATGGCAGTCTCCTCAGATTTATCAAAGCTCAAGCATAGAAGCAACCCTCAGAGAGGTGGAGAAGACTGTGTACTTTATCAATCCTGGTGGACTGTGTACTTTATCAATCCTGCTGTCTACAGAAGATACCTGTTACAGGTGAGCAACATTGCTTTTTTGTCAACAAGCAGGATTAAGTCAGACATACAAGTGGGTGACCTCCAAGCTTAGGGCTGCTCATGCTCATGCCTCAATCCTCAGAGCAGTCCACAGTAAAACAGTGTGAGAGTTACTTGCTCAAACAGACATGTTGGCCAGCACAACTTGGCAGGGAGGTACTGTTCTTTGCTGAGGCTTCGTCAAAACAGAAATGTGTAGTGTAGCTGCTTTACAGATGGTATCTAGCAAGGCCAATTTTAAAAGCACTACTGTAGTTACAATAGCTTTGATCTGATGAGATTTTATTTTGGAGGAGAGAGGAGTATTTGCTTATTCATAACCCAAGTGGATGCAGGACGCTAGCCAGTTGGCAAAAATTCATTTTGCACCCAGCAAGCCAGGTTTGTTGGGATCAAAAAAGATATAACACTATGGGGTATGTTTACTAAACAGCGGTAAGGGAGCATGTGTGCCGTTATCACAGGCTATCTTCACACTTGCTCTCTTTAACACTGAAAAAATGCTGCTTTAAGGTGCGGTAAAGGCACTGGCAATGTTAAGGACGCAGAGGGTGGAGAGTGGGCTTGACTGGGGCGGGGAGTGGACGATTACAGTGTGCGCTCCCATATCGCTGATTGCACAATGGCCTGAAAAGCCCTTTAACGCTGGGAACCTGATAGCCGATTAAAACATCGCGGAAAAGGTGTTTGTAGAGAGGAGAAAGATTTAAGCATCAGCTATGTGATGCACTGACAAAGGAGCCCAAGGTAGCGATAGTAGTGCAACATTAGCAGCAACAGCATGGTGCTCATGTAGGAAAGGGCACCATACTGATGGTGCAAATCGGGCACCAGGGAGTGACATGGAGGTCATGCAGTGGGGGGATGCTGGTGGACATGGTGAACTAGACAACTGCCTGTGTGGCACAGAGGGGCATAAGAACATAAGTTCAGAATAAATGCCATACTGTGTCAGACCAAGTTCCTTAAAGCCCACTATCCTCTGTCAACAGTGGCCAATCAGGGACACAGGTACCTAAGTGGGTCCCGAAAGGACACCTATGATCAAAGAGGCCTGTATTTGGCCAAGCATCCGATCCTCAGTGTCCCCTGAATAAATGTATAATGACCTTTCCTCCAGGACAGTGATCAAACCCTACCAAAGCCCAGCTATACAAGGAACTGTCACGACATACACTGCCACTGTGTGCCACTGTGTGCCAGTGTTTGCCAATGCATTGAATGATAAACTATATGCCCCAATATGTCTGAAATATGATACACTGTAGCGGCGGTGCATGTCCCCTAGTCCCCCCATATTGTGATGGCGTTAACAACTGTGAACCATTCTATGCCATTCAGCACTATATACTGAATCTCACCCCAGCCATCTCACCAACAGGCTGAGGTACCTAACCTTTGTAAGCTTCTCACATAGGGGAATCCTTCCATCCACAGCACCATTTCTGATGTCTGTCATGATCACACAGTGACAGTGGTGGACCACAGACATACTGCTGGTCTGGAACAGTGATGTGCCACATGGGGTGATCCAAGGGACTTGGCACTCTTTATTTATTTATTTTATTTAACAGGTTTTATATACCACTTTATCATTTCAATCAAAGCGGTTTACATTGAAACTTAAGCTTGGTAATGTACATTAAACAGGGACATTGATAACTTGGATTTTTCTGAGGCAATGGAGGGTTAAGTGACTTGCCCAAGGCCAAAAAGAGTGCTAGTGGGACTCAAACCCCGGTCTCGTGGGTTCCCAAGCCAGTGTTCTTAACCATTAGGCTACTCCTCCACTCCACTTTACTCACTCTTGGCAGAGATGCCAGCGGCTCCCCCTCCCCCGGTGCCACTGAACCCAGCTGTGAAGGAAGAGACTGATAGCGCTTACAGCTGTAGCCCTCCAGATAACTGTAAAATGCAGGTGCCCAGGGAAATAACACAGTAGTGGCTGCCATCCTCCCCCCAAGACATATCGGTGGCAGGTGGTGATGGGGCCCCTGCATGGGCAGCTGGTGGGGGGGCTGCGTGGCCATTCATGTGTGCTCCTGCCCCCCCCTCCCTCCAATCTGGCCCTTGCGCCCAAGGAACCTGCCAAACCCACATGTTTAACATGCTGGGACTGCGACCACCACCATTGACAGTGTATGGGCATGTCTTCATAGTGGGGTGTTGGTGGTGGCATGGGAAGTGGCACCAGCCTGCATCAGAAAGAAGTCTTGTCCTGGTCATGTGTGCCATGCACATTGCAGCATGTGCCAAAGGTCAGCTGAAGGGAAGCATGTCAGCAACAGGAGCTGTTATCCCCATAAGGGAGTACTGTGGTGCAACACACACGGTTGGTGTGTGTTGCACCCTCCACTACAACAAATAACAGAATGTTTTAAAGAACTAACAATATGGCTCAAGGATCAGAACTTACACATTAATTTCTCAAAAACTGATGTACTATATATTACTAGAAATCAAACATACACACCCCCAAGCACCATCACCCTGGATAACCATGAGATCAACATAAAAAAAGAAATAAAATACCTAGGTGTGATACTTGACAATAAACTTAACATGGATTCACACATAAAATATCTAACAAAAAATATACACTACAAACTTAAGACATTGAGACAACTAAGACCTTTGATTCACTTACAAGACTTCATAACTATAATTCAAGCTATCATAACCCCACACTTTGATTTTGAAAATATAATCCTTAATGGCATCTCAAAGCAAAATATTAAAAAGATACAACTAACTCAGAACACAGCAGCAAGGATAATAATGAATATAAGCTCAATAGAACATATCACACCGATCCTGGCTGAACTTCATTGGCTTCCTATTTACAGCAGAATAAAATACAAGATTCTTCTAACCACATTTAAACTAATAAATAACTTAGCACCATCTGTACTCAATACACTCATCAATGTAGAAATAGATAAACGATCACAAAGGAGTAGAAACACAAACACCATAGCAGTACCAAAAGATTACACAAAAGCTAGAAAACAAACCAACAAGAGGGCCTTCTCACATTCAGCACCTATCCTCTGGAATAATCTTCCTGACAACATTCGCCTACTGTCGGACATAAAGGAATTTAGAAAAAAATTGAAAACCCATTTTTTCTCTTTACACTACAACAAAGGAGCAGAATCTAATCAAACTACACAAAGAGACACAGGTTAACAACCATACTACAACAATTTATAACTATGTGATCCGTCACTTTTAAAATAATTTATGCAACCACAGGTGATCTATGTTATAATTTGTAAATACCCACAATGTAAATAGGTTCTAATAGTTTACTGTTCTAACTTTGTATTGTTACCTGTAAATAGTTCCAACTGTTCTATGTAAAATGACTTGGCATGATATTTCCCATACCATTTAACTTACTGTTCATTGTAAACCGCACTTGATACTTGGGAAAGAGCGGTATAGAAATAATTGTTAAATAAATAAATAAATAAAATGTGTGGAGGGTCACAGGTTCAGGTCCCCGCTGGGGTTGCTGTATTGCATCTTCCTGTGGACAAGGTTTAGCTGACAGTGTAAGTACAGCTCCAGCATGTGCAACCCCCAAGGAGGTGGCCAGCAAGGGTGGAAACACCCACCAGCAGCATTGACTGGTTCCATTATCCACAGCTGGCTGGAGGCTAATAGCACATGGTAACAATGTGTGTTGAGGCCAAAGCATGGCAATAGCGCCTGCAAATAGAGCACATGTTATCAGTCCTTGAGCTGGCATTGAGGCAGGAGTGTCAAGCAGGAATGCCAACCATCTCCACTTTTGCACAGTGAGCCAATGAGAGTGTGTGTGTGTGTGTGTGTGTATGGCTCCCCTTTGTCCTGTAGCTTTCTGAACTGCACTTTGGCTCACATTGTCTGAGTTTTTCCCAGCCTGATTGGAAAATGTGAATAAGGTGAGGCAGAGGATTGTGGGTATTGCCTGAAACAGCGCAGATAGGCCTGGATGTGTCTGCCACAATGGTAGGGTCACTGGCTGAGACGCCATTGTGCCTGTCTGCCACATGTATTGCCTGGGTGGCCACTGTATGACATGCTGAGATGGCACTCTCACTATGACAAAAAAGTGACCATCGCACGGCTATGTAGCCACATAGAGCTGTTCTAATATTTGGCTCCAGTAATGTAGATGCATTCTCTGAGAATGACAATCACTGAACAAATTGCTGGGTGGTAATGCTGAGTATCCCAAGGCAGGGTGTTTGTGGTTGCACTACATGCTGTGGATGCTGACCAGCAGAACAACTGCTGTTGGTTTGTGCTTGGCTGACACAGTCCAGTGAAGAGCAGCAGGGGCAGTCTTACTGCCTGTGCTGTAGTCAACTATTAGTCCTCAATGGTTGGCACAGCAGTGGTTCATGGCCTTTTCACTGGGGTCACAGAAGGACAGTAGCTCCATGCTAGCCTATACACCCTCACGGCAGTGGCTAACCATGGCAGCATCAGACTGAAACTGGGCCCTAACCTGCACTGTTATTAGAGGGTTAGTGTCCAACATGGGCAGAACACAGGGCTGAGCTGTTGCTGTCACTGTCACCTACAGCATGCAGGAGAAAAGCATAACACACTGCAGACAATACCTGCCACACACTAGCAGTGATGTGGACCTGCAGTATGGCCAGCAGAGCCATCTCCCATAGTGCAGGTTCAGTGGACCAGGTACTGGGCACCCCTCCTCATCTTCAGGGTGACACCTGAAACTGCTCTGCAACACAGCTTGCTGTTGTTATATGCATGTAGCACACGCAGCCAGTGTGTCTTACTGAACTGATATGCTGGATCAGTACATTCTCCATTGGTTCTTCAGCTGAAGACCGCTGTTTTGCATGTACAGTACCTCATGGGTAGTGGAGGGCACAACCTATACCGACACAGACAGTTTGATCAGAGATCTGCAGGATCTACGGAGCCATGTGGAAGTGTAGCCTACTGGTTGGTGCAATGTCTCCATGGTCAAAAAACCAGCGTTTGATTCCCACTTGTTTACTTTGTGCCTGGGTTGCACTTGCCCACCTTGCACAGTCCTGGCACTGCTGTGACCTGCAGACAATCATTCTTCTACGTTTCTATGCGTTATGGTCACACATTGGGTAGCCCAACATTGCACTTCCCATTATGGATATCTGTGAGCATGACTTTAGTGGCTCTGCTGCGGTGCATTGCAGCTGGTCAGTGATGTATATGCAGCAGATGTCTGGGTCAACCGGTATGGTTGCGTTTTCTGTTTTGCCATCATTGTGACCTCCCTGCTTTAAGTAAAGAGGGTATATCTTGTACAATCAGGCATAGAGCACTCATTGCAGAGCCATCCGCTGCAGTGTTCTGCCATCGTTACTTGCCCCACATGGGGCAAATGGGTTCAACTTGTTCCTTTATATCATGCCACTCTGTCGGGTGTACTGTCTTGCAGTTGCACAGGCTGAGGCACCAGTCCCACCGCACAAATGGTGTTTCATGTACCCCATGGCTACTTTTGGTTCACACACACCAAATGCTTCTGGCCTATATGATCCAATACATCCACCCACCACACACACTGCAAACGCTCTGCTTGGAAAATCTATGGCACAACCCCGCACCCACCATTTGGCCATCAGGGAGATTCATTGTGGGGCAGCTTACTGGCAGTAAGCTGTCCCACCATGGTCATCAGGGGTCATTTGCAGCAGTTAACCATATCATACATACCTCTCTTCTGACTGCTCCAGATGAGCACTCATGGACAATCCTCCCTTTGCTGCCCACATCAGGAATATGCTGCCTCCATCCAGACACTGTCCTGGCCTATTGCATGCCTCACACTGACAGTACATCTGGCTACATGTCCACATCTCACAGACACTATAATGTAGCTTACGGCATGGTGTATGCTTTCAGGAGCATCTAGGACTGCACACCTGTCACAGCACTCCCCGCTGCTGCATTCCCTCCGCTGACTCTGCTGTCGCCATCACCCACCCACGACACAGCCAACACCCACACTGACCATCATCACTAGGCAGCCGCCTATCTCGCCTATCAATAGCATAAACCTGCTGTATGGTCAAACATGCTCATCACACATACTGCCACATAGCCAGGCATCAGGTGAGTCAACTCCATCAGCTACCAATTGTGCTTGTATCCATACCTTCTCCAATGGCTTCCCGGTCCCCCTTTCAGCATGTCAGTGACTTTCCTGCATTAAGGTGCATGCCAGACACTTTAACGCAGCATGTCTTGTTACAGCATGGTAAGTGTCCACTACCACCCCTTAACGCAAGAATGTCTCTAACATGCCCAGCACACTTACCGCACGGTAACCCGTTATCGCTGCCGTTAACATATGGAAAGCACTGCTCCCTTACTTCCATTTAGTAAACATATCCATATGACTTCCTAAAGGAGTCAGTTCTTTTAAAGTGTAGGTAAGAGCCCCTTTATAGTCTAAGGTATAGACGGCTTTCTCGTATGGACTTGAATGCAGGTTTGGACAAAAGGTGAGAAGAAATGAAGTGATCACCATAGGGAAAAACTAGGGTGCATTTGGAGAACCACCTTGTGATGATGAAATTAAAGGTATGTTTGATAAGTCACTAATGGCTGAAGTTTGCTGACACTTTTGGTAATTGCTTAGGATTGCCAACCGGCCAGTTTTCAGCCGGCCTGGCCGGTTTTTCCATGGCCAGGCCGGCTGCCGGCACAGATGTAAAACCGGCCCTTGAAAAGCCGGTTTTTTGCTCTGGCCGCGAGATCGGGAGCGGCCAGAGCAAAAAAACGGCTTTTCTCCCGACTCCCGCAGCGCGAACACGAACGCGATTGATCCTCCGTGCAGCCGCTGCTTCTGCTTTTCACAGAGCAGCGGCTGCAATAAAGTTAATTTGAAAAGGAAGAAACCTGTGAGAAGCCCGCCCCCTCTGACATCACTTCCTCAGGTGCTGCAGAAGGACATCCGGAGGGCTAGGCTCCTCACAGGTTGTCTTTTCTTTTCAAATTAAGTTTATTGCAGCCGCTGCTCTGTGAAAAGCAGAAGCAGCGGCTGCATAGGGGCGAACTTCGAAGCAGCACTAAGGGGGGGGGGGCTGAAGCATTGAAGCAGCACTAAGGGAGGGGTTGAAGCAGCACTCAGTGGGGGGTTTGAAGCAGCGCTAAGGGGGGGTTGAAGCAACACTAAGGGGTGAAGCAGCACTAAGGGGGGTGAAGCAACACGGGGGGGGGGGTGAAGCAGAACTAAGGGGGGTGAAGCAACACTAAGGGGTGAAGCAGCACTAAGGGGGTGAAGCAGCACTAAGGGGGGGTGAAGCAACACTAAGGGGTGAAGCAGCACTAAGGGGGGTGAAGCAACACTAAGGGCTGAAGCAGCACTAAGGGGGGCTGAAGCAGCACTAAGGGGGGTGAAGCAGCACAAGGGAAGCAGCACTAAGGGGGGGAAGAAGCAGCACTAAGGGGTGAAGCAGCACTAAGGGGGGGAGTGAAGCAGCAGAAGCGGCTGCAAGGGGAAAGAGGTGGCAGAAGGAACTGACAGGTGGAAGGTGAGGGCTGGAAGAGAGCTAAAAGAGGCGGGAAGGAGGTGGCAGACAAGAACTGACCAGGTGAAGGAGGTGGCTGGAAGAGAGCGGAAAGGGGGGAAGGAGGTGGCTGGAAAGGAGCTGACAGAGGAGGTAAGTAGGGGGCTCAAAGGGAGCTGACACCTGGGAATGGTACTGGTAAGTGACTGGGTAATGGGAGGGGGCACTGGGACTGGAAATAGGCTGATGGAAGGAAGTAAAGAAAAGAAGAGACAAGAAATGGCAGATGGACTATAGACCATAGAAAACAAGCTAAGAGAAGATGGAAAAACGGAAGCCTCAGATTGGAACCAGCATGATCAGAGAATAAAATGGTCAGAAAACAAAGGTAGAAAAAATAATTGTATTTTCAATTTAATGATTGGACTTTGTACTACCTTTATATTTTACACAGTATGGGGAACTGCATCTCTTATTTATCTGATATTGCACTGCATGCAGAGTCTGTCTTCTTGGGGTTTCAGTTTAATTTTTGTCTATATATTTCTCTTTTTGTTTTGTGTTCATTTATTGATGAAGACCTGTCTGTATTGTGTGTGTATGTGAGTACAACCAATGATGCGTTTTCTGTCAGTATAGAATTTCTGCTTAAGAATTTGTAGAAGTCTTGCTTATTCAGTTTGTACATTGCCCTCTGCAATTTTTTTGGGGACAGGAGGTGGAGTAGGGATGGGGGCGGGGCAGGGGGTAGGGGTGGGGCAGGGGTGGAGCGTGGGCGGGGCAGGGGCAGGTTTTTCTCTTTCAAAAAGTTGGCAACCCTATAATTGCTACTAGAAAGAATACCTTACAGGAATTTTAACATAGTAAATTCAAAGAGTTGAAAGGGCAGCTTCATAAGTGAAGACAGCAGCAAATTAAAGTCCCAAGGAATAGGAAGTTTCTGTAAAGGAGGTTTTTTATCTGTTAGAGCATGATAAATGGCCAGAGCACTTAGGTGAACTCTAAAGGAGGACATCTGAAAAATTAGACAGTATAAATGGTAAAGTATGATAGTAGGTGGACAGATGACCGGATTATCTCCATCTGAGAAGCATCCGATGGAAAAAATTTCCACTTGAAAGGGTAAGTACATTTAGCATATATTTTCTAAGTAGAAATGTGAATATATTGTATAAGCTTTGGTTAGCTGGGAGCAGATATTAACTGCTGCTCAATTTCCATGCTGTGAGAGCTAGAAAATTCAAATCAGGATGAAAAAGTCAGTCTTGACGTTGGGTTATTAGTGTTCGGAAGTGAGGACACTGTCATGGAGGTAGCACTGCTAGTCTTTGGAGAAGAGGAAACCAGTTTTGTTGAGGCCAATATGGTACAATGAGAATCATATTGGCTCGGCTTTGCTGGAACTTGAGCAAGATTTTTGGTATGAAAGGAATCAGTGGATATGTATACAGGAGAGGTCAGATCCATGGTATGGTCAGGGCATCTGGTGCTTGCCAGTGGGGGTAATGGGAGCACAGAACAATAATGAGGTTCTTTTGCATTTTTTTCTGCTGGTGAAAAAATTGATTTGAGGCATTCTTACTGCTGGAAGAAGGCATTCAATATAAATAATGTAAAATTACTCCACTGAAAACAAATATGTCAACAGAAAATGGGGAACTCTCTGCTATCTTCTAGTTTGCACAGAAGTGGTCTCAGACTTGTCGGCAGCCTCTACAGAGATATTTTAGTATCTTGCGGCGCCTATTGGCATCAATGACACACTTTCCGGCTTGTTTTTAGCAGTTTCCCTCACCAATAGTGTTTCACACTTATCTTCTATAGTGATGATTCTTTAAATATTGTATCTCTCACAAGATTGTATTATTCTCAAAACTGTTGTTACTATAGGTCATTTCCCAAGTTGTTTCCCAATCTTGAGGTTCTTCAGGGGAACATTCTCTAATCAGCCAAGCCATTCACCCACTTTAGCTGAAGCATGCTGCCAACGTATTTCTTAAACTATTTTCTCCTTCATTTCTCTTAGAGGACAGTTGCCGTTCTCTCCAAAAAACGCCGCAAGATACTAAAATATCTCTGTAGAGGCTGCCGACAAGTCTGAGACCACTTCCGTGCAAACTAGAAGATAGCAGAGAGTTCCCCATTTTCTGTTGACATATTTGTTTTCAGTGGAGTGATTTTACATTATTTATATTTATTTCAATATTACTCTTATACATTAGACCGTTACTTTTTGGAAGAAGGCATTCAGGCAGGATGCATCTAGGGATGACTCGAGAAATAGAAGAGCTCTGATGAGGCTGTTAGCTAATTGGTTGTTGAGTCCTGGGATATAAGTAGCTTGCATTTGGATATGACTGACAGTGGCAAAATCTCATATCCTGGCTGCTCTCTGGCAAAGGTGAAGAGAACCTGCACCCCTTTGCTTGTTTGCATCAACACCTGGTTGTCTATCTAAATAAGTACTAAAGAACCCCAAAAAGATGAAGGAAAACTCACACAGCATAGTAAATCACTTGAATTCTAAATGGTTGATATGAAGACTTGTATCTCTACCACCTCCCTTAGAAGTGATGGCTGCTGAGGTGAGTCACCAGAATTATTTTTGAAACATCTATAGTTAGGGTGTGTTGGTGCTGCTATGGTGCAAAGTGGACAGCTATCCGCATATTACTCCTGAAAATCTTCTTTCGCTCTCATGTTATGTCCCCTTGTAGTAGAACTTTCTTTCAATTGAAACAGACCCACTTATCACCCACTACATTAGATGTTAAAGATTTTTTAATGAAAGCCATAAATGTATATATACATATGTATCTATATGAGAAAAAACATGTCGGCTGAAGTAGGGGCACATCACCCTCGACAGAAAATGGAAGCGATCTTCAAGCACCAGATACACAAGTAGTTACAAAAAGATATCTAAACTGAACAGTAGAAAGCGTGCTAGTAAACCTTCACCTACATAAAAAAAGACCAAGCCATTTTCTGAATAAGTGTAAGACCGCTTTCATAATTGGAACGGTAAAACCCAATGAGAATAAAATCCAATGAGAATAAAAATAAAAATAAAATAATAGATAAATACTTAATGCCTAGGGAGCCTACAAAAAAGTGTGATGCCACAGAATTAAAAGGAAATAGGCAAAAATACGACCTTAAAACCAAAAACATATAAATACATTAAAAAATAATTATTGCTAAGTGAAAAGGAAATCTGTGGAGCGGCCATAAAAATCATAAATAGACGAACCTAAGAAACATCATTATAAGAGAAACCAAATAAAAACCCTTAAAAATCTTAAAACCAGACCTTAAGACTCGTTAGAACAAAATACTCCAATACACAAATCTAAGAGACATATTAAAGGGCATAAGGATAAGAACTCCAAAAAAGTATGAAGGCATCCACAATGATTTGCAAATGCATGGGTTGATGAATAATCTTACAGGTGGGTCATCAGAACAATAAATAGTGCCTCCCTTCCCCCTTCCCATTCCCCCTTTCCTCCTTCCTTTCTCTCCGACATTCCCTCCCTTGTCAACACCTTTTTTACATATTTTTATCATTGTCTATACACATACAACTTTTACTTTTTTCACACAATTCTATCAGTAGGTACATATATATATATTATTTGTTGCTTCTTCCTCTTATATGGTCTTGAAAATGTGCCTATTTCTATGGTGACTATAATTTGGATGTTGTGTGGTCATTACGCCTTTAGCACTATTTATTCTTTTGATGACCCACCTGTAAAGTTATTCATCAACCCATGTATTTGCAAATTATAGGTGTTTTTATGTTCTTACGTCCTCCTCATCCCTCCCTTTTTTATGGCACTCTTTACTCTGTGCCACTGGTTTCTTTATATGCAAATGGTCTCCTCTCTATATGTAAATGTTTCTCTGCTTATATTCTTTTTCATGCTACTGTTTTTATGCATCCGTTTTAAATGTCCAATATTGTTCTGGATATGAGTATAATATGCTGTTTATAATTTTGTGTATTTAATTTGCTTAACTGCATATGATTACATGTTTTTATGCACGTTTCAATTACTTAATGTTTTATTTATATGTTTTAATTTCAAGGCTTGTACCCCCTGAGGAAGGTCTTGCCAGCCAAAAAACGTTGGGGTTTCTAATAAAGTCTGTTTGACCGCCTTTTACTGCGCCTGCTCCATTTGTTCTTTCAATCTTTTTCACTGTCCAACTTTCGCATCCATATGACATTATTGAATGACATGGCTTGAACGAGTTGAATCGTTGTATGGAGAGAGACATCTCTACTCTTGAGAATCTTGTCTAGGTCCGTCATAGCCATTCTGACAAGAGCAACGCGTCGTCTGATTTCTTGACTGCTTGTCGTTTGTTTATTATCTTTATCTTTATTAAAATACTTGATATACCGCCCAGGCCGAGGCATCAGGGCGGTGTACAATCATAAAATTAACGACTGCTAAGAAAAAGAAAGGAACGCCATAAAATAATAGAACAGAGGGAGAAATAGTAAAACCATAAAATAATAGGATAAATAATAATAAAACAGATAGCTGACAGCCAAAGTGCAGGAAGGGTAAAGGGGAGGAGGGAAGGAGGAGGGGAGGGACGTAAGGGAAAAGGGGAAGGGGAGGCGCAACTAGGGAGAGGAAACACCATCAACAGGAGGGGGCAGATCAAAAGCCTGACAGAAAAAGTGTGTCTTAAGAAGGACCTTGAAACGGGTATAGGATGATTCAGTGCGAAGTGGGAGGGGAAGAGAGTTCCAGAGGGCAGGGGCTAAGAAAAAGAAAGCAGAGTGACGAGTAGATTCAAGGTGAGCCTGAGTAGGTGACGGCAGAAAAAGACGATTACCGTGAGATGAACGAAGGAAACGGGGAGAGGGCTGGAGACGAATGATGTCGGCTAGGTACTGGGGGGTATCAGAGTGAAGAGCTTTGTGAGCAAGGATAAGCAACTTGAACATGAACCGGAACTTAACGGGGAGCCAGTGTAAAGATAAGAAACATGGTGACACATGAGCATGAATGGAAGATGAAGTAACAAGACGGGCAGCAGTCTTTTGGACAAGTTGGAGACGGCGAAGTTGGTAGGAGGGAAGACCAGCATAGATAACATTACAATAGTCAAGACGAGAAATAACCAGAGACAGGACGAGAGTGACAACGGAGGATGAAGGGAGAATGGAACGAACAGCCTTGATACGGTGTAGGTGAAAAAAGGAGGAACGTACAACAGAAGAGATATGATCGTGAAAGGAAAGGGACGAGTCTAGGGTAACACCCAGGTAGCGAAGGGTTGGGGCAGAAGGAATGGGGTGAGGGCCCATGACAGGGAGAAGGGGGGGGGGGGGAAGGGAGACCGAAGGTAATCCAAAGTGCAGAGGATTTTGCAGGGTTGGCATGCATAAAGTTAGTGGCAAACCAGGAGGCGATGGAAGATAGACAGAGGTTCAGGGGGCCCAGATCTGGGGAAGAGGGAGAAGTGTGGTGGACCAAGAGGATGTCATCAGCATATATGTAAAAGGAAAGGGCGGATTGCTGGATTAACAGGGCCAGGGGGGCAAGAAAAGCATTGAAAAGCAAAGGAGCTAGAATAGAACCCTGGGGAACACCACAGGTAGCAGGGGTGGGGGAGGATGCTGAAGCTCCGGAGTGAACCGAAAAGGTACGACCAGAGAGGAAAGAGTGAAACCACCGAAGAACGGTGCCACAGATGCCAAAGTCAGACAATCAAGACAAAAGGGTGCGGTGATCGACTACATCAAACGCAGAAGACAGGTCCAAGGAAACCACGAGAGAGATATCACCACGGTCGTGAGAACGGTGAAGTTCGGAAAGCAAGGCAGTGAGAATGGTTCCAGTACTGTGACCGGTGCGGAATCCAGATTGGCGGGGGTGAAGGGCGTGAGTGGAGTCGAGGTGAGAAGCCAGCTGGAAAAAGACAAGTTTTTCAAGAACTTTAGACAAGAAAGAAAGGTTGGAGACAGGGCGCCAATTGACGGGAGAGGAGGGGTCAAGGGAAGGCTTTTTCAGGAGGGGACGAACGATAGCGTGCTTCCAACGGGAGGGGAATAGACCGGAAGAGAGACTAGAGTTGAAAATAGAAAGAATGGAAGGCACAAGCGCAATATCAGGATTAAGTAACCAGGAAGAGGGCAATGGATCAAGGGGGCAGGTAGTATGATGAGCAGACGAGATAGCCTTAATAAGTTCAGAAGAAGAAATAGGAGAGAAAGAACACCAACTGTGTGTAAAGGTGTGGGAGGGAGACAACGCAGACTGAGAGGAGGGAGAGACAGGGGAGAAAGGAGGGGGAGACAGAGGGGGCGGGCAGAAGGAAAAAGAAGAGCGAAGGGAGAGAACCTTGTTGGTGAAAAATGAGGCAAGAGTGGAGGGACTAGGGGGAGGATTGGAGGGGGCAGAAGGGATAGAAGAAATGGAGGAGATAGATTTGAGGACAAGAAAAAGACGTCTGGCAGAGTTTGATGATGTGGAAATGAGGTGGGAATAGTGGGAGAGTTTATCAGAAGAGATTGCAGAACGGTAAGAGAGTTGAACGAACTGGTAGTGGGACCGAGAGGCAGGTGTGCGGAGCTTCCTCCAATACTGCTCTGCACGGCGAAGATTGGAACGGAAAAGGAGGAGACCAGGGTGGAACCAAGGATGGTGAGAGGCTGGACGAGGGGCCATGGGGCAGAAAGGTGCTACGATGTCGAGAGCAGCCGAAAGAGAGGAAGACCAGAGATCAACCTGGTGATCAACAGAGAAGGAGGAGAACTATTGATAGTTGATCCAAGTTGGTTGAAGTTGTCCACTATTTCAATTTCTTCTCCATCAATGATGAATTTATTGATTTTGCCAGTTGTCAGAATCTTTGTCCTATTTATATTAAGGTGCAGGCCTATTTTAAGACTATGTTCCTTGATCTTTGAGAAGCAAATGTTTCAGATCGTCTTCACTTTCAGCCAGTAATGTGGTATCATCAGCATAGCGAAGTTTGTTGATGAGTCTTCCACCAATCTTCACACCTCGGTTGTCTTCATACAGTCCTGCTTCTTTAATTATTTGTTCTATATATAAATTAAACAGGTAGGGAGAAAGTATGCAGCCTTGTTGTACACCTTTGCTGATTTTAAACCATTCTGTTTCTCCTTGTTCCGTTCAAACTGTTGCTTCTTGATCAATGTAAAGGCTATGCAAGAGAACAATCAGGTGTTCTGGAATACCCATGCTTCTTGATGTGTGTCAGCATACATTTCATGCAGCTGTGGACTCTGGTGAATTCAGTCTCCAAAGTTAAACTCTGACCCCCTGGTGATGTCAGTCTCTAGGACCTGTCTGCAGCCCCTCCTTGCTAAATCAAGAAGGGCAGACCTCAAAGGGAGTGGCCAAAGACAATAGCAGACCTCAAGGGGAAGTGCTGGAGAGGCACTATAAAGGACAGACACACTTCCTGCTTCTCTCTCTCTCTCTCTCCTTCATCGGACAGGTTTGGACACTACCATGAGGCTCTGATCCACATGTTCTGGCCTACCATGAGGCCCTGACCCACATGTTCTCTCTCTCTCTCTCTCTCACACATGCACATGCACACACAGATTCATTGATGCACATTGAAACAGCTCTGCAACAATCACTATATACCTCTGTTAAATACCTATGTAATAAGCCTATTTCTACATAAAAATCTTTCTCCAAGCCACACCTGTTTGGTTGTCTTATTACAAGCCCTCCTGCCTCTGTGAAGTGAAATGAACCCAGGACCAAGCGGAGACTAGACCAGAAGATTACATATTCAGATGATTACAATGTGGCCCAGAATGTCTCATGGTTTACACAGTCAAAAGCCTTGCTGTAGTCGATAAAACACATATAGATATCCTTTTGGTATTCTTTTGCCTTTTCAAGGATCCATCTCACATCCACGATGATGTCTCTCCTTTTTCGCCCTTTCCTAAACCCAGCTTGCACCTCAGGCATTTCTTGTTCCAGGTATGGCTGTAGTCTTTGCTGAATAATCTTGAGTAGAATCTTCCTGGCATGTGGGATCAAAGCGATTGTGCGATAATTTCTGCAGTCAGTTGGATGACCTTTCTTTAGAGTTGGTATAAACACAGATCTTTTCCAGTCAATTGACCATGATGCTGTCTTCCAAATTTCCTGGCAGAGCATTGTAAGGGTGGTAATAGCTGCATCAGATTGCTGTAATACTTCAACGGGAATGCCATCAATGCCTGGTGATTTGTTCTTTCATTAGGCTTTCAATGCTGCTTCAACTTCTTCTTTCATCACCAATGGTTCCGAATCATAACGTACAGGTTGAAATGGCTGTTGGTCCACTTGATCTTTATCATATAATAACTCTGTATATTCTTTCCACCTTTTCTTGATCTTCTCAGCATCATTCAACATGAATCCTTGAGCATCTTGTAACATTCTAATTCAAGGCTGGAATTTTTTATTTAACTCTCGTAGTTTTAGGAAAGCTGATCTTGTTCTTCCTCTAATAGTTTCTGCTTCTGTTTCCTTGCATGCGTTATTGTAGTACTTCTCCTTGTCTTGTCTTGTTGCACGTTGAAAATCTCTGTTGAGTTGTGTGATTGTCTCTCATTCTCCTCTGGCTTTAGCTTCTGTACATTTCTGGGCAATTTTCAGAGTTTCTTTGGTCATCCATTTTGGCTGTTTTTGCTTTTTCACCCTTTCTAGAGATTTCTAACTTTCTTCCATCACAACCTTCTTGATGTCATCCCGTAACTCTTCTGGAGCTCTGCCATTTGTATCTAAAGCAGCAAATCGATTTTGCAGAAAATTAAAAAGTCATGGGATAGGAGGCTGTGTACCATTGTGGATTGAGAATTGGTTAAAAGATAGAAAATAGACAGTTTTGATGAAATGGCCAATTTTCTCAACGGAGAAAGGTGAATAGTTGGGTACCTCAGGGATCTGTGGTTCTTTTTATCATATTCATAAATGACCTGGAAATGGGAACAAATGAGGTGACCAAATTTTCAGGTGACACAAAATTATTCACTTATTAAAACATTGAAAAAAAATCTTTAGACATTAAGAAAATGGGCGTCCAAATGGTAGGTGAAATTTAATGTACACAAGTGTAAGGTTATCCACTTATGGAGTCATTCCGAGGCATAAATAGCTTTCCCTATCTCATCTACCTTCCCTGCACATTGTATGGGGAAGGTATACGGGGGAAGAAAAGGGGCGGATCGGGAGCAGAATTAGGACGGGCAGTGGGCGGTTGTCGGCCCCGGACATACAGGGCCAATTCCAATGTCAGCCCTGTATGTCCAGGGCCAGCAGCTTGAATGGGGAACTTATTCCACTTCAGAGGTGTAATAAGCTCTCTTAGTCGGCGGGTCCGGAGCACGGAAAGGGCCAGATTGGGGGTCAGGCTGCGGGGAAAGCACCTTAGGAGCCAGCAGCTGGGGATCATGGCTTTTCAATGGAGCCGCAGTGCCATGGCAACCAGACGCCATGGCGCCGCGACTCCATTGAACAGTCCTGACTGAGCTATCCAGGCAAGGCATGTACATGCAGGCTGGACTGAATTAGGGTCCTGGCCTACATGTACAGACCTGGTCATGATTCTGATCCCGCGGGCTAGACGTGTCCTGCGGGATCAGAATCCTGGCTCCCTCTGTGCGTCCGGTTCTAACTGGGCGCACAGATGGCCGACACATCCATGTCGATATCGGGCCCTTAGGGAAGAATAACCCAAACTATGGTTACACGATGCAAAGTTCCACATTAGGAATCCCCACCCAGGAAAAGATCTAGGCGTCATCGTGGATAATACATTGAAACACTCTGTCCAGTATGTAGTATCAGCCAAGAAAGCAAATAGAATGCTAGGAATCATAAGGAAAGGAATGGAGAATAAAACAAAGGATATTATAATGTCTCTGTATCGCTTCATGGTGTGACCATACCTTGAATATTATGTGCAGTTCTGGTTGCCATATCTAAAAAGGACATAGTGGAATTAGAAAAGGTACAGAGAAGAGAGACCAAAATGATAAAGCATATGGAGTGATACTCTACGAGGAAAGGCTTAAAAGATTAGTGTTCTTCAACTTGGAAAAGAGGCAGCTGAGTGGAGATAAGATAGAGGTCTATAAAATAATGAGTGGAATAAAACAGTAAGTGCCCAATTTTGCCCTGGACGTCCCGGCACTCTGTGCGCCGGTCAGAAATGGACACACAGAGGTAGACGGGATTCTGATCCTGCGGGTTACATCTAGCCCCACGGGATCAGAATCATGCAGCTGGGACCTCAATTCTGGTCAGCCTGGACATACAAGCCTAGTCCAGCTAACTCAGTCAAGGCTTCTGAATGGAGCCCAGGGTCAGGCTGTGGGGAATCTGCTCTACCACCCCCCCCCCCCCGCCTTTACTGCACCCCTGGCATGACATCCCCCACCAACTAGGGGAACGTATTCCACCTCAAAGGTGGAGTAAGTTCCCTGTTCAGCCCGCTGGCCCCGGACGTACAGGGCCAACATTGGAATCGGCCCTGTACATCCAGGGCTACGGACCACCCACTGCCTGCCCTAACTCCACCCCCCACAATGCCCCTTTCCCGCCCCGTCTAACCTCCCCATACAACGTATGGGAAAGTTAGTCGGGGTTGGCAGAGGGGCTGAATAGTGGAGTTGGACGGCCTAGCAGAAAGACTAGGGGACATGAAATGAAGCTACAATGTAACACATTTAAGAGTAATTGGCGAAGTTATGTTTTCACTCAACTAACTGTACTGCTTTTTAATTTAATAATTTAATTTACTAACAGATTTATATTCTGCCCTGTTTGATGGAACATAACACTCTGCTTTTTTAATTAACAGGTTTTTTTATACTGCTTTATCATTTTAGTCAAAGCGGTTTACATTGTAACTTAAATTTGGTAATATACATTAGATGCTGAGATCACTGAAGTGGCAATGTGACGTTTTATAAACTCCACCATCCCTGTCCGAACAAAGAATTTGATCAGATAAATTCAGCTACCTAGTGAAATTTAGACAACTAAATTTAGTTGCTTAAACTAATCATTTTTAAAGGCTTTGATCTTGCAATTTAAGTCCTTATTAACTGGCTAGATCCCTTGGAACATTAACCATCATGGGCCAGATTCCATCGCGGACGTAGATCCCCTCTGTATATCTGGTCTGAACCAGATGTACAGAGGGGATCAGAATCACGAACAGTCCTGCACATGCAGGACTGTCTCCAGCTAACTCAGTCAAGGCTCTTCTATGGCGCCATGGCATCATGTTGCCATGGCACTGCGTCTCCATTGAAGAGCCGCGATGCCGGCTTCCAGAGAACAAATATTTATTCCCCGCAGCCCAACCCCTGATCTGGCCTCCTAAGGCCAGGGTTAGGCTGCGGGGAATGTCCTCCGGCCCCCCTGCCCCATCCGTGCCTCGCATTTAAATAAAATCACTTCCAGGGAAGTTATTCCACCTTGGGGGTGGAATAACTTCCTCACACATATCGCCGGCTCTGGACTTACAGGGCCAACATTAGAATCGGCCCTGTATGTCCAGGGCCGGTGACCGCCCAGACTCGGTTCCTAAGCGGCCCCTTCCCTGCCCCCATCTAACTTCCTCGCACAACTGGCGCAAATAGTGGGGATGGACGTTCTGTTGGGCCGTTTATCCCCACTATTCATGGCACAGAATAACCCCCTATAGGGGTAGTTTTATAAGCAATTTGAATATGTTTATTTAAGATACATATTAAATTGTCCAGAGTACACACTTAAAAGTAGGCGCTCAGAATACATAGCACACACTTTTATGAAAAATGAGCACTGACATTCCTGAAGGTGGCAGATGAGCAGAATGGGTCAGGATCGGCGCTTACGTACACGTGTATGCCCCAATTTTTACTAGCACATATATGAAAAGGGTTACTGCTGCCTCAGAGCCCCATGTAATTTTGTCTAGGAGTTTTCCAGTGGGCTATTTTATAAAGGCAATAAAGGTGCCTCGAAAGCTTAAGGTTTAATTCTTTTTAAAAGATTATGTTGTTATTTCCAAGTTTGTTTTCCTTTTTCTATGTAATAAATTCTCTTACAATGTAAACCACTTTGACCAGTGGATAAAGCAGTATAAAAAATTGTTAGATAAATAAATAAAATTAGCGGGCGACTACTTTAAAGGTAAAAATAGGTGCCTACATAGGCACAATTTTCTAAAGACACATAGGTGCCTATGTATCTTTATAAAATACTAGTGCAAGTGGCATAATGCACACCTACATTGCAGGCATCGACTTTTACACCAGCTCTGTTGAAGATGTACTATAAATGTCCACACCTATAATTTTGTAGTGTGCCCATAGATCATCATATTTTATACTCTACATGCAAACTCACATACTCCACCCATACTCTACCCATGTGTACACTTACTGGCAAAGGACGTATAATCATGTCAAAGTATGTGTTTTTATGCCTCTCAGTATAAAGGCCATTTATGTGTGCATGTGGTCACATACATGAGAGAATGACTTCATAAAATTACCCCCTATGGGGGTCATTTCGATCCTCGTTTAGCGGGTCTGGGCACTAAACGAGGATCAGAATGATGGGGTGCAGGGTTTTCCCCGTAGCCCGACCCTGGCCTTGGATGGCCCGATCGGGGGTCAAGCTGTGGGGAATGTGGGGTTTGCCACTGCTGCCGGGAATCGTGGCTTGTGAATGAAGCCACAATGGCATGGCAACAGGATGCCATGCCACCGCCGCTCCATTCATGAAACAGGCTTGGCTAGCCAGAAAAGTGCAGTGTCAGAATCGGGGCCAGCCTGCAAGTCCAGGCCGGTAGATCCAATTCTGATCCTGCAGGCATGTCTAGCCCCCGCGGGATCAGAATCGGGTGCTACCGCTTCACGCCCTGTTTCTGACAGGCCGTACAGATTGGAATTGGCCTCCACATGTTTTGCTCACAAAGTAAGTGTTGTTTAAGTACCATCATAGGTAGAAATCTTACATCTGTCAAAGTATATTATCATTGAGAAAGATGATCTGTAATGTTTTTGTGCAGCTTCTTTACAAAACACTTCTGCCAGGAAAAATACTAGGTTCCATTAAACTATGAATATTTATCAGATCAACATTATTGCAGTGTGCTGTTTGTTCTTTATTGAAATACCATTGATGTCATTTTAACTTAAGCAAAAGGAACTACAGAGAATTATGAAATAGTTCTCTGGAGATTAGTTTACTTTTTATGAACCAGTTAGAACTATAGTAGGAGAAGATGAAATGGGACTCCTTCTCAAAAATGTCACAAAACAAAGGCAAATACAGCACAAAAGAGATCAAATCAAAATATGCTATTCCTTAATTATTTTTCTTAGATTAGATTGTGGCTATGCAATACCAGAATACATGAAATAAGGAAGCAATGTTGCACAAAATCATGTTTATATTTAATGAAAAAGATGGGTCCTCTTTTATTTCTGGAAAAAGAAACCTTTCTGATAAAACATCTCTCTTGTCCTTTGTCATTACATATTGCTTTGCTATTACAAGATCCAATCACATCATATTCTGGCAGTCTCAGAATACCAATTATTATGGCTCATCAGGTTACTGGAATCTGTACGCATGAAATCTAAACCACAATCAGAGTAATATAAAACAGTCATATTGTAATTGGCATAACAGGAAGAAAGCTGTTATGAAATGTTAACAGGCCTTTCAGACTTACAGTGGTAGCTGAGCCTCCTGGTTATTACTAGAAAATAATGTAGCTGCAAGGGGGCCTCTATGGGATACTTCACTTCTAAATGTGATGGGGACTATGAAATATCCCCATGGAGGATTGGTACTTGTAAGGATTCAGCAAACCATCTACCATAGCTTTAATTATTAACACAGGCTGAGCATGTAGCTGTTGTACAGTATATTAATAATTTCTTGGTGACGTGTAGGGAAAAATCCCTATATGATGCCCATATATAGTACTATTAAATGTACACTTACTGTACATATATATGCACATGCGTAGGTAGGATCCTCAGAATATAGCTCTGCTGGGAGAGTGCAGAAGTAAATAAGTCATTGTGGGGCTAATTTTATAACAGGGTGCCTATCCGAAGTCCAAAATGGTTCCCACTTTATGAAGAGAACACGGTGCCATTCCTGATGGATGTAGTGTGTTAAGTGAAGTTTTCCTATTTGGAGGATTTTTTTTAGTGGAGCGATGATGATGTGCTTGGCAGCCGGGGTGGGATTGGGTTCTCTCTGTGGTGGCTGAGCTCTACTCTGATTTTTGGTGTTGGGTTCCAGTTTCAGAGAACAGTGTGGGGATTCTGTTTGGGAATTACAGCATGATGAAGAATATATAGGAGGTGGACTGAGTGGGTGAGGAGAGGAATGGGACCTGTTGTGGTGGTTTGGGTGTTTTTTTTCATGTGAGATACTACTAATCTTTTTAATTACATTTTTGATATATATGTGTGTTAATTTTTTGCAAAACCTTTTGTGTTATATGTTTCCTTGAAAACATCCATAAACCATTATTAAAGTGGACCAGGGAAATCCACTGCTTACCCCTGGAGGTGTAATTGTGTATATGTATTTTCTAGATGATTTCCCTGTTTACTTCCATGTTAATTTTCCTGTTACTTGTAATAGGTCTGTTATATCTGACCAATTGTTGTATTGTTTCAATGTAAACCGCACTGATGACAAATAGCGCGGTATATAAGAAAATTAAATAAATAAATATGCATGCACCTGCATAATTTATGAAATACACATGTGCATTAGAACTCCACCCAAGCTCCACATAAACTACGTTCCCAGGAATGCCTACATGCAGACTGACCATGTTTTACATATGTATACCAGTGTACAATTTTTAAGAGCCTGTTTCCACTGCTATTACTACTACTGTTTACACATGGAAAAAGCTTCCAAAATTGCTCATGGTGTGTGATGTTGTGATAACAGAACGACATCAGTCTTTAACAATGTTTCCCAAACGTTTATCCAAATGACCCTATTTTAACACTTAAAAATTCACATGACTCCAAATGATGATGAAAGCAAAACAGCAGACCCTCAATCCTTTTCCCTCCCTTCACTTATCCAAAGCATGAAGGCAGTAGTGATGTTACAATAGCAGCTGTTGGCACAGGACCCCATGTGTCAGTCTGTGCTTTATTGCCCCAAATACACTGCATGAGTTTCCAGGCACAGGTCCCATACTGACTGCTACTATTGGTATAAGTCACAGTGGAGGCCCGGAGGGAGTGAAGGCAGCCTACTTCTGTGAGCACATCCATTAACGATGTGACCTTGTTTAGGGTCCCAACTCAGAATTTCAGAACTACTGGTATATAACCTCTTCTGGAAACATTATATTTTTAGGTGCTAATGGGTATGCCCTGTTGCCCTGGCAATTAACACCATGCCTGCACCCATCTTCTGGCTCAGAAAGGTCTGTACTACAATTGCACCAATTGTCCATCGGAACAGTTACTGAGCAACTCCTGCAGACATGCTTTAAGAGGTTAATTGTATAAAGCCATACCTACTTGACATGGGTTTTAATGTGAATCTACCATGCCTATTTTATAAAGGCAAGTACGTGTGTACTTAACTTTATAAAATAGAGGCATACATGGTGGGATGCATGCAAAAAACCCAGAGTGGAGGAGTGGCCTAGTGGTTAGTGAGCTGGCTTGGAAACCAAGGGGTATGTTTACTAAAGGGAGCTATTTGCTCTGCTGTCACGTTATCGCACGATAAGGTGCCTTATCGTGTGATAATGGCGCTTTACCGGGCGATAAGGCGCCTTAGCGCACGTTAATGCACGCAGCGGCGCAAACGAGCGCTGAAGGCGGAGAAAGGCTCCCGGAGGGCGGAGGAAGGCTCCCCAGGGGCGGAGAGAGAGGGTCAATGGGCGGAGAGTGGGAGGGGAGAGGCTCCCTGCACACTAACGCTGTGAAATCTGAGGCTGAAAACTAACGCCAGTGAAACCCTGGTGTTAGAGCTGATTCAAAGGGAAAAGAAACCATTTCCGTCAGCAATGTACAGCAAAACCAGGGAAACCTACAAAAAAGTGATAAGTGTGATACATGTGCACGGAACAAAAGGGCAAATAAACAGTGAAAATGAACAGAAGAAAATGGAAAAAAACATAACCAAGCTGGGCAATAGTGATATCAATGGGAAACATCAAAAAACACTCCCAAGAAAGCTCCAAAAAAAAAGATATGAATTTTGGAAGGGTCTATGCTCCGTCCCCATACAAGGTGAATGAGCCCTCAGTGAAATTGCGCTGAGCAGGGTTTTCCTCTCCATTGGACAGGTTTCCTACGGCATGCACATGTTCCGCAACAGCAGGGCAGGCATGTCGGAATGGGCAACTGGACAGATACTGGAAAAGGGGACACAGAGGGCTGCAGGCGGCACATGCTGTGGTGCAGCTGGACCACAGTGCAGACTAGGGTGATGCCTAGCTGGCCCATAGGAATGCTGAAATAGTAGAGCAGTCAGACAGCAACTGCTGAGGGCCCAACATGGGCATGAGTGTGCTTCCCATGGTGTCACAGGGGATAGTACCGAGCAGGTACCCCCAATGGCACGGATCACTGGCAGGCAGTGCTGGGGGGAAGCGTGGACAGCTATGCAGGCACCCCTACCCCAAAACCTACACATAGGCAGCCGCCTACCCGCACACTGGATGGCCTGAGACTGCGCACCACCAGCACAAGGGCATGTCAGCATGGTGGCAGAGGGGTACTGGTGGTGGAGGCTGCCCAGAGCAGACCATGGCCTAGCCCTGTTTAGGTGGGTGCCGTGCGCTGCAACAGACAGGCTCTGTCTGACAAACAGTCATGGTATCTCCAGGGAATGTATAGCCTCTGTGGCAACACAGTGGTGCAGTGAACACAGCCAGTGTGTTCAGGAGCAGAAGGCCACAGGTTCAAGGCCCAGCTGTGGTTCCTGCCAACCCAGTACCCATATTTTACCCACTACTAAAACGTGCTAATACAGACAGAACCTTTATTGCAGACAGGGCCGGCCCGTCCATTGAGCAAGAATGTTTTTTGCACAGGGCCCCGCGTTTCAGGGGGCCCCGCGCAAAAAACATTCTACATTAGCAAAAGAAGACTAAAAAAAAAAAAAAAAACGGCTGCTGCTGCCGCTGCGGCAGCGGCAGAATCAAATGTCCCGCCGCGGGGCCCCGCCTGCCCGGCAGAGCCTCTCTTCACCATCAGCTCCGGAGTCCCTCCCAATGCGCGGGCTTTCAGAGCCGCGAGAGCTTCTCTGACCTCTCGCGGCTCTGTTAATCCCGCCGAGGCTGATGGGAAATCCCATCAGCCCCAGCGAGATTAACAGAGCCACGAGAAGAAAGGGAAACTCTCGTGGCTCTGAAAGCCCGCGCATTGGGAGGGATTCCGGAGCTGATGGTGAAGGGAGGCTCTGCCGGGCAGGCGGGGCCCCGCGGCGGGACATTTGATTCTGCCGCTGCCACGGCGGCAGCAGCAGCAGCAGCCGGTTGTTTTTTTTTTAAATCTGTCAGGGCTGATGGGGGGAGGGGGGTTAGGACTGGTAATGGGCTATGGGGGGGGTTAGGACTGGTTATGGGCGATGGGGGGGCTAAGATTGGAAGTGGGTTGATGGGGGGAGGGGGTTAGGACTGGTAATGGGCTATGGGAGGGTTAGGACTACTAATGGGCTATGGGGGGGCTAAGACTGGAAGTAGGTTGATGGGGAGGGGGGGTTAGGACTGGTAATGGGCTATGGGGGGTTTAGGACTACTAATGGGCTATGGGAGGGGCTAAGACTGGAAGTGGGCTGATGGGGGGTTAGGACTGGAAATGGGCTGATGGGTTAGGATGTAATGGGCTATGGGGGGGCTAAGACTGGAAATGGGCTGATGGAGGGGGGTAGGACTGGTAATGGGCTATAGGGGGGCTAGGACTGGTAATGGGCTATGGGGTGCTAAGACTGGAAATGGGCTGATGGGGGGTTAGGACTAGTAATGGGCTATGGGGGGGCTAGGCCTGGAAATGGGCTATGGGGGGCTAAGACTGAAAATGGGGTGATGGGGGGGCTTAGGACTGGAAGTGGGCTGATGGGGGGCTTAGGACTGGTAATGGGCTATGGGGGGGCTAGGACTGGTAATGGGCTGGGGGGTGGCTAGGACTGGAAATGGGCTGAGTGGAAGGAGGGCTTGAACTGCAAATAGCTGATGGGGATGGGGGCTTCGAATGGAAATGGGCCCTTATGCAAATGAGGCCCTGCACCCCCCTTGGACCGCCCCTGATTGCAGATAACAGAAACATGCCCAATACTAGCACTTGCATACCTTAGCAATGCCACCCTAAACCTGGGAATACGGTACACACCTATCAAAAGGTTGCTATGATTACTGGCTAATAGCAATTCCTAAATAAACTATTTAAGACTAATAAAAGAAAATATTTTTTCACTCAACGTGTAATCAAACTCTGGAATTTGTTACCGGAGGATGTAGTAAAGGCTGTTAGTGTAGCTGGGTTTAAAAAAGGTTTGGACAAGTTCCTGGAGGAAAGGTCCATAAACCATTATTAAGAAGGGACCCAGGATATCAATGCTTGAACCAATACAAGCATTGTGGAACCTGTGTCCCTTGGGGAAACTGCTAGGTACGTATGACCTAGATTGGCCACTGTTGGAAACAGAATACTGGGCTTGATGGACCTTGGTCTGACCCAGTATGGCATATCTTATGTTCTTAAGTTAAGCACAATTTGCTGATTGAGCTGCATCATAGCAACCTTTCTGATGTCTGTGGAGTGTGCTTCAGGTCTGGTGTCTGACAGTGTTTACCACCCTGGGGAGTGACCCCAAAAGTATTGCGTACCATAGCCATGCCTGCACTGTGCCCAGGACTGGTGCGGTGGACAGGGCTGCCAAGAGCCTCTATATTTGCACAATGCTGGCATAGGTGTGGGAGCATGTGTTTGTCTATCCAGTGTGTGGTGTCTGCCAACACCTTCCTCAGCCCACACTGTTGCCAGTGTAAGCCTGCCAATGTGCATAATGAGGAGCAAGGTACCATGGGTATAGCCCGGACAGGGTGGCCTGGCCAGGATGCATCTGCACAGGGCATAGGGCACTGGCTGGGACACTGTAGTGCCCGACAACCACCTGCACAGACAGGGTGGCCACAGCATGTCCTGCTGGGAGGTCACTCTCACCCTGACTGAGCAGTGACCACGGCATGACTAGGTTCCCCCATAGTGCTATATAGTGTTTTTCTCATGTGATATTTATGGGTTCTTTTTTGGGGCCCAATCACTGACTTATCTGCTTGGTGTGTATGCTAACATCCCAGTTCTGAGTACATGCATCTTCTCCAGGAACATGCACTATGGACTAGCTAGTATGTGTCTGGCTGGAATGCCTTGCAGGGTGCAGTGGCTGGAGGCTTGCTGCTGGAGAATGTCAGATAGGGGTGGGTGTCAGCTGAGCATTTCCAGGCCTACTGTCTGCCTTGCCTTATGGATGTGTACAGATCTGCACTGACTGCCCTGTAGGGTGTCTGTTCCTCAGCAGGACTGGGGTTGATGTTCCCCTCTACTGCCACCCTTGCAGGGATGTAGAATGTGGATCTGTTGGTGGGAGATCCTGTTTCCCACCCTGAGCCACAGAGGGGAGGGTGGGTTGGGTGGTGGTATATAATCTGCCTATTGGTCCAAACACCTCCCCTTCACCTACATCATGCGACCATGGCACCAACACAGGATATGCACTATTCTGGGTGCATCATAGTCCATAAGGGCTAGACATGACTGGGAAATACAGATGTATCCTAGGTGTGTCTGTGACCCTCACAGTGCTGTAGCCTTAAGGTGCCTCATAAGGCGCTCTCTAAAGCGCTCTATAAGGCGCCCTATAAGGAACATTATAAGGTGCCTTGGCGGACAGTGCACTTTATAATGTGCCATCTGGAGTGCCTTATAGGACGCCTTATACGTCACCTTAGGTTACGGCACTGTGAGGGTGTGTTTTCTGGCAGCACTAATTTAAATTAAAAATAAAATGCCTCAGACTGCCCTATCAAATAACCCCACTGTGGGATTAAACCCATGACCTCTGGCTCTACAGGCAGTGAAGTTACCAGTGAGCTACAGCTACTAATGAACTCCTGGCTGGCTACAGAAGGACTGCAGGTCACCACACAAACTGATTTAAAGTAAAGGGCAATACCTCAGACAGCCTTACTCATCAGGCCCACTGGGGGATTGAACTCATAACCCCTGTTTCATCAGTCAATGTATTAACCATTGTACTACACCTCTGTTGCTGTGTTTGTAGGTCAGCGCACCTAATTAAGGCTAACGCGCATTAACGTGCCACGGCTCCCTCTATCGCATGAAAACGTACCTTATCGCACGATAACCTTAAATGCTACCTTAAGACAGGAACGCCCACTACCTTATATGGCATCCTGCACACTAACACTGGCTGCACGTTAAGACTGCTTAGTAAACATACCACCAAACATCCAGGGTTTGAGTCCTACTAGCACTTCTTGTGGCCTTGGGCAAGTCACTTAACCCTCTACTGCCTCAGAAGAATCCAAGTTATCAATGTACAATGCCAAGTTTAAGCTACTATGTAAACCACTTTAACTAAAATATTAAAGTGGTATAAAAAACAGTTACATAAATAAGTGTGATCAGTTAAGTCACCCTAGGGCTGGTATAAATGCCTATGCCTAAGCTTTTAAGGAACACATGCAAGTTACAGAAGGCACTAGTTGCTAAGGTGTGTGCTAATTCACCATTAATGTGTGTTACTAGTAGCTAAGTCCCATTGAATAACATGGGATCTGTGCTAAAATAACATGCTAATATTAGTGCACCTTAGTAACTACTGTAGCCCCCAGAATTTTATTACTTAATAATTTACACAAATCTATGGGCTCTGCTCACATTCTGCCCCTGTGCACACCCACACCGAAAGTATAAACCGTTGGCCTGACAAGCTACTTATAAAATAGCAACCTTTTGAAGTATGTACATACAGTAAAGGCACATCCATGGATGTGTCATTGAAAATGCATGACTTAAGAGCTAGCACATAACTTTATACAGCTCCTTATAAAATTACCTCCTGTCTAGACCAAAGTAGAGGCCTTCCAAGCTTGAAAGTATTTGTGGTATGCTGCATAGCAGACAAAAGAGGCTGAGGCTCGTGATCCACAGGAAGCAGAAAAGGAACAGAATCTTCATACTCCGCAGCAGAATCTCAACAAGTTTAGATTATGAGTCATTACATTATTTGAGTCTAAGCCGGTAGGTATGAATTATACAGAGTAAGACCATAAGGTAGAATATTTGGGAATATATTATATTTAAAAGGTTAATTGTATGGTTTTTTTCCATGTTATGTCTTGTCATTTTTAGCTTGTTGATCACTGAGAAGGACTCTGCTGAGGGACGCAAAGGGGCATTGCTTTTTCCATTCTCCTTCCTTTCCTGTACACAGCTATTCTCTACAATACTGTATGTCCTGCCCCCACAGCTTGTGCGTGCATGTTTACATATGTTTTGTATTTGCTGACAGCCTGTGAGCTAAAGCAAAGAGTTCCCTGCTAGAGTCATGTAATTTTTACTCTTATAGGTTGAATATTACATGTGACCCATTCCTGCCAATCTTATTTTGAGACCTTTCTGGCTTCATGTCCTAGCTCAAGGAAAGCATAGTAACTCACCTGTAACAGGTGATCTCCGGGAACAGCAGGAATTTAGTCTTCACATATGGGTATCGTCGGTACTGACGGAGCCTGCGCGGGAACGCTCCCCAGCGTCCAATAGGAAAGCTTTTGGGAGCATCCCACAGCACTTGCATGCTGCCTTCCCCTGTTTCCCAACTGTCCCTCTCCAGCTGAGTTTAAAGCTGAGACAAAAGAGAGAGGGAAAGAGAGAAAGAGAGAGAGAGATAGAAAGATACAACTCCTAGGGGAGGTGGGTGGGTTCTGAAGACTAAATTCCTGCTGTTCCCGGAGATCACCTGTTACAGGTGAGTAACTATGCTATCTCCAGGAACAAGCAGGAATGTAGTCTTCACATATGGGGACTCCCTAGCTGCAGATGTCAGGGAGATGGCCCCAGAAAGTTGTGTGCCCTTGTGAAAGGGCTCCACTTCTCCCCATGGATCTCTGGCATCCTACCAGGGATGGTGGGTAGGAGTTGATTAAGTCTGGACCAGGTGTTGAAGAATAGCCTGACCAAACAAGGCATCCCGGTGGGAGTCCTTGTCTAAGCAGTAATGGGCTGTGAAGGTATGTACCGAAGCCCAAGTAGTTGCTCGACAGATGTCATCGATAGACACAGAGTGAAGATGAGCCATTGAGGCTGCCATGGCTCTCACACTGTGAGCGGTAACATGGCCTTCAAGAGGAAGGTTCTTACTCTCATAGTCAAAAGATATACACTGTGCAATCCAGCTGGACAGTGTCCTTTTGGAGACTGGAAGTCCCAAATGACTAGGATCAAAAGCAACAAATAGTGGAGAGGATTTTCTATGTTGCTGTGTCCTTTGCAAGTAAAAGGCCAAAGCTCTTTTACAGTCCAAAGTATAAAGATTCCTTTCTACATTTGAGGTGTGAGGCCTTGGAAAGAATACAGGAAGGTAAACCGCTTGGTTTAAATGAAAGGGCGACACCACCTTTGGCATAAAGTGTGGATGAGTCCTAAGGACTACCTTATCATGATGGAACCTTGTATAAGGAGGATTAGTCACCAACGCTTGCAATTCACTGATGCGACATGCTGATGTGATTGCAATGAGAAAGATAACCTTCCAGGAAAGGAATTTCAAAGAGGTAGTGGCTAATGGTTCAAAGGGCGGTTTCATGAGCTGCCCAAGTACCAGATTTAAGTCCCATGCCACCGGTGGTGGCTTAATGGGAGGCTTAGTTAAAAGAAGGCCTCTCATAAATCTCGCTATGAGAGGATGAGAGGAAATAGGTTGTCCATTTAGAGGCTTGAAAGAAGCTGCAATAGCACTCAAATGGACACTCACTGAATTGGTCTTAAGCCCTGCATTTGATAAATGAAGGAGGTACTCCAGTAATGATTCCAGAGGCATCGCAAGAGGGTTAAGACCCTTCTGCGAGCACCATATGGTAAACCTTTTCCAATTAAATGCATAAGAGCGTCTTGTGGAAGGCTTCCTGGAAGCATGAAGAATATCCTTTACCTGCTGGGAAAGGTTAAGACCGTGAAGTTCTAGGCTTTCAGCATCCAGGCCTTGAGATGCAGAGACTGGTGATTGGGATGCCACAGCATCCCGTCCTCTTGAGAAAGAAGATCTGGAGCAGATCCTAACTCCAGAAGCGGAGCTTGAGAGAGATGTAGGAGCAGAGGGTACCACGGTTGCCGTGGCCCACGTGGAGCTATGAGGATCATATGACCTCTGTCTCTCTGAAGCTTGAACAAGGTTTTGGGAATTAGGGGAATGGGTGGATAGGCATACAGGAAGTCCTGACCCCAATGAAGGAGGAAAGCATCCCTGGCCTGACAACCTCGAGCCAGAATTCTAGAACAGAACCGGGGAAGTTTGGCATTCAGCGGACTTGCAAAGTTTTGGCCACCTGGTCTGCATGGAGAGACCATTCGTGTGGAAGCAGAACTCGACTGAGTTTGTCTGACCAAGAGTTTTGAATGCCTGGAAGATACACCGCAAGAAGATGAATCTGATGCTCTCTGGCGACGGCCCATAGTCGCAAAGCTTCATTGCACAGCGACAGAGAGCCTGTTCCACCCTGCTTGTTCACATAGAACATGGCTACCTGATTGTCCGTTTGAACTAGGACTGTCTTGTAGCTGAGCTGGGTGTGAAATACTCGAAGAGCAAGGAAGATTGCTCTGAGCTCCAGGAGGTTGATATGGAGATAGGCCTCCTGAGGAGTCCAGGTACCCTGGGTAGAGAAGCCATGCAGGTGGGCTCCCCAAACCACCTGTGAAGCATCTGTTGTTAGAGTGGCTTGGGGTGGGGATTGCTGAAAAGGAGACCCCACCAGAAGGTTTTTGGGTGACTGCCACCACTGGAGGGACAAAATAAGGCGATCTGAATTTGCTATTTTGTCTGACAGGCAACCTGAGGCCTGAGTCCACTGAGTGGATAAGGTCCACTGGGCTGCCCTCATATGGAGGTGAGCATAAGGAACCACATGCACGGTGGAGGCCATGTGGCCTATCAACTGTAACATTTCCCGAGCAGAAAGGTGAGGTTTTAGCACTGCTTGGGAAGCTAACTGCACAATGCAAAGGCAGCGGGGCTGTGGAAGGAAGGCCCTTGTCTGTGTGGTATCCAGAAGAGCTCCTATAAACTCTAGGGATTGAGTGGGAGCAAGGTTGGACTTTGGGAAGTTTATGACAAGTCCCAAATACTGAAAGATGCACATTGTGCGAGAGAGAGAGCCATCTTGGCCTCTGGCTCTGAAGGGGCTCAAATGAGCCAGTCGTCTAAGTAAGGGAAGACGAATATTCCCAGGGTGCGGAGAAATGCTGCTACCACACCCATGCATTTTGTGAACACTCTTGGTGCAGAAGCCAGGCCAAAAGGAAGAATCCTGTATTGGTAGTGCTTCCCTTGAAACAGGAATCGAATGAACTTTCGGTAAGTTGGATTGATGAGAACATGAGTGTACACATCCTTGAGATCTAGAGAACAAACCAATCCTGACTCTGAAGGTATGGCAGCAGAGTTCCTAGAGAAATCATTTTGAACTTCTCTCTGAACAGGAATTTGTTCAATTCTCTGAGGTCTAGAATGGGTCTGTGTCCTCCTGTTTTCTTTGGAATAAGGAAATAGGGGGTGTAAAACCCTGTACCCTGTTGGGGAATGGGCACCTCTTCTATTGCCCCTTGAGCAAGGAGCATAGTGAGTTCTTGACCTAACCGGTCGTTGGGAGAGGTCTGAGAATTGAACTTACTATTGTAGGAGGGGGCATGCTGAGGAAATGAAGCTTGCACCCCTCTCTTACAATAGACAGAGTACAATTTTATGCTGTTATCTGACCCCATCTGGGGGCAAAATGACATAACCTTCCTGGGATGGTGGAGGGTTCCGGGCCGTTCAGGGCCAGGAAGGCAAAGTTCTCTAGACAGGAGTCAAAGCCCCTGTGGAGGCTGAGTCTGTTGAGCCGGTTGAAGCTTAGCTGCTTTTGGCTTCCTTTGTTGTCTAGGTTGTTGCTGCTGTCCCTTTTGGGCAGACTGACCTGAACGATGTCCCAGCTGGGTATAGGCGGGATAAAACCTTTTCTTCTTGTTGAAGAATGGTTTCTTAGAGGATCTTTTCCTCGCAGGATCAGCTGTAGATCTGGACAATCTATCCAAAGTGATATTGTCAGCATCAATCTCATTAGCTTTTTCCTGCCAATTCTTGCCAAAGAGATTCTCTCCTGTGCAAGGTATATTCCCCAGTTTGTCCTGTACCCAGATTTCAAAGTCAGATGCCTGGAGCCAGGCAATTCTACGTGTACCTATGGCAATAGCAGAGGTTCTGCTTATGCATTCAAAGCAGTCAAAGGCTGCAAGATTCACAAACTTGGAAACTTCCTGAGTATGTTTGACAAGAGCAAGATAATCTTGCCCTTTATCATCAGGAAGGAGAGGGCTCATAAGCTCTAAGTCTCCTGTAACTTCCTTAAGGAACATTCCCATATACAAGATATAGGAACTGATCCTAGCAGAGAGCATGGAAGCCTGGAAGGATTGACGTCCAAAGGCGTCAAGAGTCCTAAACTCATGTCCTGGAGGATTAGATGCATGCCTTTTTGCACTCTTTATCCGTCTCATGGCTGATTCCACCACCATGGAATGGTGTGGTAATTGAGTCTTCTGAAACCCAGGACAAGGAGGAACGATACATGGTGTCGTCTTCGAGAATGAGGAGATGTGGTCAGAGGTGTTTCCCAACATCCTTAACATAAGATCATGCAAGATCTCATGAATAGCTAAGGTAGCTGCCTCCTTGGGATTTTTAGGGTAGTGTAGGATTTCTAATTCCTTTGCCCTAGGCTCTTTTTCAGGAGCCACTGTGATGGAAAGACCCTGGGCCACATCTCGGAATAAATCCTGAAAGGACATATCCTCTGGTGGAGACATCCTACGCTGAGGAGAAGAGGAATCCTCGGGAAGAAGTACTCTGGTATCGGCAGAGCTTTCAGAGTCTTCAGACTCATCCGAGGATTCAAAGTATCTCTGATCCGGGTGATCGTGCAAGACACGGTACCGGTACCGATCGAAGTCGGCATCGGAGTGGTCCGGTACCAACTTGTCGATGCCGGATAGAGACGCATGACTCGGTCCCGGTAGCATACCTGCCGATGATGATGAAGTCGGTGCCGGTACCAGAGTTGGTGCCAGTAACAATTGAATTGTCTGAAGCGGTTTCAGGGGCATCGAGGCTGTGAGAAGAGCCGCCAGACTGCGTTCAATAGCCAAGAATCTCTGGTCTATCGACGCTGCCGATGCTTGGGTATAGGTGCTGGATAAAGCGTCCAGAACCTTAGAGCATGGCACCAGCAGTTCTACCGAGGTTGAAGCCTCGAGAACATCCTGGAGCCCTGTTAGTGCTTTGGAAGCCGAAGCCTCCCGCCGGGGCAATTTTGCTGATGAAAGTCCCTCAAGGGCAATGCCAGAAGCATCTCGATGTTTAGAAGGAGATCTATCCTTTGAGGACTGGCTAGATTTATGTTTAGTTACCTGAGATCCATGGGAGGAAGATGAAGCCCTGCAGGACGTCGATGCCATGGAGGCTGCATCGGAGGGAAAAAGGGTGCTAAGCTTAGCAGCTCGGTTTTTCCGGCCCCTTTTGACATCATCCCACAGGCAACACACTCTGAAATAGAGTGGCCAGGACCTAAATATTTGAGACACCACTCATGGGTGTCGGTGAAGGAGATGGTACTGCCACACTTAGAACACTTTTTAAAACCCAAAGCGGTTTTTTCCATTCTGAGAGAAAAAGTTGGGCCTAGTGCCCAAAATGGCGCGTGGCACCCGAGAAGAAAGTTACTAGAAAAAGACTCCAGAAACAAAGGTTGTTGGGTTGTTTTTTTTTAGAAAAAAGAAAAGAAGAATCGACGGTACCGGTATAGCGTCGAGGGAAGGCAGACGCGACCATAAAAAAAGAAGTGTATGAAGGGAATTTTTCTGCGGTGACAGGATGTGCGACCTGTCGGCTCCGCGGAAAACGAAGAACTGGAGAGGGACAGTTGGGAAAGGTGGAAAGGCAGCACGCAGGTGCTGTGGGATGCTCTCAAAAGCTTTCCTATTGGATGCTGGGGAGCAATCCTGCGCAGGCTCCGTCGGTACCGACGATACCCATTGTGAAGACTACATTCCTGGTTTTTCCTGGAGATTAATTTTTGACCCTACTGGTCATCTCTGGAGACCCTGGTTGTTATGAGTAATCTATCACACTCCTCCCTCTAAGGAAATTAATCTCCATCTTGGGTTCAGAAAGCAAGTCTTGCTACTGCTTTCTTTCCCTCTCTACCTCTGCAAATTGTATCACCTTTTTACCACACAATCAATAATCCATTTCTTCAATCACAATTATTCAACTATTCATATATTCAGTCAGCAATTATTCATCTGAAGTAGCTATAGAAAGACTCATTACAGTGCCTTGCGAAAGTATTCATCCCCTCGATTTTTATCCTGTTTTCTTGCATTACATACAACCTGGAATGAAAATGGAGGTTCATTTGGATGTTAGGTAATGGACCTGTAACAGCAAGCCTGCCTGTCCATAGTTACCCTGCTGAATTCCTGTTCATTGTAAGTCCAGTGTAGGCCTGCCTGCCTGCACTGCACAAATTTTGTTGTATGTAAACCGCACTGATTCTAAAAAGCGCAGTATAGAAAAGACAGAAAATAAAAAAATAAAAAAATAAAGACCAACTTGGTAAAGTGGAATGACAATAAAATACCTTGTCTATATCATAAAAATAAAGTCAAAACTGAAAAGTTGTGAGTGGGCATATGTATTCATCCTTTTTGCTATGAAACCCCTAAATAAGATCTGGTCCAACCAATTAAACACAAAAGTCACATAATGAGTTGATTAGGGTCCACCTGTGTGCAATCATGGCACTAAATACAGGGCAATTCTTGAGGAAAACCTTTTTCAGTCTCCCAGAGATTTGAGACTGGGACAAAGGTTCACCTTCCAGTAGGACAATGACCCTAAACATATTGCTAAAGCTGGTTTAAAGGGAAACATTTAAATGTGGTGGAATGACCTAGTCAAAGCCCAAACCACAATCCAATTAAGAATCTGTGGCATGACTTGAAGATTGCTGTACATCAATGCAACCCATCTAACTCGAAGGAGTTGGAACAGTTTTGCCTTGAGGAATGGATGAAAATACCAGTGGCTAGATGTGCTAAGCTAACAGAGACGTACCCAAGAGACCTGCAGCTGTAATTGCAGCAACAAGATGGCTCTACAACGTATTAACGTGGGGGGGGGGGGGGTAATACAAATGCACACGCCTGATTTCATTTTTTTTCTTAATTATTGTTTGGATCACAATAAAGGAAATTTCACACCTTCAAAATCACAGGCATGTAGTGTATATCACATGGTGCTAACCCTCAAAATTCCATTTTAATTCCAGTTAGTAATGTGACAAAACAGGAAAAACACCGAGGGGATGAATACTTTCACAAGACACTGTATGTTTACAATAAAGCAGAATCAGTGCAGCACTCTTTGTTTTAACTATCTACAGTAAGTTCATTTTTAGCTTATTATTTGTAATATACAGTTGGATATTAATAAAGCAAGTGTTTTCTTATGGATGATGGGATGATTTAGCTTTTTGAAAAAGAAAAATCTGACACCTGCCCCGCCCCATGTCCCTTCTTTGCTATGTCCCCTGTCCCACCCTCACTCCATCCCACCCCTTTATAACTGTCACAGAAATGAGTAAATTTATGTTAATATGGAATTCTCTCACACAATACAGTATGCTAACAGAAAAAGGCAACAGCAAAAAGCCAAAAGGATGCTTGGGTGCTCACGGAGAAGAATGGGCATCAGGAAAAAGAAGGTGATAATGCCTCTGTACAATTCTTAGATGAAACTTCATTTGGAGTACTGCATGCAATTCTAGAAACTGCACTTTTGAAGAATATAAACTCTGTGGAGTCAGTCCAGAGAGTGACTACTAAAATGATCAGTGGTCTTTTCATAAAGGAAGTGGGGGTAGACTTAAAGATCCCAATATTTATACTTTTGAGGAAAGGCAGGAAAGGGGAAATTTGTAAGTTCCATTTAAATATCCCCATGGGATAAATGCACAGAAGGCAGCCCTCTTTCAAATGAAAGGAAGCTCTTCAATGAGGAGTCATAGGATGAAAGGGGGTAGACTCAGGTGCAATCTAAGGAAATATTTCTTTACGGAAAGGGTGGTGGTTGTCTGGAACAGCCTCTTAGAAGAGGTGGTGGAGACAAGAACTGTATCTGAATTCAAGAGGCAGAGGACAAGCACAGAGGATCTTTGAGGAAGAGGAACAGATTGTAGGGCTTACTATTTATTTATGTAATACTTTATATATCACTTTTCTACAAGTCAAAGCGGTTTACGCTTGACTAGATTTTAGGGTTGTACAGTTAACGAAAGCTGGAAACATCTAACATGATTACAGTGTCTAAACAAACTGGGATAAAAACATTTGCAGGGTAAAGTTAATGAAAGGTTGGAAGCATTTAACATATGATACGTTTAACATATAGTATAATTACAATGTTTGAAGCAATCTGGGATAAAGCATAGTTACTCACCTGTAACAGATGATCTCCGAGAACAGCAGGAATTTAGTCTTCACGTGTAGGTATCATCAGTACCAACGGAGCCTGCGTGGGAACGCTCCCCAGTGTCCAATAGGAAAGCTTTTGGGAGCATCCCACAGCGCCTGCGTGCTGCCTTCCCGCCATTCCAACTCTCCCTCCTCAGTTGAGTTTATAGCTGAGACAAAGGAGAGAAGGAGAGAGAGAAAAAGAGAGATAGAGAGACAACTCCTAGGGGAGGTGGGTGGGTTGTGAAGACTAAATTCCTGCTGTTCCTGGAGATCACCTGTTACAGGTGAGTAACTACGCTATCTCCAGGAACAAGCAGGAATGTAGTCTTCACGTATGGGGACTCCCTAGCTGAAGATGCCAGGGAGATGGCCCCGGGAAGCTGCACCCCATTGTGAGATGGGCCATGCTTCCTCCCATGGATCTCTGGCATCCCACCAGGGATGGTGGGTAGGAGTTGAATTAAGACTGAATGAGATGTTGAAGAACAGCCTGACCAAACAAGGCATCCCAGCGGGAGTCCTTGTCTAAGAGTAGTGGAGTGTAAAGATATGTACCGAAGCCCAAGTGGCTGCTCGACAGATGTCGTCGATAGATACAGAGTGAAGGTTAGCCACAGAGGCTGCCATGGCTCTCACATTGTGTACTGTGACATGGCCTTCAAGAGGAAGACCTTTACTCTCATAGGCAAAGGATATGCATTGTGCAATCCAGTTAGACAGAGTTCTTTTGGAAACTGGAAGTCCCAAATGACTAGAATCAAAAGTAACAAAGAGTTGGGAAGACTTTCTATGTTGCTGTGTTCTTTGTAGGTAAAAAGCTAAAGCTCTTTTACAGTCCAAGGTATGAAGGTTCCTTTCTGCATTGGAGGCATAAGGCCTCTGAAAGAATACAGGAAGGTAAACCGCTTGGTTTAAATGGAAAGGGGAAACCACCTTTGGCATAAAGTGTGGATGGGTCCTAAGAACGACCTTATCATGGTGAAATCTTGTATAAGGAGGATCAGCCACTAGAGCTTGCAACTCACTAATGCGGCGTGCGGAGGTGATTGCAATTAGGAAAATGACTTTCCAGGAAAGGAATTGCAGAGATGTAGTGGCTAAAGGCTCAAAGGGCGGTTTCATGAGCTGCCCGAGAACAAGATTCAAATCCCATGCCACCGGTGGCTTTCTAATGGGAGGTTCTGTCAACAGAAGACCTCTCATAAATCTTGTTATAAGTGGATGAGAGGAAATAGGTTGTCCATTTAGAGGTTTGTAGGAAGCTGCAATAGCACTAAGATGGACTCTTACTGAATTGGTCTTAAGACCAGTATTTGATAAATGAAGGAGGTACTCTAGTACCGATTCCAGAGGTATCGCAAGGGGGTTAAGTCCCTTTTGAGAACACCATATGGTAAACCGTTTCCACAAAGGCGTATGAACGTCTTGTGGAAGGTTTTCTAGAAGCCTGTAGGATATCTTTTACCTGTTGAGAAAGGCTGAGATCCTAAAGGTCTAGGCTTTCAGCAACCAGGCCCTGAGATGCAGGGACTGGGGATTCGGGTGCCATAGCGTCCCGTTCTCTTGGGAGAGAAGATCTGGAGCACACCCCAACTCCCGAGGTGCAGCTTGAGAGAGATGTAGAAGCAGAGGATACCACGTTTGCCATGGCCAACGTGGAGCTATGAGGATCAAACGACCTCTGTCTCTCTGAAGCTTGAATAGTGTTTTGGGGATGAGGGGAATGGGTGGGAAGGCATAGAGGAAATTTTGACCCCGGTGAAGGAGGAAGGCGTCCCTTGCCTGACAATCTGGAGCCGAAATTTTGGAACAGAACCAGGGAAGTTTGGCATTCAGTGGACTTGCAAAGAAGTCTATGTCTGGGGTTCCCCGGATTCAAAATATTTGGCCAACCTGATCTGAATGGAGAGACCATTCGTGTGGCAGCAGTACTCGGCTTTATTTGTCTGCCCAAAGGTTCTGAATGCCTGGAAGATATACCACGAGGAAGTGAATTTGATGCTCTCTGGCGAGGGCCCATAGTTGTAAAGCTTCATTGCATAACAACAGAGAGCCCGTTCCGCCCTGCTTGTTCACATAGAACATGGCTACTTGATTGTCTGTCTGGACTAGGACTGTCTCGTAGCTGAGCTGGGCCTGGAATACTCGAAGAGCAAGGAAGATTGCTCTGAGTTCCAGGAGGTTTATGTGAAGACAAGCCTCCTGTGGAGTCCAGGTACCCTGGGTAGAGAGATCGTGCAGGTGGGCCCCCCATACAACCTGTGATGCATCTGTTGTTAGAGTGGTCTGGAATAGGGGTTGCTGGAAAGGAGACCCCACCAGAAGGTTCTCCAGTGATTTCCACCATTGGAGGGACGAAACAAGACATTGTGAGTTTGATATTTTGTCCGACAGGCGACCTGTGGCCTGTGTCCACTGAGTGGATAGGGTCCACTGGGCTGCTCGCATGTGGAGGCGAGCATAGGGAACCACATGTACAGTGGATGCCATATGTCCCAATAGTTGGAGCATTTCTCGAGCAGTCAGGTAAGTCTTTACTCCTCCTTGGGCAGCTAGTTGCACTATGCGCAGACAGCGGGGCTGTGGAAGGAAAGCCCTTGACTGTCTGGTATCTAGGCGAGCTCCTATGACTTCTAGGGACTGAGTAGGAGCAAGATGGGATTTTGGGAGGTTTATGACCAATCCCAAATATTGAAGGATTCGCATTGTGTGAGACAGAGCAGAGCTGGCTTCTGGAGCCGTGGGGGCTCGAATGAGCCAGTCGTCTAAGTAAGGGAAGATGAATATCCCTAGAGTTCGCAGGAATGCAGCTACTACCGCAATGCATTTTGTGAATACTCTTGGTGCCGAAGCCAGACCAAAGGGAAGAACTTTGTATTGGAAGTGTTTTCCCTGGAAAAGGAACCACAGGAATTTCCTGTGATCAGGATGGATGAGAATATGAGTATATGCATCCCTTAGATCTAGAGAACAAAGCCAATCCTGACTTTGAAGGTATGGCAGAAGAGTTCCTTGAGAGATCATTTTTAATTTCTCTCGGAACATATATTTGTTCAATTCTCTGAGGTCTAAAATGGGTCTGTGTTCTCCTATTTTCTTTGGAATAAGAAAATAGGGGTAGTAGAACCCTGTACCCTGTTGTAGAATGGGTACTTCTTCTATTGCTTCTTGAGCAAGGAGTGTTGTGACCTCCTGGCCTAAGAGATCGTTGACAGTGGTCTGAGAATTGAACTGTCTTACGATTGTAAGAGGGGGCATGCTGTGAAAATGAAGTTTGTACCCCTCTCGTACAATGGACAGAGTCCAATTTTCTGTTGTTATTTGGTACCATCTGTTGGCAAAATGACACAACCTGCCAGGGATGGTTAAGGGTTCTGGACCGTTCAGGGGCAGGAAGGCTAAGTTCTCTAGGTAGGAGTCAAAGCCCCTGAGGAGACTGAGCCTGTGGAGCTGGCTGAGCTCTCGGCCCTTTTGGTTTCTTTTGTTGTCTAGTTTGTTGCTGTTGTCCCTTTTGGGCAGACTGAACTGGACCTTGCCCCTGCTGGGCATAAGAAGGATAAAACTTCCTTTTTTTGTTGAAAAAGGGTTTTTTTATAGGACTCCTTTTTGGCTGGGTTGGCTGTAGATTTTGACAATCTATACAGGGTGATATTGTCAGTATCTATTTCATTAGCCTTTTCCTGCCAATACCTACCAAAGAGATTTTCTCCTGTACAAGGGATATTTCCCAATTTATCTTATACCCAAATTTCCAAGTTGGATGCCTGAAGCCAGGCAATCCGACGTGCACCAATGGCAATAGCAGAGGTTCTGCTGTTGCATTCAAAGCAGTCAAAGGCTGCACGATTTACAAACTTGGAAACATCCTGAGCATGTCTGACAAGATTAAGAAAGTCTTGTCATTTATCATCAGGAAGAAGGGGGCTCATAAGCTTCAAGTCTCCTGTGACCTCTTTGAGGAACATTCCCATATATAGGATATAGGAACTGATCCTGGCTGAGAGCATGGAAGCTTGGAAGCATCGACGCCCAAAGGCATCGAGAGTCCTGCACTCACGGCCTGGAGGATTTGAAGCATGCCTCTTTGCACTCTTCATCGTACGCATAGCCAATTCCACTACCATTTTATGGTGTGGTAACTGAGTTTTTTGGAAGCCAGGACAAGGTGGAACTCGATACATCGTATCGAGCCTCCGAGAGTGAGGAGATGTGGTTAAAGGTGTTTCACACATCCTCAGCATAAGATCATGTAGGATCTGATGACTAGGCAGAGTAGCTGCTTCCTTGGGAGCCTAAGGGTATTGAAGAATTTCTAATTCTTGTGCCCTAGGTTCCTTTTCAGGAGTTACCGTGATTGCAAGGCCTCGAGCCACATCACAAATAAAATCCTGAAAAGACATGTCCTCTGGAGGAGACATCCTGCGTTGAGGAGAAGAAGATGGTTTCTCCGGAAGAAGTACTCTGGTATCGGCAGAGTCATTAGAGTCATCGGAATCGTAAGATTCGAAATATCTCCGATCCCGATTTTCATGCAGAACACGGTACTGGTATCGAAGTCGGTACTGAGGTGTCCCGTACCGATCTGTCGATGTCGGAGATAGACTCAAGACTCGGCATGAGGGGTATGCCCATCGAGGCTGGTGCCATCGGTACCGGTACTGGTGTCGGTACTGGTGCCTGTTGAACCATCTGTAGCGGTCTCAACGGTACTGAAGCCGTGAGAAGAGCTGCCAGACTGCGTTCGATAGTGAGAAACCTCTGATCTATCGAAGCTGCCGATGCTTAGGTGTCGGTACCGGTAGAAGCGGCCGGAACCCCAGAGCATGGCACCTGTAGTTCTGCCGAGGTAGAGGCCTCCAGAACATCTTGGAGCCCCGTTAGTGCTTTGGAAGCCGAAGCCTCCCACCGGGGCTGCTTAGCCGGTGAAGTTTCCTCAAGGGCAATGCCAATGGCCTCTCGATGCCTAGAAGGAAATCTACCCTTTGAGGACCGGCTAGACTTATGTTTAGTTAAGTGAGATCCATGGGAGGAAGATGAGGCTCTGGAATATGTCAATGCAACGGACATCGCTTCGGAAGCAAAAAGGGTACCAAGTTTTGCAGCTCTATTCTGCAGGCCCCTTTTAGTCATCTTCCTACAGTATAGTATAAATAGTATAGTATAAATATCCATAGCAACCCTTAGTAAGTAAAGAACTTAGATCTAAACACAAACATAAAACTAAGATGCAAGACAGCAATCCAGCAGCGGGATGGGGGCTTTCCAGTCTTTTGCATTGAGTGTCACATGTATGATTTTCTCCCAGTTGGTGAGAGGTCTTACGTGTGCACTAGGTGCAAGGAGCTCTTTGCTCTCAGGGAACGAGTCAGTTCTCTAGAGGCTAAAGTAGCAGACTTGGAAAGCATAAGACAGACAGAGAGGTACATAGACGAGACCTACAGGGATATAGTCCTGAAGTCCCACCTCCAGTCTGGCAGCATCCCTGTTGCCATGGAGGAGAGAGGTCACGTGACAGGAGAGCATCACCCTGGTGTGGCAGGAAGTGATCCTGTAACTAGGACCTGTCCTCCAGGTGATGTAAAACCCTCTTGCACCGAGGAAGTTTCTCCAGGGCCATGTGCCCATGAGGGAAGGGTTAGGACAGCCGTTATAGTTGGTGATTCGATCATTAGGCATGTAGATAGCTGGGTGGCTGGTGGACGTGAGGATCGCCTGGTAACATGCCTGCCTGGTGCGAAGATAGCGGACCTCACGCGCCACCTAGATAAGGTCTTAGATAGTGCTGGGGAGGAGTCTGCTGTCTTGGTACATGTCGGTACCAGTGACATAGGAAAATGTGGTAGGGAGGTTCTGGAGGCTAAATTTAGGCTTTTAGGTAGGAAGTTGAAATCCAGAACTTCCAGGGTAGCATTCTCCAAAATGCTTCCTGTTCCACGCGCAGGACCCAAAAGGCAGGCAGAGCTCCGGAGTCTCAATGCGTGGATGAGACAATGGTGCAGAGATGAGGGGTTTGGATTTGTTAGGAACTGGGGAACATTCTGGGGAAAGGAGGGGCTCTTCCGAAGGGATGGGCTTCACCTTAACCGGGATGGAACCAGGCTGCTGGCATTAACCTTTAAAAAGGAGATAGAGCAGCTTTTAAACTAGAAATTAGGGGAAAGCCGACAGTCGCCCAAGAGCGGATGGTTCGGAAGAATGTATCTTTGAAGGATACTACCAAAAGCAGAGAGGTTCCACAAAAGAGTAAAGTATTTATTTTATTTATTTATTTACATTCTCTTATATACCGCACTATTCGGCATCAGCGCGGTTTACATGGAACAAAATGCTCAGTACAAATAACATGTATGAGTTTACAGATAACAGGGAACAAAAAACTTGGATAACAGGGGTAACTATTTACAAAACTTACTACATGGAAACAAAATCAAAGAGGATGCATAGAAAACACAATCCACGTCATGGGTTTGAGTTTCAACTTGGTGTGTTGTTGGTATGCTATAAGTTTGCCTGGGAATGTGGATGGAATGGGGGTGTCTTGGAGCTCTAAGGGATGCAGTTGGGCTCAATAAGGTACTTGTTGAAGAGGTGACCTTTGAGGGCTTTCCTGAACTGTGGTAGATTCTTAATAGCCCGGATATCATGGGGTAATGAATTCCAGTATCTTGGGGCACTGAGACTGAAAGCCCTGTTGGCTGTCGATTTAGTGCAAACAGTAAGTGCCTTCAGTACGGTTAAGGAGTATATAGCTGTGGATCTTCTTGATCTATTTGGTGATGTGGCATGGATGAGGGAGGTTAAGGATGTGGATGAGAGATTGTGAATAGCTTTAAAAGTGATTTTCAAGATCTTGAAAACTATTCTAGCCTGGATGGGTAGCCAATGCAACTGTATTAGCAGAGGTGTCACGTGGTCGCTCCTGGATGCTCCATGGAGGATTCTTGCTGCCGTGTTCATAGCTAGCTGCAGCGGGTTTAATGTAGACTGGGGAAGACCTTGTAATATGGCATTGGCATAGTCGAAATGAGGTATGACCAATGCCTGGAAAATTGTCCGAAAGTCAGATGGTTCAAGCATGGAGCGTAGATGCCTAAGTGAGCGGATGCCTAAGTAGCCCAAATGCCCTCAAGTATGGAACAGACAGAGCTTAAAGATCCCAAATTACCCATGTCTAACAATAGCCAAATTAATATGAATAAAACACATTCTCTAAAATGCTTGTATGCAAATGCTAGAAGTCTAAAAAATAAGATGGGAGAGTTAGAATATAGCACTAAATGAAAGGTTAGATATGATTGGAATATCAGAGACATGGTGGAAGGAGGACAACCAGTGGGACACTGTGATACCTGGGTACAAACTAAATCGTAATGATAGAGCTGATCAAATTGGTGGAGGGGCTGCTCTCTATGTTAGAGAGGGCATTGAGTCAGAAAGGATTAAAGTTTTTCAGGAAACAAAATCTGCTGTAGAATCTATATGGATTGAAATTCCATGTAAAAGGGAGAAGGCAATGGCAGTGGGGGTGTACTATCGAGCGCCTGGCCAGAATGACCAAATGGATGATGAAATGCTCAAAGAAATCAAGGAAGCTAACAAAAGTTACAGCGCATTAATAATAATGGGTGATTTCAACTACCCCGGTATCGACTGGGTCAGTGTCACGTCAGGACATGCTAGGGAGATAAAGTTCCTAGATGAAATAAATGACTGCTTCTTGGAGCAGCTGGTTCATGAACCGACCAGAGGGGAAGCCATATTAGACCTAGTCCTTAGTGGAACACCAGATCTAGTGCAAGAGATAAGGTTGTTGGGGCAACTTGGCAATAGTGATCATAGCATGATCGCCTTTGATTTATTTAGTGGAGGAGGGATAGTAAGGAAATCCACAGTACTACCTTTTAACTTTCGAAAGGGAGACTATGATAAAATGAGGAAAACAGTTAAGAAAAAACTAAAAGGAGCAGTTGCAAAGGTTAAAGACGTACATCAGGCTTGGCTGTTGTTGAAAAATACTATCTTGGAAGCCCAGACCAGCTGTATTCCACGCTTTAAGAAAAGTGGAAGGAAGTCCATAAAACTGCCTGCATGGTTTAAAGGTGAGGTCAGAGAGGCTGTTGTTGCCTAAAAAGCATCTTTCAGGAAATGGAAAAAAGAGCCAAACGACGAAAGCTGGAAACAGCACAAGCACTGGCAAGTCAAATGCAAGGTATTGATAAGGCAGGCAAAGGGAGAATTTGAGAAGAAGCTTGCCGCGGAAGCAAAAACGCGAAGTAAAGACCTTTTCAAGTACATTCATAGCAAAAAACCTGTGAGAGAGTCAGTTGGTCCATTAGATGATAAAGGGGTTAAAGGAGCACTAAGAGGCGACAAGGAGATAGCGGAGAGACTGAATGAACTCTTTGCTTCAGTCTTTACTGAGGAAGATGTAGGGATGTTACCCATGACTGAAGTGGTATTTAAAGGTGTGGAAGAATTGAAGGAAATATCGATACATTGGGAAGATGTATTACAACTATTAGATAAACTGAAGAGTAGCAAATCACCTGGGCCGGATGGTATACATCCAAGGGTGTTGAAAGAACTGAAATATGAGATTGCAGACCTGCTATTAGTAATCTGTGAACTATCATTAAACTACAGACCGGTGAGCCTGACATCAGTACCGGGAAAAATGGTAGAAACCATCATAAAGAATAAAATTACTCAGCATGTAGATAGTCATGACCTAATGGGAGACAGCCAACATGGCTTTAGACAAGGGAGATCTTGTCTTACTAATCTGTTATGTTTTTTTGAAGGAGTGAATAATCAGGTGGACAAAGATGAGTCGGTTGATATTGTGTATCTGGACTTTCAGAAAGCCTTTGACAAGGTCCCTCATCAGAGACTTTTGGCAAAACTAAAGAGTAATGGGATAGGAGGCAGTGTACTATTGTAGATCAGGAACTGGTTAAAAGACAGAAAGCAGAGGGTAGGGCTAAATGGCCAATTTTCCCAATGGAGAAAGGTGAATAGTGGTGTACCCCAGGGATCTGTGCTGGGTCTGCTGCTTTTTGACATATTCATAAATGACCTGGAAAGTGGAATAACGAGTGAGGTTATCAAATTTGCAGATGACACAAAACTATTTGCCACCAAAATGGTAAAGGGGATGGAAGGATACTCCTATGAAGAAAGGCTAAAAAGGTTAGGGCTCTTTAACCTGGAAAAGAGACGGCTGAGGGGTGATATGATAGAAGTCTATAAATTAATGAACGGAGTGGAACTGGTAAATGTAGATCGATTGTTTACCTTATCAGAATATAGAAAGACTAGGGGACATGCAATGAAGCTACAGGGTAAACTATTTAAGACTAATAAAAGAAAATATTTTTTCACTCAACGTGTAATCAAACTCTGGAATTTGTTACCGGAGGATGTAGTAAAGGCTGTTAGTGTAGCTGGGTTTAAAAAAGGTTTGGACAAGTTCCTGGAGGAAAGGTCCATAAACCATTATTAAGAAGTGACCGAAGATATCAATGCTTGACCCAGTACAAGCATTGTGGAACTTGTGTCTCTTGGGGAAACTGCTAGGTACATATGACCTAGATTGGCCACTGTTGGAAACAGAATACTGGGCTTGATGGACCTTGGTCTGACCCAGTATGGCATATCTTATGTTCTTATGTTCTTATTTAAAGTTGTTAAAACCTAAGAGGATTGTGAAAAATTGCAAGAGGATCTTGATAAATTGGAAGACTGGGCATCAAAATGGCAGATGAAATTTAATGTGGACAAGTGCAAGGTTATGCACCTAGGGAAGAACAACCCAAACTATGGTTACAAGATGCAAGGTTCCACATTAGGAACCACCACCCAGGAAAAAGATTTAGGCGTCATTGTGGATACCATGTTAAAACCCTCGGCCCAGTGTGCAGCAGTGGCCAAGAGAGCAAATAGAATGCTAGGTATGATAAGGAAAGGAATGGAAAATAAAACAAAAGATATTATAATGTCTCTATATCATTCCATGGTGAGACCGCACCTTGAATATTGTGTGCAATTCTGGTCGCCGTATCTTAAAAAGGATATAGCGATTTTAGAAAAGGTTCAGAGAAGAGCCACCAAAATGGTAAAGGGGATTGAAGGATACTCCTATGAAGAAAGGCTAAAAAGGTTAGGGCTCTTTAACCTAGAAAAGAAACGGCTGAGGGGAGATATGATAGAAGTCTATAAATTAATGAACGGAGTGGAACGGGTAAACGTAGATTGATTGTTTACCTTATCAGAATATAGAAAGACTAGGGGACATGCAATGAAGCTACAGGGTAAACTATTTAAGACTAATAAAAGAAAATATTTTTTCACTCAACGTGTAATCAAACTCTGGAATTTGTTACCGGAGGATGTAGTAAAGGCTGTTAGTGTAGCTGGGTTTAAAAAAGGTTTGGACAAGTTCCTGGAGGAAAGGTCCATAAACCATTATTAAGAAGGGACCCAGGATATCAATGCTTGAACCAATACAAGCATTGTGGAACCTGTGTCCCTTGGGGAAACTGCTAGGTACATATGACCTAGATTGGCCACTGTTGGAAACAGAATACTGGGCTTGATGGACCTTGGTCTGACCCAGTATGGCATATCTTATGTTCTTATGAGGCACTCCGATGGAGAATGGTCAGGGCCTAAACATTTAAGACACCATTCATGGGTGTCGGTGACAGATATGGTACCGCCACACTTAGAACATTTTTTAAAACCAGTAGCTGGTTTTTCCATTTTTAAGGAAAATGGGCCTAGTGCCCAAAATGGTGCCTAGCACCGAGGAAAAAAAGGTTTCTGAAGAAAGGTACCTCAGAAACTATATATATATATATTTTTTTTTTTTAATAGAAAGAAGAACCGGCAGTACCGGTATGCGTCGAACGAAAGCAGACACGACCACAAAAATCAAGAATAAAGGAATTTTTTGCGGTGACAGGGTATGCGAACTGTCGGCTCTGCAGAAAACGAAAAAACTGAGGAGGGAGAGTTGGAATGGCGGGAAGGCAGCAAGCAGGTGCTGTGGGATACTCCCAAAAGCTTTCCTATTGGATGCTGGGGAGCGTTCCCACACAGGCTCTGCCGGTACCGACGATACCCATACGTGAAGACTACATTCCTGCTTGTTCCTGGAGATTAACATTTATTCACAGTAATCATAATCTAGTCATGAGGGCTGAACATATGACACTAGGATGTGATTTCTTGAATTAATTGACATTAAAAGATCTGCAACATTAGGGAATGTGCACATATTTCTGTCATTATTTACAGTATTTGTCTTATTGTCTTTCTATACATCACTCGGTATTAAGTGTTGGTATCTGAAGAGGGAGGGTCTGAAGAGTGGAAGGATGGTTTGTCACAGGTGCTTCCACTCTTCAGGTGATCCCTCCTCCCCAGTGGCATACCAAGAGTGGGTGCTGGCCAGGAGGGGGATGCATCCCTGCCAAGCCCACATGGTGGAGCGAGCATAGCAAACTTAACTTAAAGCCATGGATGGCTTGCCACGCTTCCTCTGCTCACGGTGTGGTAACTTTTCTCTCTCGGGCTGACTGTTCTCACCCGGCTATTCTCTCTTGAGAATTCAGACTGGAAGAGAACGGCCATTGGATCTGGAGTGGAGGCAGCACGACAAGCTACCCACAGCTTTAAGTTAAGTTTGTCGTGCTGGCTCTGCCATGTGGGCCTGGCGGGAGAGTTGTACTGCACTGTGCAGAGGAAGTGCCAACTGCAAGGGGGCACCAGCTGCCACAAGGAGGAGCATCTGCCTTGGGTGTCCACGGAACTTGGAACACCACTGCTCCACTGGTCAGGTCCTCAAGGCCCCAGTTCTCAAATCCCTGGTGGTCAGCAGATCTAGCCTCAGCATTCCCAAACTCCAGCAGATAGCAATAGTAACATTCACACATACACACACACACATATTTCTTTGGTCCATAGTAGTAGAAAGAACCAGTTGCTTACTTTGCTACAGAAATTCTTCTAGACTCTGTGGAATGGATTCAATCACCATTTTCTTAGGGAAGGCAGATTCAACTTACTTTCTGTGACTGTCTCCTGGAGTCGACTGGGGGAGGGGGGGGGGAGCTGCATGAACATCAGAAGCCTATTAGCTTACCTCTTATTTAACTTGGCCTGTGTTTACACTCTCCTCATCTGGGAGGAGATGAAATGACCCAGGTGAATCACAGATGCTGGCTGATATGTGTGTGCTCATGTGGTGGGAGTAGAAGGAAGTCCTCTTGGCTATGTAGATAGAATTGTTTGATTGGCATGGTCAAGATATAGGACTCAGGAATCAGAAGACTCAAAGAAACCAAAGTTGTAAATTGTGATCAGCCACAAGTGAGCAGCTGTTAACTATGCTGCTGTCTCTGTGAGGCTCAGTTTCCTGCTGCTCTGGTGGAGGTGCTCAGTAACTAAGTTTACTGGCCAGCTATGGGGAGCTGACTGAACCTGGAAATGCAGTCAAAGAATCTTTAGGGGAACAGGCAGAGCACAGAGAAAGCATAGTGACAGTTGAGCCTGGGTAAAATGGTTGTAGCCTGCAGCAGAGGTGGTTATAACCAAAACAATGAAGATTTCAAGTGTGCTTGAGACAAAGAGAAGGTTGTGGTAAGAGAAGGTAAACAATAACTAAGAGATGAAGTTCAATATGCAGTGGCACGATATGCAGGGATAACTGGTCAGCCCAAGTAGCCCAAGATGTCCAAAGCTGCACATTACTATGGGGCCAATATTCAAAGCCACTTAGACACCTTACTATAGTACTGGGAGGTCAGATCAAAGGCTTTAAGAATTTACTGTTACTAAAATTCTGGGTTGTTCTGATGATGGGGTAAGGGGTGGGAAGATAATCATGTGGAGGGTAATTTTATAACTGGGTACCTAATTTAAGGAAATCGGAATGTACCTATTTTAAGCCTATTTTATAAAGACAAAAAGGCCCCTGCTTATCTTTATGAAACATTAGCATAAATCCTGCAGCAACAGCACCTCCATCGAGGCGTGGACATGAGGCTGGCTCAAGAGCAGGTATCCATGCATAGATTACTTTAGTACATATGTAAATTAAGGTATTTTATAATCTATGTGCGTGATTCCCAACTCTGCCCAAACTGCCCCACCAACAATGCTTACTATAAAAGTTAGTGCCTGCATACCATGGTGCATACTTTCATACTTTCCCTAATTTTGTAAAAGTCATTATAGGCACATATATTGCCACATATATGCTAAAATTAATTTATAATATTATCACCGTAGTGCTGAAATTTCAGCATTAGCTTACTAATTTATCCGGCTATCCAGCAGAACATGGATAACTGGTCTAGCACATTGACAGCTGGTCTAGAATTTGGCAACTGAAATTTAATGCTAAAAAAAATGCAAGGTCATGCATTTAGCTACAAAAATCCAAAGGAGCTGTACAGTGCAGGGCAATGGTTCCCAAAGTGGTCTATATGGACCCCCAAGGGTCGATTTTGACTTGCAGGGGGTCCATGTCAGCGAGAAAAAAATTGGGGGGTGCATAAGATGTAAATGGGGGGGGGGTCCATGTAAGCAGACCCCCCATTTAGGAAGATCATCATCGACATTTAGGCGTTTCGTAAATGTCTTATTACACCTAATACAGATTGTGTGCACATAATACTTATAATAGACATAGAAATTACTTACATATATATATTAATTATATTTCATAAAATTGTTTAAGTACCTGTCATATAAAGACCATACGATCAATTGGTAAAATTTAATATACCTCCTTATGACAGGAGACAAAACTAGCAGAGGAAAGGAGGCTTCATATACAAAGGAAACATGCGAGAAGCATATCATTCCAAAGTTCTCCAGTGATATTGTGATGGCTGAAAATCGCCAAATTAAAAACAAGGAGGTTATAAAGGGTCAACTCCTTTTTAAAAGCATAAATATAAAAATTGATAGAATAAATAATGTATGGGTTCAACAATTATTTTAAACCTTTTTTCAATTCAAAGCGACAGAGCAGTGAAGCGACTCCCGAGTACGTCAGTACCTATCTGCTTTGTGGTGTGCTATGTTCATGTGCAAGTTTTTACAAGTTTTCGTACTAGCAGCAACGCATCGCGCACATACATGCAGTGAATAACACTTGTCCAGACTTGTACCAAAGCTTTGCACAGACTTGTTTGATTCATCAATTATAAATAAGAGTGTTAGAGACAAATACTGTTCATTTGTTTTCTGAGTTTTGAGAAGAAAAGTGGTTTGAAAATACTTCAAAAATATAAATAGGTACAAGTCAAAGTGAATCAAAATCACCTTCTTTAGGAGTGCCTAAGAAAAGTAAGAACACCATTTTATACATATTTTTGTAGTTACTCCGATTGCGTAGAGCTGTAGATGCTGATCACAACTTTAGGTAAAGTCGATTTTTCCTAAATTCCTAAAAAATATTTAAAAAATATTTGTGTGCTTTCTGGGCAGGAATCAATTTTGAATTGCTCTGTCTTATCATATTTAAATAGCTTCATTTTTGTCGACAAATAACTTCTACCCAACATGGCCCAGGCTAAAAAGAAATTTAGGTAGTATAGTGTTTATTGTTTGAAGTTTGGCTTCATTCCATCCCTGTCGGACAAGCATCTGCCCATGTGCCTTTTGTGCAACAGAGTTTTAAGCAATGACACTATGAAACCATCCAAGCTGGAGGATCATCTGAGAAGGTGTCACCCTGATAAAACAAGTAAAGATTTGACATACTTTAAAACACTGAAAGAAAAACGTCAGAAGAGAACCATGGTGGACAGTATGTTCACTTCAACGTCAAAAAGAGACAATGATGGTTTGCGGGCATCTTACAATATCTCACTACTCATAGCAAAATCAGGAAAGTCTCATACTATCGGGAACAGCTGATTTTGCCAGCCGTTGAAGAGGTTTTATGTTTAAATCTTTTTTTATTCATATTAAAACATTTTAAACACCATACATATTAAAACATTGTAAACAGCATACATATTGAAACATTGTAAACCCGTTGAAGAGGTTTTAAAAACTGTTTTACACAAGCCTGCATATGATATACTGTGACATAGTGGGTCCTTCTAGCCCTGTAGAAACTCCCAAAAACCAGGTAAAAAGTGCAGGGCTACAATATAAACAAAAGCACATGGCTACTGGTTGTCAGGGAAACCAAGCCCAAGAGAAAGAAACACGCCCCTGCTACCAGTTTAACAGAGAGTTACAAAGTAATTCAGAACACCTGCTAGGGGCGGAGTCAGGCCCTACCCGAGAAAGCTGACTCATAAAGAGGTCCCAGTAGTGAGAGAACGGGGAGAACAGAGAGAGGAGGAAAGCCAGAGTGAACAACAGAGTGAAAGAGAGAGTGAACAAGAGGAGAGACGAGCAGAGTCCCCTTGGAGGAAGGAAAGCCAGCTTCCAGTAAGGAGGTGGACTGAGTCTCTAGCTGAGGAAAGGTCAGAGGCTCTGGGTCAAAGATACAGCAGGAGCCGACCAAGTCAGCAGAAATACTCTCTGGATTATAAACAGAAGGAAAAGCCAGGAAGGCAGCTGAATTCGGCTTTGCACAAGTCAGGTGGGGAACTGACAACTATCTATAAGCCACGAAGAAAACCTTCCACAGCCCGGTCCCAAGGTAAGCCTAAGGGCTGGAATCATAATAATCACTGTGAGTTTATTGACCCGGAAGATTGGGGCTATAGTGGGAAGGACTATAATGGGAGTACTTGTTTTAAACAGTACTTAAATCCCGAGCTCATCACAAAGCCTAGGGTTGGAGAAAAGGGCACGGCTCCAGAGGAAACGGGGCAAACAATTCCTACCCCAGAGGTGGAATTTATGGAAACAGAGCCATCCTATGTAAATACTCCTATGGAGGAAATGGACTGTACGATTTCACTGGCTGAGGAGATAATATCTCTATGTTAAAATTGTGCTGTGAAGAAAATACAGACTTACTGTGAGAAGGGAACAGAGCTGTAGGAAACAGTACTGTGGTGTTTAATCTGCTGGAAGAAAAAATGTGTAACGCTGACTGAAGCTATTTAAGTTGGATATCTTATTTTGTCCTTTTTCTGCCAAAGTGCAAGATATTTGTGTTACCTTTATTCCTTGTGAAATCCACCCCGGGAGGGGAAATAAATCCTTTTGCTTGAAACACTTGAGTCACACTACCCTTCATTGAACTTTTAAAGAAACTACATTTCCCTACAAGCACTGCTTCAGGAAATAGTGAAACTTTGGTTCAGGAAGGAACATAACCTCCTTAAACCCTACATGCCCACGGGTATCAACGAGGGGGGAGGATCACAATACTCAAAAGAATTCCTTTGAGCAACAACACAGTTCAAAGACGTATTGATGAAATGAGTCATGATGTTGAAAGCTTCTTGTGTAATTATCTGCAAATGAACCATTTTTCTATTCAACTGGACGAGTCAACGTTACCTGGTAATGAAGCACTATTATTGGCATGTGTTTGTTTTCTTATGGATCAAGAAATCCATAAAGAACTGCTTTTTGCGAGAACTTTGACAAATGACACTAAAGGCGAATCAATATTCAATGTTTTGAAAAATTATTTCATTGAAAAAGCGATCCCTTTATCAAATATAATATCAGCAGCAGCAGATGGAGCACCAGCCATGTTTGGGCGCTATCGTGGTTTTATAAGTCATTTAAAACAAAGTGTACCCGGGGTGTTTGCAATTCACTGCGTCATTCATCGACAACATTTAGTAGCTAAAAATCTGAGTGCCAGTTTGCATCAATCTCTTCAATTCCTCATAAACGCAATAAACAAGATTCATAGCAACGTGTTGAATTCTAGGTTATTTGCGCAGTTGTGTGAAGAAAATGACGAGGACTTTCATCGATTACTCCTTCACATTGAAGTACGCTGGCTCTCGAAAGGCTTATGTTTGACAAGATTTTTTTTCACTTTTTGAGACCATTTTAGAGTTTTTGGATGCTGAACATCCCATTTTGAAAGAAAATTTAATCAAATGGAAACCAGACATTGCTTATTTAACAGATTTGTTTACTAAATTTAATGAGGATAACTTGCAGTTACAAGGTGACAGTCTGAATTTAATAAAAACAAAGGGGTATGTTTACTAAACCGTCTTAATGTGCGCTCTATGACAGTATCGCGCGATAAGGTACCTTATCGCGCGATAATGGTGCTTTATCGGGCGCAGAGGTACCTTAGCGCGTGATAACACGCGCAGCGGTGCAAACGAGTGCTGAAGGCGGAGAAAGGCTCCCGGAGGGTGGAGGAAGGCTCCCCAGGGGCGGAGAGAAGGGGTCAATGGGTGGAGAGTGGGAGGGGAGAGGCTCCCCGCACACTAACGCTGTGAAATCCGAGGCTGAAAACTAACGCCAGTGAAACCCTGGCGTTAGAGCTGATTTAAAGGGAAGAGAAACCATTTCTGTCAGCAATGTACAGCAAAACCAGGGAAACCTACAAAAAAGTGATAAATGTGATACATGTGCACGGAACAAAAGGGCAAATAAACAGTGAAAATGAACAGAAGAAAATGGAAAAATAAAATAACCAAGCTGGGCAATAGTGATCTCAATGGGAAGCATCAAAAAACACTCCCAAGAAAGCACCAAAAAAAGGATATGAATTCTGGAAGGGTCCATGCTCCGTCCCAATACAAGGTGAATGAGCCCACAGTGAGATTGCGCTTTGCAGGGTTTTCCTCTCCATCGGACAGGTTTCCTATGGCGTGCACATGTGCGGCAACAGCAGGGAGGGCATGTCAGAACGGCCAACTGGACAGATGCTTGAAAATGGGATACAGAGGGCTGCAGGCGGCACATGCTGTGGTGCAGCTAGGGCACAGTGCAGACTAGGCAGATGCCTTGGTGGCACTTAGGAATGCTGAAACTGTACAGCAGCCAGACAGCAACTGATGAGGGCCCAACATGGGCATGAGTGTGTTTATCACAGTGTCACAGGGGATAGTACCCAGCAGATACCTCCAAGGGCACAGAACATTGGCAGGCGGTGTTGGGGGGGAAGCGTGGACATCTATGCAGGCACCCCTATCCCAGAACACGCACCATAGAGAGCCGCCTACCTGCACACTGGATGGCCTGAGACTGCGCACCACCAGCACCACCAGCAGAAGGGCATGTCAGCATGGTGGCAGAGGAGTAATGGTGGTGGAGGGGGGGCAGTGGCAGCTGCCCAGAGCAGACCATGGCCTAGCCCTGTGTAGGTGGGTGCCATGCACTGCAACAGACAGGCCCTGCCGGACAAACAGTCATGGTATCACCAGGGAATGCACTGTCTCTGTGGCAACATGGTGGGGCAGTGCACACAACCAGTGTGTTCAGAGGCAGAAGGTTACAGGTTCAAGTCCCAGCTGTGGTTCCTGCCAACCCAGTCCCCATATTTTACCCACTACTAAAACGTGCTGATACAGACAGAACCTTTATTGCAGATAACAGAAACATGCCCAATAAACCTACATTTTACCCTACAGAGCACAGACACCATAAACAGGCGCATTACCTAGAGCAGAGTCTCCCAAATGCAGTCCTGGAGGGCCAAACACCATTCAGGTTCCATGCTGCCTCTAATAAAGATGCCTGTGCTGCATTTCTATGCGCCATCCCCATGGTATGCAGATGTATCTCATGCATATTCATGAGGGACAGCATGAAAACCCGAACAGTGTTTGGCACACCAGGACTGGAGTTGGGAACCTCTGTCGTAAAGCAGCAGCCAACAAGGGCAGACACACCTGCACCCACAGGCTCCATTATCCAATGCCTCCTGGAGAGGCAGGACATTGGGCCCTGCGTGCATCTCCCAATACTAGCACTTGCATACCTTAGCAATGCCACCCTAAACCTGGGAATACGGTACACAGCTATCAAAAGGTTGCTATGATTACTGGCAGAGAGCAATTCTGAGGTTAAGTACAATCTTCTGATTGAGCTGCATCATGGCAACCTTTCTGATGTCTGTGGAGTGTGCTACAGGTCTTGTGTCTGACAGTGTTTACCACCCTGGGGAGTGACCCCAACAGTATTGTGTACCATAGCCATGCCTGCACTGTGCCCAGGACTGGAGCGGTGGCCAGGGCTGCCAAACACCTCTATAGTTATACAATGCTGGCATAAGTGTGGGAGTGTGTGTCTGTCTATCCAGTATGTGGTGGCTGCAAACACCCTCCACAGCCCACACTGCCAGCACTGTTGCCAGTATTGGCCTGCCAATGTGCATAATGAGGAGCAAGGTACCATGGGTATAGCCCGGACAGGGTGGCCTGGCCAGGATGCATCTGTACAGGGCATAGGGCAATGGCTGGGACATTGTAGTGCCCGGCCACCACCTGCACAGACAGGGTGGCCACAGCATGTCCTGCTGGGAGATCACTCTCACCCTGACTGAGCAGTGACCACGGCATGGCTAGGTTCCCCCATAGTGCTATGCAGTGTTTCTGTTATGTGATGTTTATGGGTTCCCTTTTGGGGCCCAATCACTGACTTATCTGCTTGGTGTGTATGCTGACATCCCAGTTCTGGGTGCATGCATCTTCTCCAGGAACATGCACTATGGACTAGCTAGCAGACTCTCTGCAGCTAGTATGTGTCTTGCTGGACCACCTTGCAGGGTGCAGCAGCTGGAGGCTTGCTTCAGGAGAATATCAGTTAGTGGTGGGGTGCAGCTGAGCATTTCCAGGCCTAATGCCTGTCTGCTATTGCTTTATGGATGTGTACAGAGCTGTATTGACTGCCCTGTAGGGTGTCTGTTCTGCAGCAGGACTGGGGTTGATGGTCCCCTCTACTGCCACCATTGCAGTGGAGGTAGAATGTGGATCTGTTGGTGGGAGACCCTGTTTCCCACCCTCAGCCCCAGAGGGTGGGTTGGGTGGTGGTACATAATCCACCTATGGGTCCATAAGGGCTAAACCTGACTGAGAAATACACATGTATCCAAGGTGTGTCTGCAGGAACCACCTATCTCACACATTAGCACTGCTGGGGACCTGCAGCATGGCCTATTTCTGTCATGGAAGGTGCTGTGGACCTGGTGCTGGGTGCCCCACCTCACCCTCAGGGTGAGCACAGTACCCGCACAATGTGACGGTGTGTAGCTACTCTGTGCCAGTAACACACACAGTCAGTTCCCCCTACCAGGCCGAGGTGCTGTGGTGGTGCATACCCCATGTTGTGATCATCTGTAGACTGCTGATTTGCATGTGCAGTGCATCATGGGTACGGGTGAGTTAACCCTATCCTGGTGATCACAGCAGACTGTTTGTGTGGTGCCGTGCAGTCCTTCTGCAGCCAGCCAGGGGTTTGTTAGCAGCTGTAGCCCACTGGTTACTTCACTGCCTGTGGAGCCAGAGGTCATGGGTTCAAACCCACAGTGGGGCTATTTGATAGGGCTGTCCAAAGCATTGTCTATTTTTAATGTACATTAGTGCTGCCAGCAAAAATACCCTCAGAGTACTGTAACCATAAGGTGCCTCAGAAGGCGCTTTATAGGGCACCCTATAAAGCGCCTTCTGAGGCACCTTATGGTTACAGTCCATATAAGGTGCCTTATAAGGTGTCCTATGGAGCGCCTTATAGGGTGTCCTATAGGGGACATTATAGGGTACCGTGGCGGACAGTGCACTTTATAATGTGCCTTATGCGGCACCTTAGGTTACGGCACGTGAGGGTGTGTTTGCTGGCAGCAATAATTAAAATACAAATAAAATGCCTCAAGAAACAATACTTACACGTCAAAGCTGATGCCTCAGCCAGCCTTATGCATTAGGCACACTGGGGGATCAAACTCATGACCCCTGTATTATCAGTCAGTGTATTAACCATTGTGCTACACCTCTGTTTCTATGTTTGTATGTCTGAGCGCCTACTTAAGATTACCTGTCAGACGGGTGCCTGGGTGAGAATGTTCACAGTCTTGGCAAAGGCATATATTAATATGATTTGCAAGGTATTGTGGGAAATGTAGTCCATTCACACCAGACACAGCCATTCACAATAATTAGTTGTGCTTGAGTATAAAGCCAATAAGATATTTATTTATGGGGTTATTTCTCCCAACACAGATATGCTTGGTAGCACATAAATCAGGATACTTGCTTTCAGTGTTAAACTTAGAAAAACAAAATCAGGAAAACAACAGTTGAACTTGTCAGGCAATCAAAGCAAAAGAATAAAGACCAGGATGGTATCAGAATGGTCTTTTCTGTAGGCTCTAGCTAATATTTTCTTAGCAGTGCATCAAACAACAAACAAAACCCACAAAGAAGGGAAAAACTGTTCTTTTCAGGTTAACTTCTTATATCTTCACACATAGACTCAAAAGTGATTTCCTCAGAGCTCACAAGCAATTAGGTAAGGCTCAATTGCTAGCAGTTATCCAGCTGAAACCCCTTAGCTGGCTTACTTTCTACTGCCTGGCTCAAATCCTACTCAGGAGCTTTTCTGAATAGATTTAAAGAACAAGTTTGTATTTCTTTGTGATGGTTGCTGTACTTTGTAACAGTAAATTACCAAAGGAGTTTAGACAGAGAGCAATCCATGTATTCACAGCCTGTATCTATAACCGCTCCCCCTTCTTCAACAATCATGGGTTCAATATCATGGATTGGCACAGAGGAATTTCTCAATGGAGCACTCTCAGGAGAATACTTGTTTCCCTGCTGTCTTTCAAGGGTATAGCTAGGGCATAGATCAGTGTTCATACCTGAGCTTCCATTGCTGTTAGTGTTCCTCTCTAAATAGCCTGGCCAGTATGTAGTCCAGTTCTTATGTTCAGCCTTCCAATCCAGATCCCTGGACACTGGATCTCTCTTCACATACCTTCTGGCACAGGTCCTAGGGTCCCTTCCAAGTGCAGCCGTCTCCCTCACAGGTATCGTCTGGAGATTCCTAGCTCTGCAGCACCACTCCTCTGGTTTTCCCCAGTCCAATGGTGTATGCTGGCCTTTTGAATGTCTCCCAGTATACGTACTGCTCTGGACTCCTTTAGACCTCCCAAATGCTTTTCTCTTCTTTCTTCCAAAGGGTTTCTTGCCCTCTCTATCCGTCCGCTCTGGCTTCTGCTTCTGATGATCCTCCAGATGATGAAGCTGTCCAAGATGAGGATGTCCAAGATACTGAGGATGAGGATCATTCTCTGTAGAATAAACTCTACCTTTATTCTGCTTAGATGAGTGCTCCACCCTAGCACAGCGCAGCTGTGCTGAATCAGCCCCTGCCCTTTGAGATGAGTGCTTGGGGATTACCTCATAGCCCTCCTGATTGAACACACGTTTCCCCACTTCAGCTCCTCTAATGGCTGTTGGAAACCTGGTGCATTCTGGGACTGGTAGTCTTTTATGGAAAAATTCTGTTTTCTTATTTCTACCAGAACTGACAGGTTGCTTGTTCAGAGTCACTTCACCTTTACTATAGCTCCTTCCTGAGCTATGATAAGCTTCCTTATCACATACCGCGCGTTAATGCGCTTAGCGGCGCTTCGCCCGATAATGTGCGCAGCAGCGCGCGTTATCGCGCGATAATCCCATTTTGCTACTTTAAGACTGAAACGCCCACTCCTTTTATGGCAGCCTGCACACTATCGCCGGGCGCACGTTAAGACGGTTTAGTAAACATACCCCAAAGTCCATCATTGCAGCTTTTCTTGCCAGAATGAATCTAATGAAGCAAAACATTGGACGGAGAGAATTGTCCCAGTTACCCAACTTGTCATTGACAAACGTCCAGGATGATGAAGTTTTGGTCTACTTTCAACATTTAAATGTCCTTCACACAGCCTTTAAAACCAGGTTTGAGGATGTTTTGACTATGGAAATCCCACAGTGGATTATCAATCCATACGGTGACATTGAAGAATCGGATGTCATATTACAAGAAGAAATGATCGGAATAAGCACTAACGAAGAACTTAAGGTGCAGTTCAGAAAGGGGTATCAGCAGTTCTGGCTTCAGAAAAATATACCTGTTGCTTATCCTGTATTATGGACTATTGCAAGAAAGTTTTTGATAGCTTTTCCATCTTCATACCTCGTGGAAAGGGGTTTTAGCACAGTTGCCAATCTTCTTACGAAAAAAAGAAATTGATTGCAAATCACTGGACGTGGAGATTTAAGACTATACCTCACTAATTTGAAGACAAATTGAACAATTACTATCAGAGCATCAGGTTCATCTCTCTCATTAACAGCATTATTTGTGTATTAATTTTATGTAACAATTTTACTAGGTTCTGATTTGTTTCGTTTCCTTTCCAAATATTTACTTGCATTTTGTGTATTTTCAATAAAGGTATGAATAAAAATTGTACATGTTTTTCTTTTTTTACAATTATCAACTCTACAAAAAACCCTATCAAAGTGAGCAGCACTGTGTCAGCTGTCAAAAACACATTTGACGTTAATAAGTTTAGGAAAATTCAATATTAGGCAGGCAGGGGGGTCTACGGAAAACAAAAAAATCGGCAAGTGGTCTACGGGGAAAAACGTTTGGAAACCTATGGTGTAGGGGATGAGGTACTTCTGTCCACAAAAGAACACCGAGACCTGGGTGTGACTGTGTCTGACTATCTTAAAGTAGCTAAACAGGTAGAAAAGGCGATGACAAAATCTAGAAGGATGCTCATCAGAACTTCAAGAGACTACATACTCAGCTAAGGCTGTCAAACTTTACAATTGCCTGTTTTTTTATAAACTTTAACTGTTGAATATAGGTTTTTAGGAATCTTCAGCCTACCTATATTCCTTACATAGCCTTTAAATCAGATATCTGAGCATGCTCTTAATTCATAGAAGGTCTACTGGCCTGGGACACTTGTGATATATAGCTAATTGGAATAGAAATATACATTCCTTTTAGACTTACAGAGACCTGGTCTTCTACTTAGGTCTCCTACTTAGTTTTACAGCAAAGGTATAATTTTAAGGATACAGGGACCTTTGCATAGTAGGCGGATACATAGAAGTTAGACTTCAGTTTGAATATTTCAGTTTCCATTGTCTGTTACAAACCTGCTTCACAAGGTGTGGCTAATTGAATCAACTCTGCAACTGACCTAATACCTGAACCAGTCTGCTCATCAGAACTTCAAGAGACTACACACTCAGCTAAGGCTTTCAAACGATACAATTGCCTGTTTTTTTTATAAACTTTAACTGTTGAATATAGGTTTTTAGGAATCTTCAGCCTGCCTACGTTCCTTGCATAGTCTTTAAAACAGATATCTGAATGTGCCCTCAGTAAATAAAAGGCCTACTGGCCTGGGACACTTAACTTCCCGCCTACCTTACCCCTCACCGCACCCACCCAAGGTTTTATTACCTATACAGTCATCATATACATTGGCATCTGTCCTTTAATTAGATGTTACACACACTTTTTTTCCTTTTCTCCTCCTAGGACAGCTGAATCAGAACACCGTGTATTCAATGCAATAACTGTGGTGCTTTCAATCTGAGAAGAATCATTTTGAACCTAAGAGCTTGCCCTATGTGCCTCAAGTTAGCTGCTATGCATAAAGAATTGACTCTACTAAGGGAAGAATTAGCTGCAATTAAACACACCTCCTCTAGGGTACAAACTGAACAAAATCCACCACCACTCCCACAAAGAATCAAACGGCCCAGGAACAAATGGATCATAGTGGGTTCTGGAAGACTGCGACCTGTAACACAGAGATACTCTATACATCAAGAAATATCCCTGGATAATGCCTTCTCTGCCTTGGATAAAGCACAGTTATTTACCTGTAACAGGTGATCTCTAGGAACAGCAGGAATAAGTCTTCACATATGGGTACGTCGGCACAGACGGAACCTGAGCGGGAACGCTCCCCAACGTCCAAAAAGAAAGCTTTTGGAAGCATCCCACGTGCATGCGCGCTGCCTTCCCGCCCATTTACTTCCCTCTCATCAATTGTGTTTGTAGCTGAGACCGAAGGAGGGAAGTAGATAATTAGAGAGAAAAAAGAGAGAGAGAGAGAGAACAACTCCTAGGGGAGGTGGGTGGGTTGTGAAGACTTATTCCTGCTGTTCCCAGAGATCACCTGTTACAGGTAAGTAACTGTGCTATCTCCGGGAACAAGCAGGAATGAGTCTTCACATATGGGGACTCCCAAGCTAAGATGCCTGGAGGAGGCCCCAGCATGTTGCAAATCTAAAGATGGCCCATGCTTATCCCTCAAAAACCTCAGGCATCCAAGGGATGGAGGGTAGGAGTTGTGTAACAGCTTGACTAAACAAGATATCCAGAGGGGAGTCCTTGTGTAAATCATAAATATTAGAAAAATATTGAATTGCAATTTTCTAATGTGGATGTCACTCAAAAATATTGCAAAAATACTTGTTGAGGGTAATATGGATCTGTGGTTGAGAGCCAGTACATTATCCTCAAAGAAATTCCCTCAATGTGAAGTAGAGGGGAAAAAAATGTTCTGCAATACAGGGAGAGATGATAAGCCCTCATGGCCAGAACTAACCCCAGAAGTACTGGGGGAGTTCAATGAGTTTGGACTTTTGAGAAATAGCTAAAGCTTCTGCAAAGTCCAAAAAATTGAACTTCTTGTCCTTGGAGCAGAATAAGGTCCTAGGAAAGAGTGGAGATAATCTGACTGGTTTGGATGAAAAGGCAGAAATACCCTTTGTAGAAAAAAGGGGATAGGTCTTTAAGACCCCCTTTATTCCAATGAAAGACAAAAACATTTGTACTAGGCGTTGAGCCCCCAACTTCTTGAAGATCTTTCAAAGTCAGATGTTGTATAGAGATTGACGCAATAACAAGAAGGATTAAGACCTACTTGAAATATTGATGGAGAATCTCTGCCTGGTTAAATATGGAAGAAGTATAGAGGAGGTTTCGTGGAAAACTGATATTATGTTCTTCACTTACAGGGATAGGACTAGACTTCTTGAAAAGATTTAGCCCCTGAAATAACCAGGTGTCGTGACGAACGTGAATGAGTGCAGTAGAGATCCCTAGTCGTAAGACAGCAAGTCTGGATCCTTCTAAAATTTCAAATAGTAGCTGGAGAAAAAGACGCAATATAAGGGGATACCATGTTTGCCTCTTTATGAGGGCAATATGAGTATCATGCGTTTTCTTGTTCAACATAAGCTACCATGAAGTATAGGAATTAGAAGGAAAGTAGTGAATAAGGACCAACTGCAGTGAAAAAAATGCATCCCTGATGTGGAAGTTCCAGTGAGATGTGGAACAAACCAGGGAACTGTGCAATTTTCTACGCCTTCACATGGTCTAAACCCTGGTTACCTTTTCTTAAAAGGAAATTTTAAGGAATATGGTAAGAGTAGGAAATAACCAGTCATGTAGGAGCATGACTGGCAGAGTCTACCAGCTGAAGCCCTTGTTAACTATCTGGCCGCTACCTATTAGGAGTAGCTCTGAGGCTCTCTGGCAAAGGCCCACAGTTGCAGAGCTTTGTTGTAGAATTGCAGAGAGCATGTTGTAGGTTGCTTAGATCTGGCTGTTGAATTGCCAGTGTGCAACCTAATCCCTAATCTATTCTGTTGAAGCCAAAGAGAATTGAAGGTGGCTAAGAATAGTAGACAGGCCTGAAGCCTGCAACAATAAACAGTACAAATGAGTTCTGGACCTCTTTTGGAATTATCTGTTATTAAGGCAGCATAAAAAGTTAGGTCCTATGGATTGGAGAGGACCGAGAGACACAATTTGGAGTAGTGATACCCAACTTCTGTCCGAAAAGCTACCTTAAAAAGATATCTGAGTAGAAGATGAATCGCAAAGGGGAAGAAAGCTCTGTATGGAAACTACTTACTGGAGTAGGTATTGAAGAAAATCCTATGGCTTAGAGAATAAGCCCTCCAGTTGGGTAGTAGTACTCTTAGAGACTGAATGTCTGGGCTAAGAGGGACAAAAGTAATACAGAGTTGAGAAGACTTACAATTTGGTAAGCCTTTGAAGAGATAGGGTCCCCTTGCAGTTAAAAGTATGAGATATACTCGTACAGTAAACTGACAAGGTGAAGGGTATAGCTTACCCTGTTGTGAGTTGTTAAGCCTCCTTTTGTTTTAAAAGGAGGAATTTTTATCTCTGGGGTATGATAGTCCTTAATAGCTCTTAGAGCTAGAAGGATAGATTTCTCTTGTAGCAAGAGATTCATGCCCAGTGTCGAGGATTGAGTCAATGTATGACTGATATCTCAGCATGGATGAGCTGAATTTTAGATGCTTCTGTTGAAAAGAAGTAGACTCAAAAGTTTTAAACCTCACACAGAAAAAATGAATAAAATATCAGAAACCCTGCAATTGCTGGGTTTTCTGAGCCTGTTGAGGTTTTGATTTTCTTAGCCTGGTGTGATGTTGCCCATCTTTGGAAACATCTGCAGAATGGGTAGAAGATGGATAAAACTTTTTTCCCCTGGGGGAATAAAGCTTTTTAGGAGATTTTTCATTAGCTGGGATAGAGGAAAGTTTTGACAATCCTCTGAAAGTAACAATATCAGTGCTCAACTGATTAGCTTGAAATAAAGCCTCCTTGTTGAAGAGATTTTCACCAGTACAAGGAGTATTTCCCAGCCTTTCCTGAACCCATCTGTCCAAGTCTGAAGCTTGGAGCCAGGCTATGTGTTGTACTCCTATGGCTATAGCAGAAGTTCTGCTAATAGACTCAAAACAGTCCAGGGAAGCAAGATTAAGGAACCTAGATATATTTTGAGCATGATTGACTAATAAGGAATAGTCTGCTTTTTATGCTCTGGAAGAAAAAGGTTCAAAAACTTTAAGTTCTTTGTGACCTCTTCAAGAGATAATCCCATATAGAAAATATATGAGATAATTCTTGCTGAAAACATTTATTTTATTTAACATTTCTTATGGATGCCTGGATGCATCGACGTCCAAAGGCATCTAAAGTCCTAGACTCACGACCTGGCGGATAAGAAGAGTGCTTCTTTGCACTCTTAATACGCCTCATTGCTGATTCTACAACAATAGAATGATGAGGAAGTTGAGTCTTTTGAAAACCTGGAGAAGGTGGCACCTTGTACATAGTGTCAAGTGTCTTAGAATGTGGGGATACCGTTAAAGGAGTTTCCCACATTCTTAATAGTAGATCTTGTAAGATCTGAGGCAAAGGAAGCATGATCACCTCCTTTGGAATCCAGGGGAATTGCAGTGTCTCTGAATTCCCCGGTAGGGATTCTTTACCAGGTATAGAAATGGCAAGTAACTTTGCCATATCAAGCAGAAAAGCTTGAAAAGAAATCTCCCCCAAGGAGGACCCTCTAAAATGAGGGGTAAAGGCTAGACTTGTAGAAAAATCAGCCTTGGTACCGATGGATTCCTCCCAGTCATCGGGATCAGAAGACTTAAAAGGATGAAGCATCGGATTTTCTTTAAAGCGATGTCTTCGGTACCGTCCGAGGTCGGCACCGAGACGAGTCGGTACCGAATCCTCCATGCTAGAGATCGATTCCAGGCTCAGCATTGAGGGAAGTGATTCTGTCGAAGCAAGCATGGACGGTACCGACACCGATGCCGATACCGATACTCGAGAAACGGTCTGCAGCAACTCTAGCGGTACCGAAGTAGCCAAGAGTGCTAGACTACGTTCATCGGTGAGGAGTGTTTCATCCATCACCATAGCCGATGCCGGGGTATCAGTACCGCTCGAAGCAGCCACAACCACCGAGCATGGCCCAGGTATGTTCATTGAGGTAAGAACCCCGGGAACAACCTGGAGCCCCGTTAATGCTTTGGAGCCCGAAGACTCCCGCCGGGGCTTTATTGCCAAGATGTCCTCGAGGGTAAGGCCGAAGCCATCTCGATGCTGAGCAGGAGATCTACCACTCGAGGACTGGCTAGTCTTTACAGACTTTTGTTTGGTTATCTGATCCTTTGAAGAAGAAGATATTCTAGCTGTTGACATCGAGAGCAATGTGAACCGAGTATTGAGTTGTGCTCGATTCTGAAGACTTCTTCTGTTTGAGCTCCAGCAGGAGAGACACTCCAGAGGGCAATGGTCAGGACCTAAACATTTTAGACACTAAGAATGAGTGTCTGAAAAAATATCTGTACCGCCACACTTTGAGCATTTCTTAAGGATAGTGGCTGGCTTTTCCATAATGGAAGGGTAAAGGCCTAGTGGCCTAGAAACCGTCAGGCACTAAATAGGAAAAGATTTCTAAGAAAAGAAGAAATTCTTCAGAAAAAAGAAAGAAAAGCACCGGCGGTACTGGTGGCATCGAGGGAAGGCAGACGTGACCACAAAAAACTAGGAATAAAAAGAAGAATTTTCTGCGGTGACAGGAATACATCCTGCCGGCTCCGCGGAAAACAGAAAACTGATGAGAGGGAAGTAAATGGGCGGGAAGGCAGCGCGCATGCACGTGGGATGCTTCCAAAAGCTTTCTTTTTGGACGCTGGGGAGCGTTCCCGTGCGGGCTCCGTCAGTGTCGACGTACCCATATGTGAAGACTCATTCCTGCTTGTTCCTGGAGATTGAGGGTGCCCAATCCGTGAAAACTGAAGTGCCCTTAAATAAAAGACTTAATGCCAGATCTACTGGTAATGTACCAAATAGGAAGAAAAAATCACAAAAGAGAAAACTACTACTACTTGATGATTCCATCATCAGAGGCATCAATTTGGGAACAAAGTTCAAAGGAGAGAAGATGGTCAAATGCTTCCCAGGCTCTTCAGCCAGCAGGACTTGTATAATTGTTGGTATAATTAGTGCAGAAAGTGAACACTCCAAAACTGATCCACTTGGGTACAAATGACCTGGCTAGAAACAGTGCCTCTGCAGTTCAAAGGGACTTCCAGACTCTGGGAGAGAAACTCAAGCCCATTGTTAACACTGTTGCATTCTCAGAAGTTCTACCTGTTCATGGTAAGGGGGCAGAAAGCCTGCATCGCATAAACAAACTTTAATACATAGCTCCAAACCTGGTGCAAACAAGAAGGATGTAGATATATAGGCAACTGAGGAAACAGATGGATCAACAAGAGACTATACTGTGCTGATGGACTACATCTCTCCGTTGCAGGGAAAAGGATCCTAAGTGAAAAATTCAGGCAATATGTGGACAGGCATTTAAACTAGGGAAAGTGGGTGACGGATGGAGGATAAGTGCAGTACGTCACCCCCAGCAAAAGCAAAGCAACATTGGAAACAGCCGCACTTTTGAACCACACATCAATGGCAAGCGGGAACGGGTGTGTAGAACAAAATCCATGCAAAATGCAGGCAAGCCAGTCAACAAATGCTCAAAAGAAATCAGCACAATTGCTTTAATCAACAAAGTTCCTGATCTGGAAGACCGAATGGTGGAAATGGACTTGGACATTGAGGCCATTACAGAAACATGGTTTAACGAGTCATCTGGTATAGTGTTTATTTTTTTTCTGAAACACAACATAAAGTTTCATACTTAAGACTTCCAAAACATCTGTTTTAGAATTTGAGAAGAATTGTCAGCAAAAGCTTTTTCTATGACTAACACTTATGAGGAACGAGATTAGAAGGAAAGATAATACAAGGGACCTTTTACTACACTGCGCTTATCAGTTAATGCACATTTTCATGCACGGTAACTGCAGGTCTGTGGTAACAAAGAGAAATTAAACTTACCTGACAACTGTTGTTCCTTGGAGAACTCTAGTCCAGTCACACACTTCTGGGTAATGCACCTCTTCCAGTAGCTTGGAGATGAGCATGTCATTTTTTTGATGACACCAGTGTACTTATACAACTGGCACCGCCTACTAGCTCCAGTACCAATTGAAAAAGCAGACTCACAGGAGCAACAAAAAAGTAGTTAAGCATGCAACAAACACCTCAAAGCCTAAATCAACTAGTACCCCCTCCAACCCCTGGGAAGGATATCCTGTCCCCCTCCTTCCAGGATGAGAAGGCCTATTTACTGAGCGGCCGAGCCACTACAACCAGCGAGGAACAAGAAACCGATAGCTCTTTTGGTCCAGCCCCCCGCCCCAAACGCCACAGGCACCCCACTCTTCGGCACCCTCTAGCCACTTCTTCCACCAAGGGAACCAGCTTCAGGACTGGGGAGTCCACAGATCAAACAGAAAGCACTCCGGGTGGGTTCCGGGACTGGACTGGAGTTCTTCAAGGAACAGCAATTAGTAGGTAAGTCTACATTCTCTTTCCTTATCGCCCCTCCAGTCCAGTCCCGCACCTCTGGGATGTAAACTAACAGGAGGGACCTGCACAACCAGCCTGAAGCACTGCCAATCCGAAACACGTGTCCCCCACCGCTTGGACATCCAGACGATAATACTTAGAGAAAGTGCGCAGTGACGACCACATTGCCGCCCTACATATCTCCACCAGCGGAACTAAACTATAGTCTGCCCAGGAAGCTGCCTGAGCCCCTCTGCGCAGCCCACCAAAAAGAACAAACAGAGAGTCCAACCTACAAAAGGATGATGACCGTCTCACATATCTTCGTAGGACTCTTCTTACATCCAGGCAGTACAGCTGCGATGCAACTGGGCCCACCTCTACGCTCTCCACCACCGGTAAGGAAACAGCCTGATTCACATAAAACGCCAATCCCACCTTAGGCAAAAAGGAAGGTACTGGACGCAGGGCCACTTTCTCCTTGGAGAAACCTCAGGAAAGGCTCCTGGCACAACAGGGCCTGAAGCTCTGAAATCCTGTGTGACAAGCAAATCGCCACCAGGAATACAGTTTTCAGGGTTAAATCCTTTAGGGAAGCTCGATTCAATGGCTCAATGGGCTCCCCAGACAACATCATCAGCACACGAATGAGATCCCAAGGCGGTATCACCGCCCTCCTCAGGGGCCGGAGGTGGATAACTGCCTGAAGAAATATCAGCACGTCTGGGTGAGTACCTTTCCCTGATAAAGCGTAGTTACTCACCTGTAACAGATGATCTCTGGGAACAGCAGGAATTTAGTCTTCACATATGGGTGACGTCGGTACCAATGGAGACCGCGGAGGAACGCTCCACAGCGTCCAATAGGAAAGCTTTTGAAAACATCCCACTGTGCCTGCATAGCTGCCTTCCCACCTTTCCAGTTCTCCCTCCTCAGTTGAGTTTGTAGCTGAGATAAAAGGAGAGAAAGAGAAGAAGACCTACAACTCCTAGGGGAGGAGGGTAGGTGTGAACACTAAATTCATGCTTTTTCCGGAGATCACCTGTTACAGGTTAGTAACTACGCTATCTCCGGGAACAAGCAGGAATGTAGTCTTCACATATGGGACCCCCTAGCTAGGAGATGCCAGAGAGATGACCTCAGGGTCGGCTGTGGACTGCACAGGCATGACTAGAGAGGTCATGTGTCCTCCAAGGATGTCTGGTATCGAAAACCAGGATGGAGGGTAAGAGTTGATCTACATCTGAAAGAGATGCTGGAGAACAGCTTGGCCAAACAAGGCATCCCAGCAGGAGTCCTTGTCCAGGCAATAGTGAGCAGCAAAAGTGTGGACTGAAGACCAAGTTGCAGCTTTGCATCTCATCAATAGCAACAGAACGTAAATTTGCCATAGAGGCAGCCATTGCTCGAACATTACGGGCAGTGACGTGTCCCTCAAGAGAAAGTCCTGCCTTTTCATAGGCAAAAGTGATGCAGTCAGCTATCCACTTGGAGAGAGTTTGCTTGGATACTGGCAAGCCAAGGTGGCTCGAGTCAAAATGAAAAGCTGGGAAACTTTTTGGTGCTCCCGAGTTCTATAGAGATAAAAAGCTAAGGAACGTTTGCACTCTAAGAGTGTGAAGGGTTTCCTCTACCCTAGAGGAATGAGGTTTAGGAAAAAAGACAGGAAGGTAGACTGACTGATTTAAATGGGAGGGCGAAACCACCTTCGGCATGAAGCGAGGGTGAGTCCTAAGGACAACCTTATCATGGTGGAACCATGTATAAGGAGGGTCAGCCACCAAGGTCCGGAGCTCACTTATACGCCTTTCTGAACTGACGGCAATAAGGAAGATGACCTTCCATGTGAGAAACTTAAGTGGAGTAGTGGATAGAGGTTCAAAGGGCGGCTTGAGAAGCTGTCCTAGAATAACATTAAGGTCCCATGCCACTAGAGGCGACTTAATGGGAGGTTTGGTCAATAGAAGACCCCTCATGAAGCGTGAATCGAGCAGCTGAGAAGAGATGGGTTGGCCCTCTAAGGGCAGGTGAGAAGCCACAATTGCACTTAAGTGTACTCTCACTGAATCGGTTTTGAGTCCAGAAGATGATAGGTGGAGAAGGTACTCAAGTAGTGTTTTCACCGGAGCTGAGAAGGGATTAATATTCTTCTGAGAACACCAGAAAGAAAACCTACGCCACTTGAAAGCATAGAACCATCTAGTGGATGCTTTTCTAGAAGCTAAAAGGATGGCCTTAACCTCCTGAGGAAGATTAATACCTTGGAAGACTATGTCTTCAGCAGCCATGCTGTGAAATGGAGAGACTGCGGAATGGGATGGAGCAAAGTCCTCTCCTCTTAAGAGAGGAGATCTGGAGCAGACCCCAGATCTATGTGTTGAGTCTGAGACAGACGTAGGAGAGGGTACCATGGTTGGCATGGCCAGTGTGGGGCTATGAGTATCATGGAGCCCTTGTCTCTCTGGAGTTTGAAGAGAGTTTTGGGAATTAGGGGTATGGAAAGGAAGGCATATAGGAAGTCGTGACCCCAGTATAGGTGAAAAGCATCCATCTGCTGGCTGTCCGGTGCAGGAATCCTGATGCAGAAGCAGGGAAGCTTGGCATTCTGAGGACTTGCAAAAAGGTCTATCTCTGGAGTCTCCCCAGATTTGAAAAATGTGAGAGAATTTGTCTACATGAAGAGACCACTCGTGGGGGAGAAGGATTCGACTCAATTTGTCCGCTAAGACATTGTGTTTGCCCGTAAGATACACCACATGTAGGTGAATGTGATGATGCATGGCAAAGGACCAGATATGTAGAGCCTCGTGGCAAAGGATCCAAGAGCCTGTTCTGCCTTGCTTGTTCACGTAGAACATGGCTACTTGATTGTCCATATGGACCAGGACACTGCGGCAATGAAGATGGTCCTGGAATACTTTGAGAGCATTGAGAATGGCTCTGAGTTTCAGCAGATTTATGTGGAGCTGTGACTCCTGATGAGACCAGAGTCCCTGAGTGGATAGAGCATCTAGATGAGCCCCCCCAGCCCAATCTGGATGCATCCGTCATCAGGGTACATTGATGTGCTGGCATCTGAAAAGGTGACCTTACAAGGAGGTTTTCTGGGGATTGCCAACACTGGAGAGACGAGATTAATGGGGTAGAGACCGTTATCTTGTCTCCTAGGTGACCGGATGCCTGAGACCACTGGGACGCCAGTGTCCATTGGGCTGTTCACATATGTAAGTGAGCATATGGAATGAGAAAATATGGAGAATAAAAGCCCATTCCCTGCTGGGATGATGCAACCTCTTCTATTGCACCCTGCACCCTGCAATAGAAGAGAGGTGACCTCTTGTAGCAAAAGAGCAGAAGCTGTAGCATTTCTCGATGGTGAGAAAATTCTTGAGGCATTCTTGAGATGCTAACTGAATGATTTGAGCACACCGGAGCTGGGGCAGAAATGCCTTTGATTGCTGAGTGTCCAGGAGAGCCCCTATGAATTCTAGAAAGGGGATGAGTTGGGCCTTTGGAAGATTTATCACAAATCCCAAGTGCTGTAGCACCTGCATAGTACATGAAAGGGCCAGGCTGGCCTCTAGAGAGGTGCTTGCTTGAATGAGCCAGTCGTCTAAGTAAGGGAAGACAGATATCCCTAGAGTCCTTAGGAATGCGGCTACTACAACCATGCATTTTGTGAAGACTCTTGGGGCAGAGATGAGGCCAAAAGGCAGGACTCTGTATTGATAATGTCTTCCTTGGCACAAGAAGCGCAGGAACTTTCTGTGCTACGGATGAATAAGTATGTGAGTGTATGCTTCCTTTAGATCTGGAGAGCAGAGCCAATCCTGACTCTGGAGATAGGGGAGAAGGGTCCCTAGGGAGATCATTTTGAATTTCTCCCATAGTAGGTACTTGTTCAGCTCTCTGAGGTCCAGAATGGGCCTGTATCCCGTTTTCTTTGGAATGAGAAAGTATAGAGAATAGAAGCCCATTCCCTGCTGGGATGATGGAACCTCATCTATTGCACCCTGCAATAGAAGGGAGGTGACCTCTTGTAGCAATGAGAGGGGGTTGAGAGCTGAACACTCTTGGAGAAGTCTGGGGGGGGGTAGACTTCGTAGATGAAGCTTGTACCCTTCCTGTACTATCGACAATGTCCACTGATGTGATTAGTTGCCACCTGTGGGCAAAGTGACAAAGTCTGCCTGGAATTTGGACGGGATCTGGACTCTCCAGAGGCAAGACAACTATGTTCTCTAGAAAGGAGTCAAGGACCCTGAGTATTCTGGGTCTGCTGAGTTGGCTGTGACTTAGGAGTATGAGCCTTCTTTTGTTGCTTTGGTGGTTGCTTCCCCTTCTGAGGAGCATGATGCTGACACTTAACAGCAGGGGTACTGGAGAGTACTTTTTCTTCTTATTTCTTCCTAGCTGGGTTGGCAGTAGTTCTCGATAGCCTATTGAGGGTAGTGTTCTCAGATTCTAACTGAGAGGCCTTGTCCTGCCAATCTTTGCCACAAAGGTTTTCATCGGTACAAAGAATATTACCCAGTTTATCTTGAACCCATTGTTCAAGATCCGATGCTTGAAGCCAAGTAATCCTGTGTGCACCAATGCAGATGGATGAAGTCCTGCTGATGCACTCAAAATAGTCAAAAGTTGTTCTGTTAACTTTGAAACATTCTGAGCAGGCTTTACCAGGGAGAGATAATCTGCCCTCTTGTCATCGGGGAGAAGAGGAGCCATTAACTCCACTTCTCTAAGGAACATACCCATATAGAGTATGTAGGAACTAATCCTAGCCGAAAGCATGGAGTCGACCAAAGGCGTCAAGGGTTCACGATTCCTTATGCAGAGGGTTCGAGGAATGTGTCTTAGCACTCTTTATTCGACACATTGCTGATTCCACTACTATTGAATGGTGTCGCAATTGTGTCTTTTGAAAACCAGGATACTCCGGTACCCAGTACATGGTATCGAGTCGCCGGGCATGAGGAGAAATGGTAAGGGGTGTCTCCCACATACGAAGCATAAGGTCAAGAAGTATCTGATGGATAGGGAACATAGTAGCCACCTTCGGAACTGTAGGGTATTGAAGAATTTCAAGTTCTTCGGCCATAGGCTTTCTCCGATGTCACTGTTATGGACAGACCCCTAGCAACATCACGAATAGAGTCTTGAAAAGACATGTCTTCTGGTTGGGACATGCGATGTTGTGGAGATGGAGATGGGTCTTCCAGGATAGTTCTCATGTCCCGGGTATCGGCCGATTCATCATCTGATGAATCGGAATCCGAAGACTCAAAGTATCAGTGAGCAGGATGTTCCCGCACCACACAAACTCGGTACCAATCGAAATCAGTAGTTGAAGCCTGTGCTGTCAGAACCTCGGTGCCGGAAATGGATTCGATGGCCGGCATGGGCGGTAGCGTAGAAAAGGAAAAAAAGTTGATGCAGGTTGTATTGATACTGCAGCCGGTACTGACACCTGCAGAACCTACAGTAATGGTTTTATTGGTACCGAAGCCCCCAGTAAGGCCACTAAGCTCCACTTGATGGCCAGGATACGTTGATCCATGGAGCTTAACAATGCTTGGGTATCGGTAGTGGAATTGCGGCCCACGATCCCTGAGCATGGCATCAGGAGCCCTCCGGAGATGGAGGACTCGGGAGCATCCTGGGACCCCACTAAGGCTTTGGAGGTAAGGTCCTTCTGCCGGGGTTGTTTGGCTAGTGTGTCCCCTTCCAGGGCAACACCCGAGGCATCTCAATGCTGAGAAGGAGATCTACCCTTGCAGGGCAGGCCAGCCTTAGATGAAGACTTAGGTTTCGATATCTGAGATCCTTAGGAGGAAGATGAAGCTCTTGATGAGGTCGAGGCTAAAGATACTCCATCGGTGGCAAAAAGGGTGTCCAGCTTTGCAGCTCGATTCTGTAAGTCTCTCTTTGTCTTCTTTCTACAAAGAGGACATTCTGACGGCTGATGATCTGGTCCTAAGCATTTTAGACACCAGTCATGGGTGTCAGTGGCCGAAATGGTACCGCCACATTTGGAACACTTATTAAAACCACTGGATGGTTTTTCCACTGTGTCTGTGACAAAATGGAAGGCCTAAGCCTAAGATGGTGTCGATGTGCCTGAAGGAAAGAAATATTTTCTTTACAGATTTTTTTTTTTTTTAAAGAAAGAAAGCACCGATGGAGGTCGGTATCAGCGTCAATGGGAAGGCATATGCAACTACAAAAAATATGAAAAAAGACGAATTTTCTGTGGTGACAGGAATGGCTTCTTGTCGGCTCCATGGAAAACAAAGAACTGAGGAGGGAGAACTGGAAAGGAGGGAAGGCAGCTACGCAGGTGCAGTGGGATGCTTCCAAAAGCTTTCCTATTGGACACTGGGGAGCGTTCCCGTGCGGACTCCATTGGTATTGAAGTCACACATATGTGAAGACTACATTCCTGCTTGTTCCTGAAGATCAGGAAATCGCCGCCAGCTGCACCCTCAAGGAACTTGCAGCCAGGCCCTTATCAAACCCAGCCTGCAAGAAAATCAAGATGTCTGGGACAAAGGCAGAAGAAGACTGTGCCTGTCTCTCTCTGCACCGTGATTCAAAGACGGCCACACGTGAATGTACGCCAGGCTCGTAGACCTCTTCCTGGCCTTCAGCAAGCTCGTTATCACCAAGTCTGAATATCCCTTCTTCTTCAACCTTGCCCTCTCAAGAGCCGTAAGCGAGAATCAATTCACCTGGGTCCTGCACAGTGGCCCCTGCTCAAGAGGTCCTCCCGAACCGGAAGCCACCATGGTCGATCTGCCAGGCTCCAAATCAGGTCAGCATACCATGGTCACCTCGACCAGTTCAGAACCACTAGAATTACCAATCCCCAGTGCGCCTCTACCCGTTGCACTACCCGGCCGATGAGTGCTCATGGGGAAAAACATAGAGAAGCTCGTCTTCAGGCCATTGCTGGATTATGGCATCTAGGCCTTCGGACATCCGTTCTCTTCTGCTGAAACACTGACCGGCAATGGCTACCTCAAATGTCACCCTGAGATCCATGACAGGTCTGCCCCACCAAAGGACCACCTGCTCAAACACCTCGTGGTTGAGCCGCCACTCTCTGGGGTCCACGCATACCCGGCTGAGATAGTCTGTCACTACAAGGTCGACTCCTGCTACGTGCACTGCCGATAATGCCTGGGGATGAATCTCTGCCCATCCAAACAGCCTTTCGTCGTCCTCCTCCAGGGCTGCACTTCCGGTGCCTCCTTGCCGGTTGATGTAAGCCACCATGGTTGCATTGTCTGAGAGAACTCGGACTGCTTTTTCCTGCAACCATGGCTCAAACCCTTCAAGCGCCAAGGTCACTGCTCGCATCTCGAGCCTGTTGATTGACCCGAGGACCTACTGAAGATTCCACTGTCCCTGAACAAAGCGTCCTTCACAATGAGCCCCCAACCTGACAAACTGGCATCAGTCATCAGGGGAACCCACACCGGGGACTCGAGAGACATGTCCCCTTCCAGATCAGCCAATCTTCTAGGTACGGATGGATGAGGCCCCCTCCTTGCGGAGTGCTGCTGCCACCACCAGCATGACCTTGGTGAAAATCCAGGAGGCAGTTGCCAGGCCGAACGGCAAAACTCTAAACTGGAAATGGCTCCTTGGTACCACAAAGCAGAGAAACTGCTGATGTTCTGTACAGATAGGGATATGCAGATATGCCTCCACAAGATCAAGAGACCTCAAGAACTCTCCGCTCCTTACCACCACTAAGACAGATCTCAGCATTTTCATGTGGAAAAGCGGAACCCAGAGACAACGGTTCACGTCCTTGAGGTCGAGAATCCAGTGAAAGGACCTTTCCTCATTTTTGGGCATGTCGAAATAAAAGGAGTATCAACCAAATCCGTACTGATCTGGAGGAACCGGTTCCAAGGCTTTTAGCTGCAAAAGACAGGGCCGTACAAATAACTGATTCACTGGACAGGCCCACTTGAGGGCATAGACCTCCAGGACAACTTTCAGGACCCACTGGTCAAACGTAATCTGGACCCAGGCAGAGGAAATATCCTGCAGCCGACCGCCCATGGGTTGCACCACTACCTGGGCTCCCCTCACCTCACTGTGCTTTCTTGTGTCCCGAGGCGGAGGCGGCTCCAAAATCCTTGCCTGCATCTCAGAAACCTCAAAACTCCTGACCCCTGGCGGGAACTCTGCCTTTCTAGGCAGGGCTAAAGAGGGAGGCATGAAAACGCTTGGAGTCCCTCGCCGGCCCTCGAGTCGAAGGAGGGTTACAATCTTGCTTCTGCTTGTCCTCGGGCAGCCTCCCTCCCTTGGACTCTCCCATGTCCTTAACCAGCTTATCTAACTCCTCCCCAAAGAAAAGCGTATCCTTGAAGGGCAGCTTGCCAAGGCAGGTCTTGGAGGAGCCATCCACTGCCAAGTTACGGAGCCACAGGTAGTGGCACGCTGCTACCACCGAGGCCATGCTTTTAGCGACACCCCTAATGAAATCATAATGGGTGTCCATTGGAGAGGCTGCTGGCAGGCCCAGCTGACAAATCTGCCTCAGGGCCTCAGAGACACTGGGCTCTGTGTGACCAGCAGAAGCCAGCCTTCGCCACTCAGGCCCCGCAAATGGAAGCCTGTAGTGACAGAACATTAACATCAAACACCTGTTTCAATAAGGCGTCCAATTTCCTATCCTGGACATCCTTGAGGGCCAAACTGCCTCTACCAGGATGGCAGTCTTCTTGGTGACCGCCAACACGCCACGTCCCCCCTGGGTGATTGCAGGAGCACTCGTTCTTGCTCAGAGAGTGGGTACAGGCGCGACATGGTTCATACCCCTTTCAGACCAGCATCCAGCAGGTTCGACTCCTCCTGGATCATTTGCTGGACCAATCTATGCAACGGTAAGACTGTCTGAGACTTCCACTCCGTCTGGAGCAACGGGTCCTCCAGTGCCTCATCCTCGACCGGAAGGTTTGCAGACATATTCAGGGCCTTCAAAGATTCCAAAATGAGCACCGGCCACTCCTCCCGGTGGAATACCCGAACTATCCGGGCCTGATCCTCCTGCTTCGGAATCTCTCCTTCTTCCAGCTCCTCCTGAAGATCAAATTCTGTCTCCAGATCCTCCACATCTGGTCCCTCCGACAATGGCCAGTGCTGCCACTCTTCCAAGCCTCTGGGCCTCTTAGCCCCCCCCCCCCCCACTCTTCCACACTTGCATCCGACGTTCTCTTGACCCCATCGTTCCAGCGCCAAGGAGTCACTCGCCAACCGCTGTTGATGGAAGCAAAATGCCTAGTGCAAGAGTAAAACAAACACCAATGAAACATCCCCTGGAAGCCCTGCCACTCCCTGGGTCTGAAGGGTGGAAGGTCCGGGCAACACAGAGGGCACGGGGACTGGCTTCAGCAAAGGGGACACTGAACCCCCTTCCTCGTGAGCTGTCTGCGATAGGAAGGAGCACTCCTGCCATGTCTTGTCCTGCAGATCCTTCTAAAAAGTAGTAGCCTCCTATGTGCAGCTGAGGCAAACTCGTGCCTCAGAGACCTCTCCTCGCCAGGTCCTACACACCAAACACTGCAGTCTGGTCGGCATAGTGGAAAGAGGGACTGCTCTCCGCAAGGCTCTTCCCCCTCCGTAACAGCACTTGGAGGGGCAAAGAATTCCACTCAGTGCCCCCTCCCATGGGCCCCAGACCACAAGGATTGAAAATAGCTGGGCTCCCTATGTGCCAAACTAGTACTTAAAGAAACTACCAAGAAAGAAATTAAAAGTCAAAATAAAACCAAACCTCACTACTGCAACAACGTGAGAACCAGACAAAGGCAAAAACCCCCCCGCTGAGCTCCCCCCAGGCGCCAGAACACCCCAGCGGGAGGCCATGGAGGAGAGCACATCGGTCTGAATAATCACAAGTATGCCGGTTTTCCTGCGCTGTTGTCGGGAACTCCCCCCCCCCCCCCCCCACGTGGCAGGTCTCGCTCTGCTGCCTGTTCTCTGGAAGCCCTCAGGGCTCTCACTGGTTTCTTCCTTCGCTGTCTTACCTCGGCGAAGCCAAACACACCATGCGGGTCTCAGTACCCTTGTGCTCAGCCTGCAAATCGGCTTCGGCACTGAGGAGGGGATGACCCGGGACTGCCAGTTGCAGTTTCTGCCCACGCAGCAGCTCCTCACCCAATTACGGGTTCGGGAGCCGTCAGAATACACAGGCTGTGGGAGGCTTCCTAAATTAAACAACCTCCCCCCCCAGGAAGGGGGGGGGGAGCGGAAGGAGGATCAGTCTTCCTGCTGTCAACTTCAGCCTTCCTGCCTGGAGCCTCTGTCCGGTAACCAGCCTATGACCTTTCCTTCTTTTTTTTGTTTTTACTTGAATCTAACTTTAACCTAACAGTAAATCAAACAACCTGTAGCTTACAGGAAAAAAGAAATCTTAACCCTTTCCCTAACTCTAGGTTTTGCTCCCTAGTTGTCCCTTCAGTGAGTCCATCACCTTGGCTCACTACCTCCTCCAGCTGCTTGGAGACTGACCATACTGAACCAATACAAGCATTGTGGAACCTGTGTCCCTTGGGGAAACTGCTAGGTACGTATGACCTAGATTGGCCACTGTTGGAAACAGAATACTGGGCTTGATGGACCTTGGTCTGACCCAGTATGGCATATCTTATGTTCTTATGTTCTTATGGGGCTGGTAGGCGGTGCCAGCTGTATAAGTACACTGGTGTCATCAAAAAATGACATGCTCAGTCTCCAAACTGCTGGAAGAGGTATATTACCCAGAGGTGCAGGACTGGACTGGAGGGACGATAAGGAACTACCATATGTTAAAAACAGCCAGTGTAGTAGAAACCTGCATTAACTGCAAAATGCATGATGGGGAAGGGATTGGGTTGGTATAGGTGGAAAGCAGGTGTGGACTGAGCATTGTAGTTAGTATGTGCTACTTATTGTGCGCTGTCAATTTTGCAGTTAACATAGGTGCACATAAGGTTATCTCAAAAGGAAGCAATAAGTGCACTCACACTAACTGCAAATGAACTTAATATACAGTAAGAAATTTCTATGTGCGGAAACTGTAGAGGATATGCTGGCAATGCCCTGACAGCACGTGGCCTTTGCATTTACTCCGTGTTGGTTTTCCTCCTAATTACTCTTGCTGGAATTCTACACACAAATTCACAATTCTGCACGTTTTTGGTGATATTTTTTTTCTGTATTGTATTTTAAATTAAGTATCAGCTCAAAAACAATATGCTTTGCTATTTTGGTGGTGAATGCAAAATTTACCATATTTTAGAAAAAATACCCATAGTCTTAAGTTTACACATAGGCATTCGGTTATAGCCAGAAGCAATAATAGTACCTACGGAATGGTGAAGTCTTTAGGCAGGGATAGGTACTCTATAATAATGGATTTCTAGGCATCACATTCACAAGTAGAGATTATTGCAATAGGGGAGTAAGTATGTTTTCAGACTATTCCACAGTATAGGATGCTTTCACATCTGTGCATGAACCGACAGCCATGCCTAACAATTAATTTGCTCCAAATGGTAAATTAATAAAGATATAAGGTGAATGTAATGTTAGGTTATGCTATATTTATAGACTGCTTTAATTCAATAAATTCAAACAAAAGCAGTTTACAATAACACCTTTTTTTAAATTTTAATAGGGTTACAATAGAACCCTTGGAGAAAACAGCAGGAGATTATGAAAATTCAATGTCAAGGTTTATTTGCCCTCTTCAAACACTTCTTGATAGATTTGAAGCATACCTCTTATCTGTTCCCTGTCTCAAGGGAATGCCATTGATGCGGTGGAAAAAAGCCCTAGTAACAATTAGTAAGAAAATAATGGGCTTATTAAAGTTTGCTATTAACAAGAGAAGAAGCAGGAGACAATGTACATCAGTGTGAAATAGGTTAGCAACAGTTTTTCTGAACTCTTTATTTCTGCTCTAATTAAAATTGATTTCACAATAAAACTGTTTGTTCCCAAAATTACTGTAGCTTATTTGAAGAAAACGTATTATAAACTAAAAAAAAATCAAACTGTAACACTGTGCAATTTTGTTCTTTCATTAGTGCCCCTAACAAATTATCAATGCTATAACAAAGTGCCTTTAAACACTTTTGACCATTGTCCAGTACGGGCTTTGAGAAACATCTCTTCAATGAATCTTCAACATTCAATCCTTGATCCAATACCATGGCTACTGAAGGAATTATAACCACATTTTTCAAATATTATTCTTGAATTGATCAATTCTAGTCTGCCCCAGAGTGGAGGAGTAGCCTAGTAGTTAGAGCACTGGCTTGCTAACCAAGAGACCAGGGTTTGATTCTCACTGGCACTCCTTATGACCTTGGGCAAGTCACTTAACCCTCCATTGCCTCAGAAGAAAAGCCTGGCAATCTACTTCCGGTCACGCTACCAAGAAACCCAGGAGCTGCTGAGTTGCCAGGAATCAGCACTGACTTGAAAGCACATGTTGCAGTCTGAACCAAGCACTGTTCCTAAACACTGCAAATTCCATACTTGCATAAAAAGACAGCTATACTATAGACCCTATTAACCAAGCTAAATATTGTCCATTTTTCTCTTTATGGTAAGGACTAGAAAAAGCTGTGGTACAGCAATTATCAACTATTAAATTCACTAATAATTCCCTGCATACAAAGCAATCTAGATTTAGTATTGGTCATTCTACAGCCATGCAAAATGAAATTCTAACTCATCTAGAAAGAGGCAAATAAGTTCTAGTTAGATATGAATGTAGCATTTGGTCTTGTAGATCTTGATCTTCTTTTGCTCAGGTTGGAAGAAACAGGTATAACAGAGTAACTCTAGATAATATCAACTCATATTTCTCCAATTGCTCTCTTAGGATCAATATTTACAATCAAATATCACAGGCCTTCACAAATTTTCTTGGAATCTAGGAACCAGCCTAAAAATCTAGGAGCCGGCCAGTGCATTCCTCCCTTTCCCCCAAAAAATGTGAATTGCAGTTACCTTTTTGGGTTTTAGGGTTTGCTTTACTTAGACTGTTTTCCCATTTTCCATGGGAAAAAGCTTAACAAATCAGGCTCTTAATGGGCTACTGCACAGTGCCAATAAAGGCAGTAGCCTCACTCCTCCTCCTCCCTCTCCCACCACCCCTGCTAACCTGTAGCTATACTGTGTGTGTGTATGGTATGGAGTAAGGATGCCTGCATTGTGTGATGCAGAGGTAGGAGCGCCTGCATGTGTGTGGTGGGAGAGGTGTGTGCCTTTTGCACATACACATTGTGCCCTTTACTTCCCATGCATTCATCCCCTCCCTCCCCACTCCACCCCAGAAGTGCTGAAAAGGGAGGGCAGAAGTGAAAAGGTTCCAGCGCTGGCCAGGAGAGCCGGTGTCTGCACAGTCTGCAAAAAATAATAATAATAATAATAATAATAAGGTTAGTAGGTTTGCTGCACAGAGTGAATAAATGAAAACCTACTGCCCCTTTAATTTATTCAGCCATCTGTGCAGCAAACTTACTTATCCTTTTTTGCAGGCTTTGCGGATACCTGCTCTCCCAGCCAACACCGGTTCGGGGGCTGGGATCCCTGTGAGCAGACACTGGCTTTCCTGCCCATGTGCTCTGAGCCCCGTCTCCAAGTCCAATTTTTTGGTCACCATGGCGACCTGGCATCTGGGGTTTGTCAAGTCCTGATATATCAGATTATTTTCCACTGTATTGTGGGATGATTCAAGGATGCATTCTTGTACCCACCCTTTTTAACATTTTAATTGCCCCTTTGGCAATTCTAACTCAAGTATTTGGCCTCAGTGCTCATGTATATGCAGATGACATTCAGATTATCATTAATCATAAAACATGGGATGCTAGTTTTCAGCAATCCCTATCTTTTTATGTACAGATCAATTATCACAAACTTGTCTTAAATATCAAAAAGTCATCTGCTAAATGGTTTTAAGGAGCTAGGCTGCTTGTAAGTATCATCCATCCACCTTAGGAAAAGATCTTTCCTTTACTTCTTACATATCTTCTTTGATTATGAATTCTTTCTGATGGTAAAGATCTAAAAACATTAAAGGCCATGTTTACTAAGCTGGGCTAATGGTTAGCACACGCTATTTAGTTATTCAATTGTCCCTAGTTACAAATAACACGTGCTATCCATTAGCCCAGTTTATTAAACAAGCCGCTAATTCATGCAGTTATCCTAAACCGCTGAGATTATTTCAACTCTCTTCTAGATGGAGTTACCAAAAAGCAAGTCCAGTTGATTCAAAACAACTGATTTATCATGCCAAATGCTCAGATCATGTCACACCATTATTGATGCAACAGCATTGGTTACCGCTATCAAGTATAATTAAATACAAAATCCTTATGTTAATCCACCATACGAGGATACTCACTTTATCTTATCCCTTATTCTTTGTTGCATCAAATTAAGATCTTCAAAACAGCACCTTTTAGTTAGTCCTCCTCTTAATCAATTTACACTAGACTAGGTTTGGTGTTCAGCTTTATTTATCCAGATTTTTAAATCACCTTCCCAAATCTGAAGGTCTCCCCCAAAGTGATGTATAAACAAACAAAAATACCAGAAATAGAAACACAGAACACGAGGTACAAAAAGGCTAGGGGTATGTTTACTAAAGGTCGGTAAGGGAGCATCGGAGATCAAATGATAATGGCAGCGTTAAGAGTATTTGTGGGTGATAAAGGCACGGGGTGGGTCATTGGCTCTCCGGTGGTAAGGGTGCAAGAGTCTGCTTAGTGTGCACTAACAGGACACCAGGCGTTAAGGTGCCAAGCATGCACCTTAATGCCCGAAAATGGCTGTCACTCTAACGCAGGATAAGGGAGGCCCAGGAAAAGTCAAGTGTAAGCTGATGGATGGAAGCACAGGTAGGATCTGATGGACAGATCCATGGGCACCTGACATGGCAGACAGTAAATGGGATGAGCATGTCGGAGGCAGTTGTACTGATGCATTGAGGGTTGTCAACATAAAATGCTGCAATGTCAGTGTGTGGAATAGGATGGGGAAACCGTGTCCCCCTGCATAGCCGGAATTGCTGCATTGTGTGCATAAAAAGGATGATGGATCAGGAGTGGTGACATGCTAAGCAGTGACAGGAAAGGCATGAGTGAAACACTGAAATGAGGAGAAAGTTCTTGTGTGGGCCATGGTGTAGCAGCTGGCAGGAGAATACATGATTGCATATAACCAGCAGATGCTGATGGATGGACTGAAGGAAGGATGGCAGTAGATGAGTGTGGTATGGGCTGGCAGCAATGATGGACCTGATGTGACAGCATAAAAACTGTTGCAGTATGTGGGGAAAAAAGTGTGGCTGTGCCATGGTGAAACCCCAATACCAGCTATATGGGTCTCACAGCTGTTCCAGCCTCCCAACCAGCAAACAACTCCCCCGACAAATATGCATACAGCAATTGGACAAGAGGTCTATAAATTAATGAATCGAGTGGAATGGGTAAATGTAGACCAATTGTTTATTCCATCAAAAAGTAGAAAGACTAAAGGACACGCAATGAAACTACAATGTAACCCATTTAAGACTAATAAGAGAAAATATTTTTTCACTTGACGCATAATCAAACTCTGGAATTCGTAACCTGAGGATGTAGTAAAAGCTCTTAGTGTAGATGAATTTAAAAAAGGTTTGGACAAGTTCCTGGAGAAAAGGTCCATAAACCATTATTAAAGAGGACCTGGGAAATCCATTGCTTGCCCCAGTACAAGCATTGTGGAACCTGTGTATCTTTTTGGGAAACTGCCAAGTACTTGTGACCTGGATTGGCTATTGTTGGAAACAGAATACAGGGCTTGATGGACCTTGTCTGACCCAGTATGGCATTTCTTATGTTCTTATGTTGCATATCTATTTTATAGGTATAGTTATGTAACTGGTATTCGTTAGACCGCTATATCGGCTCAGTCAAAGCGGCTCACATTGCAACATAAACCTGGTACTGTACATGAAAAGCAGGGACAGTGATAACCTGGATACGTCTGAGGCAATGAAGTGACCTACAGAAGGCCACAAGGGGTAGAGGTCAGTCTATGAAGAATCTGTCATACAGAAAAAGCTTCTGTAAAATGTCCCTACAAGTCATGCCAGTGGGAACCAAACCAAGGTCCCTTAGTTGTCAAGCCACTTTTCTAAGGCTTATGCTACAGCTCTACACCATCCTACAGTGCAATGCCAAGAATTCAAGAGAATGCAGGTCCTTGGCTGTACTAGGTGAAAGCCAGGGCATGAAACAACGTGGCTGGCACAGTCTAAGACCGTGGTACCCCACACCTAGGGCCTGCCTACAGTGGTGCACATGCAGTACGTAATGCACATGACACGCAGTACTGTAGCTGCACAACAGATGCATTGCTGCAGGATTCATCTGTTGTCGAATGCCCAAGGCACATGTGAGGTTGAGATGCTCAGCCCTCCACTGCAACCCCAACTGAAAGCAATACTAACAAGCATGGGTCTGCTTTGCCGAAGTGTGACACTAACCTCAGAGCATATGCTGGGGGTGCAGTCCCCTATGAACTGCTGCACAAGACATGATAAGTACACCTGCACATACCCTGAACGCAACCCACATTGATGACCCATGCGGTGCATTGCAGACCATCCTGGCCTCCCCGGGGGCCATGCTCATGTCGCCCACCATCATAGAAGACAATTAGGTACTGGGCAATGCCCCTGTGATCACAATTGCCACTATGGCTGCAGTTTCTGCTCTGTGTGCCAGTATAGGTTAGTGAAGAATGCAGTGATCACATCAGCTCAGTCATATTCAGAGACATTGTGTGCTTTGAACACATAACAACTGCAAACTGTACTATTGACCAGCTTAGGCAGTCACCCCGAATGTGCGGGGGCACATATCACCTGGTCCCCAGAGCTTGTGCTGCACTAGCTGGACTCTCTATGTCCAGGAGCAGATCTATATCACTGTCAGTGTGCTGCAGGTATTATCTACAGTGTCTGGTGCTACTCATCTGGTTGTCTGTACAAGTGCAGCATACTGGAGTGGCCTGTCACAGCTGTACCCTCTGTCCTGCTCCTGTTGTCCAGGGACTTTTTTATAACATCTCACATTTGTCCCCAAGGCTCTGGCAACTGTTTTCAAGGGACCTGAATGCAGTGATGTTTGTATAGGCAGGAGGGGAGGTGCTGGCACCACAATAGCTAGCAGGCCAGGAATAGCTGTTAGCCTCACCTTCTGGAAACCCCCATTTACTACAGCAAGCACAGTCAGTCTGCTTGTGTTTGCCACTACAGAGCCGTGTCAGCCATTCACATGCCAACTGTGCCCAGTCTGCTATTAGCACACACTGCATGTACACAGAGCGACCATGCATACTCAAGCTTGGTACAAACAGCATGGACATGCAGCAGCTAGTGCAGTGATTGGATTGCCAAGAATGGAACAGCACCCACATCAGCACCACTTGACACTATATAAGCACAATGTGGATTCAAGGTCGTGACATGATTACAGCTTAGTCAGAGTGATGATAACACACATTAACGGCACCTTGTTCCCTTACCGCTCTTTAGTAAACTTACCCCCATATGGCATATCCAGTCTGCCCATCTATGAGATTATTAAGTTCTAGAGTCCCTTCCTCTCCCTCAGAAATCCTCTGTATTTGTCCCACGTTTTCTTGAATTCAGCACAGTTATTATCTCCACCATCCCTACTGAGAGGCTGTTCCATGCATCCAACAGCCTTTCTGTAAAGAAATATTTCTTCAGATTACTCCTGAGTTTATCCCCTTTCACCTTCATCCTATGATTCCTCACTCCAGAGCTTCCTTTCAACTCAGGATGTATTTAAATGTCTCAGTCATATCACCCTCTCTTGCCTTTCTTCCATAGTATACATATTGAGAACTTTAAGTCTATCATCATATGCCTTATGACAAAGCCACTGATCATTTTAGTAGCTGTACTCTGAACTGATTCCATCCTGTTTATATCCTTTGGAATGTGCAATCTCCAGAATTGTACAAAGTACTCCAAATGAGGCCTCAATAGAGACTTATACAAAGGCATTACCATCTCCTTTTTCCTGCTGGTCATTCTTCTCCCTGTGCACCCAAGCATCCCTCTGGCTTTCGCTGCCCCCTTTTCTACTTATTTGGCTATCTTAAGATTATCAGATATGATAACCCCCCAGGTCCTATTCTTCTTTCATGAACAAATGTACTTCACCCCCTATATTGTACTGCTCCTTTGCATTTTTGCAGCCCAAAGGCATGACCTTGCATTTTTTAGCATCAAATCTTAATTGCCAAATTCTTAACCATTCTTCAAACTTCGCTAGATCTGTCCTCATCTTATCCACACAATCCAGAGTGTCTATCCTGTTGCACGTTTTGGTATCATCCGCAATAGACTTTTCCAAAATATTGTTTTCAAAAAATGTTATAAAGGACAGAACCAAGGGCCGATCCCTGAGGCGTGCCACTGGTAATTCTTCTTATCTTCAGAGTGAACTCCATTTACTACTTCCCTCTGCTGTGTCCTATTCAACTAGGTTCTTATCCTGTCAGTCACTTTAGGGTCCATACCAAGGGCACTCAGTTTATTTCAAAGCCATCAATGAAGAAGACCTTGCTGAAATCTAAGTGTACCACATCTAGCTCTCTCTCCTGATCCAATTCTGTGGTCACCAGTCAAAGAAATCAATCAGAGTCACCTGACAAGATCTACCTTTAGTAAAGCCATGCTGTCTTGAATCCTGTAATCATAGGCATAGTTTGGGGAGGGAGCATGGGCGGAAGTGCCACCCCAAATGTTTCAGGCACTAATGGTGAACTGGTCTCCCTGCTACCACTGCCAGTATGACTTCCTTAGCCTTTGCGCCCCTCCCCCCCCCCCCCAAGTAAGAAGGAAAACTATACCGAAGCCTTAACAATGTTTTCATTAATTCACTAAATACAGAGGTCAGACTAACTAGTCTGTAATTACCAACCTCTTCCTTACTACTGCTTTTGTGGACAGGAACGACATTTGCCCATTTTCAGTTCTTCGGGATCACTCTCAACTTTACGGGTCATCCAGCAGAGCTGTCAGTACTTCTCTAAGTTCTTTCAATACCCTCAGATGAATCCCGTTTGGCCTCATCTCTGCCCACTTTTAGTTATGCTAGCTCCTCACAAACACAGTCTTCTGAAAATAGTTTGAATTCTACCTCACTTCCGTTGCTATTTGTGTGTGTGTTTTCTGAGGTCCTACTCCCAGCCCTTGAACTGTGAATACAGAACAAACATATTTGTTAAGCAATTCCACTTTATCCTCATCAGCCTCTACACATTCCTCCCCTTCACCCTTGAATCTAACAATGCCATCTTTTCACTTCCTCCTGTCACTAACATACCTAGAAAATGTCTTGTTGCTATGTTTTAATATATTGGCTATTTCTAATTCTATTTGCATCTTTGCTTTCCTGACTACTTTACAAGTAGTGGGTAAAAAATGTGTGGAAATTGATTTTTTGATTTACTGGGCAGATACTTTTCCCATGTAGATAGTAAAACAGACATTTATTTCTCCTCAATCAAAATTTTATAAAAGGTTTTAAAGACCAAGGCAGGAAAAATCAACCAATTTTCCTCTTGGCATCTGCTGACATCTTACACCAGTTCACTCCAAACAGAATAAAGGGGCAAGGAAGAAGGGGGATGATTGGCATATTAAAGCCCTTGTTCATGTTTTGGAGCAAGTTGGGATCTCAGGGCATCACGCTCTTATTTCATGTATAAGAGGCTGTGAAGATATAAAATTAATCATCCTATCTGTGCCCTTAACTGACTCTAAATTAGCTGATTTCCTCCTCCCTGCAATTGTCCATGCAGCCTTTATCCTACAACTTTCACCATATGTGTAATAAACAATAAACACAAATCGAGCTTTTAATCTCAGTACATAACCCACACTCACAAGCTTTATCATCCACATTCTAATTGTTTTTAATGAAACATAGCAAAATGACTCTTTTTTTACATCTTTCACCATCCCCCTTTTTTTTTAAATACTGTTTATTAAATCAACATTTTCACCCAGAGCCATACCAAGGGCTGTGTGAGTGGTGCGGCCGCACAGGGTGCTAGTACAGAAAGGGTACTGATACCATCACTGGGCTTCCAGGAAGCTCAAAAAAAGTGAGTTACTGCATGTGGTTGAGATGGAGGGGGGCACCAGATTCATTAGCGCACAGGGCACATTTCTAGCTCAGTATGGCCCTGATTTCACCCATTCCTATACTTGCTTCTGACCACGAACAAAGAATAAAAAGCGCTATTTCACGGCGGCAATTCTACCAAGGGGAAAAGCATGAGGCGCTGTCATTGTCACAGTCAATATTTCCTGGACAAAGAAGCCTGCATGTAAATACAAACATCCCAAACAGATTACTAACCCACCATTTCACATATGAGTGACTGAAATGCCAATGAACGTCGATATCCACCTCTTGGAAAATACTGGCTGGGACATCCAATAAACTATTTCTGGAGCTGTCCATTTGGGAATGTGCAGGTTTCTAAATTCAGGCCAAAATGTAAACATCCCTGGGGTTTTCTGAGACGCTTTGCCCTGGGCTTCCCATTACATCTGGAAGTCATTTCTGAAATGCCACTGCACGCATCTATGTGTCTTTATAAAACAGAGCCAAAATAGGTAAATTCCTGCTCGCTTCAGAAAGCCTTTGACAAGGTCCCTCATCAGAGACTTTTGGCAAAACTAAAAAGTCATGGGATAGGAGGCAGTGTACTATTGTGGATCGGGAACTAGTTAAAAGAGAAAGCAGAGGGTAGGGCTAAATGGCCAATTTTCCCAATGGAAAAAGGTGAATAGTGGAGTACGCCAGGGATCTGTACTGGGTCCGCTACTTTTTGACATATTCATAAATGACCTGGAAAAGGGAATAACTAGTGAGGTTATCAAATTTGCAGACGACACAAAACTGTTTAAAGTTGTTAAAACCCAAGAGGACTTTGGAAAACTGCAGGAGGATCTGGATAAATTGGAAGACTGGGCATCCAAATGGCTGATGAAATTTAATGTGGACATCTGCAAAGTTATGCACCTAGGAAAGAACAACCCACACTATGATTACACAATGCAAGGTTCCACATTGGGAACCACCACCCAGGAAAAAGATTTAGGAGTCATCGTGCATAACATGTTAAAACCCTCCGCCCAGTGTGCAGCAGCGGCCAAGAAAGCAAATAGAATGCTAGGTATCATAAGGAAAGGAATGGAAAATAAAACAAATGATATTATAATGCCTCTGTATCGTTCCATGGTATGACCGCACCTTGAATATTGTGTGCAATTCTGGTCGCCGTATCTTAAAAAGGATATAGCGTTATTAGAAAAGGTACAGAGAAGAGCCACCAAAATGGTAAAGGGGATGGAAGGCTACTCCTATGAAGAGAGGCTACAAAGGTTAGGGCTCTTCAACCTGGAAAAGAGATGGCTGAGGGGAGATATGATAGAGGTCTATAAATTAATGAATGGAGTGGAATGGGTAAACGTAGATCAATTGTTTACGCTATCAGAATATAGAAAGACTAGGGGACATGTAATAAAGCTACAGGGTAAACTATTTAAGACAAATAAGAGAAAATATTTTTTCACTCAACGTGTAATCAAACTCTGGAATTTGTTATCGTAGGATGTAGTAACAGCTGTTAGTGTAGCTGGGTTTAAAAAAGGTTTGGACAAGTTCCTGGAGGAAAGGTCCATAAACCATTATTAAAAAGGGACCCAGGATATCAATGCTTGACCCAATACAAGCATTGTGGAACCTTTGTCTCTTGGGGATACTGCTAGGTACGTATGACCTGGATTGGCCACTGCTGGAAACAGGATACTGGGCTTGATGGACCTTGGTCTGACCCAGTATGGCATATCTTATGTTCTTATATTCTTAACATAGGCATCCTGTTATAAAATTATCCCTAGAGCATTTTGGTCATATACGCATGTAAACGGTCGATCATGCATACTTTCACTATGGATGTGCACAAGGGCAGAATTTGGAGCACACAAATACACATGCAAATTATAAACCATAAATACAATTTTAAGTGTGCACATTTACACCAGCTCTAAGGCTGGTGTAAGTGCCTGCACCTTAAATAAATACACGTTTTCAAACACTCATTTCATTTTTTTCTAATGTAAAATAGATACCTACTCTACTTTATAAAAGAGGCTTGAAATAAGCGCATACAATTTGTGTTAATCTAGGTGTGGCTTATAAAATTACCCCCTTTGGTGGTAATTCCAAAACGGGTGCGCAGAAAGTTACATGACAGAAATGCACATTAAGTCCCTATTCTAAAGGATGTACACGTGTGAATGGGCACTTATGCACATTCTTTAGTAAGCATAATTTTGTAAGCGCATGAGTAAGTCTCAATGTGCATACTTTCATTTAGGGTTTGGTGCTTCGGCAGAGTATAGGCAGAGCCTAAATTTACACGCATGTAAGTTATAGAATATTGTAACTTATGCACGTTTTCTCCAAATCTAGGCTTAGGCATTTACACCTGTCACAACTTGATTCAGGTGCATCAGTACACTCCTATCCTATAAAATTAAGTATGCTCATATTTTATTTTGTAGAATAGGCCCACATACATACATGGAAAAGCATGTTAACTTTGTAGGAGTTTTCTGAATTACCCTCCACATGGCCATATTGCTTTTTTCTAGGTTAGCAGTATATCTGCATAAATAATGGGTGTGATTACAAGACTGTCAGTGAATGTGTATAAGGTCCGTTCTAATAGTGTTACACTTCTGAGAAGTAGGTATGAATGGAAAAAGCCAGAAACAACATGTAAAGAATATACTGAGATGCATATTTAGTATGTGACAACTGTTCAACAGACAAATATCACAATGTGTTTCTATTTTTTTTTAACTGTAAAAATGGCCAAAAAGGACTCTAAGTGGGACATTTTTTTACTCTCTCCTGGAGCTTTGTTCCTATTCCATTCAAGTAGAAGAGGATATAGAGAAAAAGAATGACTCTCCTGGTTTTTAGTCGGAAGAAAAGGAAAGCGTAGTTACTCACCTGTAACAGGTGATCTCCAGGAACAGCAGGAATTTAGTCTTCATATATGGGTGACATCGGTACCGACAGAGCCCGTGCTGGAATGCTCCACAGCATCCAAGAGGAAAGCTTTTGGGAACATCCCACTGTGCCTGCGTAGCTGCCTTCCCAACTTTCCCGCTCTCCCTCCTCAGTTGAGTTTGTAGCTAAGATAAAAGGAGAGAAGGAGAAGAGAAGAAACCCTACAACTTCTAGGGGAGGAGGGTGGGTTGTGAAGACTAAATTCCTGCTGTTCCCGGACATCACCTGTTACAAGTGAGTAACTATGCTATCGCCAGGAACAAGCAGGAATGTAGTCTTCACATATGGGACTCTCTAGCTCAAAGATGCCAGAAAGATGACCTCAGGGTCGGCTGCGGACCGCATAGGCATGACTAGAGAGGTCATGTGTCCTCCAAGGATGTCTGGTATCGAAACCTGGGATGGAGGGTAGGAATTGATCTAAGTCTGAAAGAGATGCTGGAGAACAGCTTGGCCAAACAAGGCATCCCGGAGGGAGTCCTTGTCCAGGCAATAGTGAGCAGCAAAAGTGTGGACAGAAGACCAAGTTGCTGCTTTGCATATCTCATCAATTGCTATAGAGCATAGATTTGCTATGGAGGCAGCCATGGCTCGAACATTATGTGCAGTGACGTGACCCTCAAGAAAGAGTCCTGCACTTCCATAAGCAAAGGAGATGCAATCTGCTATCTACCTGGAGAGAGTTTGCTTAGATATTGGCACGCCCAGGTGACGCGAATCAAAGGCGATGAGAAGTTGGGAAACCTTTCTGTGCTCTCGAGTTCTCTGGAGATAAAAAGCCAAGGCATGTTTGCAATCTATAGTGTGAAGGGTTGCCTCTTCCCTAGAGGAATGAGGTATGGGAAAAAGACAGGAAGGTAGACTGACTGGTTTAAATGGAAGGGCGAGACCACCATTGGCATAAAGTGAGGATGAGTCCTAAGAACTACCTTATAATGGTGGAATCGTGTATAAGGAGGGTCAGCCACCAAGGCTTGGAGCTCACTAAAGCATAGTTAGTCACCTGTAACAGGTGATCTACGGGAACAGCAGGAATTTAGTCTTCACATATGGGTATCGTTGCTACCGACGGAACCTGCGCGGGAACGCTCCCCAGCGTCCAATAAGAATGCCTTTGTGAGCATCCCTTAGCACATGTACGCTGCCTTCCCGCCTTTCCAACTGTCCCTCTTCAGTTAAGTTTGTAGCTGAGTGAAAAGGATAGAGGGAGAGAGGAAACAGGAAAGAGACAAAGAGATAGAGAGACAACTCCTAGGGGAGGTGGGTGGGTTGTGAAGACTAAATTCCTGCTGTTCCCGGAGATCACCTGTTACAGGTGAGTAACTACGCTATCTCCAGGAACAAGCAGGAATATAGTCTTCACATATGGGGACTCCCTAGTTGAAGATGCCAGGGAGATAGCCCCAGGAAGGTGCCACCCTGGAAAGGTGGGAATACTTCCTCCCATGGATCTCTGGCATTCCACCAGGGTTGGTGGGTAGGAGTTGAATTAGGTCTGAAAGAGATTTTGAAGAACAGCTTGGCCAAAGAAGGTATCCCGATGGGAGGCTTTATCCAGGCAGTAGTGGGCTGTGAAGGTGTGTACCGAAGCCCAGGTGTCTGCTCGACAAATGTCATCGATAGACACAGAGTGGAGATTAGCCATGGAAGTTGCCATGGCTCTCACGTTATGAGCTGTGACATGGTCCTGAAGAGGAAGACCTTTACTCTCATAAGAAAAGGATATGCATTGGGCAATCCATTTAGATAAAGTTCTTTTGGAGACTGGTTGTCCCAAATGACTAAGGTCAAAAGCTATAAAATGTTGACTTTCTATGTTGCTGTGTTCTCTGTAGGTAAAAGGCTAGGGCCCTTTTACAATCCAAAGTATGAAGGTTTCTTTCTGCATTAGAGGCATGAGGCCTTGGAAAAAATACAGGAAGATAAATTGATTGATTTAAATGAAAAGGCGAAACCACCTTTGACATAAAGTGTGGATGAGTTCTAAGAACAACCTTATCATGGTGAAACCTAGTATAAGGAGGATTAGCCACTAAAGCTTGCAGTTCACTAATGCGACGTGCAGAGGTGATTGCAATTAGGAAGATGACCTTCCAGGTCAAAAACCTAAGGGTTGTAGTGGCTAAAGGCTCAAAAGGCGGCTTCATGAGCTGCCCGAGAACTAGATTTAGATCCCATGCCACCGGTGGTGGCTTAATGGGAGGTTTGGTTAATAGAAGACCTCTCATAAATCTGGATATGAGTGGATGAGAGGAAATTGGTTGTCCATTCAGAGGCTTATAAGAAGCTGCAATTGCACTAAGATGGACTCTTACTGAATTGGTCTTTAGACCAGAATTCGATAAGTGAAGGAGATACTCTAGTATTGATTCTAAGGGTATGCCAAGGGGGTTTAATCCCTTCTTGGAGCACCATATGGTAAAACGTTTCCACTTGAAGGCATAAGATCTTCTTGTGGAAAGTTTCCTAGAAGCCTGAAGGATATCCTTTACCTGTTGGGACAGGTTGAAATCCTGAAGGTCTAAGTCTTCAGCAACCAGGCCGTGAGATGCAGGGACTGGGGATTCGGGTGCCATAGTGTCCCGTTCTCTTGGGAAACGAGATCTGGAGCATGCCCTAACTCCAGAGGTGCAGCTTGAGAGAGATGTGGCGCTATGAGAATCGTGCGCTATGAGAATCATGCGACCCCTGTCTCTCTGAAGCTTGAAGAGTGTTTTGGGGATGAGGGGAATGGGTGGGAAGGCATAAAGGAAGCCCTGACCCCAGTGAAGGAGGAAGGCATCCCTTGTCTGACAACTGTGAGCTGGAATCCTGGAACAGAACCAGGGAAGTTTGGCATTCAGTGGATTTGCAAAGAGGTCTATGTCTGGAGTGCCCCAGAGATGAAATATCTTTGCCACCTGGTCCAGGTGGAGGGAACACTCGTGAGGCAGCAGTACTTGACTGAGTTTGTCTACCCAAACGTTTTGAACGCCTGGAAGATATACCACTAGAAGGTGAATTTGATACTCTCTGGCGAGGGCCCACAGTCGTAAAGCTTCATTGCATAACGACAGAGAGCCTGTCCCGCCCTGCTTGTTCACATAGAACATTGCTACTTGATTGTCCGTCTGGACTAGGACTGTCTTGTAGCTTAGCTGGGCGTGGAATACTCTAAGAGCTAAATAGATTGCTCTTAATTCCAGGAGGTTTATGTGTAGACCAACCTCCTGTGGAGTCAAGGTTCCCTGGGTAGAGACATGATTCAGGTGTGCTCCCCAACCCACCTGTGATGCATCTGTTGTTAGGGTGGCCTGAAAAAGGGGTTGATGAAAAGGAGACCCCAGTGTCAGATTTTCTAGGGATTGCCACCATTAGAGGGACAAAATTAGTCATTGAGAGTTTATTATTTTGTCCGATAAATGACCTGTGGCCTGTGTCCACTGTGTGGATAGGGTCCACTGAGCTGCTCGCATGTGCAGGCGAGCATATGCGACTACATGAACTGTGGATGCCATATGTCCCAGCAACTGTAGTAGCTCTCGAGCAGTTAGGGAGGATTTTCCTGCTGCTTGAGAAGCTAGTTGCATTATGCGAAGACACTGGGCCTGTAGAAGGCCCTTTGCCTGTCTGGTATCTAGACAGGCCCCTATGAATTCCAGGCATTGGGAAGGAACAAGTTGGGATTTTGGGAAGTTTATTACCAACTCCAAGTATTGGAGGATTCGCATTGTGCGAGACAGTGCAGTGCTGGCCTCTGCAACTGTAGGGGCTCGAATGAGCCAGTCATCCAAGTAAGGGAAGACAAATATCCCCAGGGTTCGTAGAAATACAGCTATTACTGCCATGCATTTCGTGAATACCCTTGGTGCTGAAGCTAGACCAAAAGGAAGAACCCTGTACTGGAAATGTTTTCCCCTGAAAAGGAATCGTAAGAATTTCTTGTGATCTGGATGGATCAGAATGTGAGTATATGCATCCTTTAAGTCTAGAGAGCAAAGCCAATCCTGGCTTTGAAGGTATGGCAGAAGAGTTCCTAGAGAAATCATTTTGAACTTCTCTCGAAACAGGTATTTGTTCAATTCTCTGAGGTCTAAAATGGGTCTGTGTCCTCCTGTTTTCTTTGGAATAAGAAAATAGGGGGAGTAGAACCCTGCACCCCGTTGAAGAATGGGTACCTCCTCTATTGCCCCTTGGGCAAGAAGTGTTGAGACCTCATGATCTAGCAGATTGTTTGCGGAGGTTTGAGAATTGAATTGCTTTAGAATTGTAGGAGGGGGCATGCTGTGAAAATGAAGCTTGTACCCTTCTCCTGCAATGGACAAAGTCCAATCTTCTGCTGTTATCTGATGCCATCTGTTGGCAAAGTGGCATAACCTGCCTGGGATATTGGGGGGTTGGGGGCCCCTCAGAGGCAGGAAGGCTAAGCTCTCTAGGAAGGAGTCAAAGCCCTTGAGGGGGCTGAACCTGCAGAGCTGGTTGGGTTCTGGGGACTTTTGGCTTCTTTTGCTGTCTAGTTTGTCCCTTTTGGGCAAGCTGATCCTGAGATTGACTCTGCTGGGTATAGGAAGGATACAATTTCCTCTTTTTGCTGAAAGAGGGTTTTTTATAAGACTTCTTTTTGGCTGGAGTGGCTGTAGATTTCGACAATCTATCTAGAGTAGTATTGTCAGCATCCAACTTGTTAGCCTTTTCCTGCCAGTTCTTGCCGAAGAGATTCTCTCCTGTGCAAGGAATGTTGCCTAACTTGTCCTGTACCCAAGTCTCCAAGTCTGATGCCTGAAGCCAGGCAATCCATCGTGCGCCAATGGCAATAGCAGAGGTTCTGCTGATGCATTCAAAGCAGTCAAAGGATGCATGATTTACAAACTATGAGACATCTTGAGCATGCTTAACTAGAGCAAGAAAGTCTTGTCTCTTGTCATCTGGGAGAAATGGGCTCATAAGCTCCAAATCTCCTGTAACTTCCTTGAGGAACATTCCCATATACAGTATATATGAACTGATCCTAGCTGAAAGCATGGAAGCCTGAAAGGTTCGGGGCCCAAAAGCATCCAGAGTCCTGCATTCACGACCTGGAGGATTGGATGCATGCCTCTTTGCACTTTTTATCCTATGCATGGCTGACTCCACCACCATTGAATGGTGTGGCAGCTCAGTCTTTTGAAATCCAGGACATGGGGGAACTCGATACATAGTATCAAGTCTCCTAGAGTGAGGAGATGTAGTCAGAGGTGTCTCCCACATTCTGAGCATCAAGTTATGCAGAATTTTATGGATGGGCAGAGTGTCTGCCTCCTTTGGAGCTTTAGGATATTGGAGAATTTCCAATTCCTTTGCTCTGGGTTCCTCTTCAGGAGCTACCGTGATTGAAAGGCCCTTGGCCATATCACAAATAAAATCCTGAAAAGACATGTCCTCTGGAGGTGACATTACTGTTTTCAGGAAGGAACTAAAGACTCATCTATTCAAAAGACATTACAAGCAGCTATAACTCTCCATAAGATATAGATGAACCAAAACAATTAATTAATCATGCTCTGCTGAACCATATGTACTATATGTATAAATATGTATAAATGTAAAAATGTAAATATGTGTAGTCCAATCTCCTATACACTAATACTGTGTGCGGTGCCTCACCCCCAAAACTATGTATATATTTGTCCCACTTTTCGGTCCTGATTTGACAACCCCCAAAGATGTAATCAAACCGCTGCTGATCGCTGGAAGTAGCGGTATATAAGTGTGTACTAAATAAATAAATAAAATAAATAAATAAATTCTGCGTTGGGGAGAAGAGGTATCCTCTGGGAGAAACCCTCTAGTACCAGCAGAATTGTCAGAGTCTTCGGAATCGGAGGATTCGAAGTATTCCTGACCACGATGCTCATGCAAAGCATGGTCCCGGTATCGATCGAAGTCAGTAACGAGTTGATCCGGTACCGATCTGTCGATTCCAGCCAAAGATGGCGTGGGAAGAATTCCCACCAGGGCCGGTACCGTTGGTACTAGTATCGTCGGTACCGGTACCGGTGTAGGTACCGGCATCGGTGTCAATGTCGGTACCGGTGCCCGTTGGACCAATGGTACCGCAGCTGAGAGAAGAGCTGCGATGCTGCGTTCGATAGCGAGGAATCTCTGGTCTATCAACGCTGCCAATGCCTGGGTATCGGTACTGGAGAAGACGGCCAGAAACCCTGAGCATGGCACAGGTAGTTCTTGCGAGGTCGGGGCCTCGAGAACATCCTGGAGCCCCACTGATGCTTTGGAAGCCGAAGCCTCCCATTGGGGCTGCTTTGCCGGTGTGGTTCCCTCAAGGGCAATGTCAATGGCCTCTTGATGCTTAACAGGAAAGCTACCCTTTGAGGACTGGCTTTTATGTTTAGTTACCTGAGATCCATGGGAGGAAGAGCAGGCCCTTGAAGATGTCGATGCAATGGATCTGGCATCCGAAGAAAAGAGGGTACCGAGCTTTGCAACCCGGTTCTATCTTCCTCTTTTAGTCATCCCCAAACAGGAGAGACATTCAGATGGAGAATGTTCAGGCCCTAAACACTTAAGACACCAATCATGGGTGTCAGTGACAGAAATAGTACCGCCACACTTAGTACATTTTTTAAAACCACTAGTTGTTTTTTCCATGTTTTAGGAATATGGGGCCTGGTGCCCAAAATGGTGCATAGCACCAAAAAGAAAAGTTTCTGAAGAGAAACAGCTCAAAGTATAAGTTTTTGGGGTTTTTGGGGGGTTTTTGAAAAAGAAAAGAACCGGCAGTACCGGTAAGCGTCATGCGGCAGGCAAACGCGACCACAAGAAAACAATTTTAAAGACAGAATTTTCTGCGGTGACAGGGTATGGATCCTGTCGGCTCCACGGAAAATGAAGAACTGAAGAGGGACAGTTGGAAAGGCGGGAAGGCAGTGCACATGTGCTGAGGGATGCTCCCAAAAGCGTTCTTATTGGACGCTGGGGAGCGTTCCCACGCAGGCTCCATCGGTACTGATGATACCCATATGTGAAGACTACATTCTTGCTTGTTCCTGGAGATTGCATCTTGCTGAAGTGACAGCAGTAAGGAAGGTGACCTTCCACGTAAGAAACGTCAGAGAGATAGTGGCTAGAGGTTCAAAGGGCAGCTTGAGAAGCTGTCCTAGAACAATAACCCCCTACGAAGTAACAAAATGTACTCAGGCAACAAAAAACAGAGCCTTCATGTTCTACGCACCTACCTGCTGGAACGAGCTCCGTGCAACTATCCGCGCAATCACTGACCTTGCCCAATTCAGATAGGCACTAAAGCACCACCTTTTTCTTCTACACTACGCCCAGGCCAATGGCACGGCCCCTCCCGACACAACCCTACAATCTAACCGCATGAAAAAGACAACCCAGTAAATAATTCACATCCCTTTACACAGCTCCCAGGGCAAACCATGTCGTTACAACTGCATAGTGATTCCCTGTCTGGACTTGTATAGCTTGTATAACATCCTGTCTAGATTGTAAATAGCCTGTATATAGTTACCCTGTCTGGACTCGTATAGCCTGTATACCATCCTGTCTAGATTGTAAATAGCTTGTATATAGTTACCCTGTTCTGATTCCAAGTTGCTCTACCCGTTTGATGTAAGTGCAGAGCAGACTCTTCCTACTCTGCACAAAACATTATCTGTAAACCGCACTGATTTTAAAGAGCGCGGTATATAAAAGCATTAAATAAATAAATAAAAACATTGAGATCCCATGCCACTGGAGAGGGCTTAATGGAAAGTTTGGTTAATAGAAGACCCCTCATGAAGCATGCTACAAGTGGCTGAGAAGAGATGGGTTCACCATCTAAGGGCATGTGAGAGGCCGCAATTGCACTGAGGTGTACTCTTACCGAGTTGGTTTTAAGTCCAGAAGAAGACAGGTGGAGGAGACACTCAAATAATGTATCCACCTGAGCTGAGAAGGGATTAAGCACCCTCTGCGAACACCAGAGAGAGAATCTAAGCCATTTGAAGGTTTAGGAGCGCCTGATGGAAGGCTTCCTGGAAGCTAAAAGGATATCCTTAACCTGTTGAGAGAGGTTAATCCTGGAAGGCTATGCCTTCAGCAGCCATGCTGTGAGATGGAGGGACTGTGGATTGGGATGGAGCAGCGTCCCCTCCTCCTGAGAAAGAAGATCTGGAGCAGATCCCAGATCTACAGGTTGAGCCCAAAACAGACGTAGAATGAGAGGATAACACGGTTGTCGTGGCCAGCATGGAGCTATGAGTATCATGTAGCCCCTGTTTCTCTGGAGTTTGAAAAGTATCTTGGGAATGAGGGGAATGGGAGGGAAGGCATATAGGAAGCCCTAACCACAGTGGAGGTGAAAAGCATCTACCTGCTGGCTGTCCAGTGCAGGAGTCCTGGAGCAGAAGCGAGGAAGATGGCATTCTGAAGACTTGCGAACAGGTCTATCTCTGGGTTTCCCCAGATCTGAAAGATATGAGTGACCTAGTCTGCATGGAGAGACCCCTCGTGGGGTAGAAGGACTCAACTGAGTTTGTCCGCCAAGATATTGTGTTTGCCCGGAAGATACACCGCAAGTAGGTGAATGTGATGCTGTATGGCAAAAAGACCACAGATGCAGGGCCTCACTGCAGAGGGTCCACGAGCCTGTCCCACCCTGCTTGTTCAAGTAGAACATGGCTACTTGATTGTCCATTTGGACTAGAAATGTGCGGAATCGAAGATGGTCCTGGAAGACTTTGAGAGCACTGTGAATGGCTCTGAGCTCCAGCAGATTTATGTGGAGTTGTGACTCCTGATGAGACCAAAGCCCCTGAGTGGAGAGATTGTCCAGATGAGCTCCCCAGCCCAATTTGGAACCATCCGTCGTCAGGGTACATTGATGTGCTGGCATCTGAAAGGTGACCCTACCAGGAGGTTTTCTGGGGATTGTCACCACTGGAGAGAGGAGATTAGGCGGGTAGAGACCATTATTTTGTCTCCCAGGCGACCGGATGCTTGAGACCACTGGGAAGCTAGTGTCCATTGAGCTGCGCGCATATGTAGATGAGCACATGGGACAACATGCACTGTTGATGCCATATGACCCAGAAGTTGTAGCAGATCTCAAGCAGTGAGAAACCTCTTGAGGCTTGCTTGAGATGCTAACTGATTAAGTTGTGTGCAGCAGAGCTGAGGCAGAAATGACTTTGATTGCTGAATGTCTAAGAGAGCCCCTATGAACTCTAGAGTTTGAGAGGGAACGAGTTGAGACCTTGGCAGATTCATTACAAATCCCAAGAGTTGCAGCATTTGCATGGTGCGCGAGAGGGAAAGATTGGCCTCCAGAGAGGTGTTTACTCAAATGAGCCAGTCATCTAAGTAAGGGAAGACAAATATCCAGAGAGTCCTTAGGAATGCGGCTACTACCGCCATGCACTTTGTGAAAACTCTTGGGGCAGAGGCGAGGCTGAAAGGCAGGACTCTGTATTGATAATGTCTCCCTTGAACCATAAAGCGCAGGAACTTTCTGTGCTGTGAGTGAATAAGTATGTGAGTATATGCCTCTTTTAGGTCTAGAGAACAGAGCCAGTCCTGACTCTGGAGATAGGGAAGAAGGGTACCTAGGGAGATCATTTTGAATTTCTCCCGTATCTGGTACTTGTTCAGTTCTCGGAGGTCCAGAATGGGCCTGTATCCCCCAGTTTTCTTTGGAATGAGGAAGTATGGAGAATAAAAGCCCATTCCCTTCTGGGATGATGAAATCTCCTTTATTGCTCCCTGAAGAAGAAGGGAGGTGACCTCTTGTAATAACAGAGCAGAGAGAGGGAGCTGAGAGCAGAGCTCTTTTGGAGGAGTCTGGCGGGTTAGACCTTGTAGATGAAGCTTGTACCCCTCCCGTACTATGGATAGTGTCCACTGCTCTGATGTAATAAGATGCCACCTGTGGGCAAAGTGGCAAAGTCTGACGGGGATGAGGGTGGGATTTGGAATCTCCAGAGGCAGAGCGGCTATGTTCTCCAGAAAGGTGTCAAATACCGTGAGGAGGCTGGGTCTGTTGAGGTGGCTGTGACTTAGGAGTCTGAGCCTTCTTTTGCTGTTTTGGTGGCTGCTGCCCCTTCTGAGGAGCATGTTGTTGACACTGTACAGCAGGGGTGTAAGAAGGATAGTACTTCTTTTTCTTAATGAAAAAAGCTTTCTTTGCTGCTTTTTTCCTAGCTGGGTTGGCAGTAGATCTGGATAGTCTTTTAAGAGTAGTGTTCTCAGATTCTAACTGAGAGGCCTTGTCCTGCCAGTCCTTGCCAAAAAGGTTTTCACCTACGCAAGGAATATTACCCAGTTTGTCTTGAAACCATTGTTCAAGATCCGATGCTTGAAGCAAAGCAATCCTGTGTGCCCCGATACAGACAGATGAAGTTCTGCTGATGCACTCTAAACAGTCAAAAGTTGCCCTGTTAACAAACTTGGAAACATTTTGAGCATGTTTTACAAGGGTGAGATAATCTGCTCTCTTGTCATTGGGGAGAAGAAGAGCCATTAACTCCAAATCCCTAGCCACCTCTCTGAGGAACATACCCATACAGAGTATGTAGGAACTGATCCTGGCCGATAACATGGAGGCCTGAAAACGTCGACCAAAGGCATCGAGGGTTCTCTATTTCCTACCTGGAGGGTTTGAGGAATGTGTCTTAGCACTCTTTATTTGACACATTGCTGATTCTACCACCATGGAATGGTGTGGTAATTGCGTCTTTTGGAAACTGGGACACTCCGGTACCCAGTACATAGTATCGAGTCATCGGGTATGTGAAGAAACGGTAAGGGGCGTTTCCCACAAACGAAGCATAAGGTCATGAAGTATGTGATGAATGAGCATAGTAGCAGCTTCCTTCGGGGCTGCAGGATACTGAAGAATTTCAAGTTCTTCAGCCCTAGGCTCTTTCTCCGAGGTCACCTTATAGACAGACCCCAAGCAACATCGCAAATAAAGTCTTGGAAAGATATGTCCTCCGGAGGGGACATGCGACATTGTGGAGACAGAGAAGGGTCTTCCGCGAGAGCTCTCATGTCCCGGATATTGGCCGATTCATTGTCCAACGAATCAGAGTCCAAAGACTCAAAGTACCAATGGGCAGGATGTTCCCACTGTACATGCACCCGATATCCATCAAAACCGATAGCTGAAGCTGGCGGTGTTGGAACCTCAGTACCGGAAACAGATTTGAGGGCCGACCCTACCAGGAGGGCAAAAAAGCCATAGGCTGTGTCAGTACCGGAGCCGGTACCGATGCCTGAAGGATTGGTTGTAAAGGCTTTACCGGTACGGAGACCGCCAGTAAGGCCGCTGAGTTACGGACAATAGCCAGGGTACGTTGATCCATGCAGCTTGTCGATGCTTCAGTATCGGTACCAGAACTGCGGGCCATGATCCCTGAGCATGGCACTAGGAGCTCTCCGGAGGTGAAGGACTCAGGAGCATCCTAGAACTCCACTAAGGCTTTGGAGGCAAGGTCCTCCCGCCGGGGTTTGGCCAGTGTGTTCCCCTCCAGGGCAACGCCCCAGGCATCTCGATGCTTACAAGGAGATCTACCCTTGGAGGGCCGGCCAGTCTTCGAAGAAGAGCTACATAAAATGCAGTCTTACTCTAAAGTAACTAAAGAACTATAATCTAATGATTGTTCCCCTCATTTACCCACTTTTTTTGTTCCCATCTTTTACACACTTAATTTGTAAAAGCAACAGGTCTCAGACTTTAAAGAGCTATTGGTCACCGTTTAGTGTCGACCCCGTGCTCTATTTTGCATCAATGACCTGTGTGTTGCTTTATAATCAGTTGGTAACGTATAACTTGCAATCTTTTGTTATTTATAAAAAGAGAGAATGAGTGCTTATCTTCGGATTTGCCCGACGCCGATTTCAGCGCTGTTGCGTTTCACAACCAAGCTGTTTCTTCAGGGGCTAGGCTCACTCATGCCTTCTCATAGAAGACCTAGGTTTCGATACCTGAGATCCTTGGGAGGAAGATGAAGCTCTCGATGACGTCGATGCCAAAGATACTGCATCAGAGGCAAAGAGGGTGCCTAGTTTTTCAGCTCGGTTCTGTAGGCCTCTCTTTGTCATCTTTCTACAAAGAGGACATTCTGATGGTAGATGATCTGGTCCTAAGCATTTTAGACACCAGTCGTGGGTGTCTGTGGCCGAAATGGTACTGCCACATTTAGAACAATTTTTAAAACCACTGGATGGTTTTTCCATTTTGTCTGTGACAAAAGGGGAGGCCTAGGCCTAAGATGGCATCGATGCACCCGAAAGAAGATAAAATTCCTTCCCTCACAGATTTTTTTTTTTAAAAGAAAGACAGACGAAAAGAAAGTACCAACAGGAGTCAGTATCACCGTCGACGGGAAAGCAGAGGCGACCACAAAAAAATAAGGAAGGACAAATTTTCTGTGGTGACAGGAATTGCTTCTTGTCAGCTCCGCGGAAAACGAAGAACTGAGGAGGGAGAGCTGGAAAGGCGGGAAGGCAGCTACGCAGGCGCAGTGGGATGCTCCCTAAAGCTTTCCTATTGGACGCTGGGGAGTGTTCCCGCGCGGGCTCCGTCTGTACCGACGTTACCCATATGTGAAGACTACATTCCTATTTGTTCCTAGAGATACAGGTATATATTTTTCTTTCATGGAAAATAATAGGAGCTATGCAGGCAAAAGGAAGACCAATAGGGCTTACTGAAGCTCTGAGTGGGAATTAATATGGAGAAATTCCAATTATACCTGATGATAATGCCCTTTTGTTGAATCTTGCTAGACCAGTTCAGATGAGAGTGCTATGCTTCTGAGCCAGCATGTGAAGTCAGATTTGAGCTTCTTTCAATGATGTCATCAGAAGGTATAACCATTGGTGCAGACAGAGAAAAGCCAGTAAGACATTTCCCAAGCAGTAAGCCAGACTGGAAAACTCAGATATAAAACTCAACAACTATTAGCAAAAATAACAATCGATGATCAGGATAAACCACTGGAACCAGAATTTTGTTTTCTTACCACAATTGATTCTTCATCAGGCACTGCAACATAAAGGGTTTCACAATTGGTAGGAAAGTCTTCCAGGGAGGATTCAGGACTTGTCTAACAGGATTAAAGGAAAGGTATGATTAAAATTTCTCTTATCATCCTGCTAAACCAGTCCAGATGATTTGGACATACCCAAGAAGTCAGCACTCAGAGCGGGAGGAAGATGATGATCAGGCCAGAAGAGCCTTGCCAAAGGCACCATCAGTATTTGCTCCCTCATGCAACATGTAGTGTTCCACAATGGTACTCAAGGAGGATCAGGTCTTACAGATGTCTTTAGGAGACACCAAGGCAGACTCAGCCCAGAAAGATGCTTGTGATCTAGTGGAGTGAGCCTTGAGTCCTTCAGGAGCCCGTTTGCCAGACAAAAGATATGCTGAGCCAATGGTCTTTTTGATACAGCAGGAAATTAAGGACTTGGCCTTCCACCTGTTTTCTCTTTAGACCACTGAAGAGAACAAAAAGATGGTCCAAATGGAGTTAGTCTCTTCAAGGTATCTAGAAGGTCAAGCCGATGCAGAGAGGAATCTGACTGAAGGTCATCCTCCAAAAAAGAGGTGAAAAGAGGAGGCTACCTTTGGAAGGAAGAATGGCCCTGCTCACAAAGCAACCAAAGTCATCAAGATGAACAAAAAGGATATATGGCAGAACAAAGCCTGGAGCTCCGAGACCCATATGGCAGAGGTGATAGCCATAGGAAACACTGCTTTAAGAATCAGATCTTTGAGGGCCCTTTGAACACCTATAACATCAATGAGAGGCTCCAATGGAGGAGTGTTGGACACACAGGAGAGCAAATCTGCCTATCCCCTCTGAGGAAGCAAGAAATATCAGTGCAGATTGCCAAGGATACTCCTTGAATATGGCCCTGGTAGCATGCCAAAGTTGCTACCTGAATCTTAAGAGAGTTCAGGTCCAAGCCCTGATCCAAGCCTGCACACAAGGCACCTATATCCGCTTTTCCAGTTGACAGGGCCTGGTAGGAACCCCACCTCTCAAATCTTCTCTAAACCCTCACATAGGCTAAGGAGTTCAGGGCCTATGGGCTCTCAGCACGATATTCCCTACCTCTCCTAGGTAGCCTCTCTTGAAGAACTTATGCCTTTCAAGGGCCAGTCTATAGTTAAGTAGGAGGTGGAGTCCTCCATTATTAGCAGTCCTTGACAAAGAAAGCTCTTCTCCTGTTGGAGCCGGAGCAAAGACCACTCTAAGAACACCATTAGATCCATTTAACATGGTCTGTGTGGCCAGTCTGGAGCTACTAGGATCATCCAATCTGGGTAAGATCAAATCCTGCATAGAAGGTGGCTCACCAAGGCCACAGAAGGAAGACAGAGAATCCCCTCCTGAGAACACTTATGTAGTAAGGTGTCCAAGCCTGTCTCTTGACTGTAGAAATTACTCACCTTGGCACAGATCAAATGTGCCCCAACTTCACACCAGAGAAGGCCTTATCTTTATTTTAAAAATCTGCTTTATCAAGCAGACAAGAAAACCAAATAGAGCCCAATGATAATCAACATGCAAACATTTAAAAGTAGATAAAAACAGAAAAAAAATACTTGCATGTAGATAAGAGGCAGACAATTACTGGTTTCTCTCAGTGCTGCACCAGTGGTTATACCTTCTGATGACATCATTGAAAGATGATCACGTCTGCCTCCACCTGCTGGCAAGGGAGCATAACGTGCTCATCTGGACTGGTTTAGCAGGAAGATAAGGAAATTCATGTTAAAAGCATTGAGGAGGAGCAAAGAAAATCCTCTTGCTAGGTGAGTGGACAGCCTGATAATGAAAGGTATAGTAAAGTGCCATTTTTTTTCAGAATTAGAAGCATGACTAACAGCTGGATATCCCCTTTCATAGCAGAAGATATTTGTGAAAACCCAGAATTCTGCTACTAGGCTTCTACTGAAGGCCAAAACAAACAGACATGAATTGATCCCACAGTGAAGTCATAAGGTCATTTAAAAACACCTTCAAACATTAAGCACAACAGAACAGATAACACTGGTAGACAGATAACAGTATGAACAGTCAAATGCATTTCTTGTAATTAAAACAGAGAAAGTGTGAAAATGAGAAAAGTAGTGTAACTGATCTACTGTTTTGGATTGGCTGAGTACTTGTGATCCAGACTTCCAAATGTTTGAGACTGGATGTGGGGCTCGATGGACCTTGGTCTGACTCAGCATGGCTTTTCTGATGTTCTTATGTTCTGAGCTAGGAAAATACCGTATATACTCGAGTATAAGCCGACCCGAATATAAGCCGAGGTACCTAATTTTACCACAAAAAACTGGGCAATACTATTGACTCGAGTATAAGCCGAGGGTGGGAAATGAGGCACCTACTAGTCAATGTAAAAAATAAAGATAGAGACCAATAAAATTAAATGAATATTTATTTAAACAAAAAACAGTAAAATAGCTCTGTAAGTGGAAAATGGGGTCAACAAAAACAATATGGTATCAAAAATACCGTATCTTTAAAAGTACATCAACCTTAGCTTAATCAGCAACCAAGCTAACACACAAGAGTTAAAATCCTTCAAAACTGGAGTTCTCCTCCTCAGCACATTACCAGTTCTAACCCCCCCCAGCCCACAGCACACTACCAGTTCTAACCCCCCCCAGCACATTACCAGTTCTAACCCCCCCCCCCAGCCCACAGCACATTACCAGTCCTAACCCCCCCCCCTCAGCCGCGGCAAAATCACATGTCCCGCAGGGCCCCCCCTGCCCGGCAGAGCCAGCCCTCCCTCCCTCCATGTCAGCCCGCCTCCCCAATCCATCCATATCAGCCCCCTCCATCCCTCCATGTCAGCCGCCCTCCCTCCATCCATATCAGCCCCCCTCCCTCCATCCATATCAGCCCCCCTCCCTCCATGTCAGCCCCCCTCCCTCCATCCATATCAGCTCCCTCCCTCCATCCATATCAGCTCCCTCCCTCCATGTCAGCCCCCCTCCCTCCCTCCCTCCATGTCAGCAGCCCCCCTCCCTCCATCCATATCAGCTCCCTCCCTCCATGTCAGCCCCCTCCCTGTCAGCCCCCCTCCCTCCCTCCATCCATATCAGCTCCCTCCCTCCATGTCAGCTCCCTCCCTTCTTCTGCAGCCGCGGCTCCCTGCCTCTTAGGGAACCGCGGCTGTGCTTTTAAAATCATCTCGGAGCCCTTCCTGTCTTGACGGGCTCCGTGCAGCATTGTCCCGCCTCTAAAGGAAGTTGTTCTTCCTTTGGAGGCGGGACAATGCTGCACGGAGCCCGCCGAGATGATTTTACAAGCACAGCCGCGGTTCCCTAAGAGGCAGGGAGCCGCGGCTGCAGAAGAAGGAGTCGGTGAGTTTGCCGCTGCCGAGAAGCGGACTCGGCAGCGGCAGCAACTTATGCGCAGAGACGTTGACTCGAGTATAAGCCGAGGGGGCCGTTTTTCAGCACAAAAAATGTGCTGAAAAACTCGGCTTATACTCGAGTATATACGGTAGTATCTACAACCTACAAAACATTGAGAATGCCCATGGAAAATAAATTTACAGTTCTTAGATTATTTAATATAGCTGATGGGGATGTTTTTACTTACTGTTTCTGAGCTTTAAATGCAAGTCAGATTTAATATACCGCTTTATCATTAAATCAAAGCAGTTATCACAGCAAACAATCGAGGGGGGAGGAGAGTGTGCGACATGCAGTGTGAAACATCTTTAGTGAGTGTGGTCAAGGGGTGTGAGTGATTTGATTGCTTTAGGTGCAAATGATCTATGTACAGCTATTTGAGACAAGTGGGCTATATACAATTGAGCTATCTACAATTGGGCTAAGTACAGGTCTAGATACAGTTCGTAAAGGCTTCAGTTTGGCTATGGCGGAGTTTAGTTCAGGTGAAGTCCTTGTAATGATCCATGAACAGTTTTGTTTTTAGTAGCTTTCTGAAATCTGTGAGGTCCGTGGCAGATCTCAGCTCGTCGGGGAGAGAGTTCCACATGGAGGGTGCCGTCAGGGACAGAGCTCTTCTTGAGATGTCCTGTCTGGATTTGGTGAATTCTCATGGGGTGGTGATGAGGTCGGTCATTCTCCTTCTTCTGGGTCTGGTGCATCTGTCCGCTTTGATGAGAGGTTGCAGGCTGTCTGCTGAGATGTTCTGTCTTATCTTGAATATGTTTAGGATAACTTTGTATTGTATACAGGAGCTAATTGGGAGCCAGTGGAGGTGGTACAGGATAGGTGTAATGTGGTCCTGCCCGGAGCTGCCTGTTATTATGCGGGCGGCAGTGTTCTGAGCCATCTGAAGTGGTTGGAGGGTCTATTTTGGTAGCCCTAGGTATACTGGGTTGCAGTAGTCGAGTGTAGGGCTGATGAGTGTTTGACAGACTGTACGGAAGTGGTCCTGTGAGAGGATGGGTTTGAGGCGTCTGATGGTTCTCAGTTTGAGGTAGGCGTTTTTTGTGGTTCTGGCGATGTGGGCCTGTAAGTTTAGGTCTTTGTTGAGCGTCACTCCGAGGTATCTCACTTTGGGCTTTAATGATATTGTGACGTCATTTAGTTTGACGGTGGGTGTCATTGAGAAGGTAGGGTTTCTTGATATGACAAGAGCTTCTGTTTTGTTGTGGTTTATGGATAGATTGTTTTCTAAGAGCCAGGTTGTCATTTGCTGGAGACAACTGGCTAGGTTGGAGTAGTCAGGGGTGTCCAAGTCTATTGGGGTGAATATCATTATGTCGTCGGTGTAGGTGGTGTATTGGATCTTGTGGTTCTTGATGATGGAGGAGGGAGAAGAGTGATATGATACATACATTTAAATACCTCTGTGGTACATGCACAGGTGACCCTCTTCCAGTTAAAAGGAAGTTCTGTAATAAGAGGTCATAGGATGAAGGTGAAAGGGGATAGATTCAGGAGTAATCTGAGGAAATACCTCTTTACGGGAAGGGTAGTGGATACATGGAACAGCCTCCTAGTGGATGTGGTAGAAGAACTCTATCTGAATTCAAGAAAGCATGGGACAAATGCAGAGAATCTCTGAGGAAGAGGAAGGAATTTTAGAATTTAATAGTTCTTATGGATGGACAGACTAGATAAGCCGTATGGTCTTTATCTGCTGTCATTTTCTGTTTCTTTGTTGAAATGTTACTCTTTTTACTGCAGAAACAGCAAAATCAGGACTCAGACAAGTCATTTTTCTAAGTTGTTCCTATTCTCTGTGCAAATGTTCTTCAATCTCTATACAGTATTACTACTACTACTACTCCTACTACTAATCATTTGTATGGCTCTAAAAGGCATACAGTACATAGCACTACAGAGAGACATGTAAGAGATGGTCCTTGCTCATCAGAGCTTACAATCTAGTCAAGACAGACAACAAAACAGCTGAGGACTAGGATATGTTTAGGGGAAGGTTAAGGAAACATAGCTGGATAACAGGAGACTATGTGGATCAAGATCCAAAATCATTCTCAAAAAGGTGAGGTTTTAGCCTGGATTTGAAAAGGGCCAGAGACATACCAGCTCAGGTAGTTTGTCCCAAGCAAAAGTTGCAACAAGGTGGAAAGATCAAAGTCTGGACTTGATAGTGGACGAGAAGGGTACATCACAACTCCACAGTTGCTCCAGCCAAACTGTGCTCCCAGGAACAGCTACATAAAAAGTAGGTGCCGTCTTTGGGGGGTAATGCGTAGAAGTCATGTATTTTCAATAATTTATGCATATGGATGGGTCTTTATGCATAAACCTTAGATGGTTGCTATTTTGTAAGTAGGCACATCAGATCAATGGGGTGTGCTTTCATTGTGGGCATGCACAGGGGTAGAACGCAAATCGATGCATGTAAATTATAAAATACCTAATGCACACTTTTTAAAAATCTAGGTGTGGATATCTAGGTCTGGTGTAAAAGCTCTTGCCTAGTTTTAACACATGTTTTTGGACGCTTACACCCCTATATGCAGCTGTTTTTCTTTATGCAAATGCAATGTGTGCCTCTGAGTCAATGCTCATCCCTGACGACCCAGTAGCTCCTGGGTTTTCTTGGCACTGTGACCAAAGGTAGATTGCCAGGCCTTTCTTCTGAGGCATAGGCTTAAAATAGGCATGTTCAGAGGACTCAAAACTAGGCACCAAATTGTAAATTACCCTCCACCTGTGCATTATATGGTCATTCAATTTCATAAAATGCTTTTTTTCAAATGTAAATTAGGTTTTATATATGAGAAAAACTTTATAAAATTATGCCCTATTAGAAGGAAGTAATAAATAATGTTATATAGGAATTACCTAAGGCTAATGTATATACAAATCCAAAAAGGAACATAAAGTGTCACTTATAATGCGATTTTACCTTGCCTTATTCCTTTAGAAACAGCAGCAGAATAAGCAGTTTCCATCAAAAAGGACCATCACCTTCAAAAAAACAGCATGCGGCTGCCTTGCACAAAATCTGACAGCCGACACTAGCACAATGCAATTTTAATCATCCAAAGAGGTGTGGAAAGGTTAAGAAAAAAAGGATTTTGAAAAGATGTGCCATTTGGATCGGGCACCATGGCCATGCTGCGGTTCAAAACTCATTAAGGAAGTGGTTTCTCTCACTGAAGCACAATGTCACCTCTTTTCTGTCATGTACACCACGGCCGTATCGGATGTAATGATCATAGTAGGTCAGCATGGCATCTACAAAAGAGTTAACATGTCTCCGCACAAAGGAAAAGATTGATGTCATTTTTGTGTCTTCTCTTCCTTTCCTAGGATCAAGTAGGAAGTCTCTGTTTCAAAGTCAGCTCTTACATAGGTACATTGAAAGCACAACATTATCCTATTTTCTGCTACTTTTCAAAAGAAACACCTATTATACAGAACGGTGACCTCATTCAGGTGCACACATGTACATGAAATACAATCCCATCTTTCTTAGACCGAGGGGATAAGAACGCGCATCCACACCTCTTATATTACGCATTTTCCAAGCTCACTGCTGATACTTTAATGCCATTATTTCTATCGGCTCCAACTAATGAGCACAGCCCTTTGCAATAATATTTTAGGACTTTAATTTGATATTCTTGCATCAACAGGAAGGAGCAGAAGAAAACAAAACAGAGATCTGCAAATGATATGCATAGGTTTAATAAATAAATAAATAAAACAAAAACCTTTAATATAGTGTCAAATCAAAATTAAATTGCATAAATCCTAACATAGCCATGTCTTGGTGCACTGCCTACATTAGAGGTATAGAATATAATATAAAAACAAAATCTGACAAGCTCTTTTCTTTATACAGCTCTCGCATCTCAGCATGAGGCTCTTCTTGCTTCTCTTGACCTCACCGCAGCTTTTGATCTGGTTAAGCATTCTCCTCTCCTTTCTCAAATATCTTCCATTGGAGTTTCCGGTTCAGCTCTGGCCTGGCTTTACCTTCAAGATCGTATCTTCCATTTCTCATGGCTCGCCCAGCTCTCCGCCCCCCAGAAACATCACTGTGATCTCCCCCAGGGCTCCATCTTGGGCCCTATTCTCTTCAACGTGTTCCCTGCCCTCCTGGCATTCCTAATTCAGTCCCTCAATATCACCTTCTTCATCTATGCAGATGACATCCAGCTCCTCTTCCATTTTCCCACCCGCTCCACTACAATGCTCCCTCAGATCTCTCAAAAACTAGACACCATTGCAAACTGGCTTGCCAATCACAGCCTGAAGCTTAACACCAGCAAAACCACCTCTATGTTTTTCTGTAACGCCCTCTCTCCATCACTTCCACCCTCCCCTCCATCCATGGAGCCCCACTTCCCTACCGTGACACTATAACGATTTTTGAGTTTACCTTCGACTCTCAGCTCTCCTTTTCACACCACATTTCTTCCATTGTGCCACGCTGCTTTTGCACCCCACGTCAAATCCAGTCTATTCAAAAACTACTTGACGTGTCATCTGCTCAACTGCTTATTCTCTCCTTGGTAATCTCTTGTCTTGACTATGCTAATGCTCTTTTTTCCGGTCGTCCCCTCTATCAGATCAGTCACTTACAACTCATTCAGAACACTTCCATCAGATTTCTCCACGGCGCCCACAAATTTGACCATGTCACTCCACTCTTCATCTTCAAATATTGGCTTCTGGTAGTCTATCACATCAGGTTCAACCTCCTCATTCACACATATCATACACTTCTTTCTGGCAACCCTCCATTTCTATCACAATTACTCATTCAATATGTCCATCAGTGTACCCTTCGATCAGCTTCTTAACACCTTCTGGTTGTCCCTTGCCTCCACTTCATCCATTCCTCTACTGCCTGTTCCTCCACTTTCCAAGTGGCTGCTCCCACTCACTAGAATTCCCTTCCTCTGGCCCTACATTCTCAACTTTCTTTCTCTTACTTTAAGTCGCAACTTAAAACTCACTTTTTTCTATTGGCCTTTCCCGTCGCTGCTCCTCCCTGACTCCCATCTGCCACCAATCTGCCTTGGGCTTCAGGTACAGCACCAATTCCTGTCTAATTTTTTTTTGTCAAAACACTTCCTTTGATTCCCTTGCATCTCTCTTAGCTGGATATTAATGAATTGTAATCTAGGCCCTTCTCCCCCCCCCCCCCCTCTATCCTCTCGTCTGACTGTCCATTGTCTTTCTGTCTGTCCCCCATGATTTTGCTTCTGAAGCAATGTATATTTTCTTTTACTACTGTCACCCGCCTAGATACCTCTGGTCATAGGCAGTATATCAAATAACGATCAATTGTAACTGTAAAATTAAAAATAAAAGATACATACAAATGAAACAACAAATTTAGCAATAATTAGAAGCAAGAAGGTGGGTAGCCAAATTATTCAGCTCAGACTATTTATTAATCTATTTTAAAATATTTGTATCCCGCCACACGCCCCAAGGCATTCAAGTTGGCACACGGTTAAAAAAAACCCCAAAGCAGATCAAGCCCGCCTGCCATGTATCAGCCCTGCCACCTGCTTTACGCAGACTGAGCAAACAGAAAGTTTTTCAAAGCCTTCCTAAAAGCCAAAAAATCTCCTTCCTGCCACAGAGACACTTGTAACCTGTTCCACCAGAATAGGACAGCCAATGAAAAGCACCTTTCTTGTCATTTTTTCTACCGTACACATCGCGGACAGGGAACCACTAAACAGTGGCCTTGACCATTGCATCTGAGCCGGTTGGTACCATTTCAACACCTCTACCAAACAGCCAGGTTCTTGACCTCTAAGAACCTTAAAAATCACCAGAAGAAGTTTAAACACACACCACTGCTCCACTGGGAGCCAGTGAAATTGATGCAATACATCCGTCATGGGCTCCCTACAACTTTGCCCCGAAATCACATGTGCAGCCATATTTTGTACCGTCTGCAACTTCCGTAGAAGTTATTTTGGCAGCTCAACATACAGGAGATAGCAGTAATCCATCATGGACAATACCAAGGCCTGGATCAACAGGCGCAATGCCCCAACATCCAGGGAGGGACATAGTTGTCACACCAAATTCAGCTTTCTAAATGCCACTTTCACCACATTTGATACCTGGCAATGAAAATCCAAATCAATATCCATCCTCACTCACAAATTCCAAATTTCCTTCCTCTATGGTAGCCTCACATCTGCTACCTCAGGCCAAATCTGTACATACCCTTCTTCCGGCGCCCCAAATACCAACAGTTCCAATTTCTGATCGTTCAGGTCCAAACCATTAGCCCGCAACCATCCACAAACCTCCTTCAAACATTCATTCACCTTCTGAATAGTAGCTTCCAATTCACAATCCGACACCACCACCAACTGGATGTCATCTGTGTAAGGAAAACACTGGAAGCCATGCTTCCATACTATCCTTTCCACGGGACTCATGAAGACGGTAAAAAGACACGGGGAAAGCACCAACCCTTGTGGAACTCTACAATGTCACTGGTGCACCTTATACTATGCGAGGGGATCCAGTGATATACAACTAGATACAAAAACAAATTTTAAAAAAGGAAAAACAAAAAGCAAGACAAGAAGAGAAACGTAAAAAAGGAAAGAGAAAACAAATCTGAAAAATGCAAAATATTGACCAATAAAAGATAATTGTATGACGTTATTGACATATATGGGACTGTTTAAGTGGGATTTTAGAAGGAATATCTAGGACATCGAAAGCAGAATGCTCAAAAATCTAGGGAAGTGGCAGCAGTGACAGGAGGCACATATAAATGTGACCTCAGAAAACACCCACAAATAGGAATAGAAGCAAAGGACATCTTGAACAATTTTCAAAGGCTGTGTTCGTGAGAAACTATCTCAACTTAAAGTAGACAAAGCGATGGGACCGGAAGGGATACACCTGAGAATACTGAGGGAACTTGGGGACGTTCTAGCAGCTCCACTGACTGACCTTTTCAATGCCTCGTTGGAGTCGGGAGTGGTGCCAAAGGACTGGAGAGAGGCTCATGTGGTGCCTTTACACAAAAGCCTTTACATGCCGTTCACAATTGACCAACCAGTGCTCTCCCCAATAATAAGATGCTTCGAAGCTGTAGCTGACTGGCTGTTGACACAAACTCTACGGATCAACCATGACAAAACTGATGTTCTATTCATCACGAGGAACCGGAAGTTCATACCTCCCCCATCACTACAGGCCAACAATGCAGAGTTGAAATCCAAATCCACTATCCGTTATCTAGGCATCACGCTCAATCAGCACCTTGATATGACAACACATGTAAAAAACGTCACAAAGGCAATATATCATAAGATCAGAACGCTGCGTCACCTTCGCCCCCTACTGGATTTTACCAACTACCGGACAACCTTCCAGGGATTAGTCCTCCCACATCTGGACTTCGCTAACATCATCCTCCACGGACTCTCACAATCAACCTTAAATCCGCTCCGCCTAGCTATGAACGCAGCTGCAAGAGTCCTTTCTGGATCGTCAAGATCTGACCACATAACGCCAATCATGAAAGAACTGCATTGGCTACCATTACATGCCAGACTCCAATACAAGTCAATAGTCCTTACATTCAAAGCCCTAAATAACCACCCCTCTATGCCAATCAGCAAGCTAATCCACAGTACCCCGGAAAATAGAAACAGGAGACCTACAACAATGAATACCTTAGTAGTCCCCAAGATGACGACAAAATGCACAAAGACAACCTCCAACAGGGCCTTCTCCATATTTGCTCCTTTAAACTGGAATGCCCTTCCCCATGAAATCCTAGGCATCAAAAGTCTAGCCCCATTCAGAAAAGCCTTGAAACACCACCTGTTCACAAAATTCTACCCGGAAACAATCCGAGGTAAACACTCAATTAGCAACCTACCCGCATGTCCCAGCCGCCCTAACACCCTAACACAAACAGAAAATGGTTAGCCTACACATAAGTCCCACCGCTAACCATCACACGTGTACAGTCCACCCACAAATGCACATGTAACGACTAGATGAGTTAGAGAAGTGTACATAGTATAAAGTTAGTTTGTAAATAGTTTTCCCGGTTTTTCTCCATGTTTAATATCCTGTTTCACTGTAAACTCAATGTTGCCTGTATGCATTGTAGTATGTTTTTGTTCGATGTACACCGCACTGATTATAATAGCGCGGTATAGAAGAAATGTTAAATAAATAAATAAAATAAATAAATAAAAAATAAATAAATAAGTAAGGATGTGGTTGAAAACTACAGGCCGGTTAGTTTAACTTCGGTGGTGAGTAAATTATTGGAAACACTGCTGAAAGAGAAAATAATGAGGTTTCTGGAGTCCAGCGGATTACAGGATCCGAGGCAGCATGGATTCACCAGAGGCAGGTCTTGTCAGACAAATCTGATTGATTTCTTTGACTGGCTAACCAGGGAGTTGGACCGAGGGAGAGCCCTAGATGTGGTGTATTTAGATTTCAGTAAAGCCTTTGACAGGTGACTTATAAACAAACTGAGCACCCTAGGGATGGACCCTAAAGTTACTGCTTGGGTTAGAAATTGGTTGGGTGGGAGGCAACAAAGAGTAAAGGAAATGGAGCTCACTCTGAGGAGAAGGACGTTATCAGTGGTGTGCCCCAGGGATCTGTCCTTGGTCCGATTCTTTTTAACATCTTTGTTAATGATATAGCGGAAGGGCTTTCAGGTAAGGTTTGCCTCTTTGCGGATGATACCAAAATCTGCAATAGAGTAGACACCCAGGAAGGGGTAGATAACATGAGGAGGGATCTAGCTAAGCTTGAAGAATGGTCTAGAATTTGACAGCTGGGATTTAATGTTAAAAAATGTAAGGTCATGCATTTGGGCTGCAGCAATCCAAGGGAGCAATACAGTATAGGAGGTGAAGTACTTTTGTCCACTAAAGAAGAGCGGGACCTAGGTGTGGTTGTGTCTGATGATCTTAAAGTAGCTAAACAGGTAGAAAAGGCGATGGCAAAAGCTAGAAGGATGCTTGGGTGCATACGGAGAGGAATGGCTAGCAGAAAAAAGGAGGTGATAATGCCTCTGTATAAGTCTTTGGTGCGACCTCATTTGGAGTATAGCACAGTTACTTACCTGTAACAGGTGATCTCTGGGAACAGCAGGAATAAGTCTTCATGTATGGGTACGTCAGTACCGACGGAGTCTGCGAGGGAACACTTCCCAGCGTCCAATCAGAACGCTTTTGGAAGCATCCCAACACACCTGCGTGCTGCCTTCCCGCCTTCCCAACTGCCTCTCCTCAGTTAAGTTTTAAAGCTGAGACAAAGAGAGAGAGAGAGGAAGGAAGGGAAAGATAGAAATAGAGAAATGCAACTCCTAGGGGAGGCGGGTGGGTTGTGAAGACTTATTCCTGCTGTTCCCAGAGATCACCTGTTACAGGTAAGTAACTGTGCTATCTCCGGGAACAAGCAGAAATGAATCTTCACATATGGGGACTCCCAAGCTGAGATGCCCAGAGGGAGTCCTAGCATGTTGCGAGTCTAGAAAGAGCCATGCTATTCCTCAGGACCTCAGGAGTCCTGGGGATGGAGGGCAGGAGTTGAATACAGACAAACCCTATTCACATCCATGTTCTTTGTATATAGTTAACCCTGTTTTACCTCCTAGTTTTTGTACCCTGTTCAATGTAAAAAACCAATGCTGATTGTACCATTGTGTTTAATTTGTTCATCTGTAAACCGCACTGATTGAAAGAGTGCGGTATATAAGAAATAAAAATAAATAATAATTAATAAATAAATATGGTGCTGTGGAACAGCTGGACTAGAACATGACCTCTATAGAGGAAGACCCTGTATAGAGGGCATTTAGTAGTAAAATATTGTAATATGGGCCTCCCTTGTTGGCCTTGGAAAAGTCTACTGAGGTTCATATGGATCTGTTAGAAGAGCCAGTGAAAAACCTCAAGGAGTACCTCACTGAGGAGTAGAGGTAATAAAAATAGAAAAAACAAGTGGAGGTCTGAACTCTTCAGGGTGAGAAATAGCCCCAGGGGAAACTGGGGTAGTATAAAGAGGTAGGGCTTCAGCGGAAGACGCAGAAGGTACTATTAGACAAAGCTTAAGCTGTTTTGGTCCAAGAACGGTACAATCTTAGCACCAAAAGAAAAAAAGAGTCTGACCTTTCTGGACTGGCAATGGAATTAGACCATGTAGGAGAGAAAGGGTATGGAGACCCCTGTATCTGATAAGAAAGTAAGGACAGACTTAGGAAAAGCTAAGCTTTAGACTAACTGAAGTTCCGCAATGTCTTTCCTAAATGGGGTCAATTAGGAAAGAAAAGGTCATGGAGAGCTTCAGAGGTACCTAACCCTGAAAGGTTATGGTAAGGAAAAGATTGTTAATTACCACAGGAAGTGGTTATATGTGTAGAACCCTAAGTATGCTGGCACAGCATTGATAGGGGTAGTGCCCATCTGTCAGGATCTTATAGGAATGTATGGATATCTGAACCTAAACAGACACATGTCTCCAGGTATGTGGATGGAGAGATGTCTATAGAACCAGATCCCCCCTAGGGATAGGGGGAGAGAGAAAGATCTCTCTAATAGCAAGAAGGTTGATACCTGCTTGAAATAGATGCATAGAGAATCCTCTTTCTCTGGTTATGACTGGCAGAGTCAGAGAAATGGTCTCCCTGACAAGAAGGAATCTAGATTCCTTTCAGAATAACCAGGATGGCTTACGTGAAAAATGCCGAGGATAACTTCAGTCTGCAGGCAGCAAGTCCAGATCTCTCCAGAACTGCAGTATGGAGAATGGATAGAGGACGCCACTGGAGGAAGATACCATAGTGACCCGCCTATGAGGTAAGATGGGTATCAGGCGTCCTTTAGCTGCCACTGAAAGAAAACTATCTCTGGCGAGAAGACCAAAGGAGATATGGGCCAAGTCAGGGAATTGGCCATTCTGTAGGTTTTCACGTGATGAAAAGCCTGAGTCTTATGTCTCAAGAGAGATTTAAGATGAGATGGTAAGGGTAGGGAATACCTACCAGTCATGAAAACATGACTGGGGGGACCCCTCCTAACCATCTGGGGCTATCTGCCAGGCAAGATACTAATGCTCTCTAGCAAGGGCCCATAGTGCAAAGCTACTTTGTAGAGTTGCAGAGATCATGCAGCAGGTTGGTTAGAAGAAAAAACTGGCTGTGTAAAGCCAGTGGGTAACAAACTATTCTGCCAAGGACAAGGGGCAAAGAGTAGAAGTTAACCAACCAGTCTGTGATAACCCCTGGTTGTGTGGTGAACAGAACCAGTGGCCTAACCAGTAGGAATTGCTGTATCTGTAGCAAGTACCAGGGCAGCGAAAGGACATTTCTTTTGCCCTCCTTTTTTTTAGATTGGGAAAAAGAAACAACAGACATAGTAGGGCTTCCTATTGTCTGATGAGCTGCCCTAAGGTAATAAAGGGGGAGATAACAATGGAAGGGAGAATCCCCCTGTAGAACAGGTAGAGGACCATAGGGGCTTATCAGTGTAAAAGAGCCACTCTTACAAATCAAAGCGGCTAAGGGGCTCACCTCTTCCTCTCTCTCCAACCTCATACAACCACTTGCACCAAACAGGCCACGAAGAACAGCAGAATTGAACACACTAGCTATCCCAAATGATACCACAAGATGCACCAGATCAACAGCCAACAGAGCCTTCCAATTCTGCGCCCCCAACTCTATGGAACACCTTACCAGCACAAATCAGAGCAATACCCAATCTGAGTCAGTTCAGAAAGGCACTAAAACATTTCCTCTTCCTTAAATATCTCAATGACAGCTCCGAACATAACCCCCAGGCGAATAGCAGGAGTGGTCAAACAGACAGACCCCCGCAACAGGCCAACTTCACAATGTAAATAACAAGCAGTTCCATGTACTATTGTACCACCTTTGTATATAGTTAACCATGATATCCTTTATCAGATAATCCTTCATTGTATTTAGTTTCCCCTATTTCGCCAAGTTATACTTCCTGTTAAATGTAATGACCAGACATATGTAAACTGTCGGATGTTTTCTGTTCAATGTAAACCGCGCTGATGTCTAATAGTGCGGTATATAAGAATTGTTAATAAATAAAATAAAAATAAAATAAATAAATGTTGTAGTAAGAGGGAGGTAAGACAGAGTTGAAGGAGACTGACTATGCAGGAAGTCTCTGAAAGGTAAGATGATACATGCCAGTACAGGGAAACAACTGTCTTATTGACAGTTGTCACTTTTCTTTTTCCCCAAAGAGGAAAAGAAAACCTGTTAAGTATGGGCATGATCATCATAAAGACTCTTAGGGGTATGTTTACTAAAGTGCGTTAGTGCGATTCGCGTTAGGAGCCGCGGTAAAGACAGAAACACCAAATAAGGACATGGGCGGTACATCGTTACCGCTAACGCGCATTCCAAAAACTAACGAGCGTTACAGGGCGCCGTGGCGCGTTACCGCGCATTAAGCCTAAGAAGGCGTACAGACACAAATCACTGAAACAGAGCTGTAGCACAATGGTTACATCACAGACCGCTGATACAGGTCGCATGGGTTCGAGTCCCCAGTGTGCCTAATGCAGAAGGCTGGCCCAGGCATTACCCTGTACAGTACATAGTGAATGAGAAGGCAAGTTTTTTGTTTATTTCTAGTAGTGTTGCCAGCAAACACACCCTCACAGTGGCGTAACCAAAGGTGCTGCAGAAGGCACCCTACAATGCACCACACAGACTACATTATAAAGTGCACTGTCCGCTGAGGCACACCAAAAGCTGGCTTCCTCGACATGGCTGCCATTTGCTCTGACTGTATCAGTGCTGCGTAGCCACGTGTGTTAGTGAGGGCGTAGCCATGTGCGTTGGTGGGGGCGTATCCCCGCCCACTCTCCGCCCATTGACCCCTTCTCTCCGCCCTCTCTCCACCTTCTGCGTTGTTTTACCGCGCCGCAGGGCTTTACGATCGTTAACTACGGTTAACGCGCGTAGTATGACGTTAACGCTCGTTGGCGCGTGATTACGCGCGTTATACTGCACTTACGATCGTTAACGTCGTACAACGCGCGTTATTCACGTTTACCGCACTTTAGTAAACATACCCCTTAGAGTAAAAGAAAAGATGTCTCATGAAGAGATATCTAGAAAAGGTTAGGATAAAATCAGTGCAGATACTTCAAGTGAAAAGAAGCTGACTGCCACTCTAACCACCAATCAAGAGGGGTAATGATGATCTATTTGAAACCCTGTGACTGCTGGGTTTGCTGACCCTGTTGAGGTTGTGGTTTCTTCAGACCAGGGCGATGTTTCCCTTGTTTGGGAACATCTGTATGATGGGCAGAAGATGGATAAAACTTTTTCCCCCTAGGGGAAGAAAGTTTGGTAGGACATTTCCTACCAACTGGGAAAGAGGAAGGCGTAGAACAGCCTCTGGAAACAGGAATGTCAGTGGTTAACTGAGCAACGTGGAGTAAAGACTCCTTGTTAAAGAGATTTTCTCCAGTGCAGGGAGTATTTCCCAGTCTTTCTTGTGCCCATTTGTCCAAGTCTGAAGCTTGAAGCCAGGCTTTACGTCGTGCCCCTATAGCTATAGCAGAAGTTCTGCTAACAGACTCAAAGGAGTCTAGGGAAGCACGAGTAAGGAACCTAGAGATATTTTGAGCATGACTAAACAGTAAGGAATAGTCTGCTCTCTTGGGCTCTTGAATAAAAGGAGTCAAAAACAGTAATTTCTTTGTGACCTCTTCAAGAGATAAACCCATATAGAAAATATATGAGAGAATTCTTGCTGAAAGCATGGATGACTGGAAGGTCTGGCGTCCAAAGGCATCTAAAGTCTTAGACTCACGACCTGACGGATAAGAAGAATGCTTTTTAGTACTCTTCACCCACCTCATTGCTGATTCTACAACAATGGAATGATGAGGAAGTTGAGTCTTCTGAAAACCTGGAGAGGGGGGCACCTGATATAGAAGATCAGTTGCCCTGGAAGGTGGGGGTACCGTTAAAGGAGCTTCCCACATTCGTAGAAGGAGATCCTGCAAGGAATGATGCAAAGGAAGCATGATGTTCTCCTTTGCTCTTCCAGAAATATACAGGGATTCTGTATTCCCTTGTGTAGGATCCTGTCCAGGTATAGAAATGGCAAGTGATTTTGCCATATCCAGGAGAAAAGCTTGAAAAGAAAAATCCCCAGAGGGAAATTCTTTTGGACAGGCTAGATCTGCTGAAGAACTAGCATTGGCACCGAGGGATCTCTCCAACTTTATAGGAATATATGATCCTGAATGGTGGTCCTTAGAGGATGGTCGCCGGTACCACAGGAGGTCGGGACCAGCAACAGTCGGTAGCACATCGTCCATGCTAGGGATCGATTCCAAACTTGGTATTGAGGGAAGCGAGCCTGATGAGAGAAGCATGGAAGGCAACGACAGCAATGGTAATGTGGATAGCGGTACCGACTCCGGCACCGTATCCGATACTTGTGGATGAAGGCCAGCCGGTGACAACTCTAACGGTATTGAAGAAACCAAGAGTGCCGGACATGGATCATCGGAACCGTGCCTTCGGTACCGTCTGGTGTCGGTACCAAGGCGAGTCGGTACCCAGTCCTCCAGACTGGAGATCGATTCCAGACTCGGCATCGAAGGAAGCGAGTCTATCGATGCACATCTGGAGGGTACCGACGTCGGTACTAGTATCGGTACCGGAATCGATACCGATACTGGAGGGTCGGTCTGTGGCGCATCCAACGGCCCCGAAGGTACCGAGGACGCCAGACTACGATTCCTGGTGAGGAATGTTTCATCCAACACCATTGCCGATGCCAGGGTATCAGTACCGCTCGAAGCGGATGCCACCACCGAGCATGGCTCAGGTATGTTCTGTGAGGGGTGAACCTCAGGAACAACCTGAAACCCCACACAGGCTTTGGAGGCCGAAGCCTCCCACCGGGGTTTTAAAACCAGTGTATTCTCGAGGGTAAGGCCAGAGGCATCTCTATGCTGTGCATGAGATCTACCACTCGAGGACTGGCTAGTCTTAAAAGACTGTTTTTGGGTTACCTGATCCCGTATAGAAGAAGAAGTGGATGGTGCCCTGAAGTTGGATGGGGACCGCGTATCGAGGGGAACTCGATGCTGAAGACTTCTTCCCACAATACTATTGCAGGAGGGACACTCCGGAGGAAAATGGTCAGGACCCAAACAGGTTAGACACCAATTGTGAGTGTCTAAAATTAATTTTGTACCGCCACAGTTTGTACATTTCTTGGGAATAGTGGCTGGCGGTTCCATAAAGGAAAGTGAGTAGGCCTAGCAGGCCTAAGAAAACCGTGAGGCACTAACAAGGAAAAAATATTCCTTAAAAAGGAAAAATTTACAAGAAAAAGAAAAAGAAACACCGGCGGTACTGGTGGCGTCGGGGAAGGCAGCCGCGACCACAAGAAAACCAAAAAATAAAAGAAGAATTTTCTGCGGTGACAGGAGGACGTCTTGCCGGCTCCGCGGAAAAACGAAACGACATGGGATGAGGGTGAAGGGAGATAGATTCAGGAGTGATATGCGGAAATATTTCTTTACGGAAAGAGTAGTGGATCCATGGAATAGTCTCCCAGTGGAGGTGGTAGAGATGAGGACAGTAACTGAATTCAAAAAAGCATGGGACAAACACAGAGGATCTCTAAAGGTAAAAAGGGGACTGTTGTAGTTGTTATGGAAGAACAGACTAGATAGGCCATGTGGTCTTTTTCTGTCGTCATATTTCTATGTTTCTGAAATCACTATGTCTTTATCCTGAAAATGAACACTCTAAGGGTTAATTTTATAAGGGGGTATATACTGTAAGCCAAAATGTACACATCTACTTTGCCTAGTTATGTCACTTACATGTGTGTGGCAGGTGCAGGCCTGTGACCCATGGTGTCTGACATAAGCAGGCCAGCATGGCTAGCTTGACCTGTAAATGAGGCCTGTGGAGAGGCATATAGGATTGCACATCCCACAACATGCTGCTATTGTAAGATAGAACTCAGTAGAAATATTGAATTAGCTTAGGTAAGCAGAACTGTAGAACTGAGAAATGGAAAAATACAGAAAAGACATGTTTAGAAGTTACTGATAAGAAAAAGTACATCTGCAAAGAAATAATGAGGAGTGCTGACAGATGAGTTACAGAACCTTGCTCTTCTGCACGCACAAATTGGTTCTATAACCTTGAGAGTGTGAAAGTAACAAGTTGATGAACTGACCATTGTAATTAGGACTAGAAGGGGGGCATGCAGGTGTCATGCCCACAGAAGGGACATAATTGGATAAACTTATCAGTACCGGGACCAATGGAAGAGGTACGGGAGGTACGGGAGGTTACCGGGACCAATGAAATGTTTTTCTATACCTAGAATGGAACAAAAGTCTATAAAAGTTGTTGTAATGCTTGAAAACTTTGCTCAGCCATTTTGAAATTGACTTGCTTGAGACTTGTGCACAAATAAATGATTTGGACCTTCTGAACAGACTCCTGGTATCATTGGTTTGTCTGCGCTTTGCTGCTACATATTCCTTGGTGCATTGGCCGGGAAGTTGTGGAATCAAAGTGTATATAGGGCAATATACCACGACTTTCCGCCTCTATAGGCTTGGTCCTGCCGGGATCGCGCCCTTCCGACGAGGGCTGCTCCCTGGCGCCACCGGTCCCTTGTATCGGAGGGAGCTGGTCGGACCTCGGCGGGTGCCGGGCCCGGTTGGAGCCAACGCCTCGAACCCGAGTGAGGGGAGTCCGAGGTCCAACTCATGCGCCTGCTTGGGAAGTTTGAGGACCGGATCCGGTGAGTATAGTTTTGATTTTGGGTCTAGACAGAAATAGAAAGAGCAGTACTGCCATTGGAACTTGGAATTTGGAATTTGTAATCTCGAGATATTGGGAATTGGTAAGAGAGCATGATCAACTCTCTAGGAAGAGCCGAGTAACCCCGCATGGGAATTCGCTGGGTGAAACCCCCATCCTTTTTGTAATTGGGAAAAAGACTAGTCAGAATAGATAGAAACGAATGCATTCTGGGATACGTTGCTAGCATGATTGTGTGAACGAAGTGTGAATGAGAGGTCTGGCAGCACGGACCAAGTGAAGGCGGACCCCTGAGTAGCGCATTTCCTGACCGGGCGACCGCGTTCAGGTCGCGAAAAGGGGGAAGCGATTGTCGTCTTGTCTTGTTATTTGTACTCCTTATACGTTTCCAGGGCCGTGAGGACCCCTTACCCACGGTCCGCCCTCCTTTTCCCTTCTGTCTGTTGTTGCGCGCACACATCGAAATGGGAGGGGCGAGGTCTACTAGAAACACTCCATTAGAATGTATGATCGCACATTTTAAAGAGGGATATTCAGGAGATTATGGTATTAAAATGACAGCAGCCCGTTTGCAGATTTTGTGTACTAGGGAGTGGCCCGATCTAGACCCCATCTGGCCCCGAGAAGGAACGTTCACTGTAGAGATTATTCAGTCAATACACCGTAGAGTGCGGGTAGCGCACCCTGATCAGTACCCCTATATAGATTCCTGGTTAAGTATTTGTGAAGATCCGCCCCCTGGGCGCAGCGCTGTTATGAGGAACAGTGCAGAATAATGTTAGCTAAAACAGATTCTAGACAGAAAACGGAACAGCCTAGAATGAAAGAGCAGGATAAGAAAGCCAAGAAGAAGCCCATCTTGGTGGATCCTGATTCCCCAGAAATAGTCCTCAGGCAGCCCCGAACCCCAGGTCCAGTAAGAGTAGCCCGGCGTCCTGCCCCAGAACCCCAGAGACGGCCAGAGCCGAGGCGGGACCCAACCCCTGATCCCCCTCCCGGAGGAGAGAAAGAGGAAGAATTAGTGGAAAGAGAAGAGGAGGACATAAAAAGTGAGTCAGAAGCGGAGATAGGAGAAGGAGAAAAAGAAAATTCCCCAGAAGAGGAGGACAGCGTACAAATAATTGAGAAAGCCAGCGCTAGCACTAGCACGCCAGTAAAAGAGAAACCCAAAGCAAAACCCGTTGAGAAAAAGAAAGCGACTCCTGCAAAGGCAACGACAATAACCCTTAGATCCCAAAAGACACCCATGGCAGCCAAACTGTTTCCCTTACGGCAAGTCCCGGGAGTGCCCGTAAAGAATGATAATGATGAAGTGGTAGCGGGACCCCTAACTTATGTATATATCCCTTTCTCTACAACTGATTTATTAAATTGGAGGTCGCATTATGCCTCCTACACTAGTAAGCCCCAGGAGCTGACAGAATTAGTAACTAGTATTATGGAAACTCACCAACCCACTTGGCCAGATTGCCGTCAGCTCCTGACCACCCTATTCACAACAGAAGAATGAGCCAGAATTAGAAAAGCAGCTATTGAATGGATGGCAGAGAACCCCGTAGCTCCGGGACCAGGGCAGAATATAATAGACCGTCGGGAAGCAGCTCAGAGAGAATTCCCGAATGAAGACCCCCAATGGGATCCAAATACAGATGAAGGATCCACAGCCCTAGCCCGTTTTCGCCAAGGCTTTTTACAAGGCCTGAGAAGGGGGGGCCAAAAAGCTATGAACCTTTCCAAAGTTGCAGGAGTTATCCAAGGGATAGATGAGAGCCCAGCAGATTTTTATGAAAGATTAACTGAAGCCTACAGAATGTATACTCCCTATGATCCCGAGGCACCAGGAAGTTTATGTATGGTGAATTCTGCTTTTGTAAACCAGTCTCAACCAGACATTAGACGTAAATTACAGAAATTAGAAGGGTTTGCGGGCATGAATGCAACACAGTTAGTGGAAGTCGCTCATAAAGTGTATGTGAATCGTGATACTGAAAGACAGCGAGAATGTGATAGAAAGATGAAGAAGAAAGCTGATTTTTTGGCTGCGGCCATAGTTGAAAAGAAAAGGGGAGGTGTCCCTAGTCGAAGGAGCAGAGGAAGAGGGCGGGGTCAAGGCGGAGGCCGGACCCAGAGACTAGGCGTGAACCAATGCGCCTATTGCAGAGAGGAAGGACATTGGAGAGATACATGCCCGCAACTCGAAGACGCCCAGCAAGATGACGACAACGATCATCAGTGGCGAGAAGAAAGACGAGGCCGTCCCCGAGGCCGAGGAGGAGCCAATCGAGAACAATACCAGCGAGAGAGAGGAGGAGCCATTCAAGCATTGGCCACACCAGCCCATGACGAGGATGACGTGGATTAGGACAGACCGGGCTCCAAGTTTGCTTTAGGTCTCCAGGAGCCTATGGTCGGAATACAAATAGGAGACCAAATTATGAACTTTATGGTTGATACTGGAGCACAGCATTCAGTAATAGACAAAAAGATAGCCCCATTCACTACAAAAGCAGTCACCATTATAGGAGCAACTGGTGCCAAAGCCACAAAGTCTTTTCTTCAAAACCGAATATGCAGTCTAGGAGGACAGCAAGTAACTCATCAATTCCTTTACATGCCCGAATGTCCAGTACCACTACTGGGACGAGATATGTTAGCCAAGCTTCAAGCACAAATATCTTTCTCTGAGCAAGGAGAAATGCAAATGACAGTAAATTCACAAGCCAAACCAGCAGGAGTAATGCTGCTGACAGTACCCCGAGAAGAAGAATGGAGGTATTACGTTGATGACTCCATCCAAGATACCTATTTCGAACAAACTTTAAAGAACATCGATGCACCACCTGGAGTATGGGCAGAAGGCAGTCCCCCAGGCCTAGCCAAGCATATAGCTCCAGTGATTGTAACCCTCAAGCCTAGTGCTACACCAGTGCATGTCAAACAGTACCCTCTCCCAAGAGCCGCAATTGAAGGCATCCATCGCCACCTACAAAGATTGCTCGAGTATGGCCTACTAAAAGTATGCCAATCCCCATGGAATACTCCACTTTTGCCAGTAAAGAAACCTGGGACAGATGATTATCGCCCAGTGCAAGATTTGAGAAGAGTAAATGATGCAGCTGAAACCATACATCCAGTTGTACCCAATCCTTACACTCTTCTAGGACTGATACCTGCTGAAGCTACCCATTTCACTGTACTGGATTTGAAAGATGCATTCTTTTGCATAAGATTAGCCCCTGTAAGCCAAATATTGTTTGCATTCGAATGGCAGGACCCCATCTCTGGAAGAGGGGGCCAACTTACCTGGACAAGATTACCCCAAGGATTCAAGAATTCACCTACCATCTTTAGTGCTGCACTAAATCAAGACCTTTCAAGCTATCCAGTAGCCCCGGGGAAGAGAGTGCTTCTCCAATACGTGGATGATCTGTTGATAGCTGTCGTATCAGAGAGTGAATGTATACTAGCCACCAAAGATCTCTTGCAGTTACTAGATGAAGCTGGATACAAAGTTTCCAGAGCCAAAGCACAGCTATGCCAAAAAGAAGTGAAATACTTGGGTTTTCGTATCACCCAAGGAAGCAGAAGATTAGGCAGAGAAAGAAAAGAAGCAGTATGTAGAATTCCAACTCCAACAACCAGAAAGCAAGTCAGAGCCTTTCTGGGTGCGGCGGGATATTGCCGAATCTGGATACCCAACTTTGCCCAAATTGCCAAACCACTGTATGAAGCCACAAAAGGAGAAGAAAAGTCACCACTGGAGTGGGGACTTGAGCAGGATACAGCCTTCCAGAAGTTAAAAGAAGAATTGATGTCATCACCAGCACTTGGACTACCAGATGTCCACAAACCTTTCCACTTGTTTGTACATGAAGCACAGGGAAATGCCTTAGGCATGTTGACTCAGAAATTGGGAAATTGGGAGCGACCTGTAGCCTACCTATCGAAACAATTGGACCCTGTGGCCAAAGGATGGCCACCTTGCTTGAGAGCAGTTGCAGCTACAGCGCTACTAGTGAGTGAAGCAGACAAACTCACACTAGGACAGAACATACGAGTCACTGTGCCACATGCAGTCCTTGCCCTTATGGAACAAAAAGCAAATTATTGGCTCACCAATTCCCGAATGTTGAAGTACCAGAGCATGTTATGTGAAAACCCACAGATACAACTTGAAGTGAGCCATGCCCTGAACCCAGCTACCTTGATACCCATCAGTGAAGAACTCCCAGAACATGACTGTATCGAAGTCATGGAAACCGTGTTCTCCAGTCGACCTGACTTGACAGATGTGCCCATAGACAATCCTGACCAAATCTATTATGTTGATGGGAGCAGTCTCATCCTTGATGGACGACGCTGTGCCGGATATGCAGTCGTCACTCAACACGAAGTAGTTGAATCATCAGCCCTAGCCTCAGGCACATCAGCCCAGAAAGCCGAATTGATAGCACTTACCAGAGCATTGTTGTTAGGAGAAAAACTTGTGCTAAATGTATATACAGATTCCAAATACGCCTTCACTACCTTGCATGCCCATGGAGCTCTCTATAAAGAAAGAGGACTCATCACATCCGGAGGAAAATCAGTCAAATATGGTCCCGAAATATTGATGTTACTTGATGCAGTATGGGCCCCAGCACGTGTAGCTGTCATGCATTGCAGAGGACATCAAGCAGGAAAAGGAGAAGTTGCCCGAGGGAATAGATTTGCAGATGCCTCAGCACGACAAGCAGCTATGACAGGACAGATTGCCCCACAAGCTATGCCAATGCAAGCAGCATTGTTTCCAGTACCTTTGAATCTATGGACCCCAAGATATACCACCAAAGAATTGGATTACTATTGTGACAGAGAAAATGGAGTGCTGAAAGATGGATGGATTGAGCTGCCACCAGAAGAGGGCAGTCAACCTCCAGGACGAATAGTAATTCCTGAACTATTAGGACCATCTTTTGTCAAAGCTTTCCACGAAGCCACCCACTGTGGGAAGAGTGCTATGGAAAAAGCACTCAGACCACATTTCTACATTCCTCTGATGACAACCATATCAGCCTCAGTAGCACGTCAATGTCTAACCTGTGCCAAAAATAATGCCAAGCAAGGCCTTATTACGGCACCCCGAGTTCAGTCAGGAGGTGTCACCCCCATGCACAACCTCCAAGTTGATTTTACCGAAATGCCAAAAGCCAATGGATACCATTACCTATTAGTATTAGTTTGTACTTTCTCTGGGTGGGTAGAAGCATTCCCAACCAGAACTGAGAAAGCCCGAGAAGTTACTAAAGTCTTAATGAGAGAGATTGTCCCCAGATTTGGAATCCCAGCAGTAATAGGGTCAGATAATGGACCCTCATTTGTCTCCCAAGTTACTCAGCAGTTAGCAAAAGCCTTGCAGATACAGTGGAAACTCCACACTGCATACAGCCCCAGAGTTCAGGGAAAGTTGAGCGAATGAATCGTACCTTGAAAGCCCAAATGTCCAAGCTTTGTCAGGAGACGCACTTGAAGTGGCCCCAAGTGCTCCCCATAGCTTTACTCAGAATACGCTCAGCTCCTGTAAAGTCAACAGGATTTTACCCTTTTGAAGTTTTGTATGGTAAACCCCCACCAATAGTGCAGGGAGTCAAAGGAAGTTTAGCCCAGATTGGTTCAGAAGTAACCAGACAAGAACTCCTAGCTCTTAGTTTTGTTCTGCAGACTCTCCATACGTGGATCCAAGACCAGTTGCCTATCAACTTGACGGAACCTTTGCATCCCTACCAGCCTGGTACTTCGGTGTGGATCAAAGATTGGAAGAAGATACCGTTGGAACCCCATTGGAAGGGACCGTACACCGTCATCCTGTCTACCCCAACTGCAGTAAAGGTAGCCGAGATCGACGCCTGGATCCACCACAGCAGAGTCAAGCCCGCCGCCGATCCTGAACCAGAGCAGTGGACAGCAGAACAGCATCCTGATGTACCCTTGCGAGTTACTTTGAGACGGCAACCAGCAGCTTAGACACTTCGTCACAAGTGCTTTGCAGTAGCCAAGTCTTTCGAAGAGGATTGCTGTTTTCCATGCAGCAACAGTTTTGTTTCAACGAACCCAACTTGTGTGTGATTTGACACACTACTTTGAGACTACATTGACTAAGCCAGACTTCACAAGACAGCTGAATTGCTAAATTGGTTAATGTGTACTGGACATCTTGAGAATCTTCAATCAACACTCAGCACCCGTTAAATTGCTTCATTAGCAAACGGGGCGAAGAATAAAAGACCGTCGTGATCAAGATCAGCAAGCTGAGGATTCAGAAGAACTCCAATCAACATCAACATGTATCTTTGTTTTTGCTTTGCCTTGGTTGCCTTCTTTGGAGGTTTTGAACTGACTTATGCTTTACCTCCATGCACTGCTTGCATTACTTCTACTAGAACTGGACTGAAAGTAACTCAGACTTTGCTTTACCATTCTTACTATACCTGCAAGGGAACAATAACTCGGTGTATCTATAACACCACTGAATTAAATGTTTGCACTCATGGCAAAATCAAAGCATGCTATAATCCGCATCAGAATCCATCCTATTACACGTTGGAAATAAGATGGAAGGATGCAGATGGACCTATATTAGCTGCTACACCACCACTTAAGGACATTACTAAACCTGCTGTTTTGAATTTTGATGCATGTAATGCCATTAATAGAGATAGTCAGTCCACCTGTGGTACATGGGAGAAAGCGTATCGAAATGACCATAAGTATATGTGTCCAGAGGGTGCCACAAATTGGTGGAAGTGTACAGGTAAAACAGGATCAGGCTATAGTACTGCTACAGCGGCAGACTACTATTGCCCGTATTGGGGATGTGTTTTTTATGCTACCTGGAACACTGGTATAACTGATGAGAAAATAGATAAACGGATGGCTACTCTAACCAAGCCAACCACAAATGATAAATGTCAGAAAGATGCTTGCAACCCCTTACACTTGCGTGTACATAATCCCCATGCATGGAAACAAGGATACAAGTTTGGTTTACGTATTGCTGGAGGAGCAATAGATCCAGGGACCATTGTGTATATCAGATTGAATACTCAAGCCCACAAGTCATCTAAATATCATATTCATAATACCTTTTATGAAGCTATGCATGTAAATAAGTTTGAGATCCCTCACCCTTCACAGAATTTATTTCTAGAATTAGCCGGAGCAGTAGTATCTAGTCTGAAGATCTCAGATTGTTATTTCTGTGGTGGAACCCAAATGGGAGATCAATGGCCATGGGAAGCCCAAGAATTAAATTATTCTATGACTTACAACCAGACTGAATTACACAAGACTACCAGTGAATGGGTGTTAGCGCACTCAATCGTTGGACGTCTTTGCTATGCCAGAACTGGACCCCAGTTCACCCAAAAGGTAGGACAGCTGGTCTGTCTTAGCCAGAAGTACTATAATGCCACGACCAAAAAGACAGCTTGGTGGTCAGGAATTAGACATCCTGAACCTCCTAACCCATTAGCTAGTTTTCCTGAACTTGCAGGTCTATGGACTAACCTTGCCAAAGTCCAAGCCTGGCAAGCCCCACCTGGCCTTTATTGGATCTGTGGAAACCGAGCATATGCGCAACTCCCGCCACACTGGGGAGGAGCATGTGTCTTAGGAACCATCAGACCTTCTTTCTTCCTGTTAAACACTGAACATGGAGAACAATTAGGATACCCTGTATACACTACCCACAGACACAAAAGAGCAATGAGACAGAAAAGAGAAGCCTTACAGATAGGCAAGTGGGAAAAGTGGCAAGGTGATGATTGGCCACCAGAAAGAATTATTGAGTATTATGGACCTGCCACTTGGAATGCTGATGGTATGTATGGTTATCGTACCCCAATTTATATGATCAATCGTATTATTCGCTTACAAGCAGTAGTTGAAATAATAACTAATGAAACTAGTCATGCTCTTACGCTCTTAGCTAGACAAAGTACTCAGATGCGCACTGCTATATACCAGAACCGCTTAGCACTTGATTATTTGTTAGCTGCTGAAGGAGGAGTATGTGGTAAGCTGAATTTAACTAATTGCTGCTTGAAGATAGATGATAAAGGTCAAGTAGTTGAAGAAATTGCTAAAGATATGCAAAGACATGCTTATGTGCCAGTACAGACTTGGCACGCATTGAAATTTCCTAACTGGTTTGCTAACCTTTTCTCTTGGCTGGGAGGATTTAAGACTTTCATTGTTTTAGTACTAATCCTTGTTGCTGTTATCTTCTTATTACCATGTTTAATCCCATGTTGTATGCGTTCCATTCATAATGCTATCGATAGTACAGTAGAGCGGAAGACCGCAACTAAAATAATGGCTTTATACAAAGCTAGTCCTAGTAGAAATCCTTCAATCATGATGTGATTCTTCTAAAAGTGATTTAATTCTCACACCTTATTGAGTAATAGGGTGAGAATAATCAAAGGGGGGAATGTGGCAGGTGCAGGCCTGTGACCCATGGTGTCTGACATAAGCAGGCCAGCATGGCTAGCTTGACCTGTAAATGAGGCCTGTGGAGAGGCATATAGGATTGCACATCCCCCAACATGCTGCTATTGTAAGATAGAACTCAGTAGAAATATTGAATTAGCTTAGGTAAGCAGAACTGTAGAACTGAGAAATGGAAAAATACAGAAAAGACATGTTTAGAAGTTACTGATAAGAAAAAGTACATCTGCAAAGAAATAATGAGGAGTGCTGACAGATGAGTTACAGAACCTTGCTCTTCTGCACGCACAAATTGGTTCTATAACCTTGAGAGTGTGAAAGTAACAAGTTGATGAACTGACCATTGTAATTAGGACTAGAAGGGGGGCATGCAGGTGTCATGCCCACAGAAGGGACATAATTGGATAAACTTATCAGTACCGGGACCAATGGAAGAGGTACGGGAGGTACGGGAGGTTACCGGGACCAATGAAATGTTTTTCTATACCTAGAATGGAACAAAAGTCTATAAAAGTTGTTGTAATGCTTGAAAACTTTGCTCAGCCATTTTGAAATTGACTTGCTTGAGACTTGTGCACAAATAAATGATTTGGACCTTCTGAACAGACTCCTGGTATCATTGGTTTGTCTGCGCTTTGCTGCTACATGTGCATATGGCTACATAATTGTATTAATGGCCTCTTATACAATACCAACCAGCTTAAAGGATATCTGTTCACACGATGGCACATACTTTGCAGGTGGACATGTATATGGGCGGGATTTGGGTGGAACATAAGCAGAACGCACATGTACATGTGTAAATTATGAAATACTATAATTTACATGCACACTATAAAATTTTAAGCATGGGCATTTACATCAGCTGTAGGGCATAATTTCTGCCACTTAATGCTAGTATTTTATAAAGTAGGCACCTACTTCTTTATAAAATAGTGCTTAAGTAGGGGCTTACACTCCGCATCTCTAAAAAGTAAAATACAAAAGGAGAGGTTCCTATCCAGAAAGATATAGGATCATCAACAAGGGTCCCTTCATATAAGGGAAAGGTTTATTGCAACAGGACCAGATAAATGGAGATATTAACTGAATTTTCCTATAACACTACGTTTTAATGATTTAAACGCTTTAATGAATATCAAGCCCACAAATAATAGCATTTATTATTTGTGGGCTTGATATTCAAAACAGTTTATCCAGTTATCAGAACCTACAGTTGTGGCCAACATTATTGACACCCTTGCATTTTAAGTATGTTGTTTACAATATCTTGAGAAATAATTGGAAATATTCCTATTGTATGACATCATAATAGTTTAATAGAATGTTCAAAGCTATGCAACAAAAAAAGATGTCTGTGCAACTTAGACATAGCAATTTCTGAGATAAAAAACTAAATATGACCTGGACAGGATTAATGGCACTGTTAACTAATATTTGGTTGCACAATCCTTGGCAGCGATGGCAGCCTCCAAACATTTCTTGCAAGCATCTATAAGTTTTGTACATCTGTCTGCTGGTAATTTCTCCCAATCTCCAAATGCTTTGTTCCAGCTCATGAATGCTTCCAGGATTCCTTTTACCAATGGCACATTTCAGCTCTTTCCAAAGGTGCTCGATTGGATTGAAATCAGAACTCATTGCTGGCCAGTTTAAGACAGTCCATTTGTTCCCTTTTAACCATTCTTTTGTACTTTTAGATGTATGTTTTGGGTCATTTTCCTGATGGAGGACCCATGACCTTTGACCCAGATCTAGCTTTCTTACACTAGGTAGCACATTTCACTCCAAAATAACTTGGAAGTCTTCTGACTTCAAGATTCCTTTAATACGTTCCAGACCTCTAATTCCTGAGGCAGCAAAACAACCCCACAACATTATGGAACCTCCACCATATTCAACTGTAGGAAGGATGAATTTTCCTTATAAGCTTCATTTCTTCACCTGTAAATGTATCACTGGTCTGCATTGCCAAAGAGCTCAAGTTTGGTTTCATCTGTCCACAGAACATTTTCCCAGAAGGATTGCGGATTCTCAAGGTGGGTTTGGGCAAAGGTCAGGTGTGTCTTTTAATGTTTGTCTTTGAGCAGTGGAATACTCCTTGGCCTTCACACATAAAGTCCTTCTTTGTTTAGTGTGCGTCACTTGGTATGGATTGAAACCACCACTCCAGATTGCTGCAGGTCAGTATAAGCTCTTTGGATGTTGTACTTGGAGTTTTTCCAACAGTTCACACTAACCTTCGAAGACTTCTTGGATTAATATTCCTCTTCCCACCATGTCCAGAGAGGTTCTTGACAGTTCCATGAGCATAAAACTTCTTAATAATATTGCAAACTGTAGATACAGGAATCCCAAGGTCTTTGGAAATGGCCTTGTAACCCTTTGAAGTTTGATGTTTGGTGATAATGGCTTTTTATACAGTCTCAGGCAGCTCTCTTGTCTTCACCATTACGAAAATGGAACAGGGAGTGAATGTGGCAATTTTAAACATTAGAGCCATCATTTATTAGTTAATTCAAGTCATTTGAGTACTGACAATTGATCACAGGTGCATCTAATTTTACTGCAGTGGGAATGTGGTTCTTCTGTTCAAACAAATTTAAATTGTTTATAAGGGTGCGAAGAATCATGTCTTGGCAATGTCACAGTTTTTATACTACTTCCTACTATTCCCTTTTTTAATTGGTCTTGTTTTATTTGATTCTTTTATGTGTCAAATATATGTGCATATTTAGTCCAAAGCCATTTCACTGGCCACTTTTTTAAAGAGATATTGGGCATTAAGAGGTTGAACTGCAAAGGTGCCAATAATGTTGACCACAACTGTACAAACTGGATAGACCCTGCTGAGAAGGAAATTCAGAGGTACTATCTGGATAGTGCTGCTGAATATCCTCTCTAATCGCTACAGCTCTATCTGGAGAGTGCCAGTGGGGTCCATGAGTGCACTGGCTTATCTGATTAGTGGCAATTTTCAGTCTGCTAACCTTATAAAGATAGGCCAAAAATGAGGTGGCCTAACTTTAGTTTTTGCTATCCAGATAACGGCTGAAAATTGCCACTATCCAGACAGCAATGGCAGTGAGTGGTGAAACCAAATATTCGGCGCTGGAGAATATCTGGATTCCGTCACTGAAGATCCGATTTAATCTTTAGATGCTCAGCCTACGCTTAAAAAAACATCAACTTCGGAGTTTAACTATTACCCTGCTTATTTTTAACTCTGTTCATTCATGTTGCAGATAAGCCTTTTCCTTACATGAAGGGGCCCCTTTTCCATTTATTTTTATTTGTATATTATATTATATACCCCTGGTGCATCAAAACATGCCCACGTAAGGTTTTGTGTAGTGTAGTCTTGATTATACTCTGTATTAAGGTTTTAGTTAGTTTTTTTTTTTTATTGAAAGGCAACCATTAAATACATAAGAACATGAGCCATAAACATATTACAGTATCAAAAGATAACAAAGCCAAAACCACTAACAGGAAACACAAGGCTGGCCAACGAAATGCCTTCTTTTATTTTTGTTATGATTATGTTACGCTCCCTCTTTCCCTTTCCCTTTGTCCCCCCCACCCCCCCTCCATTCAGCATTATATCAAAGAACCTGTCTCCCAAAGTAAGGCAGCAACCCCCCCCCTCCCACCAACCCCCCTTCCTCCCCCAAACCACCCCATCCTAAACTCCCCCTCCCTCCCTCCCACCCACAAAACTCTGTTAGCCCATAAGAAAGGAAACATGCCAGCCAATCAGCGCCCATGAAGCAAAGTGCGGTTCTGCAAAGAATCATTATGCAATCTAGTCTGTGGCCCCCAGGCTCCCAGACCGCGCCGCCATTCTGAGCAATCAGGAACCATAGCGAAGGACGAAGGGTTCCCACACCTGCTCAAAACGCGTCAAACGCATTCTACCAACAGCCACCCCTCGTTCCATTGTATAAGTATCCTACATCCGTTCCAACCAGGCCGAGAGAGATGGAGGAATGGCATGCTTCCAAACAGATGCGAGAGACAGGCAAGTCGCATTCAGACCATGGCGAAGCAAAGCTAGCTGTGGGCTGCGTGCCCCGGGCACTACTGCCCCAAAGAGAAAGATACCCGGGTCCCAGGGAATGCTCAACCCAAGAAGTTGCTGTAAACGGGATTGAATTCCCCTCCAAAAGGTGCTGATGCGAGGGCAAGTCCACCAGATATGCGCGAGGGTACCTTTCTGCCCGCACCTCCGCCAACAAAGATCCGCAGTTCCCGGATAGATGCGGGCAATCCGTGCAGGGGCCATATACCATCGATATAATATTTTATAGTTAGTTTCGCAAGCGTTAACCGCCACCGAACTCCTCCACAATTTACCCTCCACCCTTTCCCACTGCTGCTCAGAGTAATGAAGGTTCAGATCGGAATTCCAAAGTGCTCTATGCTTGGTGAAGTTCAAGTGCTGCCCCTGTAGGAGGGCATATAAGGCAGCTATAAGCCCTTTAGTAGTAGTACACCCCTCACAAAAACGCTCCAAGTCCGTCAATTCTCGGGCCACATGGAGTCGAACGGTTCTAGACTGAACCCAATGCGCTACTTGCGAATATTGAAAGAGGTGAGCACCAGGAAGGTCAAAATCCTCTTGAAGTGTACAAAATGATTGTAGCTTACTGTCATCAAACAGTTGTCCAGCCCGGCTAAGGCCCTTGTGCCCCCACAGCCGGAAGACCGGATCAGCCATCCCTGGGGGAAACGAGGCATTATCCACTATAGGTGCCAAAGGGGTCAGGTCCATCCCACGAGGCCGAAAGAACTGGTCCCAGCAGCGGAGGGTATGAAGGATGTAGGGATTACTTGGGCGCTTACCACTCCATAGTTTGGACCCAAGCCACAGCCGGTCCCCCAGTCCCACTCCCCCCGCTAAGTTCATTTCCATCTGCACCCACCTCTTGGAGCTATCCGCAATCATCCACTCCACCCCAGCACGACATTGCGCCGCCGCATAGTACCAGTGCAGATTAGGGGCCCCCATACCCCCAGAACGCGTACGGGCATAGAGAGCTCAGCGCGCCAACCGCGGGCGAGGATACCGCCAGATAAACTTCATTAGCAGAGTTTGCCAGGCGGCCAGTGTTCCCCAAGCCAACGTTATTGGGAGAACCTGGAAGAGGTACAAGAAACGGGGAACAACCATCATCTTAACGACCGCAATACGCCCAAACCAGGAAAGTATTAGGCTATGCCAGGTGTCTAAATCCCGCCGAACCTGGCGAAGTAGGGGATCATAGTTAGCCTTGAATAGGGCCGCTCGCTCCACTGTCAGCTGCACATCTAGGTAGCTTAAAGCACCAGTCACCCAGCGAAAGGGGTAGGCGGCTCGAAGTTCCGCACAAACCACCGCGGAGACTCCTACGTTTAGAACTTCCGATTTAGTGTAATTGATTTTGAATCCAGACACCTGGGAGAAAGTTTCAAAGAGCTGCATAGCGGTAGGAAGGGACGCAAGGGGATTCACCAGGGATAATATAATATCATCCGCAAAGAGCGCAATCCGGTAATCTGTGGGGCCCACGCGAACACCCTGCAGGCCCGGATGCTCACGAAAGCTTTGCGCCAAAGGTTCCATCACAAGCGCGAACAACAGCGGCGATAGGGGACAGCCTTGGCGAGTGCCCCTCTCCAAGAGGAAATTTCTCGATTGACCTCCATTAACCCGGACACATGCCTTAGGGTCCTGGTATAAGCTATGAACCCAGCGGATGAAATTAGGACCAAAGCCCATCGTTTCTAGCACACACCAGAGATAACCCCAACTAACACGGTCGAAGGCCTTTTCTGCATCCACCCCCACAACTAAAGCCGGCTGGGGGTCCTGCTGAGCCACGTGAAGAACCTGTAGCATGCGCCGATTATTATCTGCTGCCTGGCGGCCCGGTACAAACCCAACCTGGTCGGGATGTACCAAAAGTGGGAGAACCCGATTCAATCGCGCAGCCAGCACGGCTGCAAGTATTTTGACGTCCGTATTTAACAGGGAGATGGGGCGATATGAGGCCGCGTCTTGCAAAGGTTTACCTGGCTTAGGGAGCATCACTATCAAAGCCTCACACTGAGATGGGGGCAAAGGCTCCCCCCTCAGAACCTCGTTGAAAAGCACTACCAACGTTGGCGCTAATTGTACGCGGAATGTCTTGTAGTATTCCGCGGGAAAGCCATCATTACCCGGCGCTCCCCCGGTTTTCAGCCGTCGAATTGCGTTTTCCACCTCTTCCACCATGAATTCAGATTCTAAGTGATCCCGGTCGGAGTCTGTCAGGTGCGGCAAGGTGATCGTCCGCAAGAAGCCCTGCACGTGTGCCAAATCAAAAGGTTCGGCTTTATATAACTGTTCCAGGTACGCAGCAAAAATGTTGTGTACCTCTCAAGAGATAACCCGCTTCTGCCCCCCAGAATCACGAAGCTCACGAACCACTCTCGCGGATTGCTGCTGCCGGAGACGCAGGGCTAAAAAGCGGCCAGTCTTATTCCCGTGCTCATAAAAAGTTTGCCTCAGTTTCCGGCGCTTATTATCTAATTCTCTTTGTAAACATGCATCCAAGTTAGCCCGGGCAATCCTCCACTGACGCAGAGCCCGTTGTGATCCAGTCTGGGCATGCTCTAAACGCAATCGGGTAGAGTCTCCCACTAACTGACAATATTCCCGTTTCCAAGCTCTCCGCGTGCGGGCAGCTTCCGCCATAAGTTGGCCCCTAGCCGTGGCCTTGAAGGCATCCCAAACCAGGGGGAGTGGGACTTCCCCAGAATCATTGAGCTCAAAGAACTCAGTTAGGAAACGGCCATGTTCCTGTACTGCGCACTGTCGACACAGGAATCGCACATCAAGTCTCCAAAGCCATTGGCGCTCGTTGCACAAGTCCGTCGGAAGGGTGAGCCAACATGGGGCATGATCCGACCAGGTCAGTGCCCCATGACCAGCCTCCACCCTCCCATCCATCAAGCGCTGGTCCAACAGAAAATAATCTATGCGGGCATGCACCTGGTGGACGGGCGAATAGTATGTGTAGCTTCTCTCTCCCTCATGAGTGTCCCTCCAGACATCCCGCAAGTCTAAATCTACTAGAAGGTTCTGTAAAGCCCTACTAGGTCCCCCCACCACCCTCCCAGTACTACTCGTAGAGTCCAAATGGGGCACCAGATGTGTGTTACAATCCCCGCCGAGAACAATGGGGCCTTTCGCGAAGTCCGCCAGCAAGGTCTTCAACCGCGTAAAAAAGGATCCCTGGCCTTCATTTGGGGCATAGATGTTAGCTAAGGTTAAGAGATGACCTTCCAAGCATATATTCACAAAAAGCCACCTTCCCAGAGTATCTCTTTTGACCTCTTCCTCCTGGAGAGATAAGCTCTGGTGGAATAAAAGGGCTACCCCACGTTTCTTCCGGCCATGCATGTCCGAAGCTACCCATACCTCAGTGTAAGGATTACACTTTAACTATCCCTGTTTACTAGCCCGAAGATGTGTCTCCTGTAAAAATACAATATCCCCTTTCAGAGCCCGCAGTTCTGAGAACAGTAGAGAGCGCTTTCTTGGGGAGTTAAGACCCTTAACATTCAAAGAGATCAAGCGCAACATGGGTAGTTAAACACCAAGTCTTCCCCACCTCTTGCCTCCCCAAGAGCCCAGGAGATTCCGCCCCCATAGCACTTATAAGATGTATAGTGCTTTGACCTCCCAGTTCCCACATGTTCCCTATCCCGAAAAAAATTACTATAACCCCCCCCCCCCGTACCCAAAACCCCACCATCCCCGAACTGTGTATACCACCCACCCCACCAGTCCCACCCCCCTTCCCGTCAATACCACCTGCCTGTTGAAATAAAAACAGGGCACGGTAAATTGACCCCAAACTAAACTCCGTCCAGGTTCCCACATAGCTTAGTTACAAGCATAACATTTAATAGCATTTCCCCATAACCCGCCTCCCCAAGAGCATATTACTCCCGTAGTACCCCCGTAACAAAACATCTTCATCAACAAAACATCCTCATATCGCCCACCACCCCCAAGTTGCACACAATTCAGGTGCCCCGGGCCCTTCCAGGCCAAGAGCCACTAGCTCAGCAAAAGCTGATGGGAAAAAACAGCAAAGTTAACAGAACTAGACAACCAGCCTTTGGATATGGGAGCGGAGAGCCCTTAAACAGGGTTCCCTGAGCCAAAAAAAACGCACTCCAACTTCAGGAAAAATCAGACAGATTTGCCCACCCGGGTCCATTTTGAATGTTGGGGCTTAGAAGGCGAGAGGTGAGGCAGCGCATTGTCTTCAACTAGACCCGCCTGACGCAGGGCCCACCAAGCCTCAGTATGGTCCTTTGCTGAGATCTTTTTGTTCCCCAAAAGAAAGTTTATCCGGAACGGGAAGGACCAGGAATAGCGGATCCCTTTGTTGTTCAGGACCATCATGATTGGTTTCATCTCCCTCCGCCGGGCCAGTGTGAACGCCGAAAGGTCCTGGTATATCGTTACCGCTGCATCTTGGAAACGGATCGCCTTTCTCTCTCGACCCCGGCGTATGAGAAGCTCGGCATCAGTGTATCGCAGGAATCTTGCAATGACATCCCGGGGTTGGTTGTTAGGAGGTTGTCCCAAGGCACGGTGAACTCGTTCAATTTCCATTCCAGACTCGTGAGCAGCCAGTTCCTCCGCCGGAAGCAATTCCGCGATCAGATTTTTGAGTACCGTCGGAAGGTCCTCACCACCTCCCACAGCTTCCGGGATACCCCGAAAACACACATTATTGCGACGGGAGCGGTTTTCAATGTCGTCAATTTTATAAGTCAGTTCCATGGCTTGCGCATGTTGTCTGTCGAGCGCACATTGTAAGTCCACTAGGGCACCATCGTGGTCACCAACCTTTGTCTCCACTTCTTCCACTCGTGTACCCAGATCCTTTATGTCACTCCGCAGTTCCGCAATGGTGCTTATCACTTCTTCGCGCATGGAGCGAAATTCCGTAGCCAGGTCCTCAAAACCTCGCCGAAGTTCTCGTTGGAGCGGAGCATAGGGGGGCTGCATGGGAAGGCCCAAGTCACTTTCGCTCACAGTCTCATCATCAGAGCCTGCCGAGAGATTTTTGTTAGTCGGGCTAGTCAAAGCACCACTCTTAATCTGCAACCGCTGAGATGATCGCATTCCCTCCCGGGCCTCGGGATTTTTAGCCTTAGTAGCCATGTGAGAGGTAACAGCCTAGCAATCCAGCAATCCAAAAGAGGGCAATGAGCAGAGAAGGTGAATAGTGCCAAGCAGTCCCGCTCTGGATCAGCAGGGGGAGCTCCAGGGTCGTGCAAGGCAGCAAAGTTCACACAGTGTTGGGAGAGACGGAGCACAAAGCCAGCAATGGAACAAAGGTCAGTCAGGCAGCGTTGAGAAGTAGCAGCAGCCTCTAGAAGTGCCTTGAGAGCGAGGAGGCACTCAATGAGAGTCTCTGAGTTGAGTACAGGCTCTATATTAAGGAGAGGAGAGCAGGGCACGACGGCGTAGACCAGAATTGTAGTAGCTGTTGTAGGCTGCGGGTGATTCGTTGAGGAGTGCCCACGTGATCAAGGCCTTTCTGAGCACATTGGAATGCAGGAGGAACCATGCGTTCCAAGACCACGCGGTGATGGCTGCCGTGGTATCAAGCCCCACCGCAGACCCCCAGGAAGCTCTTCAGCGTCAAGTTTCAAGCGTTCTCACCTTTGCCACTCAGATGTTGCTCCGTCTCGGGGTGGAAGAATCAGTCAGCTCGGCAGCACCAGCACCAGAGCACCTCTCTCCCCCTCCTCTCCAACTCCAAGCTCCTGATAACACTCACTGCGGCCAGGTAACTCTTCTCCAAGATGCGGTGGATAGCGGGAGCAAGGCTTTAAAATGCAGCGGGCTGTAAGCTCTGCACAGGAATCCCCAGGTGCAGAGGATTTATCTGGGCAGCGTCGTCAGGCAGGAGTAAAGCGGCAAGGCCGGCTTGGAATGTACCGGCGCCGTGTTTCAGGGTGCGCTGCAGTGCTCCGCGGCTCACAAAGGGGTGCAATTAGGAGCACCTAGTTATTAGCTGTCCGGATCGGGTGACGTTTTGGGGTAGATGCAGAGCAAATGCGGATGCTAGCCAAAGGTAGGGGAAACCGAGGACGGAGCAGCACTAATAAGCGTCCATTCTGCAGCGGGCTCACTAGCGCCCCCCCTTTAGTTAGTTTTTAATATTACAGTATCTATTTATCATGATTGTTAACAAAATAACATAGTAGCATGGAGGCACATTCCATTCTGTGCGTCCCGGCCTCTGTGCATCTGTTCGGAACTGGGTGCACAGAGATATACCTGATTCTGATCCCGCAGGACATGTCTAGCTCCCGTGGGATTAGAATCGCGTCTAGGCCTGTACGTGCAGGCCGAGACCCGATTCCCATTGGCCTGCATATACAGGCCCCTGCCCAGCCAACTCAGTCAGGCTCCTGAATGGAGCCACGGTGCCATGGCGTCGGTTGGCATGGCACTGCAGCTCCATTCAGGAGCCGCGATCCCCGACCGTCGACCACTTTCACCTTTTCCCACTGCTCGACCCCGATCTGGCCTCCCATGGGACCAACGGGACGTTTATCCCCACTATTTGCGGGACTGAATAGACCCCATAGTAAATAATGGCAGATGAAGACCAGCATGGTCCATCTAGTCTGCTCAGTCAGGTGGTTAGAGTTGTAGCCGCCTCTCTATTTTTTGAAGTGCAAAATGAAGTTAGTTTTGATTCCATCCTCTTGTTATATAGGGATCCTCCGTGTTTATCCTATGACCTTTTGAATTCTGCCACTATTTTTGCACCCACCACTTGCAATGGTAGGGTATTCCAAGCATCCACCACCCTTTCCATGAAATAATATTCCTTGATTTTGCTTTCAACTTTATATCCTTGTAGCTTCATTCATGTCCTTTTGCTCCCTGGCTTCCCTGTCTTTGAAAAAGGTTTGCTTGTTCATTAATACCATTCAAGTATTTACACATCTGCATAATATTTCTCATATCACAGTGTGGTTATTGACTATAAGTCTCTGCGTTGTAATTCCCTCTGCCCCTTCAGTTTGCTAATTTGTTCCTTCAGAGGGTTGACAAGCTTGTGCTGTGAATGCCACAGGATTTCCCTCATTTCCTGAGCTTTGATGAGAGCTATTCATCTCATTCTCCAGCTGCTGAATGTCTCCCACATTCCAGCTGATTCCTGCCCACTATCCTAAATACTCACCTTTGTTTTCTTGGTTTGAGTATTTAGGATAGTGGGCAGGAATCAGCTGGAATGTGGAAAGGAAGGCATCTAGTTTACACTTGATATATCCTATTTGGGTAAGTTTTTACTGATAATGTGTGACTATGGATTATATTAATATGTGATAAGATGTTCCCATTTCCTGAACCCTGCTGTGGGAATACTGCAGGGGTATCTGAAATTCAGGCTTCGTATACCATCAAATGAAGAGAACAGGGTGCCTTGATTCCTCTATTAAATCTTTTGAATAATCTATACATACAGTAATGGTAGGAGGATGCAGCTTGAATACACTACCCCAGAACTGTAATTTGTTTGCAATCAAGACAGAAGAGGTAAGGAAATTCAAAGGAGCACATGTACACGCCCTGACTCCTCTCATTCACACCTCAGCATACACTCATCAAAGAGTGGTAGGGCTCTGACATGGTGCTTCCAAGCCTTTGTATTCATATGATCACTCTGCATGAAAAGGCAGAGGATGGGAGCCCTAGGGTAAGGTGGCGCACATCCATTCCACATGGAGTGGGTGATGAGTAATCAGCATCATATCATCTGCCTGAGTGGTCTAGGGAGCAGGAAAGGGGGGGGGGATAGAGAAAGAGGGCCTGGAAGGAAATAGAGAGAGAGAGAGAGAAGTGCCTTGGGCAGAGTGAAAGAAAGAGAAAGTGCATGAAGGAAAGGATGGGACAGGGAGCACGAGAGTGTCTTGGGGAGAAGGAATGAATGGGGGGGGGGGGAGAGAGAGAACCTTAGGGGGAGAAAGGTAAAGAAAAACAGTACTTTGTGGAGAAGGGAGAGCATGAGGGAGTGAGAGAAAGAATGGAACAGAGTGTGTCTGGGGAAGGGGTGAAGGAATAAGGAGAGAAAGAAAGAATTCCTTGGTTGCGTGGAGGAGAGACAGAGCATGCCTAAGGGAGTGAGAGAAAGTGTGTCTTGGGAGGGGAAGGAAGGAATGCAACAAGAGAGTGAAAGTTGTGGGGAGGATAAAAGGGAAAAGGGTGAAAGAAAGAATGTGTGTACCTTTGCAGGAGAATGGAGGAAGGATAGTAAGTGGGGCTATTGGAATGAATGGGTGGGCTTGGAGGTGTAATGCTGGGACCAGTGCAAATACTTTACTGGCATCTGCTAGTAAGTACAAGTTTTTAGAGTCTATGCTTTTTTTTATTATTATTATTTTTTTTTTTATACTGTGCTCTTTAGAATCAGTGTGGTTTACATGTATACTAACAGGTACTTTTTTTATTCCCTTGTCCCTGAAGGGCTCACAATCTAAGTGTACTTGAGGCAATGGAGGGTTAGGTGGCTTGCCTAAGGCCACAAGGAGTGGCCATGGGACTGGAGACCCCAGTCCCTCTGGCCTGAGGTTGCTTGTAATTAAACCCCTGGCCTTCTGGCCTAAGGTAACCTGTCCCAACCACTGAGCCACTCCTCCCTCCCTTTGATTTGCAAACACTCTGGATTGGAGAATGGAACTTTAGTACTTTGATGCGTCAAACTATTGATTTTCAAAAGATTTATTTTTGTCATTTAGACTACTTAAATTAATGCATGACAACCCTTACAGTAAATCCCATGGTTCTGTAGGGGTGAATAAACAAGTAAACAAAGGTGAGCCAGTTGATATAGTATATCTGGATTTTCAGAAAGCCTTTGACAAGGTCCCTCATCAGAGACTCTTGGCAAAATTAAAAAGTTATGGGATTGGAGACAGTTTACTATCATGGATCAGAAACTGGTTAAAAAATAAAAGGCAGAGAGTAGGGCTAAACGGCCAATTTTTTTAATGGAGAAAGGTGAATAGTAGAGTACCCCAGGGATCTTTGCTGGGCCCGCTGCTTTTTAACATATTCGTAAATGACCTGGAAATGGGAATAACAAGTGAGGAGATCAAATTGGCAGATGACACAAAATTATTCAAAGTTGTTAAAACCCAAGAGGATTGTGAAAAATTGCAAGAGGACCTTGAAAAATTGGAAGACTGGGCATCCAAATGGCAGATGAAATTTAATGTGGACAAGTGCAAAGTTATGCACCTAGAAAAGAACAACCCAAACTTTGGTTACACGATGCAAGGTACCACCTTAGAAATCACCACCCAGGAAAAAGATTTAGGCATCATCATGGATAATACGTTGAAACCCTCCGCCCAGTGTGCAGTGGTGGCCAAGAAAGCAAATAGAATGCTAGGAAACATAAGGAAAGGAATGGAGAATAAAACTAAGGATATTATAATGCCTTCGTATCGTTCCATGGTGCGATCACACCTTGAATATTGTGTGCAATTCTGGCTGCCATATCTTAAAAAGGATATAGTATTATTAGAAAATGTACAGAGAAGAGCCACCAAAATGGTAAAGAGTATAAAAGGATACCCTTATGAGGAAAGGCTTAAAAGGTTACGGTTCTTCAACTTGGAAAAGAGAAGGCTGAGAGGAGATATGATATAGGTCTATAAATTAATGAATGGCGTGAAACGGGTTAATGTAGATCGGTTGTTTACACCATCAAAAAGTAGAAAGATTAGAGGACACGCAATGAAGCTACAATGTAACCCATTTAAGACTAATAAGAGAGAATATTTTTTCACTCAACACATAATAAAACTCTGGACTTAATAACCAAAGGATGTAGTAAAAGCTGTTAGTGTAGATGGGTTTAAAAAAAGTTTGGACAAGTTCCTGGAGGAAAGGTCCATAAACCATTATTAAAGAGGATGCAGGAAATCCATTGCTTATCTCAGGACGAGCACTGTGGAAGCTGTCGACTTTGGGTACCTGCCAGGTACTTGTGACCTGGATTGGCCACTGTTGGAAACAGGATATGGGGCTTGATGGACGTTGGTCTGACCGAGTATGGCACTTCTTATGTATGGGGAGTAAACATGTCAAAAAATGTGGGCGTGTTTATACACACAAAAATTATATACACCATTTCCAAAAATGCCAAAAATGCAGAACACCACTCAAAACAATTGGAACCCACTCCAGTACGACTTCAAAATACTTATTTCAAAATCTTTATTTATACTGCTGAAAAAATCTCTTAAAAAATCTCCTAAAAATGTATTTACTTTTATTTAAAATGCATACTTTCGCTATATTAGCATAGACATGCCTTCACAATTACATATATTATTCTTCACTCAAAAATATAACATTTCTTCACTTAAAAAATTTAAAGTGTAGCATTTATCACTTGAAAATGTAGCCTTTATATTTCTTCAAAACACATGTATGATAATACACAATGCAACATTCATGTCTCTCAAGCACTTATTTATTTATTTAAAAGGATTTCTATACCGCCTTCCCCTTTAATCAAGGCGGTCTCCACAGCAAACAATCATAAGACTGATTTAGGTGTGATCATGCAGTGATACTGTGTGTGTGTGTACGTGGTAGTGTATAGTAGATTCGAGTTGAGCTACTTACATAGTGCGCTATTATACATTCCTATGTACATGGGGCAGGGGTGCTGTTTGCATGGCGATTAGTTCATGTGACGTCCCCATAGTGCTCAATGAATAGTGTAGTCTTTAGCTGTTTCCAAAAGTCTTTGATGTCTGTTGTTTGTCTGAGAGGTTGTTCCAAATTGCTGGTGCAGCCAGGGAAAGGGCTCGTTCTGCGGTGGCTTTGCAGACTCTGGTGAGATCTTTTAATGTGTTGACGCGGTTGGAGGTGCCCTTCCTCCTCGGTCGTGTGCTTCTGTCAGGTTGTATGAGTGATTGTAAGCTGTAAGCTGATGACTGTTGTTTGATTTTGAATATGTTTATGATTGTCTTGTATTTGATGCGTGAGCTGATTGGGAGCCAGTGTAGATCTTTCAAGACTGGTGTGATGTGTTCTTGTCTTGCTGAGCCAGATATTAAGCATGCTGGCATGAGCTTTTGAAATATATTAAGCGTGCTTAATATCTGGCATGAGCTTTTGAAATATATTAAGCGTGCTTAATATCTGGCATGAGCTTTTGAAATAAGATCAAATCATAATCATAAGATTTTGAAATGAGTATTTTGAAGTTGTGCTGGAGTGAATCCCAATTGGGTTGTGATTCATGTTTATAAACATGCACATATATAGAGCTAGGGAGTCAAACTGCAACCCTGGAGAGCAGCAAGCCATTCTGGTCTTCAGGATATCCCTAATGAATATGCATGAGATATATTTGCATACAGTGGAGACAATACATTGAGATGTCTCTCATGAATATTTATTAGGGATATCCTGAAAACTCGAAAAGTTTTCAGCCCTTCAGCGATGCAGTTTGACACCTCTGATATAGAGTGAATTGATTTTGCAAGTTGGTGAGATGGGGCCTAGATGAAGATAGCAGCATTTTCTTCCTGATTGGGACCTGAAGGATATTTCAGTAGGAGACATCTTAGACCTGATCGAAGTTTGGAAGGTAGCTTTAGGCCTGCAGGGAGGAGTGTGAAAGGGCTGCACTGATGAGGCTGTAATTCATGATGGTGAGTGAGTGAGGGAGGAAAGAGGAAGAGTTCTAGGGAAAAGACAACAGTGCAAGAGGACTTTAGCAGGGGTGGAGGAGCAGAGGAAGATAGTAAGAGGAAGGGAAAAAGAGATGTATGAGAATGCTGTAGCAGGGTGGGACTTGAAGAAGATGACCAGGGAAGTTTTTTTTTTTAATTTAGGAGACTAGTTACTAATGTGCATTAAATGGCAAAATCATGCATTATTTTACCGTAATGGGTGTTATAATAAGTCAAGACACATTACATAATAATGAGATTCTGAGCATGCAAATGCATACAAAGCATCTCATTACACAAATCAAATAGCACAGCTTGGGGTGAACTTTACAAGCTGTTTTTTCATGGAAAAATGACACTACTTTTGTGCTGGTGTGATAGGGTAGTAGTAATACCGTGGAACTACTCCTAACCAGTCAACAGGCTTCCCTGTCTGAACCCTGAGTTAGGGAATGAGCAACTCTTGCCTTGTTTTGTTCTGCTGGACAGTTAACAGATAAAAATTTGTTTGCTACTGTTATACCATATGCCCAGGAATTTAGGTGTATTAGTTTCCATAGTCACATTTTTTCTTAGCAGTTATTCTTCTAGACCAGCACAGATTGGCCTATGGGGTAGTTCTACCTTGTACCACTAGAGCACCATGGAGTTCTTTGGGAGGATAGACAGGTCTTCTTTGATAGGTGATAGGGGTGGGGGAATTCTTCTGGGGAAGAAGAAAGATGTTTGTGGGGGAGGTGGTGGGAAGGCATAACTAAAGGTCCAGGGGGTGACGGGGAGGGGGGAGTGATGGGGGGGGGGGAGTGGCGGGGGTGACAGAGCTTGACTAAGAGTGACTTTGTAGGGGTGCCAGGCCTTGGGGGGGGGGAGGTCCACCTATAGTTTGTGATAAGGAAGCTTATCATAGCTCAGGTAGGAGCTATAGAAAAGATGATGTGACTCTGAACAAGCAACCTGTCAGTTCTGGTAGAAGCAAGAAAACAGAGTTTTCACATAAAAGACTACCAGTCCCAGAATGCACCAGGTTTCCAGCAGCCATGAGGGAGGCTGAAGTGAGAAAATGTGTGTGCAATCAAGAGAGCTATGAGGTAATCCCTAAGCACTCATCTCAAAGGGCAAGGCCTGATTCAACACAGCTGCGCTGTGTTAGGGAGGAGCACACATTAGGAAAGAATAAGAATAGAGCTTATTCTTCAGATAACAGCTTCAAGGAGAGCTTCAAGGAGAGCTTCAAGAACAGCTTCAGCAAAAGCTACAGAAAGAGCTTGAGGAACAGCTTCAGACACAGATACAGCAACGGCTTCAAGCTCAAGCACCAGTATCACCTGGAGAAACAGAAGCCAAGCCAAGCAGATAGAGAGAGAAGGAAACTCTCTGGAAGGAAGAGAAGAAAGGCCATTGGAAGGTCTGGGAGATTCCAAGGCAGTACCCATACTGGGAGGTATTCCAAATGCCAGCAGAGTCCATTGGACTGGATTCAGCCAGAGGAATGGAGTGGCAGAGATAGGAATCACCAGTGGCTACCTGGAAGAGAGAAGACTGCATGTGGAAGGGACTTTCAGACCAAGGCCAGAAGGTATGTGAGAGGAGATCCAGTGTCCAGGGATCAAAATTGGAAGGCTGGACATCAGAATTGGATTACATACTGGCCAGGCTATACAGAGAGGAATTATGATGGCAGGAGAGGCTCAGGTATGAACACTGATCCAGACCCTATCTATAATAGAGAATGGCAGCAAGGGAATAAGCATTCTCATGATAGTGCCTTAATGAAAGACTCGTCTGTGCCAATGTATGATAGTGACCCTATGCTGATTGATGAAGGGGGAGATACAGCAGATGAAACTATTACTTACATGGACTGTTCTCTATCTAATTGCTATTGCTAGCTTTCTGTGAGCAAACACATCAGCCATCACAAAGAAACCTAACTTTGTTCTTTATTTCCACTGCAAACAGCTCTTAAAGCAGGATTTGGGTTCACACAGTAGCAGCCAGCCAGCTAAAGGCTTTCAGCTGGTCAATTGATAGTAATTAAACCTGTACCTGATTGTGTGTGTGAGCAAGGGAAAATCACTGCTGGATCTGAGTGAAAAATAAGCAGAAGTTAACCTAACCAGCAAAGTTTATTCTTTTCTTTGTGCCTTTGTATTTGGTAATTATTTGCTAAGAAAACATTAGCTAATTGCCTGACAAGCTGAAGGTTGTTTTCTGGTTTGCTTTCTGACTTTATGTTATCCATTTAAACACTGCAAGCAAGTATCCTCATTTATATTGCTATCAAGCATACATGTGCTGGGTGAATTAAACCCCATCAATAAAAGAAGTATTTTATTGGCCTTACCACTTGGTTTCACAACTCAATTATTGTCATCAGCTGTGTTTGGGAGTGAATGAACTACAATACCCACAATACCTTGCAAGAATCATATGAATATATGCATCATCAAGATTGTGTAAGTTCTCACCCTAGGCAGCCGTCTGACAAGTTCTAAAGCATCAGCCCCTTTAAGAAGGCTTCCCAGAAGCATTGGGCCATGTGTTAGCAGCTTATTTCTCCCAGGGAGCAAAGTAACTCAGCTTGTGAGGTTGATCACAAGTTGCGTTATTCATGTATGACAAAAGTTACTAACCTGTGGTACTGAGTTACCACAGTTTAGTGACTTGTGGTAAACTAAGCTGCAGTCAAATGTGATATTTTATCATAGTTTACTAACTAGCTCCCTTAGACGCACCTATTCCAGAAACATTTTACCAATGAGTAACTGACAATTCAAATCAACAGGAACTCATGCCCACATGCGCATCCTTCCCCTATCCCGCCCTCATGAAACCCACAATCTTGTGACCCCATACCCTTGTATATAACTTAATTTGCTCCCAGTTTCGTATAATGTTCATTTCAAAAGTTATAATATTGTTCGTAACGTGTTCGTTGTAAGAAACTTAATTCACTGTAAAAAGTTCTAATGTTGTGCATAACTAGTTCATTGTAAAAATAACTTAGTTCAGTGTAAACCGCTTTGACTTGTAGAAAAGCAGTATATCAAAATTTGTTAAATAAATAAACTAAATATCAAATGTTTTGCTATATTGCCTTTAAATACATAACACCAAAGCAGTGTGCATACTGCTGTAAGGTAAAATAAAAAAATTTAAACTAAGAACCAAAACAAAGTAAATATCAACCTGAGCATGATAAGCAAAGAGACCACTGAGATATACCCCGGTAGAGGATGTTTGAACGCTAATCCCAAATGCATTGGCAATTCCCTGGACTTGGTCTCTTCTTTATGCATACACCCTAATTCGTCTCATAGCAAAAACCTGCACACATTTTAACAATGACCAAGCCCTATTATTCTCACAGCATATGTTTGTCCTTGGCAGAACTGGTTTCCTCTTCTAAAAAGATTGTCAGTTGTATCACCATGCAGGTTCTAAAGATTTTCAACATTAATCACACAAGACAAAGGCCATCTCCTTCACCCCAATCTGAAGCCACTAGCTTTCACAGCATGAAAATTAAGCAGCATTTAGTGGCTACTTTAGCCAAGACATACTAATATCTGCAGGAGAACCATCCACTAAAGTGGAAAACATTTTCCATTTGATGCTTCACAAATAGTCACAACTCCAGAAATATCACTTATAACATCTTGGATTCTCTACTAGTGTAAGTGCTCTCTTTGCTTCACATACTAAGACTGATAGCTTTCCAGCTTCTCAGTGTCCCACCATTTTGCCATGCATGAACGGGCTTTTCCATATCAAAAGGGCAGTTCAGGATGCCTCTGTACCATGGGATTTTAATGCTGTTCGAACTTCTTTTATGAAATTGCAATTTGAATTGCTTCACTCAAACTCCTTACATGCTCTTCCTAGTAGCTGTTACCTCAGCAAAGACAATAAGGGGCATGTTTACTAAAGGGTGCTAACAGTTAATGCATGTTTTAGTGTGCATGGGTAGTGGAAACCACTACTGCATAGTAAAATCAGTCAGTATGGTAAAACTCCTGTACTAATGGCTTTGAAGGCAACAGGGTGGGATCGGAAAGGTTTTGGTGCAGAGAGACAGCATTGGGCTCGGTGACATCTAGTGTGCGGGACAGCACTAGGTGCTAAATGTCATGGCTGCAGATAGTACAGCTACACTTAACATAAGGGGTGAAAGTCACCATTTTGAAAGCTGCATCAGCTAGGGAAGGAGCAGAGGAGGGCCTGCTCCTGCCCTGATGACCATTAGACTACCAGGGATCATACTAGGAAGTGGTTGGGGGGTGGGGAGAGGGTGAGATACTCGAAGGGGGTGTGTTTGGTAATCAGGGGGAAGTCTAGTGTTGGGGAAGAGCTCTTATCACCTTGATCTATTTTTGGGGAGAATCAGGACTGTGAAGAGGAGTCAGGTCCAAGCAAGGGAGTAGTGTGACTGCTTCATTTGGGGGGGAGACAAATGGTGGGGCAGCATAGTTGCATATTCATTATGGTTATCTTAAAATAAAATTCTAGATGGATAGGAAGCCAGTATAACAAACAGGTGAGGGATGAGCTGGCGTCCCCAAGATTCTCAAAGAGGGAGCAGAGTCTCTCATTCAGTGACTTTGCCAGAAAAAGGGAAAGCAACATATTCCCAGGCTATATAATTAAAATTCAAAAAAAGCTGTAGCTGTTTAGTTATTTAGCCTGGCACTGTAAGAGTAAAAAAACTATTGACACCTGCAAATGCATATGCTGCAAAAACAAAGGAGATGTAAGGTGCCCTTACACCAAGGACAAGAAAAAAAAGATAATCACAGCGCAGTTTGTAACACCAAAATAAATTATAATTAAATTTATTTTGGTGTTAAAAACTGTGCTATGGTTCTCTTTTTCTTTTTTGAGCATCTGTTTTGCATCCAATGAAATCCTCCTCCAACAGTAGGTACAGAACAGAACTAGGACATTTCACCACAGAAACCAACATACAAGGAAAAAAAACCCGATTCCGGTGTCATCTCATTAACAGCCTCTCCTGTACTAGGCAGATTGTGAACTAACACAAAACCCTACAAAAGTCACTGAAGATCTATAATGCAAATCTACATACCATAATGAAATCAGCTTCTAAAATTAACGCTATAAAGAGCCTACCCAGAAAAGAGCAATACCATAAATATTGCAATGGGCCTCAGAACATCCTTTCACCTATTCGGAAAACTGAACAAGCCAGATTATTACAGATCCTGCATAGAAATTCCATGCTAACAGAACACTTGGTGTGCCTGTCTGTGCATGGAAAAGATGTGGTAGGTGCCTTTGTGTGGGTGGGACATCTCTGTGTGTGTTTATGTGGTATGAAGGTGAGGTGCCTGTGTGTGTATATGACATGAAGGTGAGGTGCACATGTGTGTGTATGTGTGTGCGCGCGCGCCGTGCGTGCATATCTGTCATGCAGAGGGAGGGTGCCTGTGTGTGTGTGCATGTCTGTGGTGCAGAGGTGGGTGCGTGTGTGTGTGTGTGTGTGCGTGTGTGGTGAGGAAGTGAAGTGCTTGTGGGGAAGATTCTGACCAGTGAATAGCAGGGTTGTATGTCTGAGTTGGATGTACAACCCTCGCTATTTGCTGTCCCCGCACGCAGAGAGCCACTGTGCAGGGAGCAATGAATGGGGATGGGATGAAGACGGAGAGTGGGCGGGCGGGGGTGGACCACAGCACCCGAATATACAAGGCCTATTCAGGTCATGGCCCTGTACGTCCACCAGAGGCAGGATAGACGTGGGACTTATTCCACCTCGGAGGTGGAATAAGTCCCATCCGAGGAAGGGATCTGAGCAGGCACCCCCCCCCCCAGACCTATGAGGCAGTGGCAGCACCTGATCCCAGCCCTGGCCAACTCTGCCAAGGGTTGGACAGCAGGGAAAAGTGCTCGGTAGTGCTGGCGGGCCTTACATGCTCTTGCTGGGTCTCCTGGTACCATGGTGACAGGACACCATGGCACCAGCACACAGGTAACACTAACAGGGGAGAGGGGCAGGCACTTGGACAGAGACCAGTATGGAATGCTGTTCACACCAGCCCCATCCAAGTGCCGTGATTCAAGCAACCATGGAAATGTATGGCTCCCACAGTTGCAGAATCGGCTATATCTGAGGTCTGTACATTTTCTGCACGTCTGGATGGCCCAGACATGAAAGGAACTGATTTGGCCTCCACATGTGTGCATGGTGTGAAGGTAAGGTGCCTATATGTATATGGTGCAGAGGTGAGGTGCCTATGTATGTGTGTGTGTGTGTTTGTGTGTTCATGTTTGTTGTGTGGAGATAGGGCGTCTATGTGTATGTATGTCTGTCGTGCAGAGATGGGATGCCTGTGTGTGTGGTGTGGGGGTAGGAATGGGGTGTTTGTATGGGTCTGGGGGAGGGGAATGCACTTTTTGGCAACACCTTGCACACTTTCCTCCCCTCCAACATCTCTCCTGTTGGCTCCAATCCTCTCCCCACCTTCTCTGCCTCACTTGAAATCAGGAGCAGGACCTCAGAAAACACCCACAAATAGGAACAGAAGCGAGGGACATCTTGAACAATTTTCAGAAGACTGTGTTCGTGAGAAACTAGCTCAACTTAAAGTAGACAAAGCGATGGGACCGGATGGGATACACCCTAGAATACTGAGGGAACTTGGGGACGTTCTAGAAACTCCACTGACTGACCTTTTCAATGCCTTGTTGGAGTCGGGAGTGGTGCCAAAGGACTGGAGAGAGGCTCATGTGGTGCCTTTACACAAAAGCGGAAGTAAGGATGTGGTTGAAAACTACAGGCCGGTTAGTTTAACTTTGGTGGTGAGTAAATTATTGGAAATGCTGCTGAAAGAGAAAATAGTGAGGTTTCTGGAGTCCAGCGGATTACAGGATCCGAGGCAGCATGGATTCACCAGAGGCAGGTCTTGTCAGACAAATCTGATTGATTTCTTTGACTGGCTGACCAGGGAGTTGGACCGAGGGAGAGCTCTAGATGTGGTGTATTTAAATTTCAGTAAAGCCTTTGACACTGTTCCTCACAGGCGACTTATAAACAAACTGAGCACCCTAGGGATGGACCCTAAAGTTACTGCTTGGGTTAGAAATTGGTTGGGTGGGAGGCGACAAAGAGTACAAGTAAATGGAGCTCACTCTGAGGAGAAGGATGTTACCAGTGGTGTGCCCCAGGGATCTGTCCTTGGTCCGATTCTTTTTAACATCTTTGTTAGTGATATAGCGGAAGGGCTGTCGGGTAAGGTTTGCCTCTTTGCAGATGATACCAAAATCTGCAATAGAGTAGACACCCAGGAAGGTGTAGATAACATGAGGAGGGATCTAGCTAAGCTTGAAGAATGGTCTAGAATTTGGCAGCTGGGATTTAATGTTAAAAAATGTAAGGTCATGCATTTGGGCTGCAGCAATCCAAGGGAGCAATACAGTATAGGAGGTGAAGTACTTTTGTCCACTAAAGAAGAGCGGGACCTAGGCGTGGTTGTGTCTGATGATCTTAAAGTAGCTAAACAGGTAGAAAAGGCGACGGCAAAAGCTAGAAGGATGCTTGGGTGCATACGGAGAGGAATGGCTAGCAGAAAAAAGGAGGTGATAATGCCTCTGTATAAGTCTTTGGTGCGACCTCATTTGGAGTATAATGTGCAATTCTGGAGACCGCACCTTCAAAAGGACGTGAACAGGATGGAGTCGGTGCAGAGGGTGGCTACTAAAATGATTAGTGGGCTTCATTATAAAGCCTATGAGGACAGACTTAAGGATCTTAATATGTACACCTTAGAGGAAAGGCGGGATAGAGGTGATATGATTGAGATGTTTAAATACCTCCGTGGCATAAATGTTCAGGGAGAGAGCCTCTTTCAATTGAAGGCAAGTTCTGCTACGAGGGGACATGGGATGAGGGTGAAGGGAGATAGATTCAGGAGTGATATGCGGAAATATTTCTTTATGGAAAGAGTAGTGGATCCATGGAATAGTCTCCCAGTGGAGGTGGTAGATATGAGGACAGTAACTGAATTCAAAAAAGCATGGGACCAACACAGAGGATCTCTAAAGGTAAAAAGTGGACTGTTGTAGTTGTTGATATGGAAGGACAGACTAGATAGGCCATGTGGTCTTTTTCTGTCATCATGTTTCTATGTTTCTCCCCCCACTCCCACAACCTATTGTGCTGCAGGCCACCAGGCCTCCCTCTTCTCTTCTGCCTGAAGTGGACTAGATCCCATGGGGAGACTGCTTGTCTCTGGGTTGCCCCTTCCACATGCATTGTGGAACCTGTGCGTCTCTTTGGTACTTGTGGCCTGGATTGGCCAAGTTGGAAACAGGATACTGGGCTTGATGGACCTTGGTCTGACCCAGTAAGGCATTTCTCATGTTCTTATATTCTTCTCTTATGCCTGCAGGGCATCCGATCTCCCGGGGCAGAAGAAAAGAGGACTTTGCCACAATCTTCTCTTTTGCCCGCAAGCATTGCCCCCCCCCCCCCCAAATGAATTGCCATGATGATGGCCGTGAAGCTTGTCTGCCCATGGGTATCCGATCTCCCATGGGCAGAAGAGAAGGGGATGGACACAATCGCTTTATGCCACCACTTTTGGAAATACTGCTGCTGCCTGCCTCCCTACCCCAAACAGAATCGGCGGCAGCTGAGGGGGTGGTGCAGCCGCTCATGCATGCCACTTCCGTCCACCCATGCCACCACTGCCCGCCCAGGCTGGAAACCCAGGCTGGCCACAGAACATAAAATACTGTAAGTACAAGAAAAAAGAAACAGAAGTTACAAATTTCAATGTAATCCTTCACTAGTCCACAATAGGAGATACTGTAGGTACTCTAGGAAAATTAAGCAGATGAAGGTTTCGCCTCTGAGCAGAATTCTCAAGAGTTTCTAACTTGCGGTGAATATTACTAGAGTCACAAATATTACATGAGTCTAGAGCCTCTCATTTTCTTAAGCAAGTGTAGTACTTGTGATGGTATTTAAAAATGTTTCAGAAATAAAGAGGGTGCAATATGTGCATACATTGTGCAGCACATGGAAACATCTATTACTATAAATAAAAATGTTCTAGGTGGAGAACGAGCAGGATGGAGAAGTAGACAAGTACTACATATTTTATAATATTAGTATGAACCTACTTCATCAAAAATGGGCACACACTTTTACAGCTGCTATAAATAAAGCCTAACAGTGGAGTAATTTGCCTTTTGGGACCTGATGCATGGATTAGTAGTCAGCATTGGATATTCGTTAGACAGTTAATATTCAGTGAGTGTTGCTATTCATATTTCTTTGTCCTCTACCACCTCTTACTCTCTTTTTTAATCGAATACTACTTTGTTACCGTCTCATCTGCTCATGGTTCTTTCTCTCCTCATTTTTGTAGTATCTGCTTGGTTCATCTTTGTCTCTGTGTCTATCTACTTTTGTCTCCCCACCACCTTACCCTTTCTCTCCGTCACTATGTCTCCAGGTGTGTCTGTAAATGTCTCTCTGTTTTTGTGTTTTCTTCTGTGTTTAGTTGTGTGAATATTGCTGTGGATGTGGCTTTGTGTGTGGTGTTGGTGCTGGGCATGAATAGGTTTTCCACACAAAATGCTTGAAAGGATCCTATGTGCTCTGCCTCAGAGGAAGGAGAGACAACAGAGGATGGAGAGGACTTCTGCAGAAGACAGATAGGTCCAGTATCCAACTCCTTAATTTAAGGATCAATGCATATGCAGTTTTAGGTTTGAAAAGGCTCATCTACAACCTGCCACTTGGAAAGGACATACCATATCAGTGCATCTCAGAATCAACATAACCCTCACCTTGTTGGTCACAGGCAGCTTTCAGATCATTTTATGAGCATAAACCAGTCAACCACATCTCTGCTCAATTTCTGACTGCTTTTCTTAGCACCAATCAATATATATTGCTTTCTCTAAGGAGGAACAGCAGGGACATCAAACCATGCATAATTCTTTGAGTTGACTTGGTCCCATCAGTTTTGGTGGCAATTGATTGCATGCATATTGTAATTTGGTCATCTGCAGGGAATGAAGGCAGCTGTCACAACCACAAGTTCTGTTAGTCCTTCAACATGAAGGCAGTCTGCAATGCCACAGGTTTCACTACTGATGAATGACTACACTTTCTAGGCTCCTGTCATAATGGTTACATTCTGACTCAGTCTGAAATGCATAACTATTTCAAAAGTGGTCAAATTACTGGGGATGGCATCTAGATAAGCAGCCATCTCTCGCACACTCTCCATCTTGACACTCTTCTGTTATGTCCACATAACTCTTTGCTCAGCCAAGGAGGTATCAAGACACTCCCAACTATGACAAGACTCTTTCACTACCACTGTCTTCCTTTTCTCTGCTTTCTCCTTAAAAGTGATAGCAGTTATCCTTAGAAAACATGATTTATGGCCCCCATTGTCAACACTCATTGTGATGCAATTGAGTAGCATGACCCAGAAGCAGACAAAGGCAGGTGCCTGGACATATCAAGGGGATGTTCCTCTAGGATCCCTCAAAGACCCTGATCCACCTCCTCCTGAGGGAGTTTTTCCAGAGTCCCCAGATGGTGATGAAATTGAAGAATAAGAATTCCCAACAGGAGGAGCCTCAGTAGCTTGAATGACATAACTGAGTAATGGAAGCAAGAAATAACCTCCTTCTTAGATGTTTCTAACTAGCAAGTGCAAACTTATTTATAGTCTAAAGCTACAGATATACATTAGCAATTGCATGGGTTGTCAGGACCTTGCACAATTGGTGATGACTGCTACAGCCTTTCAACTGCTTCATCTACTACTACTACTGTTACTATTACTTATCTTTTGGATAGCGCTACAAGGTGAACGAAGTGCTGTACATGTACAAGTAAGACCATCCCTGCTCATCAGAACTTACAATCTAATCAAGACCGACAACACACCAACTGGTGACTAGGGTGAATCAAGATGAATGGCAAGATATAGATAGGCAAGAATGGCAATTGCTTCAACTTAAGCCCTGCAGCGAAGAGTAGCGATATTAGAAGCCAAAGTGGACTCAGAGGAAGCCACATCCTCCTCTACCACTTCTGAAACATGCCCTGCTGTCCTGAATCTAAGAAAATGAACTGTAGGACTAAACTTAGGCTTCTGAATGTTCAAAACCGAAAAGAGTGTGAATTATTTGCAAATATTTATGGGTTAGTATTCAAAATGGTTTAGCTGGTTAGTAGGTCTTGCTAAATAGCTAAAGTCACTCTGCCCGATATTCTCAGTTAGTGCCGCTGAATATCACCATAGACCGCCTTAGAAATGTTTTGGGGCAGTCTGTGGGCAGAGCTGGGTCAGTCTCAGTGCCTATCTGTTAGCTGCGATATTCAGCCACTAACAGGACAGGCAAACCGCATAGTTAGGACATTCAATGCCTGTCCTAGCTTTATGCGGTTTTAGCTATCCAGTTAGCAGCTGAATATCGACGCTAACCGGAGAGCAAAGCCCTGAGTGGCATTTCAGTAGTGGTGACCAGGTGCTTTAAAATCTCTGACCATAGCTTCTGAATATCCTTAGAACCGCTGACCATAGCTTCTGAATATCGACTCCTTAGAACCTTAAGTTCAGCTGTAAATCTGCTTAAATTTAGGCATCTAATTTAGGTCTCAGTATTGTTTGAATCATGCTCACAGTGAGCTGGTGACAGCATGCCCCAACTTGACAGAAATGGTGTAGAAACTATACAGTATCAGTCAGCAAAAAGAAAGGACATCTCACATTGCCAGAATGTTAAAGAGAAAAAAAATCATAAAGAACCAAAGTGTAAAGTCCAATAAACACCTCCCAACTGGAGACCAAGGGACAAGATAACAAACATAAGACAGCCTCTGAGATGAGGGCAGGCCTCAGTAAGAGTGGGGAGGGGGAATGCACTAATGTAGTAATAACGTGGCAGCCCCACAGATTAACTAACCCCCACAATTTCAATCATAAGCCAACAAACTACATTTTTTCATTTTTAAATGCATTTATGAAAATAATTTTTATTGGCATTATCATGTAAAACTTCCACATAACTCCCAGTAACAGCTTGAACATTAACAGTTATCCAATAACATAGTGTCTACAACATACAACACATTATTCAGACTACCCTCCCAACCCCCCAACTGAACAATTACCCAAAGTTCTCATCTCTTAACCCCTATTCCCCTCCCAATCTTCCCACCCCTCAATCCCCCCACTCCTACAGCCAGTGAGTGTCTGCTATCCCCCACCCCCACTCCACAATCCCACGATGCTCCCCATTAAGTGAACCCCGCCCTCATTCCTATGTTTTAAATGCATTTAAAAGAACAATAAACTTAGCTGATTTTGTTTATTTTCAGTGTATGAACCATTTCGAGTTTTGTTTAGTTTGTAGTAGAATGTTAAACAGAGCAACGCCTGCTTAATACTGCCAGACTTTCAAAGGTAAGCGTGCAGATCAGTGGGTACTATAATGTTACTACTACTTAGCATTTTTATAACACCACTAGATGAACACAGTCACAATACGTATTCAGGTACAATCTGTCTCTTCCCAAGAGCATACATTCTAGGTGGGTACTGGAGGCAATGGGAGATAACGTGACTTGCCCAAAGATACAAGGGGTATCAACAGCAAAAACAGGAACTAAACCCTGGCTTTCCTGGTTCTGAGCCCATTACTCTAACCACTGGGCCACTTCCTATCTGCAGCACAAGCACCATAAGAAGTTCAAAAATTGGCCTTATAATTAGGGCTTCTGTTTTTTAGTGTCTATGAATTATAAAGATAGGTGCCTATCCTCCTATTGTTGGATACCTTTTCTGATTAAATTAAATATGTATGCTTGTGTCACTTAGAAATCATCAGGGCAGAAAAGATACAAAAACTGAATGGAGGAGGGAGGTTATGTAATGGTAGAGTACTGAGTGGATGCCCTGAGTGGATGTCCTAACAAAAACCCCCAAACAAGAAAGCCAATTGTGATTTTGAGTGATACGGGAAAAGTTGTAGCAGCCTCTACAGCCCGAAAATATCCTGAGAACAGAGCCAGTGCAAAGCAAGTATGCATGCTGTAATTTTTCATGGCAAATAAAACACAGCCTGCTAGGAATGAGAGAAGCAGACGGACAAATGGCAAGATGATGGCGGACACAGCCTAGGTGGTGAATATCTTGCAGGTGGCTGTACTCTGGGAGATCACTAGGGGCCCGATATTCGTCTGGGCAGGCTATGCGCTGTTACTGCACATAGCCCTGCCCGCCGACCCTTAACCTTGGATATTCAATGCCGGAGTCATATGCAGCACTGAGAATGAATATCCAGTGATCGCCGCACATACCAGAAGCCACATTAGATAACTGGGCATCAGTAATATTGCATACTGCCCAGTTAGCTCCTGCGCTGAAAGATAGGAAAAGGTTTTCCTTGCTTATCTTTTCGGTGCAGATCGCTAACCGGGCAGCATGCAATATCGCTGCTGCCTGGTTATCTCTTGTCGCTATCTCCGCTCTGTCTCGGAACGCCCCTGACACACCCTAATGCTAATCGGATAGCATTGGGGCACGTAGGGGAGTTAGAAGGGGATATTCAATGGCACTAACTGTGTAAGTGCTGTTGAATATCCAAATTTAAGGCATTTACAAGGTTTAGTGGGCGGTAAACTATGTAAATGCCTTTTGAATATCGGGCCCCATAAGTTTAACGGCCATCTTGAAGCTGCATACCAACTTCCATCAATGAGAAAAATGAAAATTTAGAGACTTAAGCGCTTCAGATGCAGCAAGCTGAAAAGAAAACCACTGCTCAGGAGAATAGGATGGAGAAGGTAGTGAGGAGAATCCAGCAGCTAGAAGAGATGAGCCAACACTGACTTGACAGAAGAGAAGACCAAGACAATAGAGGAACAATGTCCTGCTAATGGGCCTGTCAGAGTCGTGAGGGATGATGAATGCCACACATAATGGAGCATTAAATCCTTTGCCCTTTCGGAAATGCTAGTGAGAAAGCCTATTTGATAGGAATCAAGAGGGGGTGACCACAAGCTTCACACTGTACAGTATGTACAGTATTTTGGACTTCGCCGATAAAAGGTGAAATTAGGCCTTACCTGCTAATTATCTTTCCTTGAATCCATCCAGTCCAGTCTATGACTCATGGGTTGTGCCCCCCAACCAGCAGAAGGAGACTGAGCATGACCAAATCTTCCGAGGTCACCCTATAAGGGGTCTGTGCCTCCTGATATTGGCCAATATTGCCTGACAAAGCAGAGTTCCAGCCTATCGTGTGCTAGTTTATTTATTTATTTATTTATTTAACAGTATTTCTAAACCGCCTTATCATGATAATCAAGGTGGTATCACAGCAAACAATCTGGTAGTGTGAGTGTGTTATACATGCAGTGAGGGTGGAAATTTAGTTGGGTGTGTGTTGTGTTGTGAGCTAGATTGGTTTGAGCTATGTACAATGTGGGCTATATACAGTGGTGCTAAAAACATTTTATATATACATATAGTGTTAGTCGGTAACGTGTGCTGCTATACAGTTACTTAGTTTATGTGATGTGTCCATAGTGTTCTCTGAACAGCATGGTTTTCAGCTGTTTTCTGAAGTCCTTGAGGTCTGTAGTTGCTCTCAAATCGTCCGGTAGTTTGTTCCATATTGTTGGAGCAGCCATGGAGAGTGCTCTGTCTGTTGTGTCCTTGCGTGTGTGTTTGTATTCACTTGGGGTGCTGACTCGGTTGTGTGTTTGTTTTCTTCTAGGCCGTGTGCTGGTGTCTGGTTGTATGAGGGCGTGCAGGCTGTTGGCTGATGTTTGCTGATTTATCTTAAATAGGTTTATGATCGTTTTGTATCTGATGCGTGCATCGATTGGAAGCCAGTGTAAGTCCTTTAAGGTGGGTATGATGTGCTCTTGTCTTGCAGTTCCGGATATGATTCGTGCTGCGGTGTTTTGTGCCAGTTGGAGTGGTTTGATAGCTTGTTTCGGTAGTCCAAGGTATATCGGATTGCAAAAGTCCAGTAGAGGGGTTATCAGTGCTTGACAGACGGTACGGAAGTGTTCTGGGGCGAGGAGTGGTTTCAGTCTCCTGATGATTCGCATCTTGTAGTAGGCTTTTTGTATTGTTTTGTTTATGTGTGTCTTGAGATTGAGTTTATTGTCCAGCGTAACCCCGAGGTATCTCACTTCTGACCTTATTGGTATAGTAATGTTTTGTATCTTTATATTTGGTGGGTGTATGAAGCTTTGGTTCCGAGTGATGATTAAAGCTTCAGTCTTGTTGTAGTTTATGGCGAGGTTGTTGTTTTGACACCAACTGGTCATTTGTGTAAGGCAGTCTGTTATCCTAGAGAAGTCCGGGTTGTCGATTGATATCGGGGTGTATATCATGATGTCGTCCGCATAGATTGTGTATTGAATGTTGTTCTTTTTCATGATGTTGCATTTTGGTTGGATGTAGATGTTAAATAGGAGTGCTGAGAGCGCAGAACCTTGAGGTACTCCTTGACGGACTTTGATGGGTCGGGATGTGATGTGTCCCACCTTGACCTGTAGCTGTCTTTCTGTTAGGTATGAGTGGAACCATTTCAGTGTGATACCGTGTATACCAGTGTTCTGTAGTCTTTCCAGGAGCGTGTTGTGGTCCACTGTGTCGAAGGCTGAGGAGATGTCGATGAATATCATTATGATTCCATTCCTGGTGTTGTCAATTGTTCTAAGGATGCTGTCGAAGAGGTAGATCAGTAGTGTCTCGACACCGTGGTTGGGACGAAATCCGTGTTGGTTGTCATCGAGTGTTTCGTGTTTGTCGATGTGGTCCTGAAGTTGTAGTTGAACCGTCTTTTCGATGATTTTTGCGAGGAAAGGTATGCTGGAGATTGGTCGGTATGCTGCTGGGTCTTCTTTGTCGAGAGTTGTTTTCTTTGTGATTGGTCTCACTGAGGCAAGTTTTAGTTGCTTTGGCATGAGTCCTTGAGTGAGTGAGTTGTGTACCATTTTATGTATGGTGGGGATGAGACTTGATTTGGTGGCTTTGACCCATGACACTGGGCATGGGTCTGTAGGAGCGGTGCTTGTGTTGATTGTAGAAATGATGTGTGATATCTGTTCTGTGGAGGGTGAGGCGAATGTGCCCCAGGTTTTGGAGTGTGGATCCGTCCTTGTGGTTCTACTCGGCAGTGTTTGTTCTGTGGAGTGAAATTTGTCTTTGATGTGGTCGGCGAATTTCTGAGGATCTATTTGTGCTTCCCCTTCTGTTGTTTGCTCTTTTGTGAGGATTTTCACTATTTCGAAAAGCTCTCTGGGTTTGTTGATGGAGGTATTTATCATGTTTGTGTGGAATTCCTTCTTTGATTGGTTGATGTGTTCATTGTATTGTTTTTGCTTCGTTAGATAAAGATGCTGGTCGGCAGTTGTTTTGTTTTTTCTCCATCTCCGTTCGATCTTCCGGAGTTCCCTCTTCTCCTGTCGTATATTTTTGCTGAGTACCATGGTTTGCTTTGTCTCTTGTTGTGGTGTTGTTTCGCGGTCCCGTCATCGGGTGGTTTGGCGGCGTTGGCTAAAATGCTGTTCCAGCTGGAAACTTGTTCCTCCAGGTCATCCGTAGTAATGTTCAGGTGTTGTATTGTGTCCTGTAGGAATTCATCCCTGTCGAAACACTTAAATCGTCTTTGTGTGTGTGAGGTGTTTGCTCTTTCGTTTGTCTGGTCCTCTTGTAACCGCAGCCTTATCTCTATTAAGTAGTGGTCAGACCATGGCACTGGGGTAATGGTTGGTGGAGAAATCAGGTCTCTTGATGTTAGGTAATTGGATGCGAATATGAGGTCTGGCGATGATCCATGTCTGTGTGTTGGAGCATTGATGATTTGTGTGAACTGTAGTGAGGACATTGCTTGCAGGAAGGCCTCTGCGTCTTTTACATTGGTTGACTTTAGGTTGAAGTCTCCTATCATCAGCGCTGGTTTGTTGTTTGTTGTTATGGCACAGGCTTCTTCGAGTGTGAAGGCTAGTTCGTCGGGTGGAGCTCTGGGTGCTCTGTATGTCAGGCAGATTGCAATGTTCTTGTTCTTGATGCTAATTGTGTTACATTGCTGTGTTTCAGTGAGGCTCTGTGTCTTGAACTTCAGTTTTGTTTTTGCTATTATCAGGACTCCTCCTCCACGCCTGTGGGTGCGTGGGCAGTTTGTGCTGAATAGTTGTTTGGTACTAGTTGGTTGAGTAGAACATTGTCAGTCGGGTTGAGCCATGTCTCTGTGATGCAAATTATGTCGGGCTGTCGCTCTTCAATGTGGTCTACAAGCGTGTGTATCTTGTTGCAGACGGATCTGGCATTTATGAGTTCGATCATTGTTGTCTTTGTTGATGAGGTTGCTGTTACATGTGCTTCCTTTGTGCAGGTGTGGGAGTTTGATTTGTGTCTGTTTGTTCGCTTTGCCTTGGAGGTTCCGAGTGTCTCTTTGTTTGGGTGCTGTGGTTCTAAATATGGCAAAACATTTGTAGGTTGCCATGTTGTGTTTGCTTGTGGGTGGTGGAGGTGTGTGGTTGGTGGGAGGAGTTGTGTAACGAGTAGGTAGAGTGGGAGGAGGTATGTGGGGTGCATGTTGGTTTTTTGTGGTGTTCTGTTAAGGTGGTGCTTGTTTTCTTAAGTCTTCGTCTTGTTGGCTGTTTGGAGAGAGCTGTAGATTGTGTGATAGCCTGTCTTGTGGAGGGAGAGCCTGGTCTGTGTAGGTTGTCTTGTTGCGTGAGCCTGTCCCTTGGAGGGAGCCTGTCCCGTGGAGGGCGATCCGGATCTGCGTAGGGTGTCTGGGTGCGGGAGCCTGTCCCGTGGAGGGAGCCTGTCCCGTGGCGGGTGGGTCGGATCTGCGTAGGGTGTCCTGGTGCGGGAGCCTGTCCCGTGGAGGGAGCCTGTCCCGTGGCGGGTGGGTCGGATCTGCGTAGAGTGTCCTGGTGTGGGAGCCTGTCCCGTGGAGGGAGCCTGTCCCGTGGCGGGTGGGTCGGATCTGCGTAGTGTGTCCTGGTGCGGGAGCCTGTCCCGTGGAGGGAGCCTGTCCCGTGGAGGGCGATCCGGATCTGCGTAGGGTGTCTGGGTGCGGGAGCCTGTCCCGTGGAGGGAGCCTGTCCCGTGGCGGGTGGGTCGGATCTGCGTAGTGTGTCCTGGTGCGGGAGCCTGTCCCGTGGAGGGCGATCCGGATCTGCGTAGGGTGTCTGGGTGTGGGAGCCTGTCCCGTGGAGGGAGCCTGTCCCGTGGTGGGTGGGTCGGATCTGCGTAGTGTGTCCTGGTGCGGGAGCCTGTCCCGTGGAGGGAGTCTGTCCCGTGAAGGAGGCTGGATCTGTTTGGGTGTGTGTAGTGAAAGTGCGAGCTTGGTGATGTGGAATGTGTGATGTACTGTGAGAGTTCTACTTGCGGTTCTGACGTCCTTCGCCTCGGTCTGCTCTTTGCTGTGTTCTCCTGTGATGCCGTCGGCGCTGTTGTTTCTTTTAGTTGTTTCCTGCTGCTTGGCTTTGGGCCTCGCCTGGGGTTCCGGAGTGGTGGGGTTTTTTCCTCGCAGAGTCGTTGCGGTCGTTGATCTTCATCCGGTGGTGGAGGGGTCTGTTGTACAAAGCGTGTCTTTTCGGGGAGGAGTGGAAGTTAGTTGATTTTTTGTGTGCGCCTCTGTGCCACGCCTAAGGGCCACGCCAAAGGGCCCTCTGGCGAGGCCCTCAGGCGCGGGCGCGCCCGCGAGGGACGCCGATTTTATTTCGGCGGGCCGCCTTCTCCCTGCTCTCCCACTGCCCGGATTGGGCAGGAGCACAGTGGGGGGAGTTGCTCTTCTTGGCGGCAGCAGCGGCTCCCTCCGGGGGCGAGGGACGCCGCTTTTATTTCGGCGGGCTGCCTTCTCCCTGCTCTTCCACTGCCCGGATTGGGCAGGAGCACAGTGGGGGGAGTTGCTCTTCTTGGCGGCAGCAGCGGCTCCCTCCGGGGGCGAGGGACGCCGCTTTTATTTCGGCGGGCCGCCTTCTCCCTGCTCTCCCACTGCCCGGATTGGGCAGGAGCACAGTGGGGGGAGTTGCTCTTCTTGGCGGCAGCAGCGGCTCCCTCCGGGGGCGAGGGACGCCGCTTTTATTTCGGCGGGCCGCCTTCTCCCTGCTCTCCCACTGCCCGGATTGGGCAGGAGCACAGTGGGGGGAGTTGCTCTTCTTGGCGGCAGCAGCGGCTCCCTCCGGGGGCGAGGGACGCCGCTTTTATTTCGGCGGGCCGCCTTCTCCCTGCTCTCCCACTGCCCGGATTGGGCAGGAGCACAGTGGGGGGAGTTGCTCTTCTTGGCGGCAACCACCACAGGACAGAATGATCTATCCTTTTCTTTTATGAATGTTTTTTTCTTTGTTTTTTTGTCTGTTATCTTTATCTTTTTAATGACATTTCTTGAAAAAAAATGCAACCAGAACAAATGGGACTATCCAAGATCCTCAGCACCTTTCATCCGAGTCCATCCTAACAGATCCCGACAATGTCTTGAATGGGCAAAAGCAGGGAGGGTTCTGGACTGGACTGGACTGGAGGGATTCAAGAAAAGGTAATTAGCAGGTAAGGCCTAATTTCACCTTCCATATCATTCCGCCAGTCCAGTCCAGTCCAGACACATGGGATGTACCACAGCAATACCTCATACAGGGCAGGACCCGCGAGGCTGGCTTGCAGCACTCTGGCCCTGAAACGGGCTTCCTCTCTTGCTCGAATGTCAAGCCAATAATGTCTTATGAACACATGCAACAACAACCACAAGGCCGCCTTACAGATTTCTCCCGGAGGAACCAGGCTCGCCTCTACCCAAGAGGCCGCCTGCGCCCTGGTCGAGTGAGTGCAGAGCTCTGGGGGTACAGGACAGCACCTCAGCAGGTATGCCGATGCAATGACCTCCTTCAGTCACCATGCAAGAGAGGCTTTTGATGTCACCTCCCCATGGTGTGCCCCCCAAACAGGATGAACAACTGCTCCAAATGGCAAAACAGCTCTGTCCTCTGCAAATATACATGCAGCGTCTGCTTTGCGACTAGCAAATGCAACTTCAGGTCCTCCTTGAGACCCTCACCGGTCCCCAGTACCGGAAGCGCTATCGACTGATTCATATGAAAATCCGTCACCACCTTGTGAAGGAAGGATGGCACCAACCACAACACTACCTTCTTGGGGTGGAAAACTAAGTATGGTTCCTGACAAGAGAAAGTTTGTAATTCCGAAATCCAGCGAGTGGAGCAAATTGCTACAATAAACAGCATTTTCAAGGTGGATATTTTATAAATGCCTCCCTCAGAGGCTCAACGGGTGGTTCCATCAACACCCCCAGTACCATACTCAAATCCCAAGGTGGTACCACCAGCTGCCACGGTGGACACACCTGCTTGACAGTTTGTAAGAATTGGACCACGTCCAGGTGTGGCACTACACAGACGTCACGTATCCTCCCGCAGTAACACATCCAGGTCGCTACCTGTACCTTCAGGGAGCCTAAGACCAGCTCCTTCTCCAAGACAGCCTGTAGGAATGCCAAGATCTGAGGCACTGATGCCGTGAGCACCCGAGTCCTGTTATCTTCACACCAGTTCTCAAATATGCAGCAAACGCGTACATAGGACAGGGAGGTCAAATGCTTTCGTGCATTCAGAAGGGTGGACACCACTGCCGGGGAATAGCCTTTCTTTCTCAGTCTTGACCTTTCGAGAGCAAGCTGTAAGCGAGAATCGAGTCATCTGGGGCATCCGCAGGGGTAACTACACAAATAGGTCAAACTCAATGGCAGCCACCAGGAATTGGTCGCTGTTAAGCGGATCAGGTCTGCATACCAGGGCCTCCAGGGCCAGTTGGTGCAATGAGAATCACTGCTCCCTGATGCTTTTCTATCCTGTGCACAACCCTATTGATCAGAGGCCAGGGTGGAAACACTTACAGGAGCTGTTCCTGCAGCCAGGTCTGTACAAGGGCATCAAGGCCCTACAACATGGGCTCCTGTCTTCTGCTGAAAAACGGTTTGCCTTGGCATTGCTTGCCAACACCATCAGGTCCATCACCAGACGGCCCTACCACCGAGTGATGCTGCTGAACACCAACTCTTCCAAGGACCATTCCACAGCATCCACCTGAAGCCAGCTGAGGAAATCCACTTGCACGTTGTCCATGCCAGCTATATGGGCCATAGACAATGTGCTCAGATGACTCTCGGCCACAGCAGAAAATGGGTGGCCTCTTTCATCAACGCTGTGCTGGCCATGCCCCCTTGGCAGTTGGTATATGGCATCACTGTCCGAGAAGACTTGCACTGCCCCATTCTCCAGCAATGGCAAGAACTGTTGGAGTGCCCGGGACATCACCCTCAGTTCCAGCTGGTTTCTCGACCATCCGGACTTCTCTTCCATCAAGAACCCCTGTGTCCAATGTCAGAGGCCATGAGCTCCCCAACCCAAAAGACTGGCATTTGTGGTGACTGTGATCCAAGAGGGAGGTTCCAATGGAACACCTGCTAGCAGGGTCAGGAATGATCACCACCACTGGAGACTGCGCCTGACATCCTATGGACATGGCAACCGCTGAGAAAGTGAGTCCCGCTGTGGAGACCACCTCGACAGAAGTGAATGCTGGAGCGGGTGCATGTGTGCCTGTGCCCATGCTACCAGGTCTACGGTTGCTGCTATGGTCTACGGATGCTGAAGGTAATGCCATGTGGTGGGCCTCACCATTGAAAAGAAATGCCGAACCTGTTACCGGTGCTTCTCTGCTCTCTCTAGGGGAACAGTCACTCAGCCCTTCTCAGTGTTGGGTGTTTACCATCCATCCTAAGCTCTGCAGGAACTCGACCACTCTCCTGGTTGCTGTCTCACTCTCCTCCCGGGGCTTTGCTCGGATCAGCCAATCAGCCAGGTATGAATGCACCAGTACTACTTCATGGAGCAACACAGTGCCATGACCACCATGACCTTTGTGAACATTTTTGGCATAGTAGCAAATCCAAACGGAAGGGTTCTGAACTGAAAATAACCCATGGGTACTGCGAATCGTAGGTACCGCTGGTGTTCCTTCCAAATAGGGATATGGAGATATACCTCCATAAGGTCCAGGGAGGTGAGAAACTCATCTTTGAGCACTGCCACGATGACTAAATGCAGGGTTTCAATGTGAAATCGCAGTACCTGCTGAGCACTGTTGACATGCTTGAGGACCAGTACTGGACGAAAAGAGCCATTTTCCTTGGGATCGATAAATTATATTGAGTATCGACCAGACCCACACTGATCTGCCAGTATCGGCCGGCCCATTCTCATCTGTACCAACTTGTCCAATGTCATCCTTACCATCCAGTGTTTGGGTGTGGATTTTCAGGGAGAGACTTGAAAGGCATCAGGCACCGGCCTCGCGAGTTCTAGCATGTACCCATCCTGGACCATCTCCAATACCCACTGGTCCTGTGTGATCTGGACTAAAGCAGTGTAGACGAGCCGGAGTCATCCTCTGACCTCGGCCCCTACTTGGGCCTCCCTCGCTTCATTGTTCCTTCTTGGAGGGTCACACCACACAGGTATAATAACCCCTACTGGTCCATCATGCTTGAAAAGGGAAGCTTCCTCTAGAGGGGTAGCTTGACCTCTGGAAGAGCACGAAACGTATCCACCGAAACCTCTGAAAATCATGGCCTGTCCTCTCAGAGTCACCGGCGCCTTTCTGCCCCTGGGCTTGTACTCTGACAAATGACCCCCTTTGGAGTCCCCTAGATCCTTCACCAACTTTTCCAAAGCTTCCCCAAACAATAGCTTCCCCTTAAAGGGGAGCGTGGTCAACCGTACCTTTGAAGAAACATCCACCGACCAATTTCGTTGCCATAAGAGGTTGCTGGTCATCACCAACATGGTCATGCCCTTATCTGAAGTCCTGACCAGGTTATAGAAGGCATCTACCAGATAAGCCGCTCCGGACTCCGACATCGCCGACTCGGGTGCCACTCCCACGTCCGGCAAGCCCTGGACCCAACGACGACACGCTCTGGCCACATACGCCCTGCAGATTTTAGTCTGCAAGGCTAAGGTGCTGATCTCAAACGCCTGCTTCATCATAGTTTCAAGCCTCCTGTCTTGCGGGTCCTTCAGTGCTGCACCACCTTCCACTGCAATGGTGGTCTTCTTGGTCATCGTAGAAACCAGTGTATTCACCTTAGGCACTTTTAAAGTCTCCCATTCATCAGGCAAAAGTGGATACAAGCATGACATCATCCTTGCCCCGCACAGGCTAGCTTCAGGAAACTCCCACTCTGCATCAATCATCTGCTTAATAGTTTTGTGCACGGGAAAGAAGTCCAAGGGGACCTAATTCCTTGGAGTAGCAGATCTTCCTGTGGAGCGCTGGCAGTCATGTTTAGCGCTGCCAGGGATTGAGAGATCAGGGCCACCAGCTCTACTCTATGAGAGACTCAGACCGCCATATACTGGTCAGAGGAAGGGATCTCCCCCTCTTCAAACTCTGTCTGCATAGGGTCCCCCTACTCTGTGGAGGTTCCTTCAAGGGCCTCCTCGGAAGAATCCAAATCTGGGGATGCTTCAACCCCCCCCCTCCCCCCTGCTCTAAGTAATCGCAGGACCTCTTGACTATTGGAACTCCCTCCGCTTCTGGCAGAGGCAATTTCTCTCCACCTGCCCCAGAAGTTGTTCTGTTCCCATTTGTCTCCCTTGCGGCTCCCTGGCCCTGGTTTAGGCAGAAGACCTGGTGGAGCAGGAGTACAAATTCCAGGAAAAAAGGAAGGCCACTGATCTAATTAGTTTCCACATGCTTGCCCCTACTCTTGGCTTTAGAGGATGCCCCAGAGGGCTTGTCTCCCCCTGAAGTTCTGCTCCTACTGCCTAAAATGGTGGCTCTCTCTCCAATGGAGGCACCCGCTAAAATGGGCTCTTTTCTCGCCTATGGTGCACCACACTGGATACAGGCAGGCTCACAGCCAATCTCCTCCATTGGCATATCTTTCCCCTGCACACTGGTGATGGACCCCCCCCCCCCCGCCACCAGCGCAGCCTCCGCCAGCCTTCCCTCTACCGCACAAAGGTAGCAGAGACCTGCTGCTAGCAGCATAAGCTTGGACTGTTTCTCCACAGGCATCATGTTGCTGAACCCCGCTGAAACGCCTGCCTGCATGGCTCCCGCCAAAACAAGTAACCAACAACAAAGCTTGAGAGAAGCAACACACTAACCACCGAGAGTTCTTAACCCTGAGGTCTCACAGCACTCCAGCACCATGGTAGGCAGACTTCCTAACCTTTGCGAACAACCCTGAGTGCTCTTAGTCCCTCATCTCAGAGCGCTCCAGCCACAAAGAGAGGTAAATGCAAGGAGAGGGACCTGGCGCACCTGGCTGTACACCCTGATCACCAAAGAGTTCGCAGTAAAGTCAGTCTGTATCACGTTCAATCTCAATCAGTCTATGTCTCTGTAAAACGTACCTCTTTTTCTATTTTATTTTATTTATTTTTTTACCATGTCTGAAGGTAAGAGTGATGTAGATAGGCTGTAATGCTATTATTGCCTTCCCTATTGGGCACAAGGCTCACTTCCTTTGCAAGATTTCTGCAGTGCAATCCAAACGCACAGGAGCCCCACCATCTGCTAGAGACTGAGCAATACTGGCCAATCTCAGGAGGCACAGAGCTCTTATAGGGTGATCAGCTTACTGGCTGCCATAGTTCCTGTGTTTTTCAGCCTGCACAGTTTCTAAAGCCTGCAAACGCTAAGTTACAGCTTCTATCTCCTTTTTGCTAATATAGATTTTAACTGTTATACCTTACTTTGGAAATATTCTGACTGTGTAGCCATAAAGCCTGCAAAAACTATAATTTTCTTTCTTATCTCTGCTGGTTTCTAGCTTCCAATATTGATTTTAACTGTCTGTTTTGGGGAAATTTCTAATATAAAGTTTAATTGTGGTTATACATTAAGCTTGGGGATAATCTGACTGACTGACTGCTTTTCTGGGTAGCCTTGGAGCAGATAACTGTGGGTGCCCCCAGTTCAGGAACAGCCTTCTGGCCAGAGACACTTAGGTTCCCACCCACCCTACCCCTCACCCCACCCCCAGGGGCTGCATTGCCTATATAGTAATAACATACATTACCATCTATCCTTTTAACTTGGGTTAAAGCCCACATCATCTTCTTCCTTTCTTCTTCTTCCTCTTCTCCTTCTAGGACTGCTTATTCAGCATGTCATGTATTCAGTGCAATAACTGCAGTACATTCATTCCAAGATGAATCATTTGGAACCTAAGAGCTTGTCCTCTGTGCCTCAGGTCAGCTGCCATGCATAAAGAACTGAATCTACTAAGGGAAGACCTAGCTGCCATGCATAAAGAGGTGACCCTACTGAGGGAGGAACTGGCTGCAATGAAGCACACCTCTTCTAGGATACAAATTGAACAAAGTCCACCACCGCTCCCACAAAGAATCAAACACCCCAGGAACAAATGGATCACAGCGGGTTCTGGTAGATTGCGACCTGTAACACACAGACATCCTATGCATCAAGAGATATCCCTGCATAATGCCTTCTCTGCCTTGGCCAATGAGGACCAGGAACTGAGGGAGGAACTGGCTGCAATGAAGCGTACCTCTTCTAGGATACAAACTGAACAAAGTCCACCACCACTTACACAAAGAATCAAACACCCCAGGAACAAATGGATCACAGTGGGTTCTGGTAGATTGCGACCTGTAATGCACAGACATCCTATGCATCAAAAGATATCCTTGCATAATGCCTTCTCTGCCTTGGCTAATGAGGATGCCCAATCCAAAGAAACTGAAGGGCCCTTAAATGAGACAGACAATGCCCAATCTCCTGCTAAAGGACCAAATATGAACCTCACCAAACAGCAAACTACTACTACTTGGTGATTCCATCATCAGTGGCACCAACTTGGGAACACAGTTCAAAGAAGAGAAGATAGTCAAGTGCCTCCCAGGCTCTTCAGCCAGCAGGAATACAAACTACATTGTTGAACTACTTAGCGCAGAAAGTGAACACTCCAAACTTGATGTTGTTATCCATTTGGGCACAAATGACCTGGCTACAAACAGTGCCTCTACAGTCCAAAAGGACTTCCAATCTCTGGGAGAGAAACTCAAGCCCATTGTTAACACTGTTGCATTCTCAGAGGTTCTACCTGTTCTTGATAAGGGGGCAAAAAGGCTGTATCGCATTAACAGCTTTAATACATGGCTCCAGACCTGGTGCAAACAAGAAGGATTCAGATTTATTGGCGACTGGGGTAACAGATGGAACAAGAGACTATACTGTGCTGATGGACTACATCTCTCTATCGCAGGGAAAAGAATCCTAAGTGAAAAATTCAAGCAATATGTGGATATGCATTTAAACTAGAAAAAGGGGGTGACGGATGTGGAAGGTCAAGCTCTGGACGTCACCCCCTGCAAAAGCAGATTTAAATCAGAAACAGGCACACTTTTAAACCACACATCAAAAACAAGTGGGAATATGAAGGCAGAACAAAATCAATGCAAAATACACACAAGCCAGTTAAATGCTGAAAAGCAATGAGCACAAATGCTCGAAGCTTAGCCAACGAAGTTCCGGACCTGGAAGCCCTAATGGTGGAAATGGATTTGGACATTGTGGCCATTACAGAAACATGGCTTATTGATTGGGATATAGCCATAGCTGGCTATAATCTATTCAGAAGAGACAGAGAAAATGGAAGAGGAGGAGGAGTAGCCTTGTATGTCAAAAGCAATATTAAAGCTACTGAAATGCAGGGGGCATGGGGAAAAGAAGAAGCGCTCTGGATTGTGTTGGAAAGAAGAGATGGCACTGTCATCCATACTGCTGTAGTCTACAGACCTCCGACACAAATTGAAGAGATAGATAACAAACTGATTATAGACATTGCTAAGATAGCCACAAAGGGGGAAGTGATAATATTGGGTGACTTTAATCTACCAGATGTGGATTGGATTACTCCTTCTGCAAATCTGGAAAGAAGCAAAAAAAATTGTGGATGCTCTCCAAGATGTGTTACTTAGACAAATGGTGATGGAACCAACCAGGGAAAGCTCAACGCTGGACTTAGTGCTCACCAACGGTGATAGCGTGTCGAATGTCTGCGTGGGTGCCCCTGTGAGCAGCAGCGATCATCACACAGTGTGGTTTGAGATAAAAGCCATGGTACAGGCCAATCATAGCAAGCTCAACGTCCTAAACTTCAAAAACACTGACTTCAATAAAATGGCCGAGTACCTAAAGGAGGAGCTGACAGGGTGGAAGGAGATAAGGGAAGTGGAATTGCAATGAGCTAAACTAAAGGTGGTAATAAAAGGGGCAACAGCTAAATATGTAAGAAAAGTAAACAAAAACAAGAGGAGAAGAAAACCTGTTTGGTTTTCCAAAGAAGTGGCTGCTCAAATAAAGGCAAAAAACACAGCTTTCGCAAAATTCAAAAGCTCACAGAGGAACACAGAAATGAATACAGGATCAAACTCAAAGAGACAAAAAGAGAAATAAGGATAGCAAAATCAAAGGCAGAGGAAAAGATGGCTAAAGATGTTAAGTGTGGCGACAAAACTTTCTTCAGGTATATTCGGGAAGGAAGAAGATCAGAGGTGGAATTGCAGGACTCAGAAGTGCTGTGAACGGACTCGTGGAAAGTGACATTGAAAAAGCGAAATTACTAAACGAATACTTCTGCTCTCTTTTAACTAAAGAAAGTCCTGGAGAAGGACCTCCTCTGACTCCCAAATATAAAAATGGGAATGAAGTAGATACCACACCATTCACAGAAGATGAAGTGTTAGAGAAACTTGCAAAACTTAAAGTGGACAAGGCCATGGGACCAGATGGGATACATCCCAGGATACTGAAAGAGCTCAGAGAGATTCTTGCAGGGCCGTTAAAGGATGTTTTCAACAGATCCTTGGAAAGAGAAGAGGTTCCTCAGGACTGGAGAATGGCTGATGTCGTACCTCTACACAAAAGTGGTGACAGGGAAGAAGTGTCAAACTACAGGCCTGTGAGCCTTACCTCGGTGGCGGGAAAGGTAATGGAGGCGCTCCTGAAAGAGTGAATAGTGAACTTTCTCAAAACCAATAGGTTGCAAGACCCGAGGCAACATGGTTTTACCGAAGGACGATCTTGCCAAATAAATCTGATTGAGTTCTTAGACTGGGTGACCAGGGAACTAGATCAGGGGCATGTGATGGATGTCATCTACCTGGATTTCAGCAAAGCCTTTGATACCGTTCCTCATAGAAGGCTTATCAATAAATTCAGTAGCTTGGGACGGATCCCAAGATGGTAAATTGGATCAGAAATTGGTTGACTGAAGGTGATGGTAAATGGAGCTCACTCAGATGTAGGGAAGATGATCAGCGGGGTGCCCCAGGGGTCAGTCCTGGGCCCGGCACTGTTCAATGTATTTGTGAGTGATATTGCTGAAGGACTGAATGGAGAAGTCTGTCTTTTTGCAGATGACACAAAAATTTGCAACAGAGTGGACTCCCCCGAGGGAGTGGTTAACATGAGGAAAGATCTACAAAAGCTGGAAGAATGGTCTAATGCTTGGCAATTAAGATTTAATGCAAAGAAGTGCAGAGTCATGCACTTAGGTAGCAGAAATCCAAGGGAAATGAACGCGATAGGGGGCGAGAAGGTGGTGTGCACGGATCAGGAGAAAGACCTCGGTGTGATTATTTCTGAAGATCTCAAGGTGGCAAAACAGTGCGACAAGGCGGTGGCAAAAGCCAGGAGGATGTTGGGCTGCATACAAAGAGGAATTACCAGCAGAAAAGAAGAGGTACTTATGCCACTGTACAAGTCACTGGTGAGGCCTCACTTGGAATACTGTGTTCAATTTTGGAGACCATACCTTGCAAAGGATGTAAAAAGACTGGAAACTGTTCAGAGGAAGGCGACCAAAATGATTTGGAGCCTGCGTCAGAAGCCTTATGAGAAGAGACTTCAAGACCTAAACATGTACACTTTGGAGGAGAGGAGGTGCAGGGGAGATATGATTCAGACCTTTAAATACTTAAAGGGAAATAATGAACAAACAAACCTCTTCCAAAGACGGGGAAGCTGTAAAACTAGAGGGCATAACATGAAGCTGCAAGGTGGTAAATTGAAAGGCAATGTTAGGAAATACTTTTTCACAGAAAGGGTGGTGGATGCTTGGAACGCCCTCCCGATGGAAGTGGTGGGGGAAAACACGGTGATGGAATTCAAAATAGCATGGGACAGACACAGTGGATCCCTTTACAGCAACAGGATAAAATCCAAATAAACTGAACCATCTAATTTCTCAACAAATAGGGGTGTCCTCCATGGAGTGGTGGGTTCACCCCCTGAGCAGAGACATGGGGAGGGGTTGTCTGTACGGAGCGGCAGGTGCACCTACTCTTGTCATCATATTGGGCAGACTAGATGGACCATACTGGTCTTTATCTGCCGTCATTTACTATGTTACTATGACTTTATTGCTGGATTGCCAAAAGACTGAAAGGTGAGTACATTGATGAACTGACTGCACTTAAACTTATTTTCTTATCTTGGAAGATATTAGATTTTGTGGAAACATAACGAAGATTGAGTTTGTTAGTTATATTGGTTGATCTGCTGTTAAGAATTCATGCAAACGCCACAAATACTGTGCTGCAAGCGAGAGTTCACTCAAATGGGTAGAGTGAAGCAGAATGAAAGACTGAACTGAGCTGAACTAGCATATTGGATTACAGTTTGGACAGTCCATGCAGCATCATCTTGATGTGACAAAGCGTATGGATGCACAGCAAGATTAGGTCTTGTCATACACAAAGGAGACCCTCCACTTTACAGCAGTGGCTAAACTAAGGCGGGCACTCAGGTCGCACTGATGCTGCTGGATGTGTCACCCTTAGTTTGCAATGCAAGCAAGTGAATTGGACTAACATAGTTAATGAGTGCAGTGTAAATGCCATGGAGAAAATTTCATAGGCTCAGTAGCAGGAATCATGCAAAATGGACAGCATGCCAGCATGTTCTATTTTTTTGTTTTTGAGTACCTTGTGTACTGCTGAAACAACTTCAGTCACCTATGTGAGATGGCTGAAAAGGGAGAGGGAGCGGGAGTCTGAGAGGATAAATAAGATGGAGTCGCAGTAAGGGGCTATGAGAGAAGCCTTGGATATGGAAGATATGTTATGCAGAAATGGGTTGTAAGTGGTCAGTCTGGTTTAACAAAGGGTGATGATGGGTGAGGCTGGCAGCAGAAAGGGTTTGTGAATAATGCTAAAAGGGGGAGATAATGCGAGGGGGACAAAAAGGTAAGAATGCATGAATGATGATGAATGTGCAGATGTGAGAGATGGGGAAAGGTATGTAGGTATTTAGAGACTATCTAGACAGGTACAGCAAGCGGGTGAGCCTAAGAACAATGAAGGGAGGCTTGCTAAAGAATCTAAGGACATGGGAGTGAGCTTCAGCTGGGAGAGCTTCGTAGTATATGGCTTGTTTGTCTATGAAGAGAAGCATAATAAATGAATGCAGTTAAAATTGTAACATGGAATGTGTGTAGTATCAGCTCCGCAATGAAGAGGACACAAGATGACAGCAGGGCCGGTGCAAAAGATGAGGCACACTAGGCGAACCTCATCCCTTACGCCCCTCCCCCCCGGCCGTCCACCTGCGTACCTCTTATTGGCACCACTGTCGCCCCTCACTGGGGCCTACAGTGGCGGCAATGGATTGAAACAGTCCCACAGTGCCTACCTGCAAACATCAGTGGTATGGGACTGTCTGCTTCAGTCCCCACCAATGGCTTCCTGTACTTCCTGGGAGGGGTGACAGCAATGGTCATGGGCACCCCTGGAGGGATGGCACTCTAGGCGACCACCTAGTTTGCCTAATGGTAGCGCTGGCCCTGGCTGACAGGTTTAAAAGGGGAAGATATGGGTTTAGGATTTCTGCAAGGGACCCACTTAATAGATCATTATCATAAAAAATAAGAGCGGATCGGGTAGACGTTATTGCATCTTCTTATGATAGTGGACAGTAATTCCTATAAGCCAGCGAGTGCCTATCATGTTACATAAGACATTAACAGACAGGGAGGGAAAATATGTGATAGGGCTTGGAGAGCTATACAGGCTGAAACTCCTTCTATATAATGTCTATGGCCCAAACATCTACGGTAAAGCGTAGTTACTCACCTGTAACAGGTGTTTTCCAGGGACAGTCAGATGATATAGCTAGGACGCTTTGATTATGTGAAAGGCGGTATATAAACTTCAAATAAATAAATAAATAGGGAGGCAACTCAAAGGGGAGGAGGGAGGGTTCTGAGGACTGGTTCTGGAAGGGACAGGTGAGTAACTATGCTTTCTCCATGAACAAGCAGGAAGTCAGTCCTCACATATGAGACTCCTTAGCTCCAGGACCGAACCACGACAGCACCAACGGCGGCCAAGTCAGGTAGCCATGAGTTGCAGAAGATGAGTCCCCACTTAGAGACTCTGCAAGACCCTAGCGTCCAGTGACAGTATCACTCCGGTAGACTGAACACAGGAGGGTCGGAGGGTAGGAGTTACCTACACCCTGAGAATATTACAGATTACTGCCTGTCCAAATGCACTTTCCCTGTGGGACTTACTCTCCAGGCAATAGTGAGCTGCGAATGTATGAATTGAAGACCGTGAGGTGACCTTGCAGATCTCTGTCACCAGCACTGAGCGGAGGTTGGCCGCCGATGTGGCCATTACCCTCACGCGATGCGCTGTGATCCAGTGCTCGAGGGAGAGGCCAGCTTGCTCATAGTCGAAGGCAATACAGTTCTCCAACCAAATGGGCAGAGTTCGCTTAGTCACGGGGAGCCCAGTCTACTGGGGTCATATGATGGGCCTGAGTCCGCTGTAAGTAGAAGGACCAGGCCTATTTGCAATCCAGTGTATGAAGTACTAGTTCCTCCCTGCTGGCGTGAGACCGCAGGAAGAAGGTGGGGAGGACCACCTCTTGGCTGAGGTGGAAAGGAGATACCACCTTCGGGAGGAATTTGGGGTGTGTGTGGAGCACTACCCTGTTCTTATATGTGGATCCGCCACTAGGGCCTGGAGTTCACTCACTCTTCAAGCGGATGTGAGGGCCATCAGAAAAGCTACTTTCCAAGACAGGTACCACAGGTGGCAAGTGGCTAAGGGCTCAAATGGCGGTTTGGCGAGCTGGGAGAGCACCACATTGAGGTCCCACTCTGCCGCCGGAGGGTAGAGAAGAGGCTTGGATAACAGGAGGCCCCGGAGGAAACTGAAGACCAGGGGCTGGCCTGACAGGGGTTTTCCCTCGATAGGGTGGTGAATGGCAATGATGCTCAGATGTACCCTCACAGAGTTAGATTTCAGCATGGTGTGTGACAGGTGCAGTAGGTACTGGAGTACTAGTTGCACATAGCAGGAGAAGGGGTTCTCCTCCCTTTCCACACACCAGGTGGAGAATCTTCTCCACTTAAAGGCATAAGTCTGTCTGGTGGAGGGTTTTCGGGAGGCCAGTAGGATCTCCTTGACTTCTCACGGAAAACTGAAAGGGGCCAATGCTACCCTTCTGCAGCCACGCTGTTAGCATTAGCGATCCCAGAGTGGAGTGCAGGAGGAAGCCCTCCTCCTGGAACAGGAGGTCCGAGGCTTGGCCAGTGGGACTGGGAGTGCCACCAGCAGGGAAAGCAACAGAGGGTCCTGGCGACCAGGGGGGTTTGGTGGGAATGCCCTCAGACCACGAGATCAGGAAGGCATCTGCCGCCACTCTCTCCGGGTGTGGCTGACGTGAGCAGAAACGAGGCAGCTGCATGTTGTCCGGGGAGGCGAATAGGACCATCACGGGCCTGATCCAGAGATGGAAGAGTCGCTTCGTAACCCTGGGGTTCCAGCACCACTCGTGTGGATGAAGGACTCTGCTCAGCCTGTCTGCTAGGCAGTTGTCCTGGCCTGGGAGGTACACTGCTCGCAAGAGCATGCTGCGTAGTAGAGGAGGGCCACCGCCTCCTGGCAGAGGGAATACAAACCCATGCCCCCTTGCTTGTTGATATAAACATGGTAACCTGGTTGTCCATCTGGATCAGTATGGGCCAGTGTCGCAGGCAGTGGTGGAATGCTTGTAGGGCCAAAAAGATTTCCCAAAGCTCCAGGAGATTGATCTGTAAGAGTGACTCCTCCTGAGACCAGCTGCCCTGTGTGCGGCGGTCCCCACAATTCGCCCCCCAACCCAGGAGGGATGTGTTTGTGGTCAGGGTCCTCTGAGGTGCGGGCGCCTGGAAGGGCATTCCTACCTGGAGGTGGTGCAAGTTTTGCCACCAGTTGAGGGACTCTGCGAGTTGGCGGGTAACCCTGACCCTGTTCCACAGCCTGCCCATGGCTTGAGTCCACTATGAGTGGAGGCACCCCTGGGCTGTCTGCATGTGCAAACGGGCTGAGGGTGTGACATGGATTGTCGAGGACATATGGCCCAGCAGGCTGAGGAAGAAATGAGCCGGCACTAACCAGTGGCGTTGTACCTCTCCTGCCAGTTGCCTGAGGCATTCTGCCCTTTCTCTTGGGAGGACAGTTTTGACCTGTAACATGTCCAACTGAGCACCTATGAACTCCAGGTTTTGGGCTGGAGAATGATGGGATTTGGGGTAGTTGATGATGAACTCCAGGTGCTGCGGAAGGAAGGTTGCACGCTCTGCGGCCTGATTGACCTCTGAGGCCGTACTATCTCTGATTAGCCAGTTGTCTAGGTAGGGGAAAACAAAAAACCCTTGTAGGCGCAGGTGGGCAGCTACCACCACCAGGCATTTGGTAAAGACCCTTGGCGAGGAGGCCAGGCCAAAGGTAGCACCCTCTACTGGTAGTGCCCTCCTCCCACCACAAACCATAGGTATTGCCTGTGGGAGGGATTGATCAGGATGTATGTGTACACATCCTTTAGGTCCAAGGAGCACAGCCAATCTCCCTGGTGGAACTAAGGCAGCAGTGTTCCAAAGGAGAGCATCTTGAACTTCTCTCTCACCAGAAACTTGTTTAAGTTTCTCAAGTCTAATATGGGTCTGAGGCCTCCAGTTCTCTTTGGGACAAGGTAGTATCTGGAATAGAAGCCTTTTGCCCATAGGTGTTTGGGTACAGGCTCTACTGCGTTGTCCCTGAGCAGACCTGTGAGCTCTGAGAGCAGAAGGGTCTGGTGAAGGAGAGGTCACACCGGCTCTCCTGGGAAGAACCTGGGTGGTACTTGCTGTAGGTGGAGGAGATATCCCTCCCTTACTACCTGCAGTACCCACTGGTCTGCGGTGACATTTGCCCACCTGTGGGTGAAGAGCGCTAGGTGGCCCCTGTGGGCTGGTGAAGGTCTCCCAAGGGAAGGGAGGCCCTGCCCTGGGAGTCAAAAGCTCCCCCTTGGTTGGGCAGGAGCTGGTGCCTGGGGCTTCTGTGTCTTTTGTTTTTGAGCTCCATGGTCTTGTCTTTTAGGGTGAGAATCCTGCTGCAGACTCAAGAAGGGCTGGTAGAGGTGACTCTGTTGAAAGGGCCCTTTTTTCCTCAGGAACAGGGGTCTTTTCCCCGATGGTTTCTTATGGGAAAAGGATGAGGTCTTTTTAGAGACCCTCTGGTATGTCACCATGTCAGCCTCAATCTTGGCCACCTTGTCGGCCATAGGCTTGCTGAAAAGGTTCTCCCCAGTGCAGGGGATGTCAAGCAGCTTGTCTTGGACACTCTGCTCGAGGTCAGAAGACTGTAGCCAGGCTTGGCGCCAGGTACTGATGCCAGCTGCTGCTACTTGAGCCGCTGACTTGAAACCGTCATGGGCCGCCTGGGAGAGGAACTCAGAGCAGTTCTTGATCCCGGAGATCAGAGATTGGAACCATTGGAGGGGTTCCCTGGCAAGCCCTGCTGAAAAATCGGACAACTCCTGGGTTAGGGTCTTCAGGTACATGCCTATGCACAATTGATAGGCATAGATCCAGAACCCAGCCTCGAGCCCTGGTAACACTTGTGTCCGAGGGCTTCGAGGGCTCTAACGTCCCTTCCAGGGGGAACAGAGGAGTGGGGCTTCTGGCTCTTAAGTTTCTGCATGGTTGACTCGATGACCATGGAGTTATATGGGAGATGGGGTTTGTGGAACACCAGGCCCTTCCGGACACGGTACATGGCGTCGAGGCGCCGGCTCACCACCGGCACCAACATTCTGAGCAGTAGCAAATAGAGAATCGGCTGCACGGGCACCATGAGAGTTTCCGTGGGTGGAGACTCGTACTAGAGAATCTCCAGTTCTTCGGTGCATGGATCTTCCTTCGCCTCGATTTGCACCAAGAGGGCTCTGGCCATATCCTTGACAAAGTTGTGGAAGGCCATATCTTGAGGAGAATGGCGCCAGGGGAGACGGGTCATAGGGAAAACCTGGTGCTGTTTGGTTTCTGGGGATGCCTCGTCATTGGTCTCCCACTTGGAGTGGAGAGGTGACGACGAATCCGACACCTTGTGACTCATTACATCAAGGCCAGTGCTGAGGGGCCGGCAGCCTCCGGAGGACCTGGGATCTGAGTTGCGGAAACTGACCGGGGAGGATCGGATGCCCGAGGAACGGGATCAAGACCTCGACTGGTGCTGAGGGCTTACCCGAGGTCGATGACACTGAGCTTGACTCGAGGACTGAAGACTCCCCTGCAGTCGGGCTCCTGGTCGTCGGTTCAGATGATGCAGATGAATCAGCCATCTCTGCCTGCTGCAGAGCCAGGATAGCAGTGATGTTATGCTCCAGGGCCGCCATTCTGGTTTCCAAGCCAGAAGCCTCCGCAGCTTTTGACGCAGCCACCGAGGATCTCGGACCCAGCGCCAGCACTCTCGCAATTTCATCCTCAACGAGGACTACGGTCTCGAGGAACCTTCTGCGGGCTTTGGAATCCTTCTTGAGGATCTTGGTAGTGCGCTTCTCAGAGCCGCCCGAATCGCTCTGGGAGGTTTTACCAGGTTTCTCCGGTGCAACCTCTTCATACTTCAAGGATTTTTTTCTTCTTTCTCTCGGGGTCCAGGGTCTTCTCAGAGGAGCTGCCACCGCGGGACTCCGAGGATGCTCGGGCTTCACGGGAAGTGGTAGGTATGGAGCTCAGCATCGGGGAGGCCGGTGTGAGTCGGACCTGGGAAACAGTTTTTCCTGCAACTCCGACCTCTTTTTATTGGTCTTAGACATCATGGCCTGGCACAGGTTGCAGGAGGTGCTGTCATGGTCCTGGCCCAGACAGCAGTCATGGGTGTAGGTGACTGATATGGTTTGACTGCAGCGGTCGCATTTTTTAAACCCACCGGGGGACATGGTGGGGAAACACCCGGACAGGGTCAATGACCCCCAGGCGAAAAAGGGCGCGAACACCAGTCAAGGCGAGCCTCAATCAAAAAAGACAAAAGGAGCCGAGAACAGCGCTGGTGCCACTGCCGGCTCGAGGAGGGAAGAGGAACTGGTATGCAAATTGGGAAACTAACTTTTTAAAGATAATTAGCAAGAATTTTTCTGGGGACATAGGACCGACGTCCGTTGGACTCCACAGAAAAAAGGAGCAAGATGGCACCCTTGGGTGAGAAGGGGACCACGTAAGCATGTAGCATGTCCCAAAGGCTTTCTTTGAAAGATGGGGAAATGCTCTGTGTGTGCTCCGTTAAGTCACCCATATATGAGGACTGACTTCCTGCTTGTTCCTAGAGAATAAGTTTTTCACCTCCCTGTTAGTTAAAATAGGCGGCCTCATTGGGTATCAATTTATTTTAGGAGGGGGCTTTAACATATCAAATGTTCCTTTGATAGACTGCAAACTGCTGAGGCTGCTCATGAAAGGGCATGCACAGAAGGGGATCAACTTCCTTCTGTCAGAACTAGAATTAATAGGTGCATGACACACATTTCATCCTGAAGAAGCAGAATCTACAACAGGGATGGAAAACCAGTCCTGGAGCACCACAATCCAGCCTGATTTTCAGGATGTTCTCAATGAATATTCATGAGATATATTTGCATACAATGGGAAACAGTGGATGCAAATATATCTCATGAATATTCATTGAGAACATCTTGAAAACCAGATTGGATTGTGGTGCTCCAGGACTGGAGTTGGCCACCCCTGATCTACATACTACTTTGCACCTCATAGAGCATTTGCTAGGCTAGATTATTTGTTGATTTCAGAAACATTGTTTTCTAAACTAAAGGAGGCCAATAGTCAAGAGAGTGAAATATCGGATTACACTTTAGTGAGCATAGATATGAAGTTGCTAGAAGCCACTCCAGACATGCTTTGGAGCATAGGTTTTCAACCCAATCCTCGGGGACCCCTAGGCCAGTCAGGTTTTCAGGATTCCCACAATGAATATGCATAAGATAGATTTGCATACAATGAAGGCAGAACATGCAAATCTTTCTCATGCATATTCAGTCTGGGAATCCTGAAAACCTGACTGGCTTAGGGTTCCCCGAGGACTGGGTTGAAAACCCCTGCTTTGGAGAATGAATCCAACACTGTATCAGGATAATAGCTTTAAAACATTTTTATTAAAATATGGGAAGAATACAAGACAAAAATTAACAATGGGGAGAAATGTGTAGGAACATTTTGCGAAGTGGCCAAGGCTGTACTGCGAGGGAAAATTCATGCGTTTGTGGCATTTAAAAAGAAACAAATTGATTTATTGCAGCTTAACATGGAATTGCAATGGTGCCAAATGAGTCATATAGCTAAGATAACAGAGGAGACTATGAAGAAATATTTGGTAATTAGAAAAACAATAAATGAAATCTTACAGAGAAGGGCAAAAACGAATATCTATATGTACAAGTATCAATTGCTCGGGTGGTTAATAAGAGCAGAGATGGCGTCCATCTGTCTAATCTGGCTAATCTACTGAAGAGGGCGTTAAACTAGATTCGTTGGGGATGGGTGAAGAAAGCCCCCAGGTAAGTGAAAGCCCCCAGGTAAGTGATACATTAAACACCTTTATGGAAATGGGTAAACGGGGTAAAATATGGAAAGTGGTGTGTATAAATGCCCGTAGCATGGGAAATAAGATCCCTGATGTTGAAGCTTTGGTGGGAGTGGACGACTTGGATTTAATGGCAGTTACAGAAACATGGTTCACAGAAAACCATGACTGGGATGTAACTATACCTGGTTATACTTTATTCAGAAAGGGCAGGGTAGGAAGAAGGGGAGGAGGAGTGGCACTATATGTAAAACATAATATTAAAGTTTTGGAATTACAGAGCTTAAAAGGGAGAAAGGAGGCATTGTGGGTTAAACTAGAAAGAGGGAAAGAGAAATCTATTTGCATTGGCGTGATATACAGACCTCCTTTACAAGAGGAAGAGGTGGACAGAGAGTTAATTGAAGACATAAGCAGCATTGCTAGGAAAGGGGAAGTGCTACTGATAGGGGATTTCAATATGCCAGATGTAGACTGGCACATTCCTGCTGCAGTATCATCTAGAAGTAAAGAGATCCTGGATTCTCTACAGGGAGAACTATTCAGGCAATTGGTAACAGGCCCCACACGTGAAGGGGCCATACTGGACTTGGTGCTTACCAGTGGTGAAAGTGTTTCTGATGTTATAGTGGGAGATCATTTTGCGTCCAGTGATCACCAGATGGTATGGTTCATTATTAGGACTACGGCTGTTAGAATCCATTCAAAAGTGAGGGTCTTAGACTTTAGGAAAACAAACTTTGCCAAGATGGGCCAATACCTCAGGGAGTCGTTAGCAGGATGGGAACAGCTGGGGGATGTAGAAAAACAGTGGGCAAAACTGAAAGGGGATATTTTAAGGGCAACCAACCTTTTTGTTAAAATGGTAAATAAAGGTAAAAGGAAAAGGAGAATGCTATGGATGTTGTAGTTGTTGATATGGAAGGACAGACTAGATAGGCCATGTGGTCTTTTTCTGTCATCATTTTTCTATGTTTCTAAGACAGTAAGACTATTAGCAAGGTTGGTGGTACCACATAGTAGAACAAAGGTTATCACAACAGTAAGAGGCAAGAGAGAGACAATGTGCATGAGTACATATGAAACAGCACAGGAGTTTCTGACTTACTACAAAGAATTGTATAGCAAGGAACCAAGACACTACTATACCAATAAGATCAGAAGTGAGATACCTCGGTGTTACTCTGGACAATAAACTAAACCTCAAGCCACACATAAACAAAACAATCCAAAAAGTCTACTACAAGATGCGAATCATCAGGAGACTGAAACCACTCCTCGCCCTAGAACACTTTCGTACCGTCTGTCAAGCACTAATAACCCCACTACTGGACTTCTGCAATCCGATATACCTTGGACTACCGAAACAAGCCCTCAAACCACTCCAGCTAGCACAAAACACTGCAGCACGAATAATATCCGGTAATGCAAGACAGGAGCACATCACACCTACCTTAAAGGACTTACACTGGCTCCCAATCGGTGCACGCATCAGATACAAAACTATCATAAACCTATTCAAGATAAATCAGCACACATCAGCCAACAGCCTGCACACCCTCATACAACCGGACACCAGCACACGTCCTAGAAGAAAACAAACACACAACCGAGTCAGCACCCCAAGTGAATTCAAACACACACGCAAGGACACAACAGACAGAGCACTCTCCATGGCTGCTCCAACAATATGGAACAAGCTACCGGACGATTTGAGGGCAACTACAGACCTCAAAGACTTTAGAAAACAGCTAAAAACCATGCTGTTCATAGAACACTAAGGACACATCACATAACATCAGAGAATGTATAACAGCACATGATACCTCCTAAACACTGTATGTATAGAAAATGTTTTTTGCATCACTGTATATAGCCCATCTTGTACATAGCTCAAACCACTCTAGCGCACAACACAACACACATTGTACATAGCTCAACCAATCTAGCACACAATACAACACACACTCAACTAAATTTCTCCCTCACTGCATGTTTAACACTCTCACTTTACCCGATTGTTTGCTGTGATACCACCTTGATTAATAAGATAAGGCGGTTTAGAAATACTGTTAAATAAATAAATAAAATAAAATAAGACATGAAGGGAATCTAAAAAATTTCTTTCAGAACTCAAAGATGCCAAAATTAGGGGAAGAACAAAATGGGCATATTAAATCAACCTATTAATGTGGCAGAAATAAGGCAGGCTCTTAAAAACTTAAAATTAGCTAAAACTCTAGGCCCAGTTAGGTTGCCTGTAGAATTTTATACAATTTTAGAAGATCTGATAGCCCAACCACTCAAATAAATGATGGATGTAATGATTCAAGGGGTCATGGAAAGACATGTACCAACTTTGGCATTTATGGTCCTCCTCTTTAAGCAGAGGAAAAACTCAGATAGATTGGTCTCATACCGGCCCATTTCTTTACTGACCTTAAGATAGTAGCCACAGTTTTAGCTAAGCATCTCAGTATGTCCTGCCAAGTCTGGTGCATCCCCAACAAATAGGATCTGTAAAGGGAAGGTACTGTATGCTTTGGTAAATTTAGTAAGGGCTTTGGTGGCTTCTACAAGTGAGTGGGGATTTGTAGAGGGCTGCTTTGATGAATCTGGATGCTGAGAAAGCCTTTGACAAGGTTTCTTGGCAATAATTGTTCTGGGCTGTGAAGGCTTTTGGGATACAGGCGCAGCTGATAATGAGTACTGTACACAATGTTTTGACTTGCAGGGATGAGACAGGGATGCCCTCTCTCCCCACTATTGTTTATTCTATCCCTAGAACCTCTAGCTATAAAAATTAGACTCAAGAGACTATCCAACGGATTATGGTGAGAAGAGTGTCAGATAAATCTCTTCACAAATGATATTTTTAGGAGATGCCCAAAACAATTTGCTGGAGAGTATGGACATAACATGTTTTGGAAGTTTCTCTGGAAGGATGATGACAGGCCTTCGCATTAAGTTGGGTGACAGTTATAAAACATTGTCTATGAAAAATATTGAGGAAATAATTGGGCAAATTAGACAATTATGTCATCATTAGAAGACCTGTCTCTAACACTTTTGAGTAAGATAACTTTAATGAAAATAGCAGTTTTTCCAAAATTGCTTTATGTTCTCCAAATGAAGCTGATTTAGATAAAGCAGAAAAAAAGAAATGGATTATAAGGGAATTATTAGGAAGTTCATATGGAATGCCAAAAATGTCTATATAGCCCATTCTAAATTAATTTTAGATCGGGACCAGGGAGAAGCTAGTAAAAAATTAAGGCTGTTTTTTATAAGACTTAAGGGCCCTTTTATTTATTTATTTTATTTACAACCGCCCCAAATTTGAGTTAGGCAGGCTATGCGCCACGGCGCACATAGCCTGCCCGCCGACCCCTTTAACCTGGATTTTCACTTTCACGGTGGCGGAAGTGAAAATCCAGGTAAGCCTGGATGCCCCAGCAGCCACAGAGGATACACAGCAGCGATTTTTTATGCTATCTGCAAAGCCTCTGCACCCTAAAGATAGGCAAGGAAAAATACTGCTTGTCTTTAAGGCACAGAGGGCTACGTGGGTAGCATCGAAAATTGCTGCCACTTCCTCCACCCCGGAACGCCCCTAACACTCCCCAATGCTATGCAGATAGTATCTGGGCACATAAGGAACATAGCCGGGTTTTTCGAAGGGCACTACCCATGTAGGTGCCCTTCGAAATTTCTGGATAAGCCTTTACATGGGTAATTAAGGAAGTTACCTGTGTAAAGGCCTTCGAAAATCGAGCCCAACATTTATAAACCACCTAATCACAAAAATTCAAAGCGGTACAGAAAACATATAACACATCTTAAAATAACATTAATCAAAAATCAATCGCCAAAAGCTTGACAAAACAAATGGCTCTTCAATAGCCGACGAAAAGACAATACATTCAAACATCCACATAACAAGACTGGCAAATGGTTCCATAAAACAGGTACTGCCAATGCAAAAGCACGGGACCCCGTAACCTGCAAACTAGACCAAAATGAAGATGAAACAAGTAGAGTATCACTCAAGCCCTGGTGAATCAGATGGGAAAAGGTATGCCAGGACAATAACTCTGCCAAACAAGCTGCAGACAAACCCAGCCAAAGCTTCAGAACCGCACAAAGAACCTTAAAAACAATCTGCTCTTGAATAGGTAACCAATGCAATGAATGCAGACAAGGAGTAATATGATCAAAACATGTCTTATCTAAAACAACCTTTGCAGCAGTGTTCTGTGCCAATTGGAGCGCCAATAAAGTAGATGTGATCAAACCCAATAACACCACATTGGTATAATCAAATGTTGGTGACAACATTGCCTGAAACACAGAATGAAAGTCAGAAGGTGACAACAAAGACTGCAGATGGCGCAAAAGCTGAATCAAAAAGAAGGAACTGTGAACAAGCTTTGCTACATAAGCTCTCATATTCAAGCGTGAATCCAGTGTCACTCCGAGATAAACAATTTCCTGATGCACAACAAACCTATGCCTCAGGGGCAACAAAGGACCTATCACGGGAGACAAACAAGACTTCTGTCTTCCAACAATTAATTCTCAGCCCATGCTGGGCAAACCACAATGAAACAACCTCCAAACAACGCAAGAGTGACAAAGAAGCATACGCTGCAGAAACACCAAAAGATATATACACTAGAAAATTATCAGCGTAAACGTGGTAAAACACCAAAACTCCAAAATAAGGCACACACAGGAGCGATATATGTAGTTAAAAAGCAAAGCAGTCAACGCAAACCCTTGCAGCACCCCACAATCCAGAGGAATCCAGTCCAAGACATCCGAACCTATATGAACCTGAAAAAATCGAAGATGCAAACCAATTCAACACTTGCCCTATGACTCCCAATGAATGGAGGCACTGCAAAAGCAATATGTGATTAACAGAATCAAAAGCTGCGGAAACATCAATAAAGATCATCATAACCCCCATTTTCGGCTGATCCAAACTACACCATAGGGTATTAAACAATGACAGCAGCAAGGCATTTTACTAAATGTCACTAACGCTAACATGCAGGATGCTAGCTACCAGTCGCCAGATGCACGTTAACTGGAAATCGTGTGCTAACTTGGAGGGTAGGTGGGTTGGGGCAATGTTCCCACTAAGCTGTGCTGGATCCTCCTCCAGCATTCCTGCCAGTGGGGGGAGGTACACCTCCTCCCACTGGCAGGAATGCTGGCGGAGGACTCAGCACAGCTTAGAGCAGTGGTTCTCAACCTTTTTTGCACCGTGATCCCTTTTACCATTGGTCAACTTGTGGTGACCCCCAATGATAAAATCAAATGTGTCTCTCTTCCTTTACCGTTAACACATTGTCACTATAATCATTTGTTGAATTATTAATATATTATAGGCCGTTGCAATATGTTTTTTTAAATAAAATTTACTTATTTAAACCACAATTAATCACAATAACAAGTAACAATATTTGATTTCAAAATTATGATGATTTTGTAGTCAAATCACTAATATGAAATAAAATTATTTTTTCTACCTTTGTTGTCTGACCAATTTATTCTCTGATCATGCTGGTCCCGATCTGAGGCTTCTGCTTTCCTGTCTTCTCTTAGCTCTCTTTCTGTGGTCTATGGTCCATCTGCCATTTCTTATCTCTTCTTTCGTTTTCTTCACTTCTTTCCATCAGCTTATTTCCAGTCCCAGTAACCATCCCCAGTATCAGCCCCTTTCCAGTCCTCACTCTCAGTACCTTCCAATGTCAACTTGCATTCCCATGACTGCCACTGGTATCCATTCCCTTCCAGTCCCCCTCCTTCCCCACTGAGCAGTCCCTTCTAGTACAAATACCATGGCAGCCCCTCTCAGATCCACTCTCTTCCAGTTCCATTCTCCCATCCCCTCGTATCAGCCCATTTGTAGCCTTAGCCCCCAGTTTTCTTCCAGGGCCAGCAGCTCTATCCTCCCCTCCCCACAATCAGCCCATTCCCAGTCGAAGCCCCCCAATCAGCTCGCTTGCAGTGCTAGTCCCCCCTCAACCCCATTACCAGTGCTAGCCTCCCCTAATCAGCCCAATACCAGTCCTACCCCCCATCAGCTCATTACCAGTCCTAGCCTCCCCTAATCAGCTCATTTCCGGTGCTAGTCCCTCCTCAACCCCATTACCAGTGCTAGCCTCCCCTAATCAGCTCATTTCCAGTGCTAGTCCCTCCTCAACCCCATTACCAGTGCTAGGCTCCCCTAATCAGCCCATTACCAGTCCTACCCCCCCCCCATCAGCCCATTTCCAGTCCTAACCTCCCCGATCAGCTCATTTCCAGGGCTAGCCCCCCATCAGTCCATTACCAGTCCTACCCCTCTATCAGCACATTACCAGTCCCAACCCCCCCTTGATCAGTCCATTCCCAGTCCTAGCCTTCCCTAATCAACCCATTACCAGTCCTAGCCCCCCCCCATCTGCCCATTATAATCCTAACCTGCACTGTCTTTCCCCTGTCCAGCATTTATTGCCCATCTGTACAGTATGTCCCCCTGTCTCTTCCCTTTGTCCATGTCAGCCCCCCTCCCTCCCTCCATGTCAGCCCCCCTCCCTCCATCAATGTCAGCCACCCCTCCCTCCCTCCCTCTCTCCATGTCAGCCCTCCCCTCTCTCCTTCCCTCCATCCATGTCAGCCCCCCTCTCTCCATGTCAGCCCTCCTTCCCTCCCTCCTTCCATGTCAGCCCCCCTGTCCATGTCAGCCCCCCTCTGTCCATCTCAGCCCCTCCCTCCCTCCCTCCATGTCAGCCCTTCCCTCCCTTCCTCCCTCCCTCCATTCATGTCAGCCCCCCCCCCTTGTCCATGTCAGCCCCCTCGCTCCCTCCCTCCATGTCAGCCCCGTTGCAGGTTCCCTGCCCCCTCCTCCCCTCTCCCTGTCTGCCTGCTGCTGCCCTGCTGTTCTTCTACAGCCGCAGCTCCCTGTCTCTTAGGGAACCGCGGCTATACCTGTAAAACCATTGCGGAGCCTTTCTGTCTCTCGCCGGGCTCCGTGCAGCATTGTCCCGCCTCCAAAGGAAGTGGTAAACAACTTCCTTTAGAGGGGGGACAATGCTGCACGGAGCCCTTTACTGGCACAGCCACGGTTCTCTAAGAGGCAGGGAGCCGCGGCTGCATTAGAAGGGACTGGGAGGCGATGAGTTTGCCGCTGCCGAGAAGCGGACTCGGCAGCAGCAGCAACTTGGGTGCTTTTTTTTTTTAATGGCAGAGTGAGGTGAGGCGAGGCGACCCCTGCTAAATCCTGTGGCGACCCCCATGGGGGTCACAACCCACAGGTTGAGAACCGCTGACTTAGAGGGAATATTGGTTAGGGGTGCAGTGTGTGTGCGTGGAGAGCACATTAGCATGTAATCATCATCAATCTGGTAAGTAGTGAGGATGCACCTAATACCTCTATAAGTACTGCTAAGTGTACCCATGTTAATTCACATATTACATGTAAAGTAGGCATTTGCATGTTAACCTCTCGGAACAGGCTAGTCATGCCCCCGACAGTTAATGCTGAGGCTTTGCACTTAATGTGCATTAAAAATGTGCGTTAAGTGCAAACCCTTAATGGGATTTAGTAAAAGGGTCCCCTAAGACTAAGGAATATCTGTGCACCTAGTAACAAGTGTTCTCCAGTATGTTTGATCAGCAACAAGAGTCCACCTCTTCCCAGTTAGCACCAAGATAATAAGCATCATCTTTGAATTTGCTACACCAGGTCTTCTTCGGTCTCACTCTCTTTCGATTCCCATCTGCTATTGTCCATTGCAATTGTGTGATGCTAGTGATTATGTAGCCATAAATATATCCAGCCAGTGCGACCCTTCATTCAGTTACAATAACTTGGAGCCTCCATGAGTCACTATTTCTAAACATCTCCTCCTTTGTAATATGGTCATAATAGATGACACCTAGGATTCTTTGCAGGCACATCTGATGGAATATATTCAGTTTTGGTGCTATCTTTGTAGTGATTTTCCATGTTTCACAGACATAAATTACACTTGACAGAAAAATAGCTTTTGTATACCTTAGTTTTTATCATAGTGTTGAACGTTTTTGTCACCCATATTCAATCTATCTGTGGAAACATTGATGCAGTCTTGCCAAGCCCACAATTTACAATCCTCTAGATGTTATCTTCACAAGATAAGTGAAATGATCCATGTTTTTGATGGATTGTTGGTTAATGGTTACTCATGTATAGGCCTGACCATCAAGCTACATAGTCTTGGTCTTTTTCATCGCTGATTCTCTGTCCAATCTTCCCAGCAGACTTCTCCAAACTGGTGGGCAGTTTCTGCAGGCTGTCTCTTGTTTCTCCTCCCAGTCCTATGTTAACATCAAAATCCAATCCCTGAGTCAGTTCTGATCTTTCCACTGGCTGTCAACATTTGGCCTGTTCAGTCTTTTCCCCATAACAAAATCTATAGCCAGAAGAAAAAAAAAGTGATGAGAGAATGCAGCCTAGTTGCACATCATTGACAATACTCAGGAGGTCTGTGGTGCCAGTGTCTGTCTTTACGCAGCAATTAGGGTCCACGTAAATATTCTTAAGTAAATTGATATGCCATTGGGAAGAGGCCATATATTCTTGCAGTGATCCAGATTGATTCCCTGTGCATACTATCAAATGCCTTTTTGAAGACATTGAAATTTACTGACAAGTGCTTTTGGAGCTCAAGGCTTCGTTCAATGATGCTCTGCAGTGTAAAAATGTGCTCGTTGTAAGATCACCCACTGTGAAATCCTGCTTGCTTTTCTTGCAGGATGGCATCAACAGCCTATTGTAACTACTTAAGCAGCACAGACATTTTGGGAACTGAGAGAAATGTAATGCCTCTCCATTTGCCAAATTCCATGATACCATCCTCTTTCATATTTCACCGCAGCAAACTTTACTGCATGATTCACTAGCATGCACATCCTTAATACCACATATTAACAATTTGTATGGTAAATTTTATTTTACATTGGTGAAACCAGGAATAATGTGTGTTCCACGTGACACCAACACAAAGACAGTAGGCCCAGATTCCCACCCCTGGTAACTGCCGGGAATCTCGCTTGTGGATAGTGAATTGATAGGAGCAATCCCAGGTCATTCCTGCCCAGTCAGCTCCCAGGTTCAAAATGGTACCTAAATCCCCCTAGCAAAAGGCCTGTAGTACTACCTCTGGGGTCAAGTTGCCAAATAAGAGAATGCTTTTGAATGCTGTTGTAAATATTTATTTATGTCAACTAGATATTGCTTGGTTTGGAGGGCTATAGACAGCATTCTTCACCAATGGAAAAGAACATATAAAATAGTATGCCAGAACTACCTTATATTTGCAACCAACATGGTGCCCATCTGTTGAAAACTTAAAAGTAATGATACATTTTGAAGTTCTCAAGTTTCCGCAATATTTCATTTTTAAATTTGCGTATTGCCTTTGAATATAGTGGTCAGCACTATCTGGCTAAGGTTTTGAATATCAGCCCGCTTATTTCAGAGAATCAAAAACTTCCCATCGCTTAAAATCCCTACTCTGCCAATCAAACTTCTAAGAATCATTTGAGCTCATCATAGTCATCACTCCTTTCTTTTCTCGGTCGCAGTGTTTGCAGCACGCCCAAAAGTGGAGAGAGACTGAGAATTCCTAGGATCACGTCACTTGTTCAGACTAATGCAGCTGACTAATACAAAGGGAGGCTGGTAAGTCTCTGGCCTTGCAACGAAACAGAAAGTCACAGGCACACTTCAGTTCCAGAAGTCCGAATAATCTCTCTTAAGTGTGCCCGTAGCTTTCTGTTTTGTTACAAGGCCAGAGACTTATCAGCATCACCACCCCCCAAACACCACCTCATATATATGAATAATTCCTAAAGGAGAGAACTCATGTACAAAGAAGACTGCTTATGATAGGGAGTGAGTGAATGGGTTTTCTTTTTTTGGTTCTATCAGGTGCTCAACTTACAAAAAAAGGATGATGATGATAATAGTAATATAAAGATTTAAAAAATACTTAAGATGGTGAAAGAGACACACATGAAGCAGAGAGTATGCATGCCTGCAGAAGCTTGGCGGGTTTCTGTGAATGACCGATTAGTTAAATCCACTATAAGGTAAAATATTTCTTACATTAGAATTTTGCCATCACTTTATGAAAATGGAATAGGCACAAAGTTGTTGAGATGAAATAGTACCAGGTTCAATGCTATGAAGGAATACTGTAGCCCTTGAAGACAAGAGGCCAACTGTTGCAATGAGGTCTTTAATGTTATTATCTGAACTTTAACTCCTTCAGGAAAGTAATGGAATACTGCTATGTTTCCTTGTTTTGAAAGGACCAATGCACTATTGGAAATTTAATAAAGTATATTACAGATCACTTAAACTTTAAAGGCAGCATGAAGCTGGATCTTGCTGCCACTCACCTCCTGGCTACCTCATTACAGAAAGTTACTCCCATTTCATGGCCAAATAAAAAAATATTCATACACCTAATGTTATTAGGTTGGTGTAGGGAGCATACAATTACAAATGTTCTTATATTTAAAAAAAAAAAAAGGATTACAAATATGACAGACTCCCTCAAAAAACATGAAACAAAGTTTTCTGGTCCTTTTTTCATGTTTATAACAAACATCAGCATATTAACATTTAACAACTACCCCAAAGGTGATGTTAAATTTAATGGGTCCCAGGCTTTACAGCACATGCTATAGGATGATGGGCTTTAGTAATTTGAACCCTTTGCCTCTAAGATATTTGATAATAAACTGATTAGAAAAATTCTTTACATGGGGCAATAGCTTACTGCAGTGCTGGGGAGGGGTGAGACTGGTGTTTCTACTGCTACGACATTCCAAAGAATAAAGTCCTGAAGAGAATGCATACACACATCAAGAAATAAAGATCATTATTCAGCTGCAAACATGAGGTAAGTACAGCAATCAATGGAGGCAGACATAGAACTAAAAATTGCTCATCAGAAGTTAGTGAGAAAGAAAGCACTAGGGGGGGGGGCAGTTTTCAGTTCAAGGAGCTGCCTCTGCTAATTCCTGAAGCTAGCTTATGTGAGCAGCTAAATAAAGATTTTTTTTATCTCTCTAAAGATTTGTATGTGGCCTCTTTTTTGACTTTGCAACCATCCCCTTGGAGGATTTAATTATACCTCTGATTTCATGATTTTGTTTCCTGTTTTTTATTCTTGTATCTACTAATCCAAGGTTGATGTATTTCTTCATGTAAATGAGCCTCATTAAAGTGTTTTACTTCTGTCTTTGAGTTTTCACCGTATGATCATGCTGCGGTTTCCAATGTTAAGGTCTTGAAGATGGAGGAAAATGGTATGGGGAAAAAGGGGGAGGGACGGATTATTTTGGTACTTTAAATCGCAGTATATAGCTCATAAAGAAAAGAAAGAAAACTGTCAGTCTGATGAAGAACAACTCACAACTCATTAGTGTTCAGAACAAGAATCAATATTTCACATCAAAAATGACTGCAGAAATATTCACAATTACCCCATGTTCAGAATTCATTTTGTCTGGATAAAAAACGTGTCACATTTAATTTATCACAGGCTGCTGCTTTTTTCATGCAATTGCTTTAAAGTTATAAAGGCTATCATAATCTCATTCTAACCATGAGTATTGGGAACCTATTTGGCAACTTGACCCCTAGGGGTTGTACGACGAGACTATCGCTTGGGACAGAGGTGCTATTTTGAACCCAGGTGCCTGAGAGAACATGAGTGATTGCGGATTGCTCATACTCCCTGCCAAAGTATCAGAGAGAGCCCCTGGTAACAACTGGGTGAAGTGGGGTGGAGTGAGGGTAGTCATGATGTTGGTGAGATCTGGGGGTGAGGGGTCTGATGATGTCAGAGGGTTTCAGGATTCTGGGGGGGAAGGGAGGGGGTCTCATGACATAAGAGTGTGCTGGGGTAAGGGATTCCATTATCCTTTGTTTGCATCTGCCCCGTCAAGTTGGCATATGCCCATGCCACGGGGTTGGTGTAAAAGTCAACAGAGAAAAGTTATGATATTTATTTCATGTTGTATTTTAGCTCATGCTGTTCTAGTAGTAGTTTAAGGTGACTTACATTCAGGTACAGAAGGTATTTCCCTGTGTCTAGAGGGCTTACAATATAAGGAGGATATTCTAGAGGCTCTGTTCATGGGGCACTTAGACATACAAAGCATGGAAATGTCCCTAAAGCCATTTTAGAAAGTTGGTTATATGGATGTCCCTGGTACAAGAATGTCCATGTAGCATGGGGCATGGTGGAGGCTTGCCTTGGGCAGAGCAAGTTACACACTGCATGGAATTTCAGAATAGTACTAGCATGTCAGGCCAGCTTTGCTGAGGCAACCATGACTATACCTGTTCCTGACCATGAATAAAGTGAAAAAAGTGCTCGTTTCATGGTTGCAACAATTCCAAGGGGAAGAGAAAAATGCACTTATATTGCAACGGTTAATATTTCCAGGCTGAAGAAACCTGTACATAAATACATACAGCAAGGCTTTTGACTGTGTAAACCATGAGAAACTCTGGACCACCTTAAGAAGCATGGGCATACCAGAACACCTGATCGTTCTCTTGCACAACCTTTTCATTGATCAAGAAGCAACAGTTTGAACGGAACAAGGAGAAACAGAATGGTTTAAACTCAGCAAAGGTGTATGACAAGGCTGCATACTTTCCCCCTTCCTGTTTAATTTATATGCAGAACAAATCAGTGAAACAGGATTGTGTGAAGACAACTGAGATGTGAAGATTGGTGGAAGACTCATCAACAACCTTTGCTATGCTGATGATACCACATTACTGGCTGAAAACAAAGATGATCTGAAATATTTGCTTCTCAAGATCAAGGAATATAGTCTTAAAATGGACCTGCACCTTAATGTAAATAAGGCAAAGATCCTGACAACTGGCCAAATCAATGAGTTCATTGTTGATGGAGAAGAAATTGAAATAGTTGGCAACTTTAACCTAATTGGATCAACTATCAATAAAGAAACAACAAGCAGCCAAGAAATCAGATGACACATTTCTCTTGGCAGAATGGCTATAAAGGACCTAGACAAGATTTTCAAGAGCAGAGATATCTCTCTTCATACAAAGATTTGACTTGTTCAAGCCATGGCATTTTCAATAACATCATATGGATGCGAAAGATGGACAGTGAAAAAGATAGCAAGAAAATTGATGCCTTTGAATGATGGTGCTGACAACGAATACTGTGTATACTATGGGCTACCCGAAGAGCAAATCAGTCAGTACTAGAGGAGATCAAACCTAAACTTTCTTTAGAAGCTCAGATGACAAGACTTTGACTTTCATACTTTGGACACATCATGCGAATAGAGAGATCATTAGAGAAAGACATCATGCTTGGCAGGATAGAAGGTCAACGCAAAAGAGGAAGACCAGCAATGAGATGGATCGATACAATAACAGCAGCTACGGGTGCCAGTCTGTCAACAATGAACTGCCTGACATAAGACCGAACACAATTTAGGACAACTATCCAGAGGGTCGCCATGAGTCGACATCAACTCGACGGCACTTAACAACATCAACATCTGCATGGAGCCCATCTCTAGAACTAGTTGCCGGGATGTTCATTTTTGGGGGTGGAGACGGAGCGATTTCAGAATACACAGATGCCACACCCTCCGGTTTTGGATCTTCTACTCTGTTCATCCCAGATTTTTCGAGACATCCCTTCTAAAATGCCAGATCATGTTTGTGCCTGAGGCAATTACAGGTTATGTGATTTGCCCAAGGCCGCAAGGAGCATCAGTGGAATTTGAACTCTGACTTTTCTGGTTCCAGCCCACTGCAATACAGGTCTAAATTTTGGGCCCACTCAAACCACATCTAATCCACACTTAAACCACGTCCCCTTGAAATCTCGGTATGATGTGGATCTCCAAAGATAGCTGCTTTCTAAAATCACTATTTGCACATGCAGCCAATCTCCAGCTGTACTATTTACTCATGAAGATGCTTCTAAAATAAGGGACAGTGTATGCTTGGCAAGTGCAGTGCCAATCTTATTGGGCTCAAAAAAAAAATCTGGATAGATTTTCTAAGGGCTTTACTCCACTCCAAGTAGAAGGCTAAGACTCTTTTACAACCCAAGTTTTATAAGGCACATTCACCTTTGGGAGCATGTGGCCTGGGAGAAAATGTTGGAACGGTCATTGACTGGTTAAGGTGATAATCTGTCACCACCTTAGGCAGGAGGTACAGAAAGGATGCAACCACAGAACCATCCTATTATCAAAATTTTGCGTAAGTTACGTAACTCACTAAGGCCTGGAGCTTATTGATTTTGCATGCCAAAATGATTGCTGTCAAAAACATGACCTTTCAGGTGGACTCTGCTCACAGGAGTCCCTGGGTCGAAACGAAACATTCATCACTGAGGTTGGCAACATGCTGAGGTCCTAAGATACCATAGATGGCTTCATTGAAGACTTCAGTAGATACAAGTACTACATAAACTGAACAACTGGAAGCTGAACAGCGATAGGTTTATATTCTTCATCATGGGGATAATCATCAACTGCACTGAACTTCAGTGGTGTTATTTCCGAGACCAGACTCTGAGAGATGTAGAAGATATTCAAGCAGATTTGTGTGGGATAGGAGAAGGGATCTAGGATCTTTTCCTGCCACCAAATAGAAAACTATTCCATTTAAAATCATAGGGCCTGTTAGTGGAAACTTTCCTAGAAGCCAGAAATATATAAGAAACATTGTCATGCAGATTCAGGAAACTGAAAACTCTCCTTTCAATATCCAGGCAGTGAAAAGTAGTGACTGATGCATGGATGGAAAAGTTCCCTAATTCTGCATGATTAAGATTAGAGAGTTCCTCATAATGACTGGCTGCCCAATGGATAACTCCCACAGGAGTGGGAACTAAATCTGGTCCCTAGTCTCTTTTGAGTTTTAGTAAAGTCTTTGCAATTAGTGGGATAAACACAATGCATTTTTCCTAGAGAAAAAAGGTGCCGGTACTCATATGCAGGGATCTTTCATTAGTATATGAGGACCACGAGTCAATCTTAGAAAACAATGAATAAAGTGCCTGTACTCTGTACCACCACATACCCTCAAATAAAGCCCTGGATATACATAACAAATGCACATCCATATCCTCTGCCAACTCCCAACTCTGTTTTTTCCATCTTACTGCCTGGTATAGCCTTCCTGAGTTAGCATGTCATGCTACCTCTCTGGCCATATTCAGATCTCACCTAAAGATCCATTTATTTATAGCTGCTTCTAAATCTTAAACATGACTTTTTTCCAATTAGATCTTTGTTGACACTAACCATGTTTCCTTTAATAAATAAATGCTATGAAGTCTCACTAAGGGGCCCTTTATTTAATTAAAGTGTGCTAAGTGCATTGACATGACAATTACTATATGCTGATTTGCCTGCTGACTGCCACTTGCGCATTAGGGTGCAAAACGGACAAGGTTGGGGCACACTGCAGTTAGCACAGGGGGGGGCATAACTCGTATGATATACTGTCAATGTTGCCATTTGCATGGGGGCACCTAATGCCACCTCAATAGGTAGAGGAAAGTGCACCCACAGTAACAGTGCCATGCATTAGGGTACTCATCCACATGTCAACTGCTGGGAACATGCTGATCATGCCTTCAAGCATTACCAAGGAGGCTTTGCACTTAACGTGTTAGGGGCAAAGAATTTAACACACTCTAGTAAGATAAGCTTAGAGGCCCTTTTACTATTTGCCAAATAAATCTAGCATCTAGCAAGACTGAATAAATTTGAAGTTTGTAAGAATACAGATCAATCTGATACTACAAGTGGTAGTATATATTGGAATGTGAGTCAGGTGTAAATTAAGTAATAAAGTTGCTGACAAGGAGGGTCATTTTAAAAGGTTTAGTCGTGATTTGGATGTCCAAAGATCTGCACATGGATGCTGAAATCACGAACATGTCTCCATAGCCATTTCACAAATGATGTTTGCAGACATCTCCGGTGTAGGGATATCCAAGCTGGCACAGAAGAGGCAAGTGGCAATGTACTTACATGTCCCCATTCGATCTCAGAAACACCTGCAGGCACATCGATGTTTACACTTGCTCCAGGCATGAAAAGGCATCAGGAAAGTGCTTGTTTTCTCCTTAAAACATCCAGAGAGTGTAGAAGAAAGGGAGAATTATGTGGCTAACCTTAGATCACAAAGGCCCACACTGAGATTTGAACACGGACCACTCTGCGCTTAAGCCTCTACTGCTAACCATTATGCTATTAATTGTCTTGGTTCAGAATTATTATCCTGGGGACGTCTATACAGACATTTGATACACGTGCATAATGGGCACATCCACATTTCCAAAATCATGCCTGAACTTGCACGTGCCTGATTTTTTTCAGACGTTCTGGCTTTGATATCCCAGATTGCACTTGGACGTCCCATTGTGAAATGTATCTCAAATTGTATAAATTCCTAATTTTGTTTATTTTGCAATAAATAAGTTTAATAATATGAATAGTTAAAAACCTGAATCTTCAGCACTGATAATTTAAAAAACTGAAATAAAGGGACCGTTTATTAAAGCTCGTTAAGAAATAAGGGCCTGATATTTGAAACAATTTAGCTGGTTAGCATACCTGCTAACCAATGTTCCCTCTAATTTTCTGTAGGCTGTGCGGCGTGTGCGCATAAAATATCAGCTGTGCAGCTTTTAAAGGAAGGTTAAATTTTTGTACGCCCATAACAACACTCGGAGTTATATACTTTACAATGCTTATTATTTTTATACTGCTTTTAAAGATATGGAATGCCCTAAAGCACTAGGAAGAGCACAAGGCTCTCGCAGTAAGAAACACAGCCACACAAAGCGAGAGACGTATGAAGGTCACAGGTGCTTTACTGATTAGTACCCAACACATTTCAGCAATGCCTTCCTCAGAGGGTATGCAGCTTATAAAATAAAATAATAAAAGTACACTTAAAAAATACAGAAATAGAATAATAAATAATAACAATAAAACATAAAATAATAAATAAATCTAAAAGTCTGGATGAGATTAATTAAAATAACAATAATAAAGGCTCATAAATGAAAATGTGTACTGATCAACACCCATTAAAAGAACCATAAAACAAACAATAAAACCACATAGAGGACAGGTAAAAAACAAATCATCAAATATTAAAGAACTACAGAAAACGCAGGGCAGTGGGTGAACTCACAGAACACCTTTTGTTAAGGAGTGATAAACAAACTGTCTATTAGGAGAGACAAAAATAATAAATACATATATACTCACTGATGCACACTGAAGCTTTCTTAGAGGAAATGCAGAATATACCTGTATAATATAACTTTATCTGTGCTGAAAACAATGAGATAAAGAACATTATGCTTAGTGGCTAAACTAAATACATATATAAGAAAATCAATAAGAAGAGCCAGCATAAGGATTTCGGTACAGCACGTAAAAACAGGCCGTGCACAAGCGCAAACTTAGAGATTTTTCATAAAAGTGTTTTCAAAAGGAGAAAGATATGCAAAAGCACCATGAAGAACCATTTACAACAATTAGTAACCACAGGAGCACAAACCTTTGAGAACTTCAAAAGATGTCCAATGAGACTCAGAGTACCTCCGACGGAGCGATCGAGTCAAAAAACACTCAGATTATGTAACCGCTCATCGCACACCAAAACAAAGGTTAGAGGTGAGGTGGTGGGAGGAGCCAATAAACGTCAATCACAAGATCGTATCTAGATAAGATAGTGAATTAAGGCTGCCATAGAATTCTAATAAATGATCCACCATGAAAGTTCTGAATAAAGGATTCATAAGCAAATAAAGGCAAAAACGAAGCACTAAAGCAGAATACTCCGTGTTCCGCTGACCTGCCGCTTGCCCTCCGCCTCCTCCAATGCTGCCCCTCTGCTTGTCCTCTTCACCGCAGTGCACGGCTCTCTCTCCGGCAGCTCTCTGTACGTGCTGCCACTGCTGCTTGCTCTCCCTTCTCTGCAACGGTTTCCCCTCTGCAATTTTTGTGCGCTCTGTTGTAAGTTATGTGCGCTCGCTCGGCGAGGTGTGTGCGCACGCACACACACACAGTTTAGAGGGAACAGTGCTGCTAACCATGTTAATCATGGTAAACGGAATATTCAGTGGTACTAACAGGGTTAGTGCCAATGAATATCTGTGGGTACCGATGCTGTTCCAGGGGCGTCACCTAGTGATAACTGGTCAGCAGTGATATTCAGCCACTGTCCGGTTATCCCTCAGCAGTGAAAACAAGGCACAGTAAAAGCTGGCCTAACTTTCACTACTGAAGCTAACCGGGCAGTAGCTGAATATCACCGCTGCCCAGTTGGCTTCCAGGCTGTCCGGCTTCCCCGGATATTCAATGCTCGTGGCCAGATATGACCCTGGCATTGAATGTCAAGGTCTAAGATTCAGAAGCAATGGCAAGCCACTGTAATCACACGAGCCACCACCACTGAAAGCAGATCCTTAGTACACAATTTAATGGACGGTTAAGACAAAGGCATGAGATCTACCAGCCGCTGAAATACAGATTGATTCCACATTGTGCAAAGGGGTGGAGAATGGACAGGGTATAAGCAGACTGTGGACATGGAGAGCACTTTACAGTTAGTATGGAGTACATATCACACACAAGGCCAGCGCTACCATCAGGAAAACTAGGTGGTCACCTAGAGTCACCCATGAGAAAAGCAGCATGAAATATGTATTCTTTTTGGGAACCTGACAAGTAGTTGTGACCTGGATTGGCCAATGCTGGAAACAGGATACTGGGCTTGATGGACCCTTGGTCTGACCCAGTATGGCATATATTATGTTCTTATCTGTTATGTATCCTGTCTAGATAGCTCTTCAGTATATTGAATGTCACTTTTGTTTGTCTAAGAACTGTTTATATCTAGCAACCTTATAAACCCTATAGAAATTTGCAGTAGTAGTAGAACAGCTGCCTCATAGAGTTCAGGCCAAACAGGACAATATCCTAAATAAAAGAAACTATTTTATTATGTACATATTTTGTGTTCCACTGAGGAAGTGGGATCAGATGACTATAAATATTTTAAAATAAATAAATATATAACTACATTTGTGGCCTGTGTTCAACAAGTGCAAAGCAGAGCATAAAGCTAGAAAGAAGACTCATTTCTAGGACCATACCAAGCTCGCAATGCACCCTAAGTGACAGCTGAAGTTGGTTCCCCCCTACCCAGCCAATTGCCTGCAGGAACACACTTTTTTCAGGCTTTCTGGAAATCCAGTGATGACAATAGTGCCCCTTCCAAACTTGCACCCTGTGGGGCCGCACCGCTCGCACAGCCCCTGGTATGGCCCTGCTCATTCCCACACTAGCAGTACATAACTGGCTCACCATTGTGTGTCACACAGACAAGACATGCTAGCTTTAATGGAGTTGGCAGAAGGACACACCATGGATAGTACTCCTCATCTCAGCACTGGTCATGTATGAACAGCTTTAAGAATGTGAGCAATGGTTAGGGGTCATGACAGGTGCTGGCTGCCCTCTTTTTAGTCATTCAAGAAGCATGGGTACACAAAGCCTGTTTGTTTATATTATGATCAATTCTACTGCGAAAGATGTGCATAACCAGCCTAGCATAGAGGTCAAGGCTATGTTGACTTTGCACAACTGGCAGGCATCATGTGCTCTTTGGTGACTCTAAACTCTAGGAGTTCCATCAAGGGTATGAAGAAATATTGTTAGTGATCAATTTTTGGCTTCCACATGTATCCATTCAATGTAAACCACCTTGATATCATGAAAGGCGGTATATAAGAAATGTTAAATAAAAATAAAAAAATAATAAAATAAAGCAGATGCAGAGATGGAGCCCTTATGTGCAAGTTCACCAAATATACCATGTTTACAAAATGAGACTAAGGGTCCACAGTCTATTGTGACATGCAGAAAGTCAATGACTGGGGGAAAGAACTTGTAGCCTGAGGGTTTTGCTGACTTCCAATGACCTCAGGTAAAGATGCTCAGGAGGAGAAGATCTAGCAAGTTTTCTGCTAATTGCCAGAACAGTTTTGGCATTTAATGTGACAGGGAACCCACTGCGAAAGAATGAGAGGAAAGAGGTTGCTCTAAAGTGTTTTTCAGGATTGTGAACATGGCAGCTTGCCAGTGAATGATAAAATACCTGAAGAGGATTCTGTAGTGAGAAGTCCCTAGCTGAGAGGAGAACAACGATTTTAGAGATACAATCCTGAGTGAAGTTTTGATTTGCTTATTTTTGTCTTTTGTCTATAAAGTTAAACAGAGGAATTGTACAAATAATTTTATTCTATTCACTCAGTAAATTATCGCCACAAATCGACACTTAACAACAACAACAACATGCAATCGACTGGAGTGTACGGTGATCTTCACGGCAGTGAGCTTGCATACCTGTGAAGAAGAGTGAGCGATGCTGGAAGTGGTGAGAGAATGTCCATCCTATTAGAATTCTCCCCCATTTCCCACCCTTCAAGACCCCAAACCGGAAGTGAGGAATGGTCTCCCCTCCACCTGTCGAATATCCACAGCTCCCCTGAGGGACCAGTCACATGACTCTTGCTGGTCTGTGTGGAAGCAGCCTGTGAGAGAGTAAGTTATGAGAGTAATACAATGGTTGAGGATTGTATGATATATATAAAGCAAAGATGTGTAGGTAGCATCCTTTTAATGCTGTCTTTTCATGAAGGGAACAGCTCTGAATGAAGGATGCAGAATAATAATTGTTTAGATTGGAATCAATGGGGTTTTTTTCCTTTTGTCCATTACAGAAATATTGGCCTTGAATTATGGCAGTTCCTCTTGCCTTTGCAGCTTGCTAAGACTTTGACGGTTTCTTTTCAGCTTTAACTTGTGTATGACTGCTGAGGTTGTCTGTACTTATTCCTAAGATGCTAAAAATATACAGACCAGTTAACAGCACCTGCTAAGCAGATAAATGCTAGTGACGGAGGCCAGCTGCTAATTTTCAAAGGCATTATCCAGATAATGCCACTGAAAATCACCATAGACCATAGAGTCAGGATGGAGTATCAGCTTATCTGGGTAGCGGTGATTTTCAGTGCTGCTATCCTCAGCATAACGTAGGACAGAAAAATATTTGCCCTAAGTTATGCAGATGGCCATCTATATAATAGCTCTGAATAACACCATTATTTAGATATAGGCAGAGGTCAGCTCTAAACCCGGATATTCAGTGCTGATATCAGCCAGCACTGAATATTCACGCATACTTTTAAATGCAGCAGCTTGCGTTTAAACATTGACCATGGAGTTTAAAAATTGACCTGTAAGTGTTTGATTCATTATGGGGCCTGTCTGCTAAAGTGCAATTATTGCATGAATTAACATGGGAACTAGTAGCGCACATTTGCATTAACTACGCACAACCATGAGAATTAGCCCATGTTAATTTAAGCACTATGGGGGACATTCCATAACATGAATAAGCCATTTGGACGTGAACCACAGTCATTTTTCTAGTGAAAATGTCTAAGACCAAATTCTGAAACCCCCGTGGCCCTGCACATCTACGGTGCTAGCACGGGGATTTCAGAGAGGGGCGGAACGTGGCGTGGTCAGCTGCGGAGATGTATAAAGCATAGTCAGGAAAGGCCCGTGTACATTTTCAGTGTTTCCCGTAGACCCGTTATTCCTGCAGAAACATGGAATAAGGCCAGGACTCAGAAAATATTCTGCTCTGCTCTTCACTGTGTCCCATATTGAAGAACGGTTGTTACAATTATGTTTTGAACTGATGTGCTTGCAGTCTGGAAAAACACAAGATGTATTTTTAAAGAGCAGAAAGCAGAGGTGAGGGAAGATTGTAAGGTAAAGAAACATCAATAAACACCACTAGATAGTGTTTATTCTGGCTATGCTGACATTTGGAGGCCAGCATGAAGGTGTCCGGCCCATAACTGGGCTGCTGAAGGAAGGAGGGCTCGCCCCGTGGCCCACAGGAAGGAGCAGACACTGGGGATGGAGGTGTGAGTCCGACATGCAAAAGCCCCGGGACAGGAGGAGCGCCCTCCTCTTTCTGGGTGTGGGCCAGGGGGTCAGAACAGACAGCAGAGTGGTTCTCCTTACAGTGGGGCTCGCCCACAAGGGGTGTAAAGTACATCAGTATTGTTGGCATTATTGTTTATTGTTACTTGTTATGTTATACCATTGTACTAGCATGGAGTGCTGTTATGGGCACTGTTGTCATTTATAAACAGGAAGGATCCGCAAGCTGTGGCCAATCAATCCCACTATTAAAGCGTGTTGGTCTAAATTGGTGAAGCATGGTTCTTGGGGGGAGGGGGGCAGTTGAGCAAGAAGGTGGTAGTGAATGGGAAGTGAGGTAGGAGCCCGGAGTGACCCATGCAGCATGTCCTGGTTATGCTGTTTGTGCTAAACTAGGAACTAATCTAGGGTTCCCTAACAAATCCTATGTTCTGGAAAATGTGACTGTTGTAGGAATGGTATGTGAGCAAGTATAGAAAAGATTATTATTTGGGTGAGAAACGCAGATCAGCTGTTTCTGATAAGTGCAGGGCATCTTTCTGGCAGAAGTATGTTTTTTGTGACTTCAAGTGAGAGTGTGTGTATGTGTGTGGTTTGAGTATTGCATAGGAGGATCTGGTGTGCTCATCCACAATTCTGAGGGGACATGAATGTCTGGCCAGAACCTGGACCATACAGAAGGCCGCAGTATCACCAGGTGCCAGTGTGATCGGCACCTTATGTACATTTTTAGAAACCGATGATGATGCTTTTGTATTAGTGCTGTTTGCTTTTGACATTTAACTATAGAGAACTTTTTCTGATGTTTTCTGATTCATACTTAGCATTGTACAGACTGTTTTCAGAGATGATCAATGCAGGAATAACTAAGGAGTTCTTCAACTGCTATGTATGTTGTGATGCATGACAAACATATCACTTTCTACTTGCTTTTATACCATCTTTGAGTGCACCGAGATTACTTTGCAGTGTTCTGGGCATGCAACAGACTAGTATATATAGCCTACTTTGCATCAACATTTATGCATCATCAGTATTCATGTGTAGTTTGCATCAGCACAACATTGTCAGTGAGAAGAGCAGCTTAGGAGATACACGTTTTACAAAGGAGGCATGGCTATTCACGGGTATATAGCGGAGACGGGCAAGATCAGAAATGTCCATCTTTTCAAAATATGGTAAGCGCAGGAATGTCCACGGCCGTTTGCTGCGTATACTCATCTCTTGTACACCATAGTGGTTTGTTTGTGATGCGGCGGAAATGTCTATGTTCCCAATTCCAGAACCACAGGTGCGGAATTAGGTTTAAATCAGTCCCATTTATGGTTTGGACATGCATGTTATGGAACTGGGCTCCACGTGCTTAACATGGAAGGGGGAAAGAAATGGCTGGAGAATGGGAAGATTAAGGAGGTAAGCTACAGTGCACTGTCACCAAAGGGTGGTGGATGAACATACTGCCAGCTGTTAACAATGCAATTATTGCTGTCAGTGGAGCAAAAATACCCTCACCTCCAGAGTGATTAGCCATGTATTGATGTTAATGCCTTGGCTTTTAATGAGAGATGTTTATATACAGGGTGGCCCAAAAAAGTGAGAACTTCTCGTAAATTAAAAGCTTAAATAGTTTACTTATTTACCTTTTTTAGCTATATAACGTCTTTATTTTGACAATTTCCGGTCGCTGTCTTTTTTTTTTTTAATTTGTCAATCGTTTACATCTGTCTTTTTGAATTTTTAAATAACTTATATGCTACGAGATGTTCTCACTTTTTTTGGGCCACCCTGTATGTTCTATTATGCTTTATTGACTGATTTGATTATTTGTTGATTGATTTTCTTGATTTGTATTTACTTATTTTATGGATTTTTGATGGGAAGATTGAGGAGGGTATTTAGAGGGGGAAAGGGAACTTATATTTTGTGAAATCTCTCCAGAAATCCTTACCCAATTCAGGAAGGCTCTGAAACACCACCTTTTCCTCCAGCACTACTCTCACAACAGGGACACACAACATCCAGCCATACACATCCACCAAGACAAGCTGCCCCAAAGCTGCCCCAAAACACAGCTGCCCCAAGACAAGCTGCCCCCAAGCTGCCCCAAAACACTCACAACACACAGTCTCAGCACAGCAGCTTAGTACTACCAGACACCCTGGTATGCACATGTATATAGTCACCTAATCTTGTAAATAGTTGCCAAGCAGCCCTGTCGCCACTCCACTTCTGTTGACCCGACTGCTTAGCCTGTATACAGTTACTTAAATGAGTAGCCAAGCTACTGCGTAGACTGTACATAGTTACCCGTTAGACCAAGTTGCAAAACCTGTTCTTTGTAAGTACAGTACGGGCGCTGCCTGCACTGTACAAATTTGCTGTTGACTGTAAACCGAGCTGATTTTAAAGAGCGTGGTATAGAAAAGACCCTAAATAAATAAATCCAGGACCATATCTCAAATAGTTCATCTGACATTGCTGCCTGGATGTCCTACTGCCATCTGAAGTTGAACATGGTCAAAATAAAGTTCTTTATCTTTCTCCCTAAACCAACCTCCCCCTTCCTCCTTTCTCTATCTCTGTGGATAACACTCTCCTTCTCCCTGTTTCCTCAGCTCACATCCTTGGGGTCATCTTTGACTCCTCTCTCTTTCTCTGCACAAATCCAACAGATAGCTAAATCCGGTATCTCTTTCTCTATTACATCAACAAAATCTGTCCCTTCCTTCCTGAACACACGACTAAAACCCTTAACCACTCTCTAAGTCACCTCCTGTCTAGACTATTGCAACATTCTGCTTTCTGGTCTCCCTCAGAATCATCTCTCTCCCCTTCAATCTTCAAAGCTCAACCACACTAATCTTCTGCCAGTCTCTCTATGATCACATAACCCCTCCTCTCAAGTCACTTCACTGACTCTCTATTCATTTCTGCATACAGGTCAAACTTCTACTGACCCATACATGCATCCATTCTGCAACTCCTCACTAGCTCTTCTATTTATTTTATTTTATTTTATTTATTTATTTACATTCTCTTATATACCGTGCTATTCTGCATCAGTGTGGTTTACATTGAACCAACTGAAATTACATTAAACAGGGCATTATAACTTGGAGATAACTATTTTACAGGGAACATGGGCTATGGAGAGTTAAGTGTCTTGCCTGAGACCACAAGGAGCACCTGTGGGACTAGAAACCCCAGTCCTTCTGGCCCAAGGTTGCTGTCCTCTAGTGGGATTTGAACCCCCGACCTTCTGGCCTGAAGTACCTTGCCCCAACCACTAGGCCACTCCTCTACTCCACTCTATCATTCCTTACTTCCCTCTCCCTCAGGAACGCTGCTCCTCTGGTAGATCCCTTTTATCTGTGCCCTTCTCTGCCAACTCCAGACTTTGTTCATTCCACCTTGCTGCTTCATATGTATGGAACAAACTGCCTGAGTTAGTATGTCAAGCTACATTTCTAACCCTATTCAAATCCAGGCTAAAAACCCACCTTTTCGTGGCTGCTTTTGGATCCTGATCCCCACATCACCTATCTGTTTCTTGCACTTCCCCTAGATTTCCCCTAGTCCCCAGTTGTTGTGCAGTCTGTCTTGATTAGAATGTAAGCTCTGATAAGCAGGGACTGTCTCTTACCTGTACATGTACTGCACTGCATATACCTTGCAGCACTATGCAAATGATAAATAACAGTAATAGTAGTAGTCGTAGTAATTTTCACCAGCGCTAAGGATGGAGTAAATAAATGACCATGCCTAGATTTAATGTGCATTTTTGGGAATTTGCACCACTATTTTATAAAGAAAAATAGGTACTTGCTTTTCTTTATAAAATAGGCCCAATAAGCATATTCTGGTTGCCTAAAACTAGGTACCCAGTTATGGAATTACCCTCTTAAGGTTCAGTTCAGAAGGATTTTCATGTACCATCAGGTAAGGAATGTATATTTTTAGGCAAAATGTGAGCTCAGGCCTTCTTTAGGGTTCAGACTTTCTGTAATAAATTGCCAACAGTATCTGGATAGTGGTTGGTGCTGAATATAAGGAGCATGCACAGTACAAGCACCATCTGGATAGTGGTTTTATTCACTGCTACTATCTGGGTACTAGCCTGATAATATAGCCTTCTTGCTGTCCAAAGTTATGCAGAATAGTGCGGTATATAAGAGAATATAAATAAATAAATAAAAATAAATAAATAAATAAAATGTGGATAAGTATCTGAACAGAGAAGTTGAATATTGCCACTATTGGAATAATTTGCTCTTCTGCCTATTTCACCCATGGACTGGATAGTGCCAAGGTGATCTGTAAGGACATTTAGCTGCACTATCTAGATACAAATGCAATGTGTGCCTTTTAGTCAGTGCTGAAAGAATAACCCAAACTATAGTTACACGATGCAAGGTACCATCTTAGAAACCACCACTCAGGAAAAAGATTTAGGCATCATCATGGAAAAGATGATGGACTACAAAGGGAACTGCTACTTCTGGAGAGAGATCATTTTGAATTCCTCCGATAGTAGGTACTTGTTCAGCTCTCTGAGGTCCAGAATGGGCCTGTATCCCCTGTTGTCTTTGGAATGAGAAAGTATGGAGAATAGAAGCCCTGCTGGGATGATGGAACCTCTTCTATTGCACCCTGCAATAGAAGGGAGGTGACCTCTTGTAGTAATGAGAGGGGTTTGAGGATATCCTGGTAACATGACTGCCTTATACGAAGGTAGCGTACCTCACACGCCACCTAGACAAGGTCTTAGAAAGTGCTGGGGAGGAGTCTGCTGTCTTAATACATGTCAGCACTAATGACATAGGAAAATGTGGTAGGGAAGTTCTGGAGGCTAAATTTAGGCTTTTAGGTAGGAAGTTGAAATCCAGAACTTCAAGGGTAGCGTTCTCCAAAATGCTTCCCGTTGCACGCGCAGGACCCAAAAGGCAGGCAGAGCTCCGGAGTCTCAATGCGTGGATGAGACAATGGTGCAAAGATGAGTGTTTTGGATTTGTTAGGAACTGGGGAACATTCTGGGGAAAGGAGGGGCTCTTCCGAAGGGATGGACTTCACCTTAACCGGGATGGAACCAGGCTGCTGGCATTAACCTTTAAAAAGGAGATAGAGCAGCTTTTAAACTAGATAACAGGGGAGAGCCGACAGTCACCCAAGAGCGCATGGTTTGGAACAATGTATCCTTAAAGGATACTACCAAAAACATAAAGTTAGGGCATATCAGCAGAGAGGTTGCAATAAAGACAAAGGTAGCCCAAATGCCCTTGAGTACAGAGCAGACAGAGCTTAAAGATTCCAAATTACCCCTGCCTACCGATAACCACATTCATATGAATAAAATACAGTCTCTAAAATGCTTGTATGCAAATGTTAGAAGTCTAAAAATTAAGATGGAGAGTTAGAATATATAGCACTAAAATGATGTTAGATATGATTGGTATCTCAGAGACATGGTGAAAGGAGGACAACCAGTGGGACACTGTGATACCTGGGTACAAACTATATTGTAATGATAGAGCTGATCAAATTGGTGGAGGGGTTGTGCTCTATGTTAGATAGGTCATTGAGTCAGAAAGCATTAAAGTTTTGCAGGAAACAAAATTTGCTGTAGAATCTCTATGGATTGACATTCCATGTAAAAAGGGGAAGGCAATGGCAGTGGGGTTGTACTATCGACCGACTGGCCAGAATGAACAAATGGATAATGAAATGCTCAAAGAAATCAGGGAAGCTAACAAACGTTACAGAACAGTAATAATAATGGGTGATTTCAATTACCCCAATATTGATTGGGTCAGTGTCATAGCAGCACATACTAGGGAGATAAAGTTTCTAGATGAAATAAATGACTGCTTCTTGGAGCAGCTGGTTCATGAACCGACCAGAGGGGAAGCCATTTTGGACTTAGTCCTTAGTGGAACACCAGATCTGGTGCAAGAGATAAGGGTGTTGGGGCCACTTGGCAATAGTGATCATAGCATGATCATGTTTGATTTAATTAATGGAGGAGGGATGGTAAGGAAAGCCACAGTACTACCTTTTAACTTTCAAAAGGGAAACTATGATAAAATGAGGAAAATAGTTAAGAAAAAACTAAAAGGAGCAATTGCAAAGGTTAAAGATGTACATCAAGCTTGGGTGTTGTTTAAAAATACTATCTTGGAAGCCCAGACCAGCTGTATTCCTCGCTTGAAGCAAAGTGGAAGGAAGTCTAAAAAACTGCCAGAATGGTTTAAAGGTGAGGTCAGAGAGGCTGTTGTTGCCAAAAAAGCATCTTTCAGGAAATGGAAAAAGAGCCAAAAGCACTGGCAAGTTAAATGCAAGGTATTGATAAGGCAGGCAAAGAGAGAATTTGAGAAGAAACTTGCTGTGGAAGCAAAAACATGTAATAAAAACTTTTTCAAGTATATTTGTAGCAAAAAACCTGCAAGAGAGTCAGTTGGACCATTAGATGATAGAGGGGTAAAAGGGGCAGTAAGAGGGGACAAGGCTATAGCAGAGAGACTGAATGAATTCTTTGCTTCAGTCTTTACTGAGGAAGATGTAAGGATGTTACCCATGACTGAAGTGGTATTTAAAGGTGAGACTGCGGAAGAATTAAAAGAAATATCGATACACCGGGAAGATGTATTACAACTATTTGATAAACTGAACAGTAGCAAATCACCTGGACCGGATGGTATACATCCAAGGGTGTTGTTGTTGTTTTTAAGTGCCGTCGAGTTGGAGTCGACTCATGGCGACCCTATGGATAGCTATCCTAAATTGTCTTCGGTCTTGAGTCAGGTGGCTCATTGTTGACAGATTGATACCCGTAGCTGCTGTTATTGTATCGATCCATCTCATTGCTGGCCTTCCTCTTTTGTGCTGATCTTCTATCTTGCCAAGCAAGATGTCTTTCTCTAATGATCTCTCTCTTCGCATGATGTGTCCAAAGTATGAAAGTCGAAGTCTTGTCATCTGAGCTTCTAAAGAAAGCTTAGGTTTGATCTCTAGTACCGACTGGTTTGTTCTTCGGGCAGTCCATGGTATACACAGTATTCGCCGCCAGCACCATAATTCAAAGGCATCAATTTTAAGGGTGTTGAAAGAACTAAAATATGAGATTGCAGACCTACTATTAGTAATCTGTGAACTATCATTAAAATCATCTGTAATAACTGAAGATTGGAGGATGGCCAATGTAACGCCAATTTTTAAAAAGGGTTCCAGGGGTGATCCGGGAAACTACAGACCGGTGAGTCTGATGTCCGTACCGGGGAAAATGGTAGAAACCATAATAAAGAACAAAATTACTCAACATGTAGATAGTGATGGCTTAATGGGAGATGGCCAACATGGCTTTAGACAAGGAAGATCTTGTCTTACTAATCTGTTATGTTTTTTTCAAGGTGTGAATAAACAAATAGACAAAGGTGAGTCAGTTGATATAATGTATCTGGACTTTCAGAAAGGCTTCGACAAGGTCCCTCATCAGAGACTTTTGGCAAAACGAAAAAGTCATAGGATAGGAGGCAGTGCACTATTGTAGATCAGGAATTGGTTAAAAGATAGAAAGCAGAGGATAGGGCTAAATGGCCAATTTTCCCAATGGAAAAAGGTGAATAGTGGTGTATCCCAGGGATCTGTGCTGGGTCCGCTGCTTTTTGACATATTCATAAATGACCTGGAAAAAGGAATAACAAGTGAGATTATCAGATTTGCAGATGACACAAAACTATTTAAAGTTGTTAAAACCAAGAGGATTGTGGAAAATTGCAAGAGTATCTTGTTAAATTGGAAGACTGGGCATCCAAATGGCAAATGAAATTTAATGTGGACCAGTGCAAAGTTATGCACTTAGGAAAGAACAATCCAAACTATGGTTACACAATGCAAGGTTCCACATTGGGAACCACCACCCAGGAAAAAGATTTAGGTGTCATCGTGGATAGCATGTTAAAACCCTCTGCCCAGTGTGCAGAGGCGGCTAAAAGAGCAAATAGAATGCTAGATATCATAAGGAAAGGAATGGAAAATAAAACAAAGGATATTATAATGCCTCTGTATTATTCCATGGTGCAACCGCACTTGAATATTGTGTGCAATTCTGGTTGCCGTATCTTAAAAAGATATAGCATTATTAGAAAAGGTACAGAGAAGAGCCACCAAAATGGTAAAGGGGATGGAAGGATACTCCTATGAAGAGAGACTAAAAAGGTTAGGGCTCTTCAACCTAGAAAAGAGATGGCTGAGGGGAGATATGATAGAGGTCTATAAATTAATGAATAGAATGGAACAGGTAAACGTAGATCGATTGTTTACGTCATCAGAATATAAAAAGACTAGGGGACATGCAATGAAGCTACAGAGTAACCTATTTAAGACTAATAAGAGAATATTTTTTTTCACTCAACGTGTAATCAAACTCTGGAATTTGTTACCGGAGGATGTAGTAAAAGCTGTTAGTGTAGCTGGGTTTAAAAAAGGTTTGGACAAATTCCTGGAGGAAAGGTCCATAAACCATTATTAAAAGGGACCCAGGATATCACTGCTTGACCGAATACAAGCATTGTCTTTTGGGGAGACTGCTAGGTACTTATGACCTAGATTGGCCATTGTTGGAAACAGGATAGTGGGCTTGATGGACATTGGTCTGACCCAGTAAGGCATTTCTTATGTTCTTATGCTGACTCCTAGCAACTCAGCAGTTCCAGGATTATGTTATTTACCCAAAGCCACAAGGAGTAGCAACTGAAGCCTAGTCTCTTGGTTACCAAGCCAATGCTTTAACCACTAGGCTACTCCTCCACTCTGCACTATCTGGATAGTGCCTCTAAATATCCCAGTCAATAGCATTATTCAGACAGCAGGTGCTGCTATCTGGATAAATGCCTCTGAATGTTGTTATTAAGTGCTGTTGAGTCAGTGCTGACTCACAGCAACCCTCTGGATAGTTGCCCTAAACTGTTTTCAGGCTTCAGCCAGGCAGTTAAATGAAGATAGAGAGGCATCCATAGTCTATCTATATTTAACTGCCAATCTATATCATTGCTGGCCTTCCTCTTTTTTGTTGACCTTTAACCTTGTCAAGCATGGTTATTGACCCAAAAAAATCTTTTAGACATCTTATGAAGACAGTTATTCTAATTAGCTTCTTGTTAAGTCAGCTTAGGAGAAGAAATACAGTTCAGGACTTACATCTTTCTTACTTAATTTTCATTTTTTATTTGTTTCATTTATTATTTGTTAGTGTTCTATAAACAAAATGAATTCTTGATTATGTGTGTTCTATGAATTAATGAAATATGAACTATCTTATTTTGTACAGCATTTGGAACTATGAGCAAGTGATTTATAAATTTAAATCACTGAGCATGCAAAAAGAATCTGCTACAGTAAGTCAATGTCACTCTCATGTTGGTTCAGACAATAGCCAGAGACAAATATATTTTTAATTCTCTTGTATCTTCCAAACCCTGATACCGTAAATAAAAAAGTATAAACTGCCTTCAAAAGTTTCCCTATTCCTACATATTATTGAGGACAATGGACATCAGACCTCAGTAGAATTGAAATGGTTCTTTAACCATCATCCCTTCTACGGCTTTCCCTGCTATGTCCACAAAAGGGAAGAGAGTTCATTTAAAGCTTTCCTTCTCTGAAGTAGAGTCATTCTATGAATAAGACAAGTCTTTTCAGGAAAACTGATTTCCTCTCTGTGAACTGAATGTATTGTAAAGATTACTGAAGAGGGTGTGATTTAATTGATGCTTTCTTACAGTTTTGTATCAGTGGAAAAAGTGGTTCCATTTTTTTTTCTTTTGGGGTTTTTTATTTACTGTTCATAATACTGAGATATGTTCATTGATGCATCTGGCGACATTTTGCACTGGTACAAAACTGGAGAAAATTTCTTTATAAATTCAGTTGGGTCACTATGTAGAATGTATGCAAAAATGAATACAGTAGAAAAGTTTAATTTGCACCATGTAGGTATAATAATTCCAAATAATCAAACTGGAAGTGCTACTAAGTGGCACCTGCCTCGTATCATGTCTGTGACAATAAGTGACCATAAAAGTACAAACTTGGGGTTAGCTTTACCGCTTAGGCTGGAGCACTGGGTACTGCAAGCGGGAGACTTAGGTTCAGCCGAGGTCTGTTACAGTGCAGAAACATGCTTGAAGAGAGGAAAGTCAGCTGCTGCTGTTACTATGGTGACTTTTCTAGGAAAAGCAGTAGTGACAGGGATACATACTTATAGCCCTCATACCTGGCAAGGTTCCTATGTCTCTTGGGCATGCAGTTTGTGGTGGGGCTGTGAAAAACACAGATGGAATATAGAAGCTACATAAATAAGAATCTTCATTCTGGGTACGGCTGGCTCAACTATTAGACAAAGTAGGCAGCCATCTAAAGCAGCAGGTTCAGGGGGAAGGGGAGGTGAAAACTGGGCATTCAAAGCTAAACAATAGATTATGACAGCCTGACAGCCAAGGGCGACATGAGACTTGAACCAACTCTGGGGCTGCCCTGATTTGGGACTGACATTTTGTCCATAGATGCGCTAGATATGCATTGATTCAAAGAAACAACCTTGACAGAGTCCTCGTATTTCCCTCTACTATGTCCTAAATATTTGATGTGAATAGGAAATTAAACAGAAAAGTTACTGGAGGAGCAGAAACAAAAGGGGTCTTTTACTAAAAGGCGCTAGCTAAAGCGCACCTTGGACACACATTTCAGGCTAGCGCAGGGCCATGGCAGTTAGCGTGGGCTGATTCCTGCTCTGTGCATCTCATGTTAGGGGTGTGAGTGGGTAGATTGGGGGGGATGGGAAAGTTGGTGTGGTGAGCTCTGTGCTTTGGCGCAGAGTACACACTGTGAGCTAACTGCGTCCTGTGCGTTTAGCGTGGATTCACCTAACGCCACCTCAATAGGTGAACTACAGTGCACTCGTGCTAATGTGGCACGTGTTAGGGGAGAGGGCTCTGCAATAACTCCTGTCAAAATGCTGTCAACACTCCTGAAAGTTAGCAGTGATGTTGCACCTAACGTGCCATGGTTTTGGAACTATTGGGGCATTAGGTGTAATACCTTGGCACCCTTTAGTAAAAGACCTCCCAAAGAGATGTAACAATCACACATGCCTTCTTTCACTGTGGAGTGTATCTAATAAAAGTAAAATGCTAGAGGCAGTGTTAGCTGAAGCATGGCTGCATTGCGGCCACTGCCGATTGGCAGTGGCTACACTGTCAAGAGCCAGACCCCCCCCCCTCCCCCCAGGCCCCAAGTGGGCCACTCCAACCTGTCAACATTTATCGATCTGCAGCACCAACAATGTAAACCATGCAGCCCCAACTTCAGCACCATAAGAACGGCGCCAGGAGTGGTCCTCTGAGCATCTGGCCTGTTCGCTTTACAAACAAACATGGCGCCAATCTCGTGGTGCTGTCCCCTAGTGTCAAGATGCTAAGGGGCAGCACCATGTGATCACTGCCAATATGAAGAGTGGCGAAGACAGAGCTGGAGCAGTAAAGACCATTCCTGCCCCCAGTCACCGCTAGATTACTAGGGATTTAGAGGTAACAGCATAGGGAGGCTGGGGTGGGGGAGGGGCCTGGGGGCCAATTTGGCCAACTGGCTAGTCAGGCTTTTATGTTTTGAAGGGGAAGCAGGAGGGGGCCTGTCTGACTATCCAAGATTTTTTTTTTGATCAGGGAAGAAGGAATGGTTTGGGGGTCCTGACTGACTAGCCGGTATGTTTAAAGGTAGACTGGGGGGGGGGGGGGCGCAAAAGGGAGGGAGGCCCGACTAGCTAGTCAGAAGTTCTTCTAGCGTTTGGGGGTGCATTGAACCCCCTGGAAATTCCCTAAGGGGATCCGGAGCTGTCCAGTGAGATATGTGCTGAATGTGGGTGGCCGCATGGTTTAAAATGTAGGTGCTACAGATCGGTACATCCATGGCACTGAAAATATTGACAGGTCAGGGACCAATTGGGGCCTGGAGGGGGGAATTGGTAGCAATAGGGGGGACAGAGCTAGTAAGAGCTCTGTCCACCTGATCGCTACTTGTCCTCCCACTGCACTTACCATGGATCATGTGATCCCAGGCACCGTGGGACTTCCTGCATTACTTGCTGATGCAAGAATCATAGATCTCTGCATTGAGCAGAAAATCGCCATGGTATCTGCATGGGAAAGCTGGAAATGCTCCTGCAAATACCATGGGCCTTTTTGCAGCTACTGCAGGGCTTTTGCAGCTATCGCTCCACGAAAACTGTAAAAACATACCGCGGTTTTATAAACATACCCCTGATGTCAACCTAAATGGCAATCATGATTCCAGCCACAAGGGACTGTGAATACGGCTTGTACAGAAACCCCAGCTCCAACCCAAGATGCAGAGGGACCTAACTGGGAAAGAAGCCAACTTTGCATAGCCACTGAGCCACTGGATTTCAGTATTTATTTTATTTAAATTTTGATATAGACTACACTTAATTTTACATTGATTTTTACTATGTCATAATGCTTAAAAAGTTTATGTGGAATATAAAATGACCTAAAATCTTTAAAATGAAACTTTTCCCATAAACATTAACTGGAAAAATCCTTTCCATATTCACTTGATGTTTTAATAATTGAAGATAATTCTATAGATTTTTCTCCACATATAAACCCTGCTTTATATTCATAAATGGGCTTTTATAAAATTAAATGCTATATACACACATATTTATTTATTTATTTGAACTGTTTTCTATACCGTCTTATCCTGTAAACAAAGCAGCTTACAAGAAACTTGAACTCAATTTTGGGTACATTAAACTTGGGGGTAATAAAAGCGTATTAACTATTTACACATTGTTTAACATATTTACAGTGGTTCTGCTGTCTATGCCAGAGTGGGTTATTTTGTCTTTGGGATGTTGGGTTTGGTGTGGTTTTTGTGCTATGTGATGTGTCCATTCTGTGAACAGAGGGGCATTGAGTCTTTTCCAGAAGTCTTTGGTGGAACGGATAAATTGAGGCAAGGTGTTCCATCGTTGTGGTGTGGCTAGTGATAGAGCTCTTTTGGATGCTGATTGCTTACTTTTCCTGAAGTCCGGTGGCACGCTGATCGTGTGGCTGTTATTGGTTCTTCTGGGGCATGCGCATTCATCTCTTATACCCTTTCATCTCTTATACCGTTTCCCGGACGTGTGCTCTCCCAGGAGGGATTGAGCCAGCCTTGTCCTGACGCCTCCAGCCCAATCGGGGCTCGCCACCCAGACGCCTTCAGCCCAATCGGGGTTTGCCACCCAGACGCTTCCAGCCTCTCGCCTGCCCAATCGGGGCTCTCCACCTAATTTAAAAGCAGGACACCAGCAAGCGCGCCCGCGCCTTGCGGGCCCACGCCTGAGGGCCTCGGCAGAGGGCCCTTCGGCGTGGCCCTTTGGCAGTGGCCACGTACTCTCCAGGATCCGTTAAACAGCTGAGAACAAGCTGAAAGCCAGGACTCAAACCAGGACGTAAAATGCAGGCCCTTACTCTGACGAAGGCAGGGCCAAAACAATTACAAAGCAAAACAGACCATCCTAGAAGTCTATCAGGATCAACACAAAGAACACTGAACAACGAAAACAGACAACGGTCAGCAAAGCAGAACCACTTGAAGCCAGAAAAGCAACAACAGCAGCAACACAGGTAATCCAACATGGTCGCTACACATTACCTACCTCTACTACTCTTGACCACCCATCTTATTCCACAACTCACAAGCACTCCAATCAACACCCCCAACACCTTTTGGTTCCTCCCACAAACAATAATAACATACAAACACCACCAAGAGCAAAAGCAGGACCTCAATACAGGACAAACAACGAAACCCAGCAAACAAGGAAAGAAGAAGCACAGCACCCCCACTCACACCCACATAAATACCAACCGACCCACAAACATCTCCATAGAGCTTATCAACACCAGGTCAGTACGAAACAAAACAAATACTATCTCTGACCACATAAAAGACCAGCAAACAAACATTCTGTGCATCACCGAGACATGGCTGTCACCCACCGACAATGTGCTACTCAACCAACTAGTCCCTGACACCCACACAGCATTCAATTGCCCTCACACTCAAAGAAGAGGAGGAGGGGTCCTCATCATAGCAAGGACCAGCCTAAAGCTAAAAAGTAAAATCTCAACTAATACAAACCACTGCAACACAATCATCATTGAAAACTCAAACCTAGCCATATGCCTTACCTACAGAGCGCCAGACACACCATCAGATGAACTTTCAGCAATCCTAGAGGCAATATGCGCAGTCAACAACCTACACAAACAACTCATAATACTTGGAGACTTCAATCTCAGATCTACTAGCAGAAAAGAGGCAGAAGCCTTCCTATCAGCTCTGGACTCCCTCCAATTCACCCAACTCATCAACACCCCCACCCACAACCTTGGACACACCCCCGACCTAATCTTTGCTCCAAACAACTTAAAGGAAGGAAGCCTCATCTCAGGGCCATACATCACACCGGTACCCTGGTCAGACCACCACCTAATAAAGATTAAACTACAAGTAACAGACTCAAAAAGGCAAAACAACGACCCACCCCCAACCAGGAGATTCAAAAGCTTCAACAAGGAGCAGTTCACACAAGACACGCAATTACTCCTCAATGCCGAAACAATGGACATAGATGAGCAAATCTCCACATGGAACAACATCATTTCATCTGCCGTCAGACCACCCACCCGCAGAACACAACAATCACACAGCACAAAACCCTGCTCCACTCCATGGTACTCCAAGGATATATGAATAGCAAAGAGAGCACTAAGACAACTTGAACGCCGATGGAGACGCAACAAATCAACATCCCTACACGAACAATACCAAACAAAACAAAAGGAATATAACAACCTCATCAACCAGCAGAAGAAAGAATACCATACTATCCTTATCATGAAGTCCACTAACAAACCCCGTGAACTCTACGAAATCGTAAAGAACCTCACTAAGGAACCCTCCAACAGAAACGAACAACAAATAGACCCACAGATCTTCACTGACCACCTCAAGAACAAATTCACTGCAACACCCAAGAACAACAGCGCGTCAGTGAAATATAAGACATCCGAACCAGAACAACTCTCCAAGATCATCACTGACTTCAACACCAGCACCGCCCCTACAGATCCCTGCCCAGTAACCTGGATCAAAGCAACGAAAAAGGAACTAACACCAGTCGTACGGAAAATAGTAGATAACTCCCTCTCCAAGGGAACAATGCCAAACTCCCTGAAGCTAGACACAATACGTCCAATCCCCAAGAAAACCACCCTGGCTAAAACTGACCCAGCCGCCTACAGACCCATATTAAGCTCACCATTCCTGTCCAAGATCATCGAGAAAACAGTCCAACACCAGCTCCAACAACACATCGACATTTACAATCCACTGGACCCCAATCAACACGGTTTTCGACCCAGACATGGGGTTGAAACCATACTGATCCAGCTATTCGACAGCCTTTTGAGGACAATCGACAACACCAGAATGGGCATCATCATGATATTCCTAGATATCTCCTCAGCTTTCGACACTGTCTTCCACACAACCCTACTAAACAGACTACAGGAGGCAGGCCTACACAGTACTACTCTGAGCTGGTTTACATCTTACCTCACCAACAGACAACTACAAGTCAAGTGTGGAACAAAGACCTCTCAACCGTTCAGAGCCACTCAAGGAGTCCCACAAGGCTCAGCTCTCTCCGCCCTGCTATTTAACATCTGCGTACAACTCATATGCAACATCATCAAGGACCACAAGATTTAATACACCATATATGCAGATGACATAATGATATACACACCAATCAAACTGGACAACCCAGACTACTCCAACATAGCCAACTGCTTCCAACAAATGGCAACCTGGCTGCAAGAAAACAACCTATCAATAAATTGCAACAAAACCAAAGCTCTATTCATCACAAGAAACCGGACATTCTCACCATCGGCCACCATCAACCTAAACAACACCATCATACCGGTAATACAAGAAATAAAATACCTGGGAGTAACGCTCGACAAGGACCTCAACCTCCAGTCCCACATTGCAAAAATAACAAAGAGCGCTTACATCAAAATGAGGACAGTCAGAAGGCTCAAACCCATCCTCGCCCATGAACACTTCCGAACAGTCTGTCAAGCCATCATCACTCCAACCCTAGACTATTGTAATCACATCTACCAAGGACTACCTAAAAAGACAATAAAACCACTACAGCTAGCACAAAACACAGCCGCACGACTCACGACAGATCACACAATTCACGATCACATCACCCCCATACTGTACCACCTACACTGGCTCTCAATCAGCTCCAGAATCCAATTCAAAGTACTTCTACACATATTTAAAATAATACACAACCTATCAGCAGACAGCCTACGCCCTCTCATAAAAACCGATGACAACAGGAGACCAAGAAGAAAAGGAACCTCAGACACCATCAGAACACCAAAAGAATTTGCTAAAACAAGGCTGGCCACATCAAGGAGGGCACTCTCCCTGGCAGCACCCGCTATATGGAACTCTCTCCCAGACCACATAAGATCAACCAAGAACCTCAAGGACTTCAGAAAACTTCTTAAGACTGATCTATTTACAGTACATTTCAAGGACCTCACATAAATTTTCTACCTCAAGACATTACAGGATCACGATCCTACCTCCAAGACATTACAGAATCTCAATCCTAGCACGCCTCTCAAACAGCCCCATTTTGTATATATGTTTATAGCTCATTATGTAAATAGTTCACCGATATAATCTAACACACTGCCCCACACACTACACTTCTCAGTTCTCACACTGCATGCTACAAACCACACTTTATTATTGATTTTGATTGATGTGCCACACCGCCTTGATTTAATGATAAGGCGGTATACTAAATCCTTCTAAATAAATAAAATAAATAAATTATAATTAGGGTTTCCAGGGTGTCTGCTGAAGAGTGGTGGATGATCAGAATTGTTTAAAACTTAGCACGTGCTTAGACTGGTAGTCAGTATAGTTGATATAATACTGGTGTGATGTCATCTGTTTTATTGGTTCCACTGATGATTCGCGCTGTTTGTTCTGTGCCATTTGTAAGGGTGAATGGTTTGTTTTGGTAGGCCTTGGTAGAGTGAGTTGCCGTAGTCCAATATTGGTGTGATAATGGCTTGGCAGATACTCCAGAAGTGATCATTGCGTAGGAGTGGTTTAATCTTTCTTATAATGTTTAATTTGCAGCATGCCTTCGCTGCTATCTTGCTTATATGAGATTGGAGGTTAATGTTTTTCTCTAGTGTGATGCCTAAGTAGTGCACTTCCTCTTTTAAAGGTATAGTTTGGTTGGGCAGTTGGATTTATTGTGGAGGGTTAAAAGTGGTGCTGCTGCTGATGTACAGCGCTTCCATTTTCTTGTAATTCAGTCTGAGGTTGTTGCTAGTGATCTAGGTGGTTACATCTTCTAGGCACTCAGTTATGGTAGAGGTATTTGGTGCTTGCAGATCAATCGGAGTGTAGACCATGAGTGTAGAAAGATGAAAAAGTACGTTATGTTTCTTGATGATGTCGCAGATGGAGCGCCTGTATAAGTTGAACAGTATTGATGAGAGTGCCGATCCTTGTGAAATGTCCTGCATTGTGGGGAAGGGTGTGGATTGCTTTGTTCCACATTTTACCTGTTGTACATATACCACTAAGATCACACATACCTGCATGTACACCACATATGAAATTCCCAGTGGCATAATTTGGGTTGAGTAGGACAGAATTGCAATGTATGTTCATATCTTATAAAATATGTGGGTAGACACATACATTTTGCAAGTACATGGCAAATTATAGTATCTTATAATCAGCGCATATACATGCAAATAGATATCTGTCTGTATAAGGGTGATTTTATAATCAGGCTCGTAATTTAAGGCATCCAAAACATGCCTATTTTATAAAGAAATGTAGGTGACTACTTTTCTTTATAAAATACTAACCTAAGTGGCCAAAAACGCATCTTAATTTACTCATGTACTAAAGCTGATGTAAATGACCATGCCGGTAGTTGTTAAGTGCCGTTGAGTCGGTGTCAATTCATGGCAATCTTCTGGATAGTTGTCCTAAACGGTCTTCAGTCAGATGGCACCCATAGCTGCTGTTATTGTATCGAACTATCTCATTGCAGGCCTTCCTCTTTTGCATTGACCATCTAACTTGCAAAGCATGATATCTTTCTCTAATGATGTCTCTCTTCACATGATGTGTCCAAAGTATCAAAATCGAAGTATTGTCATCTGAGTTTCTAAGGAAAGTTAGGTTTGATCTCCTCTACTACTGGTACTGGTTTGTTCTTTGTGCAGTCTAAGGGATACACAGTATTCGTCGCTAGCACCATAATTCAAAAGCATCAATTTTTTTCCTGTCCATCTTTTTCACTGTCCAACTTTCGCATCCATATGACATTATTGAAAATACCATGGCTTGAACAAGTCAAATCTTTGTATGGAGAGAGACATTTTGCTTTTGACAATCTTGCCTAGCTCCTTAACAGCCATTCTGCCAAGAGAAATGTGTCATCTGATTTCTTGGCTGCTTGTTGTTTCTTTATTGATAGTTGATCCAATTAGGTTAAAGTTGTCAACTATTTCAATTTCTTCTCCATCAACAATGAACTCATTGATTTGGCCATTTGTCAGGATCTTTGCCTTATTTACATTAAGGTGCATGCCCATTTTAAGATTATGGTCCTTGATCTTGAGAAACAAATGTTTCAAATCGTCTTTGTTTTCAGCTAGTAATGTGGTATCATCAGCATAGCGAAGGTTGTCGATGAGTCTTTTATCAATCTTCACATCTCGGTTGCCTTCATATAGTCCTGCTTCTCTGATGATTTTCTCTGCATATAAATTAAACAGGTAGGGGAAAAATATGCAGCCTTGTCGTACACCTTTGCTGATTTTAAACCATTCTGTTTCTCCTTGTTCCGTATGAACTGTTGCTTCTTCATCATTGTAACGGGGTTGTTCAAAAGATCGATCGGGTGCTCTCGTATACTCATGATTCTTAATGTGGCACAGAGTTTCTCATGGTTTACACAGTCAAAAGCCTTGCTGTATTTACTTCAGTGGGAATGCCATCAATGCCCTGTGCTTTGATAAGGCTTTTAAAGTTGTTTCAGTTATTTCTTTCATCAGCAATGGTTCCTGATCATAAAATACAGATTGAAATGGCTGTGGTCCACTATATCTTTATTGTATAATGACTCTGTATATTCTTTCCAATTTTTCTTGATCTTCTCATGATCATTCAAAATGGATGTCTGTGCAAGCTTCCAAGTGCATATGTGAGCATGTTAGTACATGTATGTGTGTACTTACATCCAGGGCCAGCCCGTCCTCTAAGTGGGCTAGGCGGACGCCTAAAGCAGCTGACCCCTGTGGGCAGCAGCCATGTGCTTCATAGAAACATAGAAACACGATAGCAGAAAAAGACCACATGGCCTATCTAGTCTGCCCTTCTACATCAACTACTACAATAGTCCCCTTTTTACCTTTAGAGATCCCATGCTTTTCCAAATTCAGATACTGTCCTCTTGTCCACCACCTCCACTGGGAGACTATTCCATACATCTACCACTCTTTCCATAAAGAAATATTTCTGCATATTACTCCTGAGTTTATCCCTTTCACTCTTATCCTGTGTCCCTTCATAACAGAGCCTGCCTTCAATTGAAAGAGACCCTCCTGTGCATTTATGCCACAGAGGTATTAAAATGTGCATTTATGCCACAGAGGTATTAAAATGTCGCCCCTATCCTGCCTTTCCTCTAAAGTATACATATTAAAATCTATTAAGTCTGTCCTCATATGCTATATAATGAAGACAAATAACCATTTTAGTAGCTACCCTTTGCACCGACTCCAACCTGCTTATATCCTTTTGCAGGTGAGGTATCCAGAATTGCACATAATATTCCAAATGAGGTTGCATCAGAGACTTATACAGAGGCATTATCACCTCCTTTTTTCTGCTGGCCATTCCTCTCCCTATACACCCAAGCATCCTTCTGGCTTTTGCAGTTGCTTTTTCTACCTGTTTAGCAACTTTAAGATAGTCAGACACAATTATGCCTAGGTCTAGCTCTTCTTTTGTGGACAGAAGTACCTCACCCTCTACACTCTACTGCTCCTTTGGATTTTTGCTGCTCAAATGCATGACCCTGCATTTTTTAGCATTAAATTTCAGCTGCCAAATTCAAGAACATTCTTCAAGCTTAGCTACATCCCTCCTCATGTTATCTATTCCCTCCCTTGGTGTCTACTCTATTGTAGATTTTGATATCATCTGCAAACAAGCAAACCTTACCCGATATCCCTTCCGCAATATCACTAACAAAGATGTTAAAAAGACCCCTATGGAACACCACTGGTAACCTCCTTATCCTCTGAGTGAGCTCCATTTTTCTGTACCCTTTGTCGCCTCCCACTCAACGAATTTCTAACCCAATCACTAACTTTAGGGTCCATCCCTAGTGTTCTCAGTTTCTTTATAAGTTGCCTGTGTGGAACAGTGTCAAAGGCTTTACTGAACTCTAGATACACCACACCTAGGGCTCATTTTCAGACCAACTCCCTGGTCACCCGGTCAAAGAAGTCAATCAGATTTATCTGACAAGACCTGCCTCTGGTGAATCCATGTTGCCTCGGCTCCTGCAATCCACACACGGCCAGGTGCCCCCCCCCCCCCCGTGTACTGAGTCATGCCATCACCCCCACCCTCTGGTGGTGGGATCAAGGTGGCAACTAAGCCTGGCAACAGCAGCCTGCAGCAGGCCATGTGCTTCAGAACACCTGGCATGCTGCTTCGGATCCCCCAAAGTTGTTTCGGAGGGGGAGTCAAAAGCGGCAGCTCACGTATGCCGAAGCACATGGCCTGCTGATGAGCTGAGCCGTCGCCCCCGACCCTACCACCAGAATTAGTGGTGGCATGGAGCAGCTTAGCACTGGGGCAAGGCAGTGTGGCTCAGTGCATGGGGGGGGGGGGGTGCGGCGGCGGCACGGCCAGGGCTTTTGTCTAGCCCTGGTCCAGCCCTGTTTACATTTGTGTTGGCTCACTGTGCGTCTGTGATTGGGAAAGGAGGTAAGAATGGAGGACTGTTTGAAGGGTGAAGTTTTGTAACTGCTTTGTTACCATGATCACTGTTTGTATACTGCACCTATTAGAACTGCTTCTCTCTTAAAAAATGTACTTCAGGCAGTTATCATTCCAGGTATGGTTATAGACTCCACTGAATGATCTTGAGACGAATCTTGCTGGTGTGTGGGATCAAAGCAATTGTGTGATAATTTCCATTGCCAATCAGATCATCTTTCTTCAGTATTGGTATGAATACAGAACTTTTACAGTCAATTGGCCATGATGTAGTCTTCCAAATTTCCTGGAAGAGCTTTGTAAGTATAGTAACAGCTGCATCTGATTGCTTTAATATTTCAATGGGTAAGTCATAAGTGCCTGGTGCTTTCCTTTTTTGATAATACTTTCAATGTTGCTTCAACTTCTTCTTTCACCACTAACAGTTTTTGATTGTAAGGTACAGGTTGATATGGCAGTCAATACACTTGATCTTTATGATACAATGACTCTCTGGGTTATTCTGAGCCATGAATAGCGGGGATGTACAACCCAACAGGACGTCCTTCCCTGCTATCCGTTGCTTCTCCTGCCTCCAAATAACTTTCCCACTGATTGTGCGGGGATGTCAGATAGGGGCAGGGAATGGGCAGTCCGGGGTCAGAGTCTGGACAGGCAGTGGGCGGTCGCTAGCCCTGGACATAGAGGGCCAATTCTAATGTCTGCCCTCTACGTCCACGGCCAGTGACATGTTTGGGGAAGTTATTCCACCTCCAAGGTGGAATAACTTCCCTGGACGTTTAGTTTTGCGGCTGCTGTGGCACGGATGGGGCAGGGGAGGCCAGGGAACATTCCCCATAGTCTGACCCTGGCCTTAGGAGGCCAGATCAGGGGTCGGTCTGTGGGGAATTAGCATTTGTTGCAGGCAGCTGGCATGGCACCGCGGCTCCATTTAAAAGGCCTGACTGAGTTAGTCGGGCTGTGCATGAACGTGCAGGCCAGACTGAATTGCAGTTTCAGCCTGCATGTGCATGTCTGATTATGATTCTGATCCTACAGGGCCAGACATGCCCCGTGGGATCAGAATTGCGATCCCCACTGTACGTCCGGCTCAGACCAGGCATACAGTGGGAATCTACGTATGTGATGGAATCGGGCCTTCTGTGTATTCTTTTTACCTTTCCTTGATTTTCTCAGCATCATTTAAAATGGATCCTTCAGCATCTTTTAGCATTCCAGCCCAAGGATGGAATCTCCTCTTTAATTCTTGTAGCTTTAGGAAAGCTGATCTTGTTTTTTTCTCTGATAGTTTCTGATTTGCACGTGTCACTGTGGTAACTCTCTTTGTCTTACCTTGCTGCATGTTGGAAATCTCTGTTAAGTTCTGTGATTACCTCTCTTTCTCCTCCTGTTTTAGCTTCTCTGCATTTATAAGCAATTTTCAAAATACTTCAGTCAACCATTTTGCTTTTTAACTTTTTGCAGAAACTTATCACTTTCTTCAAACTCATATTTTTTGATGTTATCTAATAGCTCTTCTGGTGTTCTGTCATTTGTATCCAAAGTGATGAATCAATTTTGCAGGCAGTCTTTAAATTCTGATGGCATATATTCATATTTTACTTGTTCAATGAGTAGCCTGCTCTTTTTCAGCTTTTGCTTGAGTTTTCATACTAGTAGCTGATGATCTGTACCTCAGTAAGCTCCAGGTTTTGTCTTTGTTGATGTTGTTGAGCTGTTCCATCTTTGACTTCCAGAAATTAAGTCAATTAGATTTTTTTAAATCCATTGGGTGAAGTCCACGTGTATAGTCACTGCTTGTGTTGCTTGTGTTGTGGAAGGTGTTTCTTCAGCTTCTTTTCTGTTGCCAAGCCCATACTTTTCAACCACTTCACCTTCTTTTTTCCCAACGTTCGCATTCCAGTCATCCATGACTATCCTATTTTCATGTTTGGTTAATTTCAGCTTGTACTTCTTCATAAAATCGATCGACTTCATTCTCTTTTGAAGCTGTTGTGGCACATAGATGAATAGAAATTAAAGGCCCAATATTCAAAGGACAGTTACACGGTTTACAGCCCTGTAAACCATGTAACTGCCACTGAGCAGCATATTCAACGGCACTAACATAGTTTGTGCTGCTGAATATGGCCCTTACGCACCCCATTGCTAACCGCTTAGCACTAAGGCGTGTTGGGGAATTTTGGGAGGAGCAGAGGCAGAGACAATCGATAACTGGGCAGCAGCGATATTGCATGCTACCCGGTTAGCAAACTACGCCTAAATGATAAGCAAGGGAAAAACTCGCCTATCTCTTAGGCGCAGGAGCTAACCGGGCAGCATGCAATATCGCCGCTACCCGGTTAGCTACTGCAGCTTGAAGTGTGTGCAGCAATCCCCAGATATTGAATGCTAGGGCTGCATATGACCCCCAGCATTGAATATCCAAGGTTAAGGGTCGGCAGGCATGGTTATGTGCCGAAGTGGCGCATAGCCTGCCCAAGTGAATATCGGACCCTAAGAGTCCACTTATTGCACCGTATTTCATTACAGTTCTTGCAAGTTTCTTCTTGATTATAAATACAATACAATTTCTTCTATGTCTTTCATTTCTGGCATAGTACATTATTCAAACATCAGATTCAACATGGCCGATGACAGAACATTTCTTTAGCTGACGCCCAGTAGATTGAGTTATACACATTTTGTTTCATTCTTGACCACCATCAGGCTTTCTTGGTACATGCTTCATACGTTCCATGTCCCAATACGGAAGACATCTTTGCAGATTCTGACTTTCATTTCATGCATAGCTATATCAGCAATAAGATATCCTGCAGGCGTTGATCCAACCACATCATAAATGCTGACTTTACTCTAAAGTGTCTTCAGCTCTTCCCCGGAAGCCCAATGAGTGCTTTCTGACTTGGGGGTCTCATCTTCCAGCACTATATCACAATTTGACATAGCTCTCACCATCACTGATGCACACAAGCCCTCGCAGCACAGCAGAATCCTAAAAAAAAAAACCAGACATTTGTCAAACCTAACCTCCTGAGTCCTCTGTGTGACCTGTGGTGTTGGAGGAACTTCCTTTCCTACAATCACCTTTTTAAAGTTGATGCCCAAGTGATTACCTCAGACATCAATGCCCATTGCTCACACTTAAAACACTAAGGGGTCCTTTTAACTAAAGTGTGCTAAGTGGGTTGACATCATAGTTACCACATGCTGATTTTCTTGCTGACTTCCACTTATCCATTAGAGTATAAAATGGGCAGGGTTGGGGCACACTGCAGATTGCACAGGGGGACATATGAGTACTGTCAATGTTGTCATTAGATTGGGAGCACCTAATGCCACCTCAATAGGTAGAGGTAAGTGCACCCACAGTAACAGTGCTATGCGTAAGGGTACTCACCCACATGTCAACTGTTGGGAACATGCTGACCACTCCTTCAAGCATGACCAAGGAGACTTTGCACTTAATGTGTTAGGTGAAAAGAATTTAACACACTTTAATAAAAGGGCCTCTAAGCTTATCTTGTTGTTGTTAAGTGCCGTCGAGTCGGAGTCGACTCATGGCAACCCTCTGGATAGCTATCCTAAATTGTGTTCGGTCTTGAGTCAGGCAGCTCATTGTTGACAGACTGGTACCTGTAACTGCTGTTATTGTATCGATCCATCTCATTGCTGGCCTTCCTCTTTTGTGTTGATCTTCTATCTTGCAAAGCATGATGTCTTTCTCTAATGACCTCTCTCTTCGCATGATGTGTCCAAAGTATGAAAGTCGAAGTCTTGTCATCTGAGCTTCTAAAGAAAGCTTAGGTTTGATCTCCTCTAGTACTGACTGGTTTGTTCTTCGAGCAGTCCATGGTATACACAGTATTCGCCGCCAGCACCATAATTCAAAGGCATCAATTTTCTTCCTGTCTATCTTTTTCACTGTCCAGCTTTCACATCCATATGATGTTATTGAAAATACCATGGCTTGAACAAGTCAAATCTTTGTATGGAGAGAGACATCTCTGCTCTTGAGAATCTTATCTAGGTCTTTCATAGCCATTCTGCCAAGAGCAATGCGTCGTCTGATTTCTTGACTGCTTGTTGCTTCTTTATTGATAGTTGATCCAAGTAGGTTAAAGTTGTTCACGATTTCAATTTCTTCTCCTTCAACGATGAACCTGTGGATTATGCCAGTTGTCCTGATCTTTGTCTTCTTTACATTAAGGTGCAGGCCCATTTTGAGACTATGTTCTTTGATTGTGAGAAGCAAATGTTTCAGATCATCTTCACTTTCAGCCAGTAATGTGGTATCATCAACATAGCGAAGGTTGTTGATGAGTCTTCCACCAATCTTCACACCTCTGTTGTCTTCATACAATCCTGCTTCTCTGATGATTTGTTCTGCATATAAATTAAACAGGTAGGGGGAAGTATGCAGCCTTGTCTTACACCTTTGCTCATTTTAAACCATTCTGTTTCTCCTTGTTCCGTTCGAACTGTTACTTCTTGATCAATGTACAGATTGTGCAAGAGTACGATCAGGTGTTCTGGTATACCCATGCTTCTTAATGTGGCCCAGAGTTTCTCATGGTTTACACAGTCAAAAGCCTTGCTATAGTCGATAAAGCACAAATAGATATCCTTTTGGTATTCTTTAGTCTTTTCAAGGATCCATCTCACATCTGCAATGATGTCTCTCGTTCCTCGCCCTTTCCTGAACCCTGCTTGCACTTCAGGGAGTTCTTGTTCCAAGTATGGTTGTAGTCTCTTTTGAATAATCTTCAGTAGAATCTTGCTGGCATGTGGGATCAGAGCGATTGTGCGATAATTTCCACAGTCAGTTGGATCACCTTTCTTTAGTATTGGTATAAACACAGATCTTTTCCAGTCAGTTGGCCATGATGTTGTCTTCCATATTTCTTGGCAGAGCCTTGTAAGTACGGTAACAGAAGCATCAGATTGCTGCAATACTTCTATGGGAATGCTATCAATGCCTGGTGCTTTGTTCTTTGATAAGGCTTTCAATGCTGCTTCAACTTCTTCTTTCATCACCAATGGTTCCCGATCATAAGGTACAGGTTGAAACGGTTGTTGGTCCACTTGATCTTTATCATATAAAAACTCTGTATATTCCTTCCACCTTTTCTTGATCTTCTCAGCATCATTCAACATAGAACCTTGAGCATCTTGTAACATTCCAGTTCGAGGCTGGAACTTTTTCTTTAACTCTCGTAGCTTTAGGAAAGCCGATCTTGTTCTTCCTCTAATAGTTTCTGCTTCTATTTCCTTGCATGTGTCGTTGTAGTACTTTTCCTTGTCCTGTCTTGCTGCACGTTGGAAATCTCTGTTGAGTTCTGTTATTGTCTTTCTTTCTCCTCTGGCTTTAGCTTCTCTGCATTTCTGGGCAATTTTCAGAGTTTCTTCTGTCATACATTTTGGCCGTTTTTGCTTTTTCACCTTTTGTAGAGACTTCTCGCTTTCTTCCAACACAATCTTCTTGATGTCATTCCATAACTCTTCTAGAGCTCTTTCATTTGTATCTAAAGCAGCAAATCGATTTTGCAGGCAGTCTTTAAATTCCAGTGGTATATTCTCAAGGTCATTTTTGCTGCATTCATGAGTGGTTTGCTCTTTTTCAACTTTAGCTTGAGTTTGCATACTGGTAGTTGATAATCTGTACCACAGTCAGCTCCAGGTTTTGTCTTTGTTGGTGTTATAGAACTTTTCCATCGTTGACTTCCACAGATGTAGTCAATTTGATTTTTATACAATCCATTGGGTGACATTCATGTGTACAGTCGCCGCTTGTGTTGATGGATGAAGGTGTTTGAGATGAATAGATCATTGGTCTTGCAGAATTCTATGAGTCTTTCTCCAGCTTCATTTCTTTTGTCAAGTCCATATTTTCCAACTACTTTGCCGTCTTCTTTGTTGCCAACTTTTGCGTTCCAGTCACCCATGACTATCAGGATATCCTGTTTGCATGTTCTGTCAATTTCAGCTTGTACTTGTTCATAGAACTCTTCAATTTCATTCTCTTCTGCAGCTGTTGTTGGAGAATATACTTGAATTATAGTTGTGTTGATAGGCATTCCTCGTAGACGGATAGAGATTAAGCGTTCACTGACTGCATTGTATTTCATTACAGTTCTTGCAAGTTTCTTCTTTATTATAAATGCAACAACATTTCTTCTTTGTCTTTCATTTCCAGCATAGTAGACCATGTGATCATCTGATGCAAAGTGCCCGATGCCAGTCCATTTCAGTTTGTAGTAATGAAATAGTAAAGCTTATCTTACTATTTGCCAAATAAATCTAGCATCTAGCAAGATTGAATTAATGTGAAGTTTGTAAGGATACAGATCAATCTGATATTACAAAGGTAGTATATTTTGGAATGTGGGTCAGGTGACTTATTTTTCAGTAAGTTTAAAGATATAAATAGTTAAAAACCTGAATCTTCAGGGGGGAACGGGATATTCAGTGGTACTAACATGGTCAGTGCCACTGAATATCTGTGGGTACCACCGATGGGCAACCTGATGCTAACCAGTTAGCATTAGAGCGTTCTAGGGGAGGCACCTATGGATGACCGATCATTGGTGATATTCAGCCACTGCCTAGATATCTCTCAGTGGTGAAAATCAGGTGCAGTAAAGGCTGACCTAACTTTGACCACTGAAGCTAACCAAGCCGTGGCTGACCCATATATTCAATGCCAGTGGCCAGATATGACCCTGGCACTGAATATCCAGATCTAGAGTTCAGCAGCAATGGCTAGCCACTGTAATTGCACCAGCCGCCACCACTGAATATCCGATCCTTAGTGCACAATTTAGTGGATTGTTAATACATAGGCATGAGAGCTATCGGCCTCTAAAACACGTGTTCATTGCTCATTGTGCGAAGGGGTGGAGAATGGACAGGGAATAAGCAGACTGTGGACATGGAGAGCACATTGCAGTTAGCATGGGGTACATATCACACAAAGCCGGTGCTACCATCCGGAAAACTAGGCAGTCACCTAGGGCCACTGCCTACCCATGGGAGAAGCAGCATGACCTAGATTGGCCAATGTTGGAAACAGGAAACTGGGCTTGATGGATTCTTGGTCTGACCCAGTATGGCATTTCTTATGTTCTTACATTCTAAAGCAATGAATCTTTTTTTAGAGCAAAGAAGACACGGTGATCATTTCCTCTTAATTAGGTCCAATTGAGCACATGGAGGATAATTCTATAAGAGGTGCCCTAGTTTAAAGAACATCGCTATATATGTATTTGGCATTTATTCTGTAAAATAAACTAAGTGCATATTTTACTTTATAGAATAGGGGTGTAAAGATGTGTCTTAACCTCGTCATTGTAGTTATGCCTGTTCTAGAGCAGGTGTAAACACATTTGCCTAAATTGCTCAGAAATGCACACAATTTTTAATATTTTAGAAATTATGCATATAAATTGAGGCTCCTCCCAAGCTTTGATTCTGTTTACACCCAAGATGAAAGTACATGCAATAGGACTTCAGAGCACACTCACAGAATAGCAAACGCGGCCCTCAAGCATGTATTTCATGCTTGGTTTGCTGCCTGAAGCTAGTATTCATTGAGGAGAGTGGCAATTCATGTCTACTGTCTATTGCTTCTTCTGGGTGGACTGAGAAGTCCCAAGGCTGGTACAAGAGTATTAGGGAGTTTGTGAGGTTCTGGTGTGACAGGCTCTGAGCATCCTCATTGTAGGGTTTCAAGCAATTACTTTGCTTAACACTACAGCAGCAAATCAAAAGATATTTGTAATGGTAAGTAATAAGTAATAAGACACACTTTTTAGTTGTGTAATGATTTTAAAATGATTTAAATGATTTTTAAAAAGTTACCATATTCTCGGTTTTTAGCAGTATTTTTATTCATCTTAATGCTCTGTGGTAGGATGTGTGAGGCACAAGGCTGAAGGTTCATCTAGGGCACCGAATATTCTTGCACCGGCCCTAATCACACACCGTCAATGTGGCAATTTAGTATTTGTGCACATAATAATACCTCTATGGGTGGTGTTAGGTGCACTTGTGTTAACCGTGCTTGATATTAGGGTACGCAATCGTGCATTAACTTCCAAGAACACGCTGGTGATTCCCCCAACAGTTACCATGGAAGCTTTGCACTTATTGCATGTTAGTTTTCACACTAAATGCGTGTTAAATGCAAAGTCCTAATGGGCTTTAGTTAAAGGACCCCATCGTGTTCAGAAGTCAAAATGCAATGTAAAAACATATATATAAGAAGTACTAACTCCAATTCTGTTCACAAAAGGTACAAGACATTCAAGTTCCTTTGTAAAGTCAACTACTGTCTTTCAGAGGAGTATCAATTTTGTAATAATTCTTTTTTTACTTCCAAATACAATTTCCTTTTACCAGTCAGAAGAATACCTCACAAAAGGAATCTTTTTCTCTTTTTAGGTAAACAGAAACCCTTAATTCCCCAAATCAAGTGAGAGACAATAACTTAAACTGAGTCTTAGATATGAATTTTCTTTAAAAGGAACTTAATCTTATTTCCTTTATCCCATTTTCAGGTAACTGTTATATATAAAACTTTCTTTCAAGGTAAGTATTCTTCTATGCATTCTTTAGTGTCAAAAATGCTTTTCACATTTTCCTTTTAGAAATTTATTCTTAAGTGAAACCACATTTTTTCTTTCCTCAGGCTTACAGTTTTCTTTTGGTGAAGCTCCAGCAAGTATAGTTAGGATCTTAGAGCTTTTGAAATCAAAATAACTAATTTGAGCTCAAATATATTGATTTTTTTCATAGGTGCACCCTGAGATGTATAGCACTTATCTTCTCGGAGGTTTCTTCTCTATCTTGCATAGAGACCCAGTTTTGATTTATAGAAATCTTCTCCCAGGACAATCTAGCTCAGGCACCCTCAGGGCTGGAACCAGGAGAACACCTACTCCCTAACTTTAAGAAACCAATAGGGAAACCTCTAACTCCCTAAAATGAGAGTGTAGACTCTCTCTGTAAACTCAATATAGCTCTTTGACATGTAAAGCTACCTAAATTAAAATAAAAAATAATTAATGAAACCCAGCACTGTACCAAGCTAGAAATGCGCCCTGTGGGGCTAACGTGCCCCCACTCCACTCAGCCATGTTCCTTAACTCACTCTTTTTCAGCTTCATGGAAGCCCAGTGGTATTAGTGCTCCCTTCTGTGCCTGCATCCTGTGCGGCCGCACTGCTCGCACAGCCCTTGGTATAGCCCTGATGAACCCTAATTAACCCTAAGCATTCAATCCTTTCACACACACGTATACATACACAGTAGGACTTACACGCCACGCGGACACATTGCTCATTTTTAGCTGCAACACCAGCAGAATTCCGAGTTTTAAATGTCTTGTGGAAAATAAGTTTCAGTTAGAGCCCAAAAAATAATTTGAGGGAGTACCCCCACTTTCAAACTCTCTCTTTCCCTATAGAGCAGCGTTTGCTTTGTTTTTTTTGTTTTGTGTTTTAAATAGACCATGGCTTGCAAGACGTCTCCGTACTTTTCAGCTATTAAGCCAAAGCAATGGATACGGTCTCAGTCTGGCAATTCCCATAGCAGTTTCTTTCCTTTTCAAGCCACTCAGAGGCAAGGCTCTCTCCAATAACATTTATTACCAGGAAGATTTCAGGAATTTAAAAACGCCTTTCAAAATTACATAGTAATTTACATTCCCTTATATACCGTGCTATTTTGCATCAGTGCGGTTTACATTGAACAAACTGAAATTACATTGAACAGGGCAATATAACTTGGAGATAACTATTTTACAGGGAACATGGGCTATGGAGGGTTAAGTGGCTTGCCCAAGACCACAAGGAGCACCTGTGGGACTAGAAACCCCAGTCCTTCCGGCCCAAGGTTGCTGTCCTCTAGTGGGATTTGAACCCCTGACCTTCTGGCCTGAAGTACCTTGCCCCAACCATTAGGCCACTCCTCCAGTAGCATAGTAACATAGTATATGACAGCAGATAAAAACCAGCATGGTCCATTTAGTCTGCCCAGCAAGGCGGCAAGAGTAGGTACACCTGCCGCTCCATGCAGGTCACCCCTCTCCATGCCTTTCTTTAGGGGTGTATCTACTGCTCCGTGTAAGCCACCCCTATTTGTTGAGATTTAAGAGATAGTGATGTTTATTTTGATTTTATCCTGTTGCTATAAAGGGATCCACTGTGTCTGTCTCATGCCATTTTGAATTCTGTCACTATATTTGCCCCCACCACTTCCATCAGGAGGGCATTCCAAGCATCCACCACCCATTCAGTGAAAAAGCATTTTCCAACATTGCCTTTCATATGCCCTCTAGTTTTACAGCTTCCCCATATTTGTTTGTTCATTCATTTAAAGCTGTGAATCATACCTCCCCTGTCCCTCCTCTCCTCCAGAGTGTACATATTTAGGTCTTCAAGTCTCTTCTCATAAGTATTCTGACGCAGGCTCCAAATCATTTTGATCGCCTTCCTCTGAACTGTTTCCAGTCTTTTTATATCCTTAGCGAGATATGGTCTCCAAAACTGAACACAACATTTCAAGTGAGGCCTCACCAGTGACTTGTACAGTGGCATTAGTACCTCTTCTTTTCTGCTGGTAATTCCTTTCTGAATGCAACCCAGCATCCTTCTGGCTTTTGCCACCGCCTTGTCATACTGTTTCACCACCTTGAGATTCTCAGAAATAATCACACCGAAGTCCTTCTCCTGGTCCATGCACAACAAATTCTCGCTACCTATCGTCGCATACAATTCCCTTGGATTTCTGCTTCCCAAGTGCATGACACTGCACTTCTTCACATTAAATATTAACTGCCTACCATTAGACCATTCTTCCAGCTTTTGTAGATCTTTCCTCATGTTATCCACTCCTTCAGGGGAGTCCAATCTGTTGCAAATTTTTGTGTCATCTGCAAAAAGACAGCCTTTTCCATTCAGTCCTTCGGCAATATCACTCGCAAATGCATTGAACAGTACCGATCCTAGAAATGAACCCTGGGGAACATCGCTAATCATCTTCCTTTCATCTAAGTGAGTTCCGTTTACCATCACCTTCTGTTGTCTGTCAGTCAACCAATTTCTGATCCAGTTCACCACCTTGGGACCCATCCCCAATCTGTTGAGTTTATTGATAAGACTCCTATTAGGAACAATATCAAAGACTTTGCTGAAATCTAAATAGATCACATCCATCACATGCCCTTGATCTAGTTCTCTGGTCACCCACTCAAAGAACTCAATCAGATTTGTTTGGCAAGATCAACCTTTGGTAAAACCATGTTGCCTCGGATCATGCAACCTGTTGGTTTCGAGAAAGTCCACTATTCGCTCTTTCAGAAGCGCCTCCATTACTTTTCCTGCCACCGAAGTAAGGCTTACTGGCCTCAAATTTGTCACATCTTCTCTACTACCACTTTTGTGAAGAGGTACCACATCAGCCCTTCTCCAGTCCTGTGGAACTTCTCCGGTCTCCAAGGATCTATTAAAAACATCCTTTAATGGCCCTGCCAGAACCTCTATGAGCTCTTCCAGTATCCTGGGATGTATCCCATCGGGTCCCATGGCCTTGTCCCCTTTCAGTTTTGCAAGCTGTTCTAAAGTATTATCTTCTGTGAATGATGTGGTATCTACTCCATTCCCATTTGTGTATTTGTCAATCACAAGTGGTCCTTCTCCAGGATTTTCTTTAGTAAAAATAGAACAGAAGTATTTGTTTAGCATTTTTGCTTTTTCTATGTCACTTTCATCAAATCCGTTCCCGGCACTTTTGAGTCCTGAAATTCCACCACTGATTTTCCTCCACTCCCGAATGTACCTGAAAAATGTTTTGTCGCCACACTTCACATCTTTAGCCATCTTTTCTTCTGCCTTTGATTTTGCTATCCTTATTTCTCTTTTTGTCTCTTTTAGCTTTATCCTGTATTCTTTTCTGTGGTCCTCCGTTTGCAAACTTCTGAATTTTCTGAAAGCTGTATTTTTTGTCTTTATTTGTGCAGCCACTTTTTTGAGAACCAAATAGGTTTCCTTTTCCTTTTGTTTTTATTTACTTTCCTTATATATGTATCTGTTGCCCCTTGTATTGCCTCCTTTAGTTTAGTCCACTGCAATTCCACTTCCCTTATCCCCTCCCACCCTGCCAACTCCTCCTTCAGGAACTTGGACATTTTACTGAAGTCTAGGACTTTGAGCTTGCTGTGATTGGACTCCACCTTGGCTTTTATCTCAAACCACAATGTGTGATGATCGCTGCTACTCACATGGGCACCCACCTGGATATTCGACATGCTATCTCCGTTGGTGAGTACTAAATGCAGCATCAAGTTTTCCTTGGTCAGTTCCATCACCATTTGTGTAAGTAATATACTAAAAGGCATCCGCAATTTTTTACTTCTTTCCAGATTTGCAGAAGGAATACTCCAATCCACATCAGGTAGATTAAAATTACCCAATATGATCACGTCCCCCTTTATGGCTATCTTTGCAATATCACAACTTAGAATGATCTAAAACAGGAAATCCACAGTCCTTCTTTGAAGTTCCAGAAAATGTAAATGTCAAAGAATTTTTTCCCAGAGAAATCCTCAAGGAAACTCACATTCTCCACCCAACAAATACAACACAAATTTTATATTTTGTTCCTCAAAAATCTTTCTCATACACAGATTCTGTTTCTGTTTCTCTTGTCGATTTGTCTGCTTGGAAGTGATACTTTTGCTATCATGGGATGATGCAGGGGTAGAGTAATGACTCCTCTTCCCTCTTCCACACCTTGTTGATCAAACCCAGAGCCACGGTGTTCCTTCTTCCCTTCTCTCCTCTCCCCCAATTTGGATAAGTTTCCCAGATTTGCCTGCAAAAAAATGTGTTAACCCTATCAACAGACATTCTCTCAGCATGTGCTAATAGCACAAATATAAAACAAGTGAGAAGTTCTCAACCCCCACAGACATACACTCATAACAATATATGCTACCAGCATATTAAAACTTACTGAATGGATATGTCATTTCCACGGAGTTCCTGGGTGCTTTCCATGTGCCATACTCTCCATCCGCAGCCCTTCTCACATGCTAGCTCATGCTGCCCATACTGTATCTGGAGACCCATGCATGCGCACTGCATCGGAGATTTCCAGATGCATGCCCGCAATCAAATTTTTAATTTTTTAAATTTATTCAACCTCCCAGGACCCCTGCAAAACTCATCCCACTGATCATTTCTAAAAAAGAGGCCTTTGGAGCTCACCCAGTACCAGCCTCGATTCTGCTTATAGTTGTGAATGAGGGTAAACATTTTTTTTTTAAATATTCTACTGCCTGTCCTAGCAATGTAGCATTCCCAGCTCAAGCACCAGCATATGCCCCATCTCCAGCATAACCCTAAGTCCCACAATCTATTACCGCAGCCACCGCCTGAAGAGCTAACTGATGCCAGCCCTGGCCATTGAACAAAAAAATTTCTCGGTCATGCTGTCTTCAGGCTTATGACTGTGTACACCATCCTCTAGCAGCAAAGCAACCCTGGAGCTGCCAGGTATTAAAATTATTTCAACTATCAGGGTACATTAGCACATGTGATAAGGAGGCTCCCCCATCCTCCCTTGAGTTTGGACCCTGTGTATGTTCCTAGTTTGCTAATGCCTTAATCTAGTCCTGCCCGTGGCAACAGATTTTTGTTGCCAATACACATATGGGGTCATTCTGAACACCGTTTAACAGGTCCAGGCATCCGATCCAAATGTCCAGACCCGCTAAATGGCTGGGCAGCCTGCCGGGGACAGAGCTCCCCGTACGAACAGGCTATTTGTAAGGGGAGCTCTGTTCGTGGGAGGGATGGAGTGGGACAGAGGCAGAGCAAGGGCGGGCAGTGGGAGGAGAGCAACCCCAGACATATAGGGCCGATTCCCAGGTTTCCCTGTATGTCCTGGGTCGGCCACGGAGGTGGAGGACTTATTCCACCTTGGAGATGGAATAAGTCCCCCTGGACAGAGCAAAACAATCTGGCCGGGTCTGGTAAGGAGGGCGAGGGCCATGGACGGCCAGATCGGAGGTCGGGCTGTGGGGAAAGAAGATTGTTTTCTGTGGCATGGGATCGCACCATGGCACTGTGGCTCCATTCAGGAGCCTGGCTAAAGTTAGCCGGGTATATGAGCTGAACGTGTGGCCGATCGGAATCGGGGCATGGCCTGCATGTCCAGGCCATAGACCCGATTCTGTTCCCGCAGGCACATCTGATTCTGATCAGCCATACAGGGGGGAGATGTCCAGCACAGAATGCCCCTCAAAGCAACTAATAACAAAACAATACAATTCATTCAGTAGGTTTTACAATAAAATTTTAAAAAAGTGGAGGAGTAGAGCATTGGCTTGGTAAATAAGAGACCAGGGTTCAATTCCCACTAAGACTCCTTGTGGCCATGGGCAATTCACTTAACCCTCCATTGCCTTCCAGTTACAATGTTGCAAAAGCCCAGGAGTTGTTGGGTTCCCATGAGTCAGTACTGACTCAAAAGTGCTTTTCTTTTTATTACACATAGAGGCCAATTCACTGCTGTGCGTCCCTGGGCTGTCTGGATAATCCGGACGGCCCAGAGATGCACCTGATTCTGTTCCCGCATGGGCTAGATGTCCCCGTGGAATCAGAATTGCAGCATAGGGCCTGAACATCCAGGACGTGCCTGATTCAGGCGCCCAAGACATCCAGGCACTTCCCCGGCTAGCCGAGCCAGGCTCCTGCATGGAGCCACGGAGTCATGTTGCATGGCACCGTAGCTCCATGCAGGAGCCACGATCCCTAGCAGACCCCAAAAAATTGCTTTCCCTGCAGCCCGACCCCTGATTGGGCCTACCATGTCTAGGGTTGAGCTGCAGGGAACCCTCTGCGTCCACTTGCTTTGCTTTGCGGCCCCAGCTGCTGCATGTCCTGCCATCTGGGGGGACTTATTCCACCTACAGGTGCAATAAGTCCCCCATGCAAATGGCCGACCCTGGACACATAGGGCCGACCTCGGAATCAACCCTGTACATCTGGGGTCAGATTCCTACCCACTGACCGCCCTCTCTCTTCCTTCGGCCTGCACACTTCCGCTCACGAACAGAGCTCCCTAGACATCTTGCCTGTACATGCGGGGAGCTCTGCTGCTGCAGCAGCAGTCCAGCGTTTAGCAGGGATGGACGTCCGAACCAGACGTCCATCCCCGCTAAATGCAAACCAGAATCTACCCCATAGCAACTAATAACAAAACAGTACAATTCTTTGAGTAGGTTTCACAAAAAAATAACAAAGAAAATGAGATATATATATATGAAAAGCTTAGCTTGAAGCACATCACAGCTGAGGAGTTATTTATAATCCCTGTTTTTGTGTGTGTGTGTGTGTGTGTGTGTGTGTCTGCTGTATGTTGTGAGTGTGATCTGCATATGTTGTATCTGTCGGGGCTAGCTGTGGGTAGTGGGACAATTTGCAGTGGGAAATTTTTGGAGTTGCAGGGGTGTAGTTCTTGGGAGTAGGAGTAGTTTGTGGGTTGGTAGGACAGTTGCAGCAGCTAGTTTTTGAGAGGAGGGTAGTGGAGCATTTTCAGGAATAGTTTATGGGGGTGGGAGCAGTTATTAAGGTGGCAGGGCAGTTGAAGAGGGTTAACTTTTGAGTATGGGGCAGTTCTGGGGGTAGATTTTGGTGATGGGACAATGTGCAGGGCGGTGGGGCAGCTCGGGTAGTTTTTGAGGGTGGGGCAATTTGCAGGATGGGGCTATTGCGGGTATTGTCGTTTTGGGAGGTGGGGCAGTTTGTGGGGTGGCATGGCAACTGCAGATGATAGTTTGTGAGGCTGTTTCAGTTTGCAAGTTTTGGGGCAGTTGCGTTGAGGCAACGTTTTAGGTTGGGGCAATTAGCAGGGTAAGGAAGCAGTTGTGAGGGTTAGATTTTGGTATGAGGGCAGGATATGGGGTAAATATTTGGGATGAAGGAAGTTTGCAGGGTGCTAGAGCAGTTATGAGAGTTCGTTTTTGGAGTGGAGTACTTTGCAGGATGGTGGGGCAGTTTTGAGAGGTAGTTTTTAGGGGTGAGGCATTTGTGGGGTATTGGGGCAGTTGTGGGGGTAAGTTTTAGGGGTGAGGCAGTTTGCAGAGGCAATTGTGGGGATAATTTTTGGGGATGGGGCAGTTTGCAGGGTGGTGTGGCAATTGCGCTAGTGGGTAGTTTGGGGGTGGGGCAGTTTGTGGAGCTGGAGAGTAGAGAACAGGGAGAGACAGTTTAAAAGGAGGGCTTCCCTAACTGCTGTTTCACTGCATCTAAGTTTCTTCCATAGAAATGCACTGGCCTGTTATTTTGGGAGGGGGTTTATTTCTCTGGAACCGCCAGTTCGACTTGGCCCATTTTCCAAAATGATGTTAATAATGTGTCTTTTTATCAATTTCCACCCATATACCAAGTTTCATCCCATTCTGTTAAACTTTAAGTTATTTTGCCCCAGACAGACTCCTTTTGTATAATTCTTTCCAACTTCTATTGGGATAGAAAGAATAAAAATGCTTTAAAAAATTTTTATATTAGGACTGCTAATTGCAACACAGAACTAGAACAGTGAAATCGAATAATTAGACCTTACCTGCTAATTAGCGTTCCTGAAGGAACTCCAGTCCAGTCCCTCTCCACTGGGTTATGCCCCCCTTCCAGCAGCATGTAGACTGAGCACGTCATCTTTTTGATGACCCTGGGGGTATAAGTAGACCTGACACCTCCCACCAGCTCCAGTAACCTATTGGCAAAGCAAACTTAATGGAGAGACAAGTAAATAACTATAAACCTGAACCATAAACTAAACAATAAACTCTAAACCACCGGTGCCACCATCCCCCGGGAGAACTTCCCACCATCCCCAGAGAAAGAGAGGCTTACCTGAAACCGGCCAACTCTTGTCGAGGCAGCTAAGCCGTCCAACTCACCTCCCCATCATCATCGTCCTCCGACCCTTATCCTTGCTTAGCGCTTCGGGCCGGCAATTCCTGTAGACAAACCAAAACTGGGTGGGATCAGGGACTGGACTGGAGTTCCTTCAGGAACGCTAATTAGCAGGGAAGGTCTAATTATTCTTTCCCTTAGCGTCGTTCCAGTCCAGTCCCTCTCCACTGGGATGTTTCAGAGCAGTTCAAACTTGGGCGGGCCCAGCAAGACCAGACCGAAGAACCGCTCCTCCAAACCTCGCTTCTTCTGCGGCCTGGAGGTTCAACCGATAATGCTTGGCAAAGATATGCAGAGACAACCAGGCAGCTGCTCTGCAGATGTTCAGTGGCAGAACCAAACTAAATTCCGCCCACGAGGCCGCCTGGGCTCGAGTGGAATGAGTCCGAACCCCAACCAGGGCCTGCCTTCCCTTCAAAATATAAGCCAAAGCAATGGCCTCTCTGATCCACCTGGAAATCGAAGCCTTAGCTGCCGCCTTACCTTTCCGTGGCCCGCTGAACAGAACAAACAATCGCTCTGACTTACGAAAAGGCTCCGTGCGAACCAGGTAACGCTTCAGGGCTCTGCGCACATCTAAATGACGCAAGCGTACATCGTCCCCCCTCCGAGACCCAGAGAAGGACGGAAGGGAAACCGACAGATTCACATGGAATGTCAAGATTACCTTGGGCAAGAAAGACAGAACCGTCCGGAGAACCACCCTCTCTTTGGAAAATGCCAGAAAAGGGGGACGGCAGGACAAAGCCTGCAACTCCGAGATACGTCTGGCCAAACAGATGGCCACGAGAAAAACTATCTTAAGAGTAAGGTCCTTGAGAGACGCCTGCTGCATTGGCTCAAAGGGTTCGGCGGTCAGGGAATCTAACACAAGGTTGAGATCCCACGGAGGGACCAACGATCTCTGTTGAGGTCGAAGCTGCCGCAACACCTTCATAAACCTTCCTACGTCCGCATGCTCGCCTCTGTACTTGCCCTGGATCTTGCCCCTATAACAGGAAATAGCCGCCAATTGAACTCTCCAAGAGCTGGCTGCCAGGCCTTTCTCGAAACCTGACTGCAGAAAATCCAGAACCTCTGGGACCGACACTGTAAGGGCCTTCTTCCATTTCTACACACACCAGTGCTCAAATATACGCCAGACGCTCACATAGGAAAGACAGGTCGAGCGCTTATGGGAACTTAGCAGAGTGGAAATCACCGCTCCCAAGTAACCCCGCTTTCGCAACCGAGCCCTCTCAATAACCAGGCCGTAAGCGAGAACCGATCCACCTGTGACATACGCACTGGACCCTGGACCAGGAGATCGTCCCTCACTGGCGGACGCCATGGCCGATCGGCCCGGAGGCACATAAGGTTGACATACCACGGGCGGCGAGGCCAGTCTGGGGCAATAAGGACCACCAGCCCTGGGTGAGCCTCTATCCGCTGAATGATCCTGCCTATGAGTGCCCACGGAGGAAACACATACAAGAGACCATTGGTCTGCCACCTTTGAACTAGAGCGTCCAAGCCTTCCGACATCCTCTCCTTTCTTCGGCTGAAGAACCGGCACGCCTTGGCCGACTCCCAAGTCACCATCAGGTCCATGATGGGAGGCCCCCATCTAAGCACAATCCTCTGGTACACCTCCTGAGAGAGCTGTGATGGCTTAATCTGCCATTACGTTTTCTACTCCTGCCACGTGTTGCACCGACAGTACCACTAGATGGGCTTTGGCCCATAGTATCAGTGCCTCCGCTTCCTCTTCCATTGAAGGGCTGCTCATTCCGCCCTGACGACTGATGTATGCTACCACAGTCATGTTGTCGGAAAGCACCCGGACCACCCTCTGACCCATCCAGTTTCCAAACTCTCTGAGGGCAAGAAAGACCACCCTCAGCTCTAACCTGTTGATAGACCACTGTGCCTCCTGCACACCCCACAGGCCTTGAACAATCTGTCCTTCACAGTGAGCCCCCCAGCCAGAGAAACTAGCATCCGTCATCAGTTGCACCCAAACCAGCGGCTCGAGGGGCATGCTGAGCTCCAGAGGACCTGGATGGATCCATCACTGTAAGGACTCCTTGACCGCCTCTGGACAGGGAAGAGTCACTGACATGGGCTGCCTTTGGTGTAACCAACGGCGGAGCAGGGACCGCTGAAGAGGCTGCATGTGGGCCCTGGCCCACGGAACCAGTTCTATGGTCACCGCCATGGTCCCCAGCACCTGAAGATAGTGCCACACTGAGGGCGCCTTCATGGCCAGAAACTGGCGCAGCAGGTCCCGAAGCACCCCTGCCCTCTGGTCCGGCAGGAATACTCTGCCCCTGCCCGTGTCGGACCGTGCCCCCAGATACTCGATCTCCAGGGATGGGACCAGCTTGCTTTTTGTTAAATTGATAACCCATCCTAGGCTCCTCAGCAATCCGACCACCTTGGATGTGGCCTCCCGACTCTCCCATTCGGACTTCGCCCGAATCAGCCAATCGTCGAGATAAGGATGGACTAAAATTCCTTCCTTGCAGAGAGCCGCGGCTACCACCAGCATAATCTTGGTGAAGGTGCGCGGCGCTCTCGCCAAGCCAAACGGCATCGCCTGAAATTGGAAGTGTCCATGCGGGACCACGAAACGCAGGAACTGTTGATGGGACTCGCGGATGGGAATATGCAAATACGCCTCTGTGAGATCGAGGGAAGTCAGAAACTCCCCTTGCTGCACTGCTACCACCACTGACCTCAATGTTTCCATTCGAAAATGAGGGACCCGTGGCAACGGTTGACCCCTTTCAGATCGAGAATCAGACGGAACGACTCTTCTTTTTTGGGCACCACAAAATATATGGAGTATCGACAGTTTCCACGCTGGTCTGAGGGAACGGGAATGACTGCCCCCAGTGACCTCAGCCTCTTGAGCGTCTCTTCCACCGCTGCCACCTTGGCAGGCAACCGGCACAGGGACTGAACGAAGGAAGGAAAGACGGGTTTTGCAAACTTAAGAGCATAACCTTCTCGTACCACCTCCAGAACCCATTGGTCTGTTGTGAACCGGGCCCAGGCGGAGAGGAACTGCCGTAGACGGCCTCCCACCGGCAGCTCTCCTCCCTGGGCCCCCGTGGCTTCATTGAAGTTTTCTAGCACCCGAGATGGAGGAAGAGGCACCAAAACCTTTTCCTGCACCCCAAAACCCCCGGAGGCCCTGTCCCCTAGAGAGGAATCGACCTCTCTGAAAGGACGAAGACCGATTGGTCCAGAACCTCCGCACCTCCCGCGGTTGAGCCCGTCTGGGAGCGGAGCCCCGATTCTGCTTCGGCCTATCTTCCAGGAGTCTACGTCCCTTAGATTCCCCCAGGTCCTTTACCAGCTTATCCAGGTCTTCCCCAAAGAGTAGCTTACCCTTAAAGGGGAGCCTGCTGAGTCGGGCCTTGGAAGAACTGTCGCCGCCCAATTGCGGAGCCAGAGATAATGGCGGGCCGCCACCACCGAAGCCATATTCTTTGCTAGACTTCTGATGAGATCGTACTGACTGTCAGCTAGGTATGCTGCGCCCGACTCAATTCTCGCTGCCTCCCCAGGTCCTTCACTGGAAGGTTCCCCTGCCAGCTGAATCTGTTGAGACCAACGCAAGCAACCTTGAGCCACCCAAGCCCCACAGATAGAGGCCTGAAGGGCCAAGACTCTAACATCAAAGGCCTGTTTCAACAGGGTGTCCAACTTCCTATCCTGGGAGTCCTTAAGAGCGGCGCTGCCTTCCACCGGTATAGTAGTCTTCTTAGTGACTGCTGACACTGCAGCGTCCACTCTAGGTGAGCGGAGCAACTCCTTCTCGCCCTCCGGTAAAGGGTACAGCCTAGACATAGACCGTACTCCACTCAATGCAGATTCCAGCTGATCCCACTCTTCCTGGATCATCTGTTGCACCACTCGATGCACCGGGAAAACCCTTTGCAACTTCCTGACCGCTTGAATCAAAGGGTCCTCCAGCGCCTCTTCCTCGCTGGGACTCTGGCTGTCATGTTCAGCACCTTCAGCGCTTCCCCAATCAAAGCCGGTAACTCATCCCAGCAGAAAACTCGAACAATCTTGACCTATTCCTCAGAAATTTCACCTTCTTCGAGTTCTTCTTCATCCCCCACCTCCCCGTCTGAAAGGTCCCCCTCCAAGGGTTCCAACCAAGGGGAGCGGAGAATCTCATCCTGTGCTAACCATGCTCTTTTAGGAGGAGTGGCTCCTGTCTCCTCCTGCTCCCTAGCGTCAGGCTACCGAGGCTTCGCCCCTGACTGCGCTGCTCCCTGTCTCTGCCGCCCTTGCTGACAAAGGCGAAATGCCTTATGGAGTTGGAGCAGCAAGACGAACTCCGGGGAAAATTCCCCCCATCCCCACCTTCCAAACCAGGCAAGGAGGTGGAGGGCCCTGGTTGAGGCGGCGGCAGGGTAGACTGATCCAGAGCCAAAGCTTAGAGAGACTCGGGCTGGACTAAGGACTCCGACAGGGTACCTGAATCCTGGGAGGTGGAAAGTGGGGTGTCCTGCACTATACCTGGCTGAATCCCCAGTTTCAAGGAGGCTGCCTCTGCGGCACAGCCTCTGCAAACTCCTGCCTCCGAGACCGCTCCCCGGCGGGTCCCGCAGAGCAGGCACTGGGGCCTAGCTGGCATGATCACGGCCTATGGCCGGTGAGACCACCGAGGTAAGGAAAAAAAGGATACCAAAACTACTCCTTTGAATTTCTTCTCTCTCTCTCTCTCTATATATATTTTTTAACTTATCCAATCAAGCGAGGAAACCAAATACTTCCCCCTTCTTCCCTCTCCGATTGGGGCCCAGGCTACCGCTGCCCTTCCCAAAGCCTTCCTGGGCTGTACGGAGCCGGCACCATGCGGGTGAAAAGTGCGCGAAAATAAAAACTCACCTGCCTGAAGATGCAGGCCTCGGGACCCCATGTGGTCGGTGAACAGGGAAACAGCTCCCGCTAGGTGCTTCCGCTCACCGGCACACATCTCTGCTCCTCCCCAGGCCGGACTCAATTCCTGCTGTCCGTTCCGCCTCCTACAGCCAGAAAGAGCAGCGCCGACAATGCCGGGCAGTCCCCTCGTCCTCCCGCCCGCACGCTCAGCTTCCTTAAGGGCTTTGGCAGTGAGGTGGGAAGGACGGCACAGATTCCTCTTCTTGGCTCCGCCAGTGGAGGAAAGGCAGAAGAGCCTTCTACCTTTCCCCAGGCAATCTCCGACTGTTAGCCTCCTTCCCGCAACACCCCCGAAACGAAGAACCGGGCGGGGGGGGGGGGGGGGAAGTCTCCAAATGCCAAGAAGAAGCAAATAAATTGAATAAAATTAAATAAGCTAAATTAAGTAAGTTGACAAATAAAGAAAGGAAGGAAAAAACAGGAACCCAAACCCTGCACTAATCCTAGTCTCTCTGGTAAGCCAGATCCCTGGCTTGCTGCACCCCTTCCAGCTGCTAAGAGACTGAGCACAAAACTGGAGCTGGTGGGAGGTGCCAGGTCTACTTATACCCCAGGCACTGTTCCCTCTAAGCTGTGCGCGTGTGCGCGCGCACACACCTCGGCGAGCGAGCGCACATACTTTACAACAGAGCGCACAAAAATTATGGCTCTGATTCTGATAGAAAACAACAGAGATGTCTGAAAATTTAAAAGTTATGATTGTAATTACTAGAAATTTCCCGCTTCATTTAGTAATCGTCTATTTTCATTTAATTTGATTAAAATCAATGTGGTGTACATACTGTATTCTGATGTGTAGTCAAATTTTAAAGTATATAACTCCGAGTGTCATTATGTGGCGCACAAAAATGTAACCTTCCTTCAAAAGCTGCACACAGCTGATATTTTATGCGCACACAGCCTATAGAAAATTAGAGGGAACATTGACCCCAGGGTCATCAAAAAGATGACATGCTCAGTCTACATGCTGCTGGAAGGGGGGCACAATCCAGTGGAGAGGGACTGGACTGGAGAGACACTAAGGAACAACACTTATTGAGGCTCAATTGTTGTTCTGAGACCCCTATAGAAAAATAGTAGATAACATGTTTTTCACATTAAATAAAGCCCATAGCCTTTTGAGCAGGAGATGAACTTATATTTGGAATTTCACCATTAGTTCTATCTCTTCAAGGTTTATTTGTAAGTGGCTTTCATAAAATAGGTGCCTTTCTGTTACACTGATGCAGGCATCCTCCTATAAAATTATTCTTTGCAAGTCCAAGATGCTGAGTGTAGAGACTGTATATCCCCATGTTGAACTGGACCCTTAAGCTGATTTAAGATATTTTCATCTAAAATTTATCAGAAAAGGCTGCCTAAGATATTGATTTAATAAATGTTCCTTCCTTCTACATGCTTATGCTTGACATACTACAATATCCATGTTGGTTACATTTCTGTGTTCATGCAGTGAATACATAATCATAACAGCATTTGCCTTCAGGATCCAGCATCTTTAATCATGCCTCTGAAGTCCATTACTATTAATCATTTTCTATAGGTCACACCGCTGCATTAAAATCTTGAGTTGGTGCAGAAGACCTATAATAAAAGACTGTTAAACACCATACATCTCTCCCTGATTAGCTATCTCAGAAAACTAATTAAGTAATCAATAAACAGAATGACTTTGAGTCAATGGTGACTCTGAAAAGCACAGTGATCTTAAACCTAAAGCCACATAGCTGTCAACTTTTACAAGTGAAGCTATATCTTAAGGTTCATTAAGACACATCTGTGCTGCTACTAAATGTCAGTCTAGTAATAGTTCTGTTGCCACTTAAATTGCTGTGGTTTTTTTCCTGTAGTATACAGAGGATATATAATATATATATATTCTCTAAGTTAGAACAGAAGATGCTTCATATATGAAGTTCATTCTAAGGTCGTATTTTGCAACTGAACACTGAACAAGTTTACAGTATTCTATTTCACGCTTCATATCCTTTTTTGTAGCCAAAATTGAATTCTTTTTTTTCTATTTATATTTGTAAATTCATAATAATTAATCAAACAAATATAAATTTGTGCAGAAAAAAATAGCCCCAGCAGAGTATCCGTAATTAATAATCACAAGTAAAGAAAATATTTGACCATATCACTCTAGTCCACAATATGGGGAGGAAGCCAAACTGAAAATGAAACAATTTTTTGCAATTCCCAGACTATTGTATACTTCAACCTTCTTCTATAGTGGCTACCACAGGAGCACCTATAGTCTTCCTGACATCAATAAATGCAATGAGTTGAAATAGGTGAAAAAGGCATTTTTAACAGATTGTAATTTGACTAAACATTTTCTAGGAAACTGCAGTACTCCAGGTTTCAGTAGAAGAAACTTTCAGTAGAAGAAACTTCCATCTCATCCTCTGGATCTCCCTAGCTAGATAAGATTCATAAAGATAACATTACATATTTGAAGGGCATCCTTAGAAGCCAGTCCCAATCCACTCCAGCCAACATCACTAGCAATGTACAGTCACTTCTGAATCAGAATTCTCTCACGCATCAAGGGATCATCCTCCTGGCAGGGCCAGTCCCAGAGTTGGTTAAAGGTGTTGACCTCCTAGGCAAACCTTAATCCTTAAATCCCCCACCCCCACCCCCCCATCTCCGGTTGTCAAAATCTAGTGTTTAGCTTTGAATGCCCTGCTCTTAGCCACCCCTTGGAAACTTTCACCCTACGCAACCGCCTTTGTTTGTGTAGCGATGGGGCTGAGTTTCAGACAACCCCCTTTTTAATGACAGGATGCTTAGAGACTGCTCGGATGCTACTGGTGAGCAGCAGTTTCTAAGGGGTGACAAAGAGCAGGGCATTCAAAGCGATGTTAATACTGGTCCCTTTATACTGGATATGGCCTTGTTCATTTTAATTATCATACTTGTAACCTTAGGTGTTAAATTTAACTCGGGTAATCTTTCTTTTGCCTGGAACCCAGCAGTGTCTCTATTAAATATTGCAATGAAAGAAAAAAAATCTTAACATTTTCCAGAAGAGAGGAGGTTCTTGCTGCCATTCACTTCATGATGGGAGGAGACTCCTCTGGAAGGGAAAATCCCACTTCATATATAAACCACTCCCAAAGACAGAACTCTGTCTTTGGCACACAGACAATGTACCATGCAGGAGGAAGGCATCTACCATTAAGGGGCAGGTATTTTTGGCATCCAACCACTGCACATTGAGGACAGAGTAAAACATTTGCCTGTTGGGCAGGGGTCGTTTGCACACAGCCACTCATATCATCTAGAGCAGGGGTAGGGAACCCTGGTCCTGGAGAGCCGCAGACCAGTCAGGTTTTCGGGATATCCCTAATGAATATGCATGAGATATATATGCATTAGAGATATCCTGCCAACCTGACTGGTTTGTGGCCCTCCAGGGCTGGATTTGGAGACCCCTGCCTTACACCTCTGTCATTTAAGATTGTGAGTGGGCAAGGTGCAGATGTCCTAGACATCGAAAGGGTATATAGCAGCGATGGCGAACCTATGGCACGCGTGCCAGCTGTGGCACGCGAAGGCCTTGCAGCTGGCACGCGGGAAGGTCCGCAATCGAAAAAAAACCCAAAAACCCTGTCTGCTGCCGCTGTCGGGGCCGCCGCGGCAGAATCGAGCGTGCCGCGGAGCCCCCCTGTACCCGGCAGATCCTGCCCTCCCCGTAGCAGCTCTCTCTTAGGAGCTACAGTCAGACGCGCCGGCTTGCAGAGCGCGAAGGGAAGAGTTTCCCTTTCGCGACTCCGTTAAGCCTGCGGGGGCTGATGGGAACTTCCCATCAGCCCCTGCGGGCTTAACAGAGCAGCGAGGGAACTCTTCCCTCGTGCTCTGCAAGCCGGCGCGTCTGACTGCAGCTCCAAAGAGAGAGCTGCTACGGGGAGGGCAGGCTCTGCCAGGTGGGTACAGGGGGCCCCGCGGCACGCTCGATTCTGCCGCGGCGGCCCCGACAGCGGCAGCAGACAGGTTTTCTTTTTTTTTTTTAATTTTCCCTGGGCTGGGCTGGGCTGGGCTGGGCTGGGGGGGGTGGGGGTTAGGAGTGGTGATGGGCTGGGCTGGGCTGGGCTGGGGGGGGGTTAGGAGTGGTGATGGGCTGGGGGGGTTAGGAGTGGTGATGGGCTGGAGGGGGGTTAGGAGTGGTGATGGGCTGGGGGGTTAGGAGTGGTGATGGGCTGGGCTGGGCTGGGGGGGGTTAGGAGTGGTGATGGGCTGGGCTGGGCTGGGCTGGGGGGGGTTAGGAATGGTGATGGGCTGGGCTGGGCTGGGGGGGTTAGGAGTAGTGATGGGCTGGGCTGGGCTGGGGGGTGTTAGGAGTAGTGATGGGCTGGGGTGGGGGGGGTTTAGGAGTGGTGATGGGCACTGGGCTGGGGGGGTTAGGAGTGGTGATGGACACTGGACTGGCTGGGGGGGTTAGGAGTGGTGATGGGCACTGGGCTGGCTGGGGGGGTTAGGAGTGGTGATGGGCGCTGGGCTGGGGGGGTTAGGAGTGGTGATGGGCGCTGGGGGGGTTAGGAGTGGTGATAGGCGCTGGGGGGGCTTAAACTAAAAATTGAGTGATGGGGGATTAGGACTGGGAGTGGGCTGATGGGGAGGTTAGGACTGGAAATGGGCTGGTGGGATTAGGACTGGGAGTGGGCTATGGGGGGCTAGGACTGGTAATGGGTTGGGGGGGTTGCTAGGACTGGAAATGGTCTGAGTGGAAGGGGGCTTGAACTGCAAATAGCTGATGGGGACGGGGCTTGGAATGGAAATGGGCTGAGGGGAAGTGGGGGGCTTGAAGAAGGGAATGGATGCTGGGTGAGACTGGAACTAGAAGGGAGCTGATGTTGGGGGAGGATTAGAATGGGATGGGGCTGGGAGAGTAAAATGGAGAGGGGAAAAATATTTTGTGTAGGAGGGATGAAAAATCTACAATTGGCCAGGTGTTGGGAGAGTAATTGGGGATTGAGCATGGAGGGGTAAAATTTGTGTGGATGAAATAGGAATGAGGAAAGAGCAAAAGGAGAAAGATTAGTATGTTAAAGCAGATGTAGAGAGAGAGAGAATGGAAAAAAAACTAGAAGAGAGAAGAAAGGACAAATGGACAGCAGACGATGGAGAGTTAGCAGAAAACATGAAGAAACCAGAAGAAAATGGCTGGACCAATTGCAACTGAAAAAAAATGCACAAAAGGTAGAAAGATATCTCTTTATTTTGAATTTATTAACTGGAATATGTCAGCTCTGGGAAATGTGCATCATTAACATCTGCGCTTTGTTTGGTACAAGAGGAAATTCCTATTTGACGTTGCCACTTGTTCTCTTTCCCCAGTATTCACTGAAATGTATTGGTTTAATATTTGCAGTGTTGCCTTTTGATAGGTAGGGTATGGTGCTTTGTGAGTCCTGGTAATGCTGTCAGGATACGGCGGGTTTGCTATGGGTTCTAAATGGGCAGCGTTTGTAGTAGTTCCTAATGTGCCTGGCGGTTGGCACTGGATTATAGTAATGTAGAAATCTTTTAGTCTTTCTTTATCCATACACTCATTAAGAGACATGTTTACTAAAAGTTAGTGTATGGTAACATTATGCAAATATTTATGCAAATAAGACCACTTATGCAAATGACGTGCTGGCACTTTGAGGAAATTCTTTGGTTTTGTGCGGCAGTTTGGGCACTCGGGCTCAAAAAGGTTAGCCATCACTGGTATATAGAATGTGTCACATTCCTCCTCGATTCTCACCACCACCAAAAAGTTGTCTAATAGACAATATTTTGGTGGTGGTGAGAAGTGAGGAGGAATGTGACACATTCTATCTAACCTTTTTGATGTCTTGGACATCTGCACCTTGTCCACTCACAATCTTAAATGACAGAGGTGTAAGGCAGGGGTCTCCAAATCCAGCCCTGGAGGGCCACAAACCAGTCAGGTTGGCAGGATATCTCTAATGCATATATATCTCATGCATATTCATTAGGGATATCCCGAAAACCTGACTGGTCTGCGGCTCTCCAGGACCAGGGTTCCCTACCCCTGATCTAGAGAGACCATAGGGTTAAAGCAGCAACACAGGAGAAGAGGGTTGATGTCTGTGCAAACCCTGCCAGCACCCCACTGTCTCAGAAGGAGAGTAGCTGAGCCTATGAGGGAAGTTTTAGAACTGTACCAACAGCCAAGATTTCCAGTTCATCAGAATCAGGAGCTCTGCAGAACAATTCTGGGGACTTGCATCTACAGAAGCCACCCACTCCCAGGAAGGAAGAAAGGAACCCAAGCATTCATCACACACCAGTGACACCTGATCCAGGAGTGATCCGGCACAGTACTGAGGACCTGTGCCTGCATCACTACCAGCTTGAAGTACACTGGAAAAGAGGAATAGCAGTGGCATGCGATTAGGGTTACCAAGGAATTAAGTGAATACCCAGCACTGCCATAACATCCTCTATGATCTCCACTGGCTCCCAATTCATCACCGAGTGAAATTTAAGGTTCTTACTCTAATACACAAAATTATTTCTAAGGAGTCATCCCCATGCCTCTCCCCTCTCCTTGCCTTCTCCAACAACACAAGAAATCACCGTTCTATCACTAAAAACTTACTGACTATACCTACAACTAAAAAACACTGTAAACAATCCACATGTAACAGGACCTTCTCCCTCTATGCTCCATCCCTTTGGAACTCCCTTCCACACGAGCTGCGCAACTGCGTGAGCCACACTGACTTCCAGAAAAAGTTAAAAACCCATCTCTTCCTTGATCATTTTTCCCTCCCACCCTAACACCTAAACCCCTTATTTTTTACCTCCCTGCCCTTGTTCCATCAAACTTTACAATACTTCCATCCGTAGCCCTACACATACATATGTAAATATGTAAATAGTTGATCATTGTTCACTATAATTAATTGTATATTATAATTTAGTTCCTCATGTTGTTTAATCTGTATCCTGTTATCCGTTCCTTGTAAACAGTTGAAATACACTGCTTTTTATTGTTCTATGTAAACCGTTTTGATTCGTAGAAAAACGGTATATAAAAAATGTTAAATAAATAAATAAATAACATGGAAAAAACTGACATTTTGGTTCTGTTTTAACATTGTCATTATGGTCTGGTCTTGAACCATTGGAAGGCATTGGCCTTCGGGGAGGAACTATTATGCTTCCTAGTGATGCTGGCTCTAGCCAGCCTGTACTTAGCTGTGTCTTGTATTCCAGTTACTGTTAGTTCCTATGTCCTGATTGGCCCAAAGTTTGTCTGAACTTGAGCTCCATGGAAAACCTTTCCTGGATTTTATGTCGGGACAGTTTCTCCAAATGGCTGAGTTTTGTGCATGACATCAACCAACACACGCTCCCTAACCTAAGCACGACTCAAATACCAACTCAAAACAATTCAAATACTTATAAAGATATCCTTCAATAAGGCAAAAAGACCTCAGGGTAGCTAGTACCCCACACCCAGCGAGAAACTCACTATAGGGAATAGCTGATGCTCACATCATAGGTCATAGCCTTGTCAAATTCCCTAATATACACAAAATTCATAGCCCATTACACATACCACTACCGCTCCCAATATCTTAGTATATTGTTTTAGGATCCCAGGGTGAAATCTCAGTCTCTCATATTTACTGCTAATGCTCAGCATAGTACTTACATTGTGCCAAAGAAAGCCTCCGTCTGAAGTTCGTAAGATGTTACATGTATGGGTAATTTATTAAGGTGTGCTTGGAAATTCCTCTTAATTAGACCTGTGGCACCCAATACGATGGGAAATAGCTCAGTATCTTTCTGCTACATTTTCTTGGTCTCTGACTGCATTTCTTAGTACTCGAAGATTTTCTCCCTCTCAACGCGGTTCACAGAGTAGTCGCTTGCAACTGCCACCTCTATAATCTATGTCATTCTGGTGTTTTTCTCCTATATCAATGTGTAGGGCTTCCTTGCATCCAGCTTTTTATCGGACAGAATGGGAGTGTCCCAGGTAATCATAATCTCTTCATTCTCTGTAATTCTTTTAGGGTCATGATCCCAGTGCTTTTCAAGCACAGTGATGTTATAGTGCTTACAGAATTTCCAGTGGATAAGGTGTACTACTTTATTGTGCCTTTCTGTATTGAAATTTTCTGCCATTAGAACTTCACAGCCAGCTATGAGGTGAGTCACTGTTCCCAGCTCTTTCCCACAGAATCAACACATGTTTGTTTTTTGCCATTTTTTTCCAATGCTTGCTGTAAACCATCTCATCTATAATCCACTGTTCTGGATTGCAACTATCAACCTCTCATACTTTGGTTCCAGTTCACCTCCCCTTAACCATTCATGTGTCCATTCTTCATCAACAAAGGGTTTATGGAATAACACTGTATTTCCCACTGTATTTGTGCATTTGCCACTTGTTTTTCCTTGTTTGTTGATCTAATTCTTTGAAGAGTTTTTTTCTCTTGTTTTGCATGTTCTGGTACGTCCTTCCCTGTGTATGCTTGTGGAGTCTCACACATTCCTTCTAATCATTGGAACACTTGTCCAAGTCTGATGATGGAGGCAGATTCTGGCCATTTACATTCATAGTTCAGCACTTTTTGCATATTTGGATATGATGATGCAGTTAGGTAGGCTGGAGGCATATGATAGTAGCTCTTTATGTATAATCAATCTTTATGAGGCCTAGTTGTCGTTCAGCTCTAGAGATGTACAGTCTTGGCATAAACTGATTCTTGTAAATTACCTCATGGGCATGGAGAAGTTTTCTTGTTCGCACATTCAGTTTTTCAAGATCTTTAAGAGGCCAGTCCACAATCCCAAAGCTGTATGAGAACCAAGGTATTGCCAGCTGATTGATGGCTTGTATCTTATTCTGTGATGTTTAAGCACTTTTCAATAATGATTTTAATCTCCTGTAATATTCTTTATTGATCTTTTCTCTCAGTAATTTCTGCTTGAGTGTTGTTCCTTCCTCTACTCCAAAATACCTATATACGCCCTCCTGTTCAAGGTCCTTAATGTCACAGCCCTCAGCCAGGGAGATGTTTTCCATTTTGCTCAATTTTCCTCTAAAAACAAGTTGCCTTAGCACATTTGTCAAGGCCAGAAGTCATCTTGATGTTATCAGAAAAGCTTTTCACCACACGAAGTTGCTCTGCTTGTTGGTCACTGGAACTGTAGAGCTTCAGATTGTCTACAAACAGTAAATGGGATACTGTTTTGGGTTGTTACCTTCTTTAGGATTTAGGCTAAATCCTTATCCCAAAGAGTTTATGAGAGTACTCATTGGATTAAGCGCTGCACAAAACAGAAGTAGCGACAGGGAAGCTCTCTGAAATATTCCTCGCTGGATCTTAATGTTACGGGTGATATAATGACCATCTTCATATTTCAAAAAGAGTGTGGTTTGCCACATTCTCATGGTGAATTTAATGTACTCTATCAAACCAAGGTTTATTTTACACATTTCAAGGTAATTTATTTTTAAAGCGTGTGGGACACTGTCAAAAGCTTTCTTATAATCAATCCATGCTATACTGAGATTTCTGCCTTTCTCAGCACTGGCCATGATAGCCTTATTCAACATCAACTGGTCTTTGATTCCATATGTGCCCCTCTTATTGCCCTTTTTCTCTATTGCCATGATGTTACTGGACTCAATATGATCATATATTCTATCTGCATCTACTGCAGTGAACAGCTTATAGATTGTAGGTAGACGGGGAAGGAGGATCCAAGATGGCGACTGCATGAGTGCTTACACTGGCATCGTTCTTCTATTGTGGCTGTTTGCTTTCTAAACTTTGTTTCCTGACATTCTAGTTGTTTGTTTCTAATGGGGAAAAGAAAGGAGAAGGTCAGGACTTACCCTGAGGTTGGCCTTCCCCCAACGCAGCAGGTTTCTGTTTGCTGGCTCCCAGGTGGAATCTACAGGGGTGAGTGCTGGAGCTGATGCAGGGGTGGACCTTCCAGTCTCAGACATTAGTCTGAGCCCTGAGCAGCGCGCCCCTCCAAAGGAACCTTTTCTGCCACTTGCTGAGCTGTTTCTCCAGCTGCCTCCCTCCCCTGTTGGGGTTGGGGAGATGCAGGTGTCTTCGGGGGAGTTAACAAGTTCAGCTGTACTGCCTAGAACGTCCGGTGAGGTTGGGGTGACTCCCGTGGTTATGCCTGGTGCAGGATCTATCGGAGCAGAGGCTAGTGAGGCAACTCACATGGTCAGCCACAGCGCATCAGGGTTGGAGGGGGCCTTCCAGACCCTGGGTGGTGGCAGCGCGCTGGTGAAGCTAGCGGTGGTGATGATTGATTCTATCTGGACTGCTATCATTTCTTTGGAGAAGTCAGTTTCCAGATGTTTGAAAGCTTTGGAGGAAACTACCCAGGACCATACAACTAGGCTTTTGCAACAAGAGCAAGCCATTTCGGGAGTAAGTGCTACGGTTTGGACTATGTCTGTTCAGGTACTTTCTTTGCAAACACAGAGGGGATCATTCTGAACCATGAATAGCAGGGAAGGACGTCCCAACGGGATGTCTATCCCCACTATTTGTGCCGGCTTCAGCCCCCAACTAACTTCCCCGCCGGTTGTGCGGGGAAGTTAGTCAGGGGCAGGGAATGGGCGGCCCAAGGAGCAGAGAGTGGGTGGGCAGTGGGCGGTCGCTGGTCTTGGACATACAGGGCCAATTCTAATGTTGGCCCTGTAAGTCCAGGGCCATGGCGAAATGGTCAGGGAGGTTATTCCACCTCCAAGGTGGAATAACTCCCCTGGACATTTTTGTTTTTTACATGTGGGACACGGAAGGTAGCTGGGGGGGCCAGGGGACATTCCCCGCAGCCCGACCCTGGCTTTCGGAGCCCGGATCGGGGGTTGGGCTGCAGGGAATGTACTGTTTTGGTTGGCAACCGGCATGGTGGCTTTTAAATGGAGCCGCGATGCAGTGGCAACATGACGCCATGGCGCTGCAGCTCCATTTAAATGCCCTGACTGAGTTAGCTGAGTGCAGTCTTGCACGTGCAAGCCGGTCAGAATCACTGTCCCGGCCTGCACGTGCAGGACTGTTTGCGATTCTGATCCCACGGGGCTAGACGTGCCCCAAGGGATCAGAATCGTAATACCCTCTGTGCATCCGGTTCAGACCAGAGAGACAGAGGGAATCTACATCCGGAACAGAATCAGGCCCAGAGTGTCTCCTTGGTGAGAGACAGCTCTTCTATTCATGCAAAGTTATTTAGAAGTTATCTCTAAAAAATTGAATTTGCGATTTTTATTTATTTATTTATTTATTAGCAAGGCTTGATATACCACCCAAACCGGGGTATCAGAGCGGTGTACAGAGAAACAAAAGCAGGCTGCCAGAAAATTAAAGGAAGAAAGGAACGCCATTCAATTGACAGGAAAGCAATAGAGAGACGCAGATAGGAAGATAGAGAAAGATTTGTTAATTTTCCTGTATCTCCAAATATTTCCACTGCTGAACTTTTCAAAAAAATATTTTCTGGAAATCTTGGGTATGCAGGAGACTTCATTACCCCCTACTTCTAAGGTTTATTATCTTCCATTGAAGAAGCATTCCAGTAGCACAGCATTGGAGGGTGAGCAACTCGCAGCTTCAATAGATACGTTAAACTTGACCCAGATGTTCGAAGATCCAGATGAGGAAAATATGCAGAGAGCGACACTTTTGGCCACATATATACTGGAACCAGACCATGCTTGTACTCTTAAACTTTATTTTCGGAATTCTGCTAAGTTGTTTTATGGTTAATAAGTCTGCGTTTTCCCAGACACCCCTATTAGTGCACAGTGATGCGTTAGGAGTGTGTGTTACAAATCTAAAAGGCTTCTTTTTCTGTCAATGCGTTCTGAGGTAGTTTTGTTGTGGTTTTCTTTCATGTTTCGATTTTCTTGTAAATGTTTATTAAAATCGCCTTTAGTAAGGTCTATATTTTATGAACCTAAACAACTGCATGCGTTCTTGGATACTAGGAAATCCCCGGGAGCTGTAGTAGTTCAGGTAGGATCTACTTAAGATGGATTCTTCAAGGCACTGAGGTTGTTGAATTAGAGTCATTTGAATTAGAGCCATGCAGTTTCCTAGTTCTTACTGTCAGAAGGGGGTATTTTTCCCCCTATTGAAACAATGATATTATCAACTTGCCCCTTGTTTCTGATCTTCCCTACTTCCTTTATTGTGGGCTGTTAGAGTCTAGCACATATAGCTTTAGAGCTTTCTCCTTATGTGATTTCTTTTGGAATTGAGTGTTTTATTTTCACTTGTATGCATTTGCTTATTTCATATGTGCTGTCTTTTTTTTTTCCTTCAAGCGTATGTATTTTGCTTGATTCAATATGCTTAAAATTAGAAATAAAAACATAGATTGTAGATAGGTAAGTTATTGGTCTATAATTTTTGGGAATGTTACTGGGGTCCCCTTTTGGAAGGAGAAATGCCTGTCCTATAGTAAGCCATTGAGGTGTTCAGTCTGGCTGCTTGAACAATCGATTTTTGCAGTTAACCAGGTCTTGGTGGAATGATGTTAACCAGTTGGTCATTTCATCTGGGCCAGGACTCTTCCAGTTGGAGCCTCATTTTGATCTGCTTTCCAGCTCTTTAGTTGTTACTGTAGGCATTCCATAGTTTTGATGTTTGATTTTTCTAAATGTTCCTATATGCAGGGTAACCATTCTTGTTCTCGACTGTGTTCTATAGGGTCCTCGTATAGGCTTCTCCAGAAGGTTTCTCTTTCAGCTTTGGTTGGTGGTCTTTTTACCATATTAATGCTCTTTCCCTAATCCCTGTAGAACTGTTTTGGATTCTCTCTAAATAGTTTATTTTGATATCTTTCTTTTCTGTTTTCTTCATGTTGTTGCGCTTCTGCTACTTTCAATTTATTGCTGGAATATATAAATTTCAGTTCTTCTTCTGTTAATGCAGCATGCTTCAGTTTTATGTCTTGGATCTTTCTCACTATTTTTGATTATCTTCATCCTTTTAGATAACTGTCTATCAGGGATACCTCTGTATACAATGATTTGCATTTTTTCCTCAATGTGCTTTTTTGAAGGAGGAATTATTATTGTTGTCTTTTTCTTCTGAGCCTGCACTTTAGTAGGTACTGTAGTATTCTTGTAGTAATAATTTTAGCTGCACAATATTGCATTCATTTTATATTGGTGATGTTAATAATTGGTCCCTTTATTCTGGACGTGGCCTTGTTCATTTTAATTATCATACTTGTAACTTTAGGTGTTAAATTAACTCAGGTAATCTTTCCTTTGCCTGAAAGTCTGCATATTCATCTTTTTCCATGTGGACTAGGAGTTTGATCTTTAATTCCTTCACCTCTGGGTCTTTCTCCTCCCTTTCTTCCTTCTTCCTTTCTCCCTCCTCTTCAGTTGATTTATTTACCGTCCTTTATTCATCTCACTCTCCTGCAGTTCCAGATCTCTCAGCTCCATCTCCCCCTCAACTGCTCTTTCTTTTTCTGTGTATTGTCACGGGGTGACGCTAGCAGAGCCCATAAAGGTAAATGAAAGTGAGCAAAATGACACCTTAGCTTCACAAAAGGGAAAGGGTTGCCAAGAGCAACCAGAGAAAACAGATGCACATGGTGTTAGGGAACGCCCAAGCAGAGACGGAGCTCAGAGCTCATTAGAAAATGGGGAGCAGCTGCAAGGGGGCGGAGCCCAAGCTAACACTGAGCAGGATATAGTAGGGACTCAGTCACTAACAGACAGTTCTAGTTCTAGTTCGAGCTTGTCTGAGAGGTTGTCCGAGAGAGTATCCGAGGAGTTGGAGAGCTTGTCTGAGGAGTTGGAAAGATTGCCCAAGAGCCCAGAGGTGGTGTCGGAGAGCTTAGAAAGGTTGGAAGTCCAGGACAGCTTGGAGGTTAAGGAGGTCGTGGAAGTCTTGGAGATCTCAGAAAGCTCAGAGAAGGCTGATAGCCGCGGAGGCTTGGAAAGCAGGGAGAAGGCAGAGAGCTCAGGAGGCTCAGGTGAAAGCCCAGAAAGCACAGGTGGGAGAATCAAGGAGAGCACAGTGGAATGCTCAGACCAGAGCTTAAGTGAAAGCTCAGGAAATATCCCAGTTGAAAGCCCAGAAAGCACAGGTGGGAGAATCAAGGAGAGCACAGTGGAATGCTCAGACCAGAGCTTAAGTGAAAGCTCTGGCAATATCCCAGCTGGAAGTCCCGAGAGCAGAGGTGAAAGAATTCAGCAGAGAGCACAAGAGGAAGCTGTGAGGATAGTGCCAAAGGAAAACTCCACAGAGGCAGAGGTGAGTGATTTGCAGAGAAGCTGTGGGAAACAGCAAGGCAAATCCTATCAATACCCTGAGGAGTATGGCAATAAGGCAATAAAGAAGGGCTATCCTACAGCTAAGTGCACAGCCAAACAGTTTAACTCTAAAGAACCAGAAAGGAGGAATTCTTACCTTGAGGCACAGTCCCCTAAGATAGATAGACGGTGTGAGAGAAGGAAACCAGAACGGGGTTATCCACGTTACAAACAGCAGGAAGCTCCCAGAAGGGAAGTGAGACGTATTCTCCCTAAGAGGTGGGACTTAGAACACCTTGACAACCTAAGCTCATATGAGGAGTTGTGCAAAACCCAGGGGGAGAGAGAGAAGTACAAACAATATGGTAACTTCCCACAAACCCCGAGTATAGAGAAAGGCTTTACATGCTCATATGAAGAGCTATGCAGAATGACAGACGAACAGATGAGGAGAAGATATAACTAGATTTCTCTGAAGAGATCTTACAAGATACAGGCTGGGATTGCAGATAGCCTGTATCAAAGTGGATTCATTCTGTGTGCTGAAGCAGCAAGAGGTGTTAATTAAGAGAAACAGCTGTGAAGTTTCACGTAAGTTGAAGAAAACTGTTTCCATTACTTTTTGTGGTGTTATTTTGAATGCTGAAGAAAGCTTATTTTTGGTTACAGTACTTTCCTTTATTTTGTGTCAGACGTATGGTCTGTTTAACCTTTTGTTCCATACCTTTTGAATCCACCCCGGACGGGGAATAAAACCTATGTTTATCCTTACACTCGACTGCAACTACAATTATTGGGTTAAGGTAAACTACGGGAACCAGGAGGCTTAGCAACTGCCTTCCCGGGGACTTACTGCCAATAATATCATTGCCCATAAAGCTGTCCAAGCACCTCTCAGCCTCTGGACCGGCTGGTGGGTCACATGAAAGTGGCTACGTCTTGAGGATTTTTTTGCTGTGGAAAAAAAAAAAGGACACTTTTGAAAAGGAAAAGAGTACTGCTGGATAAACAGACCTGTAAGGAAGCAAGCACCCAGGACAGGCCGGAAGTGGACCAAGCACCTCTCTTGCCAAAGCCTGAATCTACGCAAACCTAAGGTAAAGGGTACCTGGGGTACGGGCGTAGAAGGACACCAGGGCAAGAAAGGGGGCGCTCCTGTGGTGTGGGAAAGAGGGAAAAGCTTTTATAGAAAAAAAGTACCGCACTTGGTGGTGTTTCTTTTTCTTTCCTTTTACAGGATCCTGACCAGAAGATGGAAGTCCAAGACGTGATGAGTTGGATGCAACATCAATGGGACAAACAGTTGGAGTTGTCCAGACATATGCAGGAACAAACTGCCAAGCTGATCATGGAGCAGCAGAAACCACTCCTGGAAACCATGCAGGTGTTTATTGAAAAGTCACCAGGACCTGAGACTGAAAACCCTTACATTGGTGGGGTAGGACTGGCTGCAAGTCAGGCGTTTTCTTTAGGACAATTAAGTCCAAGAGACAATATAGATGACTTTATTGATGTCTTCGAGAGGATAGGGGGGGCATTAAAGTGGCCACCTGAGCAGTGGGCCACACGATTTGCAGTTTCTCTCACTTGGGAAGCGCTCTCCGCGTATAAGGCCATGCCTGCCATCCTTGCTACCAGTTATGAGGAAATAAAAAAGGCAGTTAAGGATCGGTTAGGGTTGTCCACTACGCACTATCGCAGACTATTTAGAGAGTCCAGTATGAGAGAGCAAGAAACCCCGAAAGTCCTACAGCAAAGGCTTAAGAGTTTAGCCTATAAGTGGTTAACTCCTGAACAGAGGACAATGGAGTCACTGCTGGATGTAATTGTTTTAGAGCAGTTCCTCCAGGCTGTCCCAAGTGAAGTAAAGAAATACCTTACCCTGCAAAACTGCCAGAACACCGATGAGGCTGCTAATTTGGCTGAGCGCTACTTTGAAGCACAGGTAGTGAGCGCCTCAGAAATAGGGCCCAGAAAGGTAGCAGGAATGGCAGTGCATAAGAATGAGAATTATGTGAAAAACAAAAAGTTTAATATGGCTAAGTATGCTAATAATGAGGAGATGTTTTCTGTGTGTAAAGGGAGATGCTATGCATGCGGGCGAACAGGCCACTACCAGAAGGACTGCATGGAGAGAATGATCCTTATGGCAGGGCGAGAGAAGCCAACGCAGGACGGGTTCCTAATTCCCATCCAGGTAGAGGGAGTAAGGACGCTGGCGCTGCTTGACTCGGGCGCTGACCAGAGCATGATTACCTCTAAGCTCTGGGGAGACATTGAAAGGCAACGTCGGTCAGCCCCGAGGCAAGCAGGCGGCCAGGTCTGCCTAAGGTGCATACATGGGGCATTTTCTCATTATCCTTCACAAACTGTAGCCATACAGGCAATAGGTGAGGAACACACAGTGCAGGTAGCCATAATCCCTAGCCTGGCTAGAGATATCATTTTAGGCAGGGACTGGCCACCCTTTCTCCAGGGTCTAGAGGTAGGATTAAGTACCCGGACAGGCCTGGTAGCTACCCGATCCCAGGCAGGAACCTCAGCTGAGGGGAAGATAGTTTGTGAGAACCCTAGGGAGTCTGAGGGGGAGGAAGAACCCCAAGAGGAGGGTGTAGATGAAGGTGTGTTAGGTATTCTGGCCATGGATGATGACCTAATACAGGAACCAGTCAGGCAGGGTAGAAAGGCGAAAGCAAAGAAACGCCAAGAGAGGCATCAAAGGACCCGGGGAAGGACCGAATTAGAGGCTGGTGCAGAGTTACCATGGGTACCTGCAGAGGTGGTAAATAAATTCCCCTCATTTCCGGCAGAGCAGCGGGCCGACCCAGCTCTTAAGAGAGTTTTTGAGTGGGCAAAAGAAATTAGGCCTACGCTACCCAGATTTTTCCTAGAGAGGGACATCTTGTATAGAGAAAGCATGGACCCATACTCTGGTGCTATAAGAAAGCAATTGGTTGTACCAACCACATTTAAGGCCACAGTGTTAAAGTTGGCACACGACCATCCCTTAGGTAGCCATAAAGGAGTCCAAGGCACCCTGGACCAAGTATTGGTTCGATTTTATTGGCCAGGGATTTTTAAAGAGACAAAGCAATACTGTGAGGCTTGTCCAACGTGTCAAAGGGTCACGGCTTCGAGACCGAAAGCTGTACCGCTGATATCCACACCCACAATAGCAGCACCTATGGAACGCATAGGTATGGATATCGTGGGACCCCTGATCCGTACACCCAGAGGGTTCCAGTACTTGTTGGTGGTAGTAGACTACGCGACTAGGTTCCCCTGGGCCATTCCCTTAAGGACTACATCGGCCAGAATAATAGCCCAAGAACTGGTAAAACTCTTCTGCGAAGTAGGTTTTCCCAGAGAGGTATTAACTGACCAGGGGAGCAACTTCTTATCGAAGCATTTGGCAGCAGTATGGGAAGCCTTTGGAATAAGGCATATAAAGACTGCAGCGTACCATCCTCAAACAAATGGCCTTGTTGAGAGGATGAATCAGTCTTTAAAACAATTATTAAGGAGAGGTTTAGAAAGAGGAGAGATGGGAGAATGGGATACCCTACTCCCCTTTACACTTTACGCCTGTAGAGAGCGCGTGCAAACATCCTTAAAAGCGTCCCCATATGAGCTGATGTTTGGCAGGGCCCCTAGGGGAATTTTAGATATTCTCCATGAGCAGTGGGTGGAGCCGGATTCACGGGAGGTTGGGGTACCGCAATTTTTGAAAAACTTGAGGGAATGCCTTGAGAAAACGGCAAGAGCCTCAAGGGAAAATTTGCAGGTTAGTAAAGAAAAACAGAAAAAATACTATGACAGGCGTACAAAGGAGAGGCACCTGAACATAGGGGATAAAGTCCTTCTGCAAGTAGCGGACCCGGGACCCAAATTCGAGGCCCATTGGAAGGGACCGTGCACAGTAGTGGGGAGAGTAGGTCCCGTAACATATAAAGTACAAAATGAGAGAGGACGTCAGCAGGTGTACCACCTGAACGTTCTCAAGCCATGGAAAGAGAGACTGGCATCGGTCAGTTGGGCTTATGTAGAGCAGCGAGACAGAACCCAGGAATTGATTACGTGCTGTCCGGGTATAATCCCAGCAGCCCGTAATATTTTAAGGGGGGGGATCTGTCACGGGGTGACGCTAGCAGAGCCCATAAAGGTAAATGAAAGTGAGCAAAATGACACCTTAGCTTCACAAAAGGGAAAGGGTTGCCAAGAGCAACCAGAGAAAACAGATGCACATGGTGTTAGGGAACGCCCAAGCAGAGACGGAGCTCAGAGCTCATTAGAAAATGGGGAGCAGCTGCAAGGGGGCAGAGCCCAAGCTAACACTGAGCAGGATATAGTAGGGACTCAGTCACTAACAGACAGTTCTAGTTCTAGTTCGAGCTTGTCTGAGAGGTTCTCCGAGAGAGTATCCGAGGAGTTGGAGAGCTTGTCTGAGGAGTTGGAAAGATTGCCCAAGAGCCCAGAGGTGGTGTCTGAGAGCTCAGAAAGGTTGGAAGTCCAGGAGAGTTTGGAGGTTAAGGAGGTCGTGGAAGTCTTAGAGATCTCAGAAAGCTCAGAGAAGGCTGATAGCCGCGGAGGCTTGGAAAGCTTGGAAAGCAGGGAGAAGGCAGAGAGCTCAGGAGGCTCAGGTGAAAGCCCAGAAAGCACAGGTGGGAGAATCAAGGAGAGCACAGTGGAATGCTCAGACCAGAGCTTAAGTGAAAGCTCAGGAAATATCCCAGTTGAAAGCCCAGAAAGCACAGGTGGGAGAATCAAGGAGAGCACAGTGGAATGCTCAGACCAGAGCTTAAGTGAAAGCTCTGGCAATACCCCAGCTGGAAGTCCCGAGAGCAGAGGTGAAAGAATTCAGCAGAGAGCACAAGAGGAAGCTGTGAGGATAGTGCCAAAGGAAAACTCCACAGAGGCAGAGGTGAGTGATTTGCAGAGAAGCTGTGGGAAACAGCAAGGCAAATCCTATCAATACCCTGAGGAGTATGGCAATAAGGCAATAAAGAAGGGCTATCCTACAGCTAAGTGCACAGCCAAACAGTTTAACTCTAAAGAACCAGAAAGGAGGAATTCTTACCTTGAGGCACAGTCCCCTAAGATAGATAGACGGTGTGAGAGAAGGAAACCAGAACGGGGTTATCCACGTTACAAACAGCAGGAAGCTCCCAGAAGGGAAGTGAGACGTATTCTCCCTAAGAGGTGGGACTTAGAACACAACATATGAGGAGCTGTGCAAAACCCAGGGGGAGAGAGAGAAGTACAAACAATATGGTAACTTCCCACAAACCCCGAGTATAGAGGAAGGCTTTACATGCTCATATGAGGAGCTATGCAGAATGACAGAAGAACAGATGAGGAGGAGATATAACTAGATTTCTCTGAAGAGATCTTACAAGATACAGGCTGGGATTGCAGATAGCCTGTATCAAAGTGGATTCATTCTGTGTGCTGAAGCAGCAAGAGGTGTTAATTAAGAGAAACAGCTGTGAAGTTTCACGTGAGTTGAAGAAACTGTTTCCATTACTTTTTGTGGTGTTATTTTGAATGCTGAAGAAAGCTTATTTTTGGTTACAGTACTTTCCTTTATTTTGTGTCAGACGTATGGTCTGTTTAACCTTTTGTTCCATACCTTTTGAATCCACCCCGGACGGGGAATAAAACCTATGTTTATCCTTACACTCGACTGCAACTACAATTATTGGGTTAAGGTAAACTATGGGAACCAGGAGGCTTAGCAACTGCCTTCCCGGGGACTTACTGCCAATAATATCATTGCCCATTAAGCTGTCCAAGCACCTCTCAGCCTCTGGACCGGCTGGTGGGTCACAGTATCCCTTTCTTCTAGTACTCCCACCTAGGTCTCCTCCTCCTCCCTATAGTTCTTTTTCCACGGAAGCCCTTAGTTGCTTCAAGATGTTACTATTCACATACCTCTTTACTTTGATCTGTAAAATTAAAGATCTTAAATTTGCATCCGTTGCTTTTTGCAATTTTTCTAGAGGCAATTTTCTAGATTTGGTGGATTCTCTTTGTATACCCTCTTGATTTAAATATAGGATTTGAAGCATAAAAATAGCAGTACATTATCGCCTCTTTATCTTCAGAAGTCTGGACACGATATAATATGACTGTATTGGAACATCTGTCCAATGACTACTATAGGAAATTGGAGGGGAACCCTTCAATTGCTTTGAGTGCCCAGATCAAAGCTGACACAGAGTTTGCTTATACAGCACAGTGGATTACACAACGTAAATATGAATTTTTGAATAAAAAATTCCCAGTAATACCAGTGTTTTACATGGTCCCTAAAATTCATAAAAAACTTATGAATCCTCCGGGTTGCCCCATAGTTTCATGTCGAGGCTCGCTTTTGGAACTGTTGTCACAATTTAGTGACATGTTTCTTAGACCACTGATACCAGCAATACCATCATATGTGAAGGATTCTTATCATTTTTTGTCCCTGCTATATCAACGGATGCCAGATTGTTCTTCCCTGTGGCTGGTGACAATGGACGTGACAGCGTTATATACGAATATAAATCAAGACGAAGCTTTGGCAATGGTAGCAGAATTACTATTGGTGCTACCTAAAAGACTACCTAAGCAATTTCTAATACAGTTGTTGACATATGGATTAAAATAAAATTTCTTTTTGTTTGAGAACAGGTATTATTTACAAACACAAGGTGTGGTGATGGGAGCCACGGTGGCACCATCGATCGCCACATTATTTATGGCTGAGTTTGAGAAATCATGGATCTATGGTTCAAGATGGTATCAATATATTAAATTGTGGACAAGATTTTTAGACAACATTTTTTTGTTATGGATCGGTACAGAGCCGCAATTGTTGGAGCTTTTTTACGTGGATGAATACGTTGAATAATCATATACAATTTCTACCGAAATATGATTTTCATTCAATTGAATTTTTAGATCTGTTCATCTATAAACATGGCTCTATATTACAAACAACATTATTTCGTAAATCAGTTCAGCGAAATACATTTTTGCATTATCGAAGTTACCATCCTGGCCTTCTGCAGAAAGGGTTGTTGATAAGCCAATTTTTAAGACTGCGACGTCTATGTTCAACATTAGCGGAATTTCGCAGACAAGCGAAGGACTCGCAGATTCGTTTGTTACAGAGAGGTTATCCTCTTAATACCATCAGAGTGGCATACAAACGAACATGCCATAACCATCCAGAATGGTGGGAGGAGGGTGTTGTAAATTTACCTATTCAGGGACAAGAAAAGGTGACACCATATGTGGGAGTGTTGCCATATATGCCAAATGCTTCGATGGTTCTGAAGATTTTGAAAAAGCACTGGTCACTGTTAGCTTTACACTCTTGTTTCCAGAGATCGTTGATGATAGCCTTTCAGAGGGCTGGTACAGTTGTACATACGGTACAGCGCACTGAGGTGACCTCGATGAAGGGTCATTATAAATGTGGATCCTGTACGTTTTGTGAAACTACACTAGAGGGCCCATTTTGGGACGATCTGAATTCTGGTACACGACATGCCAGTCATTATTATTCAATAAACAAAAAACCTCAAGGGCATCAAATGACTACTAGTGATCACACAGCAAACAGATACCTCTCATTTTCTTAATGTTTTGTCTGAATTTGGGGAACCCTTGGACAATATACTGTTAGTTACCTTGGATGTAGTATCTCTCTACACCAATATCCACCAGGAAGAGGCATTGTCTCTATTGGAGTCCGCATTTGTCACTGCACCGGCCCGACTCCCTAAGTCTTTTTTGTTGGATTTGGTTCGGTTGGTGTTAACTAGGAATTATTTCACCTTTCAGGGGCAGTTTTATCAACAGTATCAAGGTATAGCGATGGGGGCTACTGTAGCCCCATCGATTGCTACGTTATACTTGGCGGCCATGGAGGAGACTTACATTTATCCTAATGGGGATTTTCAATTTGTTAGATTATGGCTTCGGTTCCTGGATGACATTTTTTTGTTGTGGTCATCAACATATGAACATTTATTAGGTTTCATTGACTGGCTTAATACCATCAAATCTAATATACAGTTTACGGCTCATATCAGTGTTTCCCAAATTGAATTTCTTGATGTTTTGATCAAGAAACAGGATGGTTGCTTGGTCACTATGTTATTTCGTAAATCTAGCCAGCGCAAGTCTATTACGATATCATAGTCATCACCCTTCCCCTTTACGGAGAGGTCTTCCTTTTGGCCAGTTCCTCCGTCTTCGGAGGATTTGTTCTTCTTTGGATGATTTTAAACGACAGGCCCGTGCTTTGCGGACTCGGTTGCTAGACCGTGGTTATCCACTGAAAATAGTGCGGCAAGCATATGTGAGAGCGCGGTTCTCCTATCGGGAGTGGTTGTTAACCCCTCCGCGTTCTCAACATGACACTTCGTGCTCTGGACAAGACCTTGACATGATCACTGGGGTCCTTCCGTTTATGACTCACACTGCACAGGTCACTAATTTGTTGAAGAAATACTGGCGGGTTTTACAAATACATTCCTGTTTTCAGAAACCTCTCCAGGTGGCATACACTAGAGGTCGCAATTTGAAGGATCAGTTGGTCCATACCTCTTTGCATCAGTATGTTTCCCCGCTGGGAGTATCTAAACAGGGTCATTGGGCTTGCCAGAAATGTAAATATTGTCATACCACTTTGGAGGGAGCTCAGTGGAGTCACCCCACTATGGGCACATCCTTCACCTTTACAGGTTTCTCTACCTGCCAGTCAACGTTTGTGGTTTACATCTTAATTTGTCCTTGTTCTTTAGCTTACATTGGCAGGACGATCAGACCAGTAAAGGTTAGACTGGGGGAACATGTTTCCCGAATAAAATCAAAAACTCTTTCAGCACCAATCGTTGAGCATTGTTTACAGTTTCATCATACGTTTGCTGATCGCCGATGGAGGATTATAGACAGTGTTCCTGTTACCCCTCGGGGAGGTGATCGTGAACGTCAACTTCAGAAACGTGAACAATGTTGGATTTTCCGTTTGAAGACTGTGATTCCAACAGGACTTAATCTGGAATGTGATTGGTGGAGTTTGTTGTAACATTTGGTGGCTCCACAATATGGGATTTGGTGCCATTGAACATTCACATTTTAGACACTCCTTCTATGATGTGCTTATGTCCAACCAATCAGCTGCCATCACAAGTTTATCAAAAGGAACCGTTGGGTTAGGCGTCCTTTAGAGTGATAATTTTCAACACAGACTGGTATCACTTGACACAGGGTTCTTGATGAGCCCGAAACATGCATGTCGTGGATGCAAAACTAGTGGGTGCAAAACCAACTCAGGTGCTTCCTATGGGGGATGAATATCGCTTACTTATGAGATAAGTGTTAGTTCATTATTGCAAAAGCTGTTGGAAATTTCGGGTTTTATACCTGTTTAGCAAAAGGGTTTCCCCGGAGTGGAGGGGAAAGGCTTTCCTCCTTCCCGCTCTTGCTGGGGGACCCCGACATAAAAAGATATACAAGGGTTTTCTATGCCCATGGAACTCAATGGTATAATTCAATGACTTTTGGTTTGCTGAGTCATTATTATTCAACATGTTTGAGCAGTTTTGTTACCTATCTTTAGGGACCAACCAAATTCACGGGAAAAAATGCACTATTTCACAGGAGGTCTTTGAAAATTCAACATATTTCACGGAAAATTCACGGGAGGTCTTTGAAAATTCAACATATTTCACGGAAAATTCACGGACCTTTATTTCAACGTTTTATGTGAACCTTAACTAGCAGTTATAGTGTCTATTTCAAGTAATTGCTGTCAACTGTCAGAATGGAGGACAAACACCACAATCAACACAAGGAATATCCAAAAAGAACTTTATTGAAGAAGACACAATTAAACAACAAATACTCAGGCATTCACAGTTTTGAGTTCTTTGCAATAATCACTTGATTTGTCAAATTGCTCGTCAACAGTCTCTGGCGCTGCGGTGCACTGACAGTCGTGTATTGGCTCACACTTCTTTCAGCATCAACACTGTTTGTGGGCACAAATAAGTATCGTAGTGCCAACCGGCTCAACAGCGGGAATCTGCCAGTGCTTGCAAACCACAATGATGTGACAGACGTTTCTGCGGGAACATCTACAGCCACTGCTTTGTAAGCTGCAAATTCAGCCAAGAGATGACGGTCATCCATTCCAGGTATGTTCTGTAATAACTCATCACATTGCAAAAGCAAGACCTGCGTAAAGTCAAACACTCTGACCGACTTCAAGAAGTTCAGCCCTGGCTGGGAGAATCATTGACAACCTGTAGGTTTGTAGTATTGACTAAGCTTGTCAGCGGTATCTTCAAAGGCCTTTTTGTACTTGGCGACAATGGCAATACTTGCTTCGTATTCTGCCCAAGCCAGAACGTCTATCACTTTGTTGTACGCCAGATGTATGCGAACATCGGTGGACTCAAACCATGTGAGCAAGTCTACAAGCTTCACTGCATTAGCAGCGATGAAGTTCACATCTTCTGCAACGACAGCAGGATCATCAAGAAGCTCATAAAATTCAGTCAGTGCATTTGTTGCATCTCTCAGATGCAATTCTTCAGCAGTGAAATCTTTGTAGAACTGGATGAATTTGGCATGGTGCATAACAGTTTTAAACCAGCTGTTCCACCTGGTAACTACTGGGATAGGAGGCAGCGGCACTTCTGTTTCAGTTTTCACAGCCAAGAACTCCTTGTATCTGCACTTCCTAGCGAAGCAATAACTAAAAATGGACTTTAACAATGCCACCAGATGATCAACGTTTTTAAAGTTTTTTCGCCAGGTCTCACCAACCAGGATAACAATGTGCGCGCTGCATGTACAGTGAACAGCGTTCGGTAGCACTGCTGCTATTTTCTCAAACGCTTTGGACATGTATGGCGCATTATCAGTTACGAAAGCACTAACGTTATTGTAAGAAATTCCCATGTTAGCCACACAGGCAAGTACAGCTTGGCTAACAGTAACTGCATTTACCTTTTCAAGATAAATGACGTCAGCTAAATAAGCAGTCGGACGAGCTGCAGACGCTTTAACTTCAGTAACAAACCAAATATGCAAACAAAACCTGTCCTGAGAATCGCTGGCTTCATCAGTAACAATCGCAATGGTGGCGCAGCTGACAAAAGTTCCTTCAATTGTTGTTTGTGGTTGGAAAAAACTTTCTGTTGGAAGTCTGTTCGCAAGTGTTGTGAAGCAGGCAACAGCCCGAAGTTCGGGATGTGGTTTTGTAGGTAGGAGCACAAGGTGGGATGATCTAGTTTTTCCAAAGGAATGTTAGCTTCAGTAAATGCTTCAACCAATTCAAATACAGCCATATTGCGCGCGTCCCTCGCTTCCGTGCTATGTGAAAACATTCCCGTAACCGTCGCCTGCTTTTTTGCCTTTCTATCCAGTGCTTCTTCTGCTGATTTTCTTTTGGAAGCATGAACTGACGATTCCAAGTGCCTGTCAATACTTCCTTTCCTTGTGTGATCAACAATAATGTTACAGTACGAAGAAAATAATTTTCCAGAATCGGCATGTAAAGTTCCCTTTGGATACTGCTTAGCTCGTTCTGCACAAGAGACATGTTCAGCTTTCTTCATTATCGACATCATTGATGCACTGTGACATAATTCAATTTTTAATTCAGACTAAATGCTCCCAAATTGAAGCACCCTGCCTTCAAATTATGGTGGCGGCAAAGAATACTGTGTATACTGTGGACTACCTGAATCAGGCTGTAAGTAAAAGCTCCCAATTGAAGCACCCTGCACAGTTCTTTTTATCGGGGCCCAGAGATGATGTTGGAAGGACTGCCACACACAGGTCAGCAGCTCAATTGGTGGTAGAAGAGATTGAAGCACCCTGCACAGTTCTTTTTATCGGGGCCAAGAGATGACGTCAGAAGAGCTGCTCCCGAACCGGCTCTCTCACCCCTCCGCAGGAATCAGGCTGTAAGTAAACGCTCCCAAATTGAAGCACCATGCGCAGTTCTTTTATCGGGGCCCAGAGATGACGTCAGAAGGGCTGCCACACACAGGTCAGCAGCTCCCAAACGGGCTCTCTCACCCCTGTGCGGGAATTTCACATTTTTCACGGAAGACAGCCAAATTCACGGAAAATGCCACAGTCGTGAAATCGTGAATTAGGTTGGTCCCTACCTATCTTATTATTTGCCCATGTCAAAAATATCATATATTATATATCACGTTCAATAAAGAAAAGATTACAAGAACACAGGTCTCGGATTAACACGGAAGTAATATCAGCACCAGTGGCATTACACTGCCAGGAGTTAGGCCATTCTTTTCAAGATTTGAGATGGCGAGTCTTGGATGTTATCTCTGAACAGCAACGGGGGGAGGGGCGGAGATCGTCAGTCCCGTTTACATTATAATGAACAGTCATGGATCTACCGTCTGCAGATGATGGAACCCAAGGGGTTAAATTTGTCTCTGGATTGGTGGGGCTTAGCTAATGGTTAAGGGAAGACATAGGTTTGAATAGACAGCCAATTGAAACCCTGGACTGTCACCATGGCAAATGGGGATGGTCTTAAAACGCAAAGGAAGTGGAAATGTCGGAATGACGTACAATGCAAGAAGGAGGACTGGGAAAGCCGGGGTCTGAAATATGACGTTATGTACAGAATGATATGTCATTCGAAGGAAGCCTTGGAGATTGCGGCTGAAGTGCTGAGTGACACTTAGTGATAGAAGTCGAAGGCTCGCTGGACTAGCCATAGACGCCGGGATGAGTCTGGATGGCGTTGGAACGTCTTTTGGACTGAAGTCCCGACCTAACTATTGGAATAAGAAGTTAAGTACTTTCAGTGATGATTTGCAGTATATATCTCTAAGGATAATTGTGGTATTATCCCTTGGTGAGTTAGAGGGAGGATGACTCCTCTTCTAAGTTAAGAATAAAAAGGACAGTTTTTATCACAAGTGAGGGTTACTCCTGTCACGGTAAACAGTCCAACAAAAAAATGTACATTGGTAGCTCTCTGGAGGGTTGTAGGTTTATGCATGAGGTAATGGCACAGTCTGCATGCAATGTGGAGGGGATGGGGGTTCTGCAGTGGCAGAGCAGGAGTCAAAAACCAGGAGCAGGTTGAGTCTGCTAAGCTGGCTGCATCTTAGGAGTCTGTGACTTCCTCTGCTGTTTTGAAGGTTGCTGTTCCTTTTGGGGAGCATGATGCTGGCATTGAGAAGCAGGGGTGTAAGAAGAATAGTACTTCTTCTTTGTAAAGAAGGCTTTCTTTGCTGCCTTCTTTTTAGCTGGATTGGCAGTGGATCTTGAAAGTCTATTCAGGGTAGTGTTTTCAGATTCTAACTGAGATGCTTTGTCTTTCCAATCCTTGCCAAAAATGTTTTCACTGGTGCAAGGAATATTACCCAACTTATCTTGACCCCATTGCTCAAGATCCAATGCTTGTAGCCATGCAATTGTGCGTGCACTGATGCAGATCAATATAGCTCTACTGGTGCACTCAAAAGAATCAAAGGTTGCTCTATTGACCAATTTTGAGACATTTTGAGCATGTTTGACTAGAGCGAGATAGTCTGCTCCCTTGTCATCAGGGAGAAGAGGAGCCATAGATTCTAAATCCCTAGTTATCTCCTTGAGGAACATACCCATGTAGAGTTTATAGGAACTGATTCTGACTGATAGCATGCATGCCTGAAAACGTCATCCAGAAGCATCGAGTGTTCTCAATTCCCTACCAGGAGGGTTTGAGGAATGTGTCTTTGCACTCTTGATTCGATGCATGAGTGGTGCTGCAATTGTGTCTTTTGGAAACTGGGACATTCCAGTACCCGGTACATGGTATCAAGTCATTGAGTATTTGGAGAAATGATAATGGGTGTCTTCCACATATGGAGCATGAGGTCATGGAGAATGCAGAGAATAGGAAGTGTGGCTGCTTCCTTAGGAGCTGTTGGGTATTAGAGAATTTCCAATTCTTCAGCTCTAGGCTCTTTCTCAAATGGCACTATTAAGGAAAGGCCCCAACAACATCGCATATAAATTCTTGAAAAGATATGTTCTCTGGCGGGGACATGCGACATTGTGGAGACAGGGATGGATCCTCCGGTAGGCTTTGTTGGCCTCAAGTATCGGTGGATTCGTCATCTGATGAATCTGTTTCTGAAGACTCAATGTATCGACGGGCGGGGTGTTCACGTTCTGTCGTAACTCGGTACCCATCAAAGTCAGTACGGGGAACTTGCTTAGCCAGAGCCTTAGTACCAGAAATGGATTCAAGGGCAGGCATGGGTGGCAGCATATCAAGCGGCATGTAACCCGGTGAAATTTGGACTGGTACCTAAGACGGTGCCGGCGCTTGCGGAATTGATGGTAAAGTCTTTACCGGAACCGAGGCTGCTAGTAAGGCTGCTAAGTTCTGCTCTATGGCCAGTATGCACTGATCCATGGAGCTTACTGATGCTTGGCTATCGGTACCAGAGTTGCAGGCCACGATCCCTGAGCACGGCACAAGGAGCTCTCCGGAGGTGGAGGTCTCAGGAGCATCCTGGGACCCCATGATGGCTTTGGAGGAAGGGTCCTCACGCCAGGGCTGTTTGGCCAGTGTATCCCCCTCCAGGGAAACGCTCAAGACATCTCAGTGCTTAGAAGGAGATCTACCCTTGGGGGGCAGCCAGTCTTCGATGAAGACTTATGTTTCGATACCTGAGATCCATGGGAAGAAGACGATGCCCTCGATGATGTTGATGCTAAAGAGACAGCATCAGAGGCAAAGAGGGTGCCTAACTTTGTAGCCCGATTCTGTAGGCCTCTCTTCATCATCTTCCTGCAGAGGGGACATTCTGAGGGTTGATGGTCAGGACCTAGGCATTTTAGACACCAGTCTTGAGTGTCAGTGGTCGAGATGGTACTGCCAAACTTAGAACATTTTTTAAACCCACTGATTGGTTTTTACATTTTGTCTGAGTCAGAAGGGAAGGCCTGGGCCTAAAATGGCATTGATGCGCCTAAAGAAAGAGAATGTCTTTTTTTTTTTTTTTTAAAGAAAGAAAGAAAGAACCGATATGCATGGCCTGGATGGGAAGGCAGATGCGAACCACAAAAATATGAGAAATAGGAATTTTCTGCGGTGACAGGATTTTCTTCTTTCCAGTTCCACGTAAAAAGAAGAACTGAGGAGGGAGAGTGGCAAAGGCGGGAATGCAGCTACGCAGGTGCAGTGGGATGTTACCAAAAGTTTTCCTATTGGATGCTGGGGAGCGTTCCCATGCGGGCTTCGGCAGTACCGATGTCACCCATATGTGAAGACTACATTCCTGCTTGTTCCTGGAGATAGGAGCTGTTAAGTCCAATGCCTTTTTCTTTTGGCCTAATTGCTGGGGGGGGGGGGGTAGAGAGAGGGAAGTGTTAGGCAGCAAGATAGGAAAACGCAAAGAAACAGAGGCAGTGGAGAAAAGAAGTAAATGTGAGTGAGACTGGTCTATAGGGACCATGGATGCAAACTGCACATGTTAGCCACACAAGACGTAGTCTGTAAGGTGGCCACAATAAGATGAAGTATGTATCATCAGAATGTGACAGCCTGCACATATACAGATTCAGTGAACAGAGACAGAGACAAAGACACCACAAGCATTGTTTTAGTTGAAAACATTATAAAAACAAACACCTTGGGAATATCTCCTGAAGGCCCTACTCCCCTCCAGAGCTTAACCATATCTGTCAAAAATTCCATGTCATGAGATTTCTGATCACTGCCAGAGGGTCTTCATGCAAATATCTGGTACCCAATTTGAAGATCGGAACAGGACCAGGGCAAATCATGTGGAGACACACCACATATAAGGTCAAAAGAGGTGGAAAACAAAGAAGTCCTTTGCCACACCTGCCTCTCAAAATAATGCCAGCCAAAGACTCGCTGTCAACTCTCTCCCTTAATCTATGTCTATTCATGCCCTGTGCCTATCCTAAGTGCCTTCCAAGTCATGATTCATTGGGCAGATAGGTGCCCTATTGTAGTCTAGCTATTTACATCTTTTTATCGCTTTCTGTTATTCATTACAGACTCTGCAAACCCTCTAAAACAGTTGGTGTGGACGTGCATCCTGTATTTGATGGATGTTACCGCCCAACATTTCTGTAACAGGGATGTCTATGTGGCCGCCACCACGGCCGTGCATGTCAGGGATGTCCAAGTTTCTAAAATTGGGCTGAAACTTGAATGTACCCAGCATTTTCCCAGATGTTTTGCCCTGGATGCCCCAGATTGCACCTGAATGTGCTTTATAAAATGCCACTTATACAGAATTGCCTACTGTAAATGATACCACGTGCCACTGAGTAATATAAATAGGAGAGAGAGATTTCCACTCAGGAAAACCAGACTAAGTAACAAAGGTGCAGGGGTAGTGAAGAAAACAAAACTAAAAAATAAAGGTACAGGAGTGCTGAAGAGTGAAGTAACCTTTCAACTTAAAACAGGGAGTAATTGAAGAGAGTGTGGTATCATATTAAATTGAGAAGAGAAAGGAATAATCTACCTGTAACCATTTTGGACTAAGAAGAAGAAAACTGCTTGTAACATAATTTTTGTTTGTTTCTGCCAGTTACTGTTATTATTGCTCAGTGACCATAAAATTTAAGTAAACCCTTGGTTCAGAACCAATTTCTGATCTTATTTATTTGAAAGGGAAAGGTGTGAGTGTGTCAAGTGGCAGTGTATACCAGTCCCCAGCAAGAAGATCCCTGATAATTAAATTCCAAAAGACTGCAAAAAGGCTCATCGGATTAGTGTTCCTTCTTATTGTCAAGCCACTAGAAGCAGTTATGAGGATCACATAGAAAGGGGGTTACATAAGTAATAAACACAAGAAACAGGTGGGATAGATTCTGCATAAAACTTCAAGCATATACTTCTTAAACATTTCCTTTGCGGGTATCAATGACATCTTAATAAGCCTTAAATTATAGCTACAAGCTGCATTTTCAAGAGATTCAATTTTATACCTAAGTAGAGTATTATCCTTAGTTAAAGCAGAATTAGTAACCTGAAGAAACTATGTCTCTATTTCCAACTCGGAGTCTAAACTTGAGAAATAGCTTGCTCATTGTAACCAATTGTAAAGAATTCTCTTGTACTGTCACTGAGAGAGTTTGAATCTGCGCAGACAAGTCCTTCCTAAGATTGTAGATAGCATTCCAAGTGGTCAATAAAGTGAAGTTTTCAAGACGAGGCATGGAAAAATAAAATCCAAGTAATCAGTAGAAAACCGAGTACATCAGACTAGTACGGGCCCATCCATAGAACCCCCACGAACCACATGGATTTCAGCTAATTCTGCAAGGTGCTCACATGCTGATGCCACTACCTCTTGTTTAGCTGATTCAATCCTCGTTTGATCTCACAGGGTTGAAAGAGAATACACACCTGCACCAATAGCTTCCCCTTAGGTAATTAATGCACCACAGTGTCTCCCAGTGGTGCCACTCCCAAGCTAATTAGAGTTCTACCATGGTGGTGGGGGAGGAATCCGCTGCTTAAGGGAAGGCAATGACTCCATTCCTGAGAAAGGCACCAAGTTGCTTGGTTCTAGCACTGATACATCTGAGATCCTCCCAGATTCTTTGGTCCAAGAGTTTGAAGATCTGATGAAAGTGTCTATGGAATCAGCAGAGGTAGGAGGCGGTTGACCGAGGGGTGCTTCCTCAACTTCCCTTTCCTCTTCCCCATTAGGCACCGAGGGCAGGAAAAGGTATCAAAGAGCAGGGATTCAGCCTGCCGTCATCTTAGATCCACCAAGAATTGAATTTTGCTGTTCCTCACTTTCCTATTTTATTCTAATCGATTCTCCTTTTTTTCTTAGCCTTGACACTCTCAGATTCAAATTAGGGTTGCCAAATGGCTCCAGATGCACCTGGCAGGATTGATCCAGTCTTGAGTTTACCCCCACTGCATGCAGGAACTTTAGTCTTGATTTTTATATGGAGTGTAACTGAGAAATCAGAACTACATATCTCTGCATGCAATAAAGTAAACCCAGTGCTGGATCAGGCTTGTCGGGCGCATCAGAAGCCAGTTGGCAACCCTTATTTATTTATTTATTTATTTAACAGGTTTTCTATACCGCCTTCTTCTATAATCAAAGCAGTTTACATGGCAAAACAGCATATTATATGGCAATTCAAACTCATTACATAGTAAGACGGGAGGGGAAGACATGTGGGAGGTGCTTAGTATCTTATTTACAATGTGGAATAAATACAATATGTACAAGAGAGTGTCATGAGATAGGGGGGAGCGAGTGTTGTAGGGGAGGGGGATTCATTGTGGAGTGTGGAGTCAGCAGGTTGGGGGGTGGGGATGCTATGCATTAGGTGATTGCCCCGAAGTGATCTCTTTAGAGGAAGGTTTTCAGCTTCTTCCTGAAATCTTTGGCATCAGTGGTGGTTCTTAAGTCATCTGGGAGGGAGTTCCAGAGGGCAGGTGCCCTCACAGATGTGGACTGGGAGGTTTTGATATAGGTGCTAGGAGTTAGGATAGTGTCTATTCTGTTACATTTTCTGGGTCTAGTGCTTGTGTTGGTGTTGATTAGACTCTTCAGTATGTCCGGGGATAAGTTGTGCTGGATCTTGAATATGCTATGAGCCATTTTGAATCTAAGGCGGGTGGCATTCGGGAGCTAATGCAGTTGACTCAGAAGTGGAGTGACATGTTCATGCTTTGTTGAACTGGTGATGATGCGAGCAGCAGTTTTTTGTGCCATCTGTAGGGGTCAAATTATTTGTTTGGGAAGGCCATGGTATAGCATGTTGAGAAGTCCAGTATGGGCATGATGATGACTTAGCAGACTGTCCAAAAGTGGTTTTGGTTAAGGAGGGGTTTGAACCTTCTTATGATGGCCGTCTTGTGGTATGCACTCCTGGCAGTCCTGTTGATGTGAGATTGGAAGTTCAAGTTACAGTCCAAGGTGACACCCAGATATTTCACTTCATTCTTAATGGGTATGATCATGTTGAGCAGAGAGATGACTTGGGGGTTAAAAGAGGTGTTGTGTGTGATGAAGAGTGCTTTGGTCTTGTTGTAGCTGATGTTTAGGTTGTTGTGAAAGAGCCATTTAGTCATGTCAAATAGTCCGGGCTTTCAAGAATGACTGGGGTGTAAATCATAATGTCGTCAACATACAATGCATATTGGATGTTGTATTTCTTGATGACATCACAGATAGGCTGTATGTAGTGGTTGAAAAGTAGGGAGGATAATGATGAACGTTATGGTACCTCTTGGGGAGAGGGGAAAAGAGAGGAGATGGTTGCGCCAACCCTGGTCTGTTGTTGCCTGTTGCTGAGGTAGGAGTTAAACTACTTGAGCATGGTGTTGCACAGGCCAAAGTCACTGAGTCTTCACAGGAGGATGTGGTGGGATACTGTGTCGAATGCTGCTGATATGTCGAAAAAAATGAGTAGGAAGGCCATTTTCAGGATGTCAGTTCCTCTGGTGAGGTTGTCTAGGAGCATTATAAGTCAAATTTTGATGCTGTGGCTAGCTTGGAACCCATGTTGGGTTTGTGAGTCCACATGGTCCTGTAACTTCTGGTATAAAGTCTTCTCAAGTATCTTGGTAAGGAATGGTAGGTTGGAGATTGGGCACTGTGTTGCTGCGTCAATCCTGGGTGGCGAGGAAAGTTTGGGGACTGGGCAGATAGTTGCTAGTTTCAGGGACAGGAGCATATAATCCTGTGTTAGGGAGGATTCAAGTTCAAAACAATTTTTTTGACATAACAATATGTAAACATCTTGCCGAGATGTTAGACATCTATTTTTATGAGATCATAAGAAAATAAGATATGTCATAATGGGTCAGACCAAGGTCTATCAAGCCCAGCATTCTGTGTCCAACAGTGGCCAATCTAGGTCACAAGTACCTAGCAGTTTCTCCAGAAGACACAGGTTCCACAATGCTTGTATTGGGTCAAGCAGTGGATATTATGGGTCCCCTTTCCTCCAGGAACTTGTCCAAACCTTTTTAAAACCCGGCTACACTAACAGCTTTTACTACATCCTCCGGAAGCAAATTCCAGAGTTTGATTACACGTTGAGTGAAAAAACATTTTCTCTTATTAGTCTTAAATAGGTTACCCTGTAGCTTCATTGCATGCCCCCTAGTCTTTCTATATTTTGATGGCGTAAACAATCGATCTACGTTTACCCGTCCACGCCATTCATTAATTTATAGACCTCTATAAATATCTCCCCTCAGCCCTCTCTTTTCCAGGTTTAAGAGCCCTAACCTTTTTAGCCTCTCTTCATAGGGATATCCTTCTATCCCCTTTACCATTTTGGTGGCTCTTCTCTGTACCTTTTCTAATAACGCTATATCCTTTTTAAGATACGGCAACCAGAACTGCATCTCTATCCTCTGGTATGCTGTCCCAAAGGAACTAAACCTAACACAGGATTACTTTCATTTTTGGAAGCAATTGAAAACCTATTTTTTTCTTCCAGGTTTTTAGAGAGGCCTTGACAAATTTTCTTGGAATCTAGGAGCCAGCCTAAAAAAGATACATCACAGTTATATTTTTAGATTTTAAGGCCTGATTTACTTAAACTGTTTTCCCATTTTCTATGAGAAAAAGCTTAATAAATCAGGCTCTTAATGGGCCATTGCACACTGCCAACAAAAGACAGCAGCCCCACTCCTCCTCATGCCTATCCCCACCACCCCCACTGACTTTTTAAACTACTCCTCTGTGTGTCTGGGGTGGAGGTTGGATGCCTGCATACATGTGTCTGTGTGTTTGTGTGGTTCTGGGGATGGGGTGTGTGTGTGTGTGTGGTTCTGGGGATGGTGTGTGTGTGTGTGTGTGTGTGTGTGTGTGGTTCTGGGGATGGTGTGTGTGTGTGTGTGTGTTTGTGTGGTTCTGGGGATGGTGTGTGTGTGTGTGTGTCTGTGTGGTTCTGGGGATGGGGTGTGTGTGTGTGTGTGTTTGTGTGGTTCTGGGGATGGTGTGTGTGTGTGTGTCTGTGTGTTTGTGTGGTTCTGGGGATGGTGTGTGTGCGTGTGTGTCTATGTGTTTGTGTGGTTCTGGGGATGGTGTGTGTGTGTGTGTGTTTGTGTGGTTCTGGGGATGGTGTGTGTGTGTGTGTGTGTGTGTGTGTGTGTTTCTGGGGATGGTGTGTGTGTGTGTGTGTGTTTGTGTGGTTCTGGGGATGGTGTGTGTGTGTTTGTGTGGTTCTGGGGATGGTGTGTGTGTGTGTGTGTGTCTGTGTGGTTCTGGGGATGGGGTGTGTGTGTGTATGTTTGTGTGGTTCTGGGGATGGTGTGTGTGTGTGTGTCTGTGTGTTTGTGTGGTTCTGGGGATGGTGTGTGTGCGTGTGTGTCTATGTGTTTGTGTGGTTCTGGGGATGGTGTGTGTGTGTGTGTGTTTGTGTGGTTCTGGGGTTGGTGTGTGTGTGTGTGTGTGTTTGTGTGGTTCTGGGGATGGGGTGTGTGTGTGTGTGTGTGTGTGTGTTTCTGGGGATGGTGTGTGTGTGTGTGTGTTTGTGTGGTTCTGGGGATGGTGTGTGTGTGTGTGTGTGTTTGTGTGGTTCTGGGGATGGTGTGTGTGTGTGTGTCTGTGTGGTTCTGGGGATGGTGTGTGTGTGTGTGTGTGTTTGTGTGGTTCTGGGGCGGGGGTGTGTGTGTGTGTGTGTCTGTGTGTTTGTGTGGTTCTGGGGATGGTGTGTGTGCGTGTGTGTCTATGTGTTTGTGTGGTTATGGGGTTTGTGTGTGTGTGTGTGTGTTTGTGTGGTTCTGGGGTTGGTGTGTGTGTGTGTGTGTGTGTGTGTGTGGTTCTGGGGATGGTGTGTGTGTGTGTGTGTGTTTGTGTGGTTCTGGGGATGGTGTGTGTGTGTGTGTGTGTTTGTGTGGTTCTGGGGATGGGGTGTGTGTGTGTGTGTGTGTGTGTGTGGTTCTGGGGATGGTGTGTGTGTGTGTGTGTGTGTGTGTGTGTGTGTGTTTGTGTGGTTCTGGGGATGGTGTGTGTGTGTCTGTGTGTTTGTGTGGTTCTGGGGATGGTGTGTGTGCGTGTGTGTCTGTGTGTTTGTGTGGTTCTGGGGATGGGGTGTGTGTGTTGGGGTGGGGTGCCTGCATATGTGTGGTGGGAGAGGAGTACACCTTTTGCACATATACATTGTGCCCTTTACTTTCCATGCATTTGTCTCCAACCCACTTTCACTCTTCTCTCCCCCTCACTCCAACTTCTCTCCTGCTGTCCCTCCACACCCAACTCTGCTTCCCTTCCCAGACTCCCTCACCTTCTCCCTTACACTCACCCCCTGCCCCACACCCCCCAACATTCTTTATTTTTAAAAAAAAACTGTTGCCCCTTTAAATTTCTTCAGCCTCTGTGCACTCTGACCATTTCCTTTTTTGCAGGCTCTGACAGTTGCAGCCCTTTTGCCGGCAGAAGATGGGATTCCTACAGGCAGGCAATGCCTTTTGCAGCCCTTCTGCCCACATGTGCTCTGAGCCCCAGGTGCCAGGTCAAATTTTTCAGTCACCACAGCAACCTGGCACCTGGAGTTTGTCGAGCCCCCTTTTAAACAATTATGTGTCAGAGTTTGTTTTATATTGTTATTCAGGAATACCAATATAAAACTGGAAGAAACATCTGATCTGCTGACTTTTATTATGTAATTTTAGGTAACTTACTAGGAATATGCACAGGGAAAAAATATTTGGGATTTTTCTAGATTTTCAGACATTTTTTTGTTTAACGCATTTGTTACTTCTTTAAATTATGGCAAATCAGAACTTTTTAATGTATGCTAACTTACTTAATGTGGGTTAATTAATAAACTGATACATTTTAAATTGATTTGGTGCACACTATATTTTTAAGGTATGCTAACAGACTCAATTCATAATAACAAATGTACATCTCTAGTAACTATACAGGCTACCACATCTCTGTTTATTGATTCAGCCTCCATACCTCTGTTCACTTTCTATGCTGCCAGATGGTGTGTGCAGGGAGGATTTTATAAACAAACATTGAAACATGACAGCAGATGAAGACCATATGACCTTTCCAGTCTGTCCTATTTCTATGTTTCTATATGGGACAAACACAGAGGATCTCTAAAGGTAAAAAGGGGACTGTTGTAGTTGTTGATATGGAAGGACAGACTAGATAGGCCATGTGGTCTTTTTCTGTCATCATGTTTCTATGTTTCTATGTCCTTCCATACAAACTACTCAGTTCTACAGTCCCTTTTTTTCCTTTAGAGATCTTCTGTGTTTCTCCCATGCTTTCTGTAATTTAATCTTTAATAAAGAGTTTTATCATTTGAAAACAATATAATAAAACCAATCAATAAAGAAAGAAAAATGAAATAAAAAAAATATCTCACATTCATTTGAACTAACAAAGCAAAAATGGGGGAGAGCTCAACAATAAAAGAAAAAAATAAAGAAATAGTAGGCTATACAAAAGCCAAATAACAGATCACATAAGTAAAAATAGCTTATGGCCCATGCTTTCTTGAATTCAGATACACACTATTCTATGCGTCTACCATTGTTTCCATAAAGAAATATTTCCGCAAATTACTCCTAAGTCTATCGCCTTGCACCTTCATCCTATGCCCCCTTGTTGAAGAGCTTCTTTTCAAGTAAAAGAGACTCTCCTCCTGTGCATTTATGCCACGGAGGAATTTAAGCATTTCTATATTTCTCCCCTACTCCTTCCTTCTTTAAGTCTGTTCCCATATGCCTTATGACAAAGCCCACTGACCATTTTGGTAGCCACCCTCTGCACCAACTTCATCCTGTTTATATCTTTTTGAAGGTGTGGTCTCCAGAATTCCACACAATGCTCTAAATTAGATCTCACCAAATATTTCCACAGAGGCCCTCATTCTTGCTGCTGGCCATTCCTTTCCTTATGCACCCAAGCATCCTTCTGGCTTCTGCTGTCACCTTTTCTTCCTGTTTAGCTACCTTAAGATCATCAGAAACAATCAAGCCCAGATCCTGCTCCTCTTTCATGGACAAAGGTACTTCACCTCTATACTGTACCACTCCCTTGTATTTTTACAGCCCAAATACATGCTCCTGCAATTTTTTAACATTAAATATCAGCTGCAAATTATCAACCATACTTCAAGATTCACTGAAACCCTCCTCATGGTATCTACACATTCCCGAGTGTCTATTGCAGATTTTGGTATCATCAACAAAGAGGCCAACCTTACCTGACAGCCCTTCTGCAATATCACTTTCAAGAATGTTAAAAAGAATCGGACCAAGGACAGATACATATAACAATTCTTTCTAACTGCCTGCTCCAATAATGGGTCATTTAAAAGGTCTACTCCTACTATGAATCTCTTCTTGTAGGCCTGTTCTAACAGAATATAAAGAGAACTCACTAACAGTAAGTTTACTGTTTTCTCATATTTTCTTACTACTCTCTTATTTAATGCTTTCTTCTTACTCTGTTATCTTATTGCATATGAAATCCCATTTTGCATAAGTTGTCAAGGGAGGAACTGAAACATCTAAGTAAGGGCATACACAATTCCCCTTATATTTCACAAAAGGCTCTGCTATACATAGAGCCTCATGTGAAATATGTACAAGGATGTGCAGGCATGTATTTTGCCTACATGTCTAGCGGGAGCAGAGATTCAAATGAACTTGAAGAAAAAGATCAGTCAATATCTTAAATTAGAATTGATGCATTCAGGAACATTGTAGGTTCCTGGCTGCGGCAACAAAACAGTGGATGCTAAGTTAAGCCTGCTATTTATAAAAGGGGCCTGCAGGGTGGGAGATCAAGTTACCCTCCCAGACTCCCTATCAACATCCAGCATAACCCCCAGATCTTCCATCACAGAATCCAGCCTACCCCTCTCTCCCAAAAGCCCCTCAGCTCTTATCAGGGGTGTCCCTGGAGTCTAGAAGAGAGCAGGTGAGATCCCTAGTTGCTCGTTTCCCATTGGGAACCTGGTTCAAAATGGCATCTGTGACCTCCTGTCTTGTAGTTCTGCTGCCTGCCATATATATCTGTCAATTTTCAGCAGCAGTATCTTGATAATGTCACTGAAAATCATTACTGACTTTATTGGCACTATCCATCTAGTGCCAAGCAGAGCATGGACAGAGCAGGTGTGGGACGCAGAATTATCCAGTTAGCAGCAATATTCAATCCGCTATTAGGATAGACTAGCTGGGTAACTTAGGACAGAAAAAAGATTGGCTATCCAAATCATTCAGTGCTGGTCACTATCTGGATAGTCAGCCACAAAGCATACTCACTCATCCAAGTTCAATCAATAAATGAATAAATATACCTCAAATTGTACAGTTGCAATGACACAGACAGACAGCATAGTTACTCACCTGTAACAGGTGTTCTCCAGAGACAACAGGAATCAGTCCTCACATATGGGTGACATTGATGCTGACGGAGCCCTTGTGGAAGCATCTCCCCATCTTTCAAAGAAAGTCTTTGGGAGATGCTACCATGCATGTGTGGTCCCCTTCCCGCCCAAAGGTGCCATCTTGCTCAGTCAGATGACATAGCTAGAGTCGACAAAAGAGATGTAAAAAATAGAGCAGCAACTCCAGTGGAGGATGGAGGGTTGTGGTGACTGATTCTTGATGTCCCTGGAGAACACCTGTTACAGGTGAGTAATTACAAGAAGGAAGTCAGTCCTCACATATAGGACTCCCTAGCTACAGGCTACTAATAACTCGTAGACAAACAGCATGGCCCAGTCATAAGCAGCCACAAGCGACTCTTGAGGACAGACTCCGAGGACCCTGGTGTTTAGGGAGAACCATGGCTCCGGTAGCTTGGACAAGAAGGGTCGAAAGGCAGAATTTTCCTAAACCCCAAACAGATTCCGGAGTACCGCCTGACTAAAGGCACTGTCCCAGCGGGAATCCCTCTCCAGGCAGTTGTGGACTGCAAAAGTGAACAGAGGACCAGGTGGCGGCCCGGCAGATGTCTGCCATCGGCACCAAGCGGAGGCTCGCAACAGAGGTCGCCATAGCCCTGACATTGTGCGCCATGACCCGGTGCTCCAACGATAACCCAGACTGATTGTGGGCGAAGGCGATGCAGTCTGCCACCCAGGTGGATAGGGTCTGCTTGGTGACAACCTCCTCCAGACGCCAGGGTCATAGGAAACGAAGAGCTGTGAGGCTTTGCTGTGGCCCTGAGTTCACTGTAGGTAGAAGGACAGGGCCCTTTTGCAGTCCAGAGTGTGGAGAATGGCCAACATCTTGTTGACGTGGGGCCATGGAAAGAAGATAGGAAGCACCACCTCCTGGTTGAGGTGGAAAGAATATTTACTCACCTGTAACAGGTGATCTCTGGGAACATCAGGAATTTAGTTTTCACATATGGGTGACATCGGTACAGACAGAGCCCGCACGGGAATTCTCCCCAGCGCCCAATAGGAAAGCTTTTGGGAGCATCCCACTGCACCTGTGTGCTGCCATCCTGTCTTTCCAACTCTGCTTCCTCAGTTGAGTTTGTAGTTGAGAGAAAAGGAGAGTAAAGAAAACCTACAACTCCTAGGGGAGGAAGATGTGTTGTAAAGACTAAATTCCTGTTGTTCCCGGAGATCACCTGTTACAGGTGAGTAACTATGTTATCTCCAGGAACAAGCAGGAATGTAGACTTCACATATTGGACTCCCTAGCTTGAAGATGCCAGAGAAAATGACCTCAGAACCAGTAGAGGCTTGCCTTAGGGTAGGCTTCAAGAGGTCATGAGTCTTCTAAGGATGTCTGGTATCGCTAGGTTCCAGGACGGAGGGTAGGAGTTGCCCTTAAATCTGAAAAAGGTGCTGGAGAACAGCCTGACCAAGCACGGCATCCCGGTGGGAGTCCTTGTCCAGACAGAAATGAGCAGCAAAAATATGGACTGAAGACCAAGTTGCTGCTTTACAAATTTTGTCAATGGCTACACAGCATAGATTCACCATCGAGGTAGCTGCTTCATTTGACCCATACTGCCTCAGGTGGATGTATTTATTCTGTGAGGACATATATTTTTTGGCATATGATGCCTTAGGTCAGCCAATCCACCTGCAGACCACTGGAAAACCTCTGGCACTGTATTCAAGTAGAAAGTTGCTCTTCACCTCAGCAGCTGGGCACAGATGACCTATGACCTGGCAGTGTTGCTTTTCAGCAATGCTGACAGACACCGCCATGGCCCAGACATTATGAGCAGTGACGTAACCTTCAAGGGATTGTCCTGCTTGATCATAAGCAAATGAGATGCAATCTGCTATCCATTTGGAGAGGGTGAATTTGGATACTAGTAACCTCAGATGACTAGGGTTAAAGGAAATGAACAACTGCAAAGCTCTATGATGCTCTCGAGTCCTTTGGAGATAAAAGGCTAGGGCACGTTTGCAGTCTAAAGTATGCAGGGTTGCTTCTGCTCTAGACGAATGCTGTCTAGAAAAAACACAGGGAGGTAAACTGACTGATTCAAGTGAAAAGGGGACACTTTGGCATGAAATGTGGGTTAGTCCGAAGGACGACCTTGTCATGGTGGAACTGTATGTAAGGTGGGTCTGCCACCAAGGCCTGAAGCTCACTAATGCATCTAGCTGAAGTGAGGGCAATGAGGAAAATGACCTTCCATAAAAGGAATTTTAATGAAGTCGTAGCTAAGGATTCAAAGGGTGGCTTGAGGAGCTGCGCTAGAATGACATTAAGATCCCATGCCACCAGAGATGGCCAGATGGGTGGCTTGGTAAGCAAGAGCCCTCTCATGAAGCAAGCAACTAGTGGTTGTGATGAGATAGGCTGTCCATCCAATAGATGATGAGTGGCTGCAATAGCACTAATGTGAACTCTGACTGAGTTGGTCTAGAAGACAGGTGGAGGAGATACTGGAGGAGCGCCTCCACTGGAGCCGAGAAGGGATTGATATCCTTCTGGGAGCAAAAGATAGAGAATCTACGCCATTTTAAAGCATATGAATGATGGGTGAACAGCTTCCTGGAAGCTAAGATAATGTCCTTTACCTCCTGGGTGAGGTTAAAGTCATGAAAAGCTACGCTTTCAGCAGTAAAGCTGTAAGATGCAGAGACTAAGGGTTCGAATGAAGTAGCATCCCTCCCTCCTGAGAGAGATGATCGGGTGCAGACTTGAGATGCAGAGGTTGAGTTTGAGTTTGAGACAGACATAGCAGGAGAGGAAACCATGGTAGACATGGCTGGTGTGGGGCTATGAGGATCATGAAGCCTCTGTCAGCCTGGAACTTGAAAAGCATCTTGGGACTTAGGGGAATGGGAGAGAAGGCATACAGAAGACCCTGACCCCAATGGAGGTGGAAAGCATTCACCTGCTGATTGCTGGACATAGGTGCAGAAGCATGGGAGTTTGGTATTCTGTGTAGTGGCAAACAGATCTATTTCTGGAGTTCCCCAGGTTTGAAAGATGAAGGAGGTTGTCTCCGGATGGAGAGACCATTCGTGGGGAAGAAGGATTCAACTCAATTTGTCTGCCAAGACATTTTTTTCTCCTGGAAGATACACCACTTGGAGGTGTATCTGATGAGCAATTGCAAAGGACCAGAGATGAAGGGCTACCTTGCAAAGGGGCCAATAATCTGTTCCCCCTTGGTTGTTCACACAGAACATGGCCACCTGGTTGTCCGTCTGGATCAGGACTGTGTGAGATCGTAAAATAATTTTGAAAAACCCTGAAGGCATTGGAGATAGCACGAAGTTCTAGTAGATTTATATGGAGATGGGACTCCTGCTCTGTCCAGAGGCCCTGAGTGGAGAGAGTGCCCAAATGTGCCCCAACCCAGTTTGGAGGCATCTGTCGTCAGGGTGCATTGATGTGGAAGCATCTGAAAAGGTGATATGACGAGGAGATTGTCTGGGGAACACCACCACTGGAGGGATGTGACCAGAGGGGCAATGACTCTGATCTTTTCGCTGAGACGGTTAAAGGCTTGCTTCCACAGGGATGCAAGTGCCCATTGGACTGTGCGCATATGTAGACGGGTGTATGGTACCACGTATACTGTTGAGGTCATATGACCAAGAAGTTTCAGAATTTCCCGGGCAGTCAGATGGTCTCTGAGTTGCGCCTGGGATGCTAGCTCCATAAGGCATGCATAACGGGGTTGGGGCAGGAAATACCCTTCACTGTTGTGTGTCTAGTAGAGCTCCTATGAACTCTTGTGTTTGAGTCGGAGCAAGATGGGATTTTGGAAGATTTATGACATAGCCCAAGTGTTGCAGTACCTGCATTATACGAAAGAGAGAAAGGTAGACCTCCTGGGAGGTGCCTGACTTTATGAGTCAGTCATCTAAGTAAGGGAAGACAAATATCCCTAGAGATCTTAGATATGCAGCTACGACCACCATCCACTTTATGAAGACTCTTGGGGCAGAGGCAAGTTCTAAAGGAAGGACTTATATTGATAGTGTCTTCCTTGAAATATGAAGCGCAGATATTTTCTGTGTTCTGGATAAATGTATGCTTCTTTTAGATCTAGAGAACAGAGCCAGTCCTGACTCTGAAGGTAGGGAAGGAGGATCCCTAGGGAGACCATCGTGAACTTCTCATGGACCAGAAACTTGTTTAAATTTCTGAGGTCTAGGATGGGCCTGTACCCTCTTCTCTTCTTTGGTATGAGAGAGTAGAAGCCCGTTCCCTGCTGAGGTGTTGAAAACTACTCTATGACACCTGTGCTAGAAGAAAAGACACCTCCCGCAGCAGGAAAGCAGTGAGAGGGGACTGAGAATGATATTCCCCTATCAGGAAGAAGGGGGGCAGGATGTGAAGATGGAGTCTGTACCCCTCCTTCACTATGATTAGAGTCCACTGCTCTGAAGTGATGAGATGCCACCTTTGGGCATAATGACAGAGTCTGCCTGCTATGTGGAGGGGGTGGGGAACCTCCAGAGGCAGGGTGGCTATGTTCTCTAGAAAAAAGTAAAAGCTCAGGAGCAGATTGACTCTGCGGCACTAGTTAAGCCTTAGGAGTCTGAGGCTTCTTCTGTTGTCTGGGAGGCTGCTGCCTCTTTTGAGGACCCTGAGAGTGATACTGAGAAGCAGGGGGATAAGAAGGATAAAACTTCTTCTTAGCATAGAAAGTTTTCTTTGCAGTTGCTTTTTTCCTAGCAGGGTTGGCTGTAGTCCTAGAGAGCCTGTTTAGAGTGGTACTCCCAGATTCCAATTGAGAAGCCTTTTCCTGCCAGCCCTTGCCAAAAAGATTTTTACCAGTGCAGGGAATATTGCCCAGTGTGCCCACTGTTCAAGATCTGATGCTTGCAGCCATGCAATCCTATTTGCATCGATACAGAAGGATGTCACTCTGCTGGTGCATTCAAAGGAATCAAAGGTTGCTCTATTAAACTTTGAAACATTCTGGCACATCTAACCAATGTGAGATAGTCACCTCTCTTATCATCTGGAAGAAGAGAGGCCATGGCCTCAAGATCCTTGGTTACTTCCTTGAGGAACATCCCCATATAGAGAATGTATGAGTTGATCCTGGCCGAAAGCATGGAGGCCTGAAAACACCGATGCGCAAAAGAAATGGGTCTTAGAACTCTTAATGCGGTGTATCGCCAATTCCACCACCATTGAATGGTGGGGAAGCTGCGCCTTTTGGAAACACTTGGGTACCCGATACATGGTATCGAGACATCAAGTATGGGGGGAAATAGTGAGGAGAGTCTTCTACATCCGGAGCATGAGATCACGGAGAATGCGGTGAATCAGAAGTGTAGCTGCCTCCTTAGGAGCTGCCAGGTACTTGATCTTGAATTTCTCTGCTCTGGGTTCTTTTTCGAATGTCACTGTTATAGAGAGACCCCTAGCCAGGTCACAAATAACCTCCTGAAAAGACATGTCCTCGGGAGGGGACATGCGCTGTTCCAGCGAGGGAGAAGGGTCCTCCAATAGACTTTGAAGTCTTTGGGTATTGAGTGACTCGTCATCGGAAGAATCGGAATTGGAAGACTCGCAGTATCAGCGGGAACGATGGTCCTGTTCCGATAAAGCCTGATACCGATTAAAGTCAGAATTGGTATGAGGGACCTGCTTGGACAATACCTCAGTACCGTGAATGGACTCGAGGGACACCATAGGCAGCAGCGGACCTAGCAGCATGTACCCCAAAGCAGTCTGCATTGGTAATAAATCCATACCAGTGTCGGCAGTACTGTCGGTAGTGATTTGACTGGGACGAAGCCGCAGTAGAGCCGCCAGGCTGTGCTCGATGGCCAAGATACGTTTATCCATGGAGCCTGCTGATGCTTGGACATCAGTACCGGAGACTTGCACTACCGACCCAGAGCATGGCACCAGGAGCTCTCCTGAAGTAGAGGCCTCAGGAGCATCCTGGGACCCCTTGATGGCTTTGGAGAAAAGTCCTCCCGCCAGGATACTTTGGCCGGTTGATCCACCTCTAGGGCAATGCCTGAGGCATCTCTATGCTTGGAGGATGGCCTGCCTTTGAAGAAGATTTGTGCTTAAATACCTGAGATCCTTGAGAGGATGACAATGCACTCGATGACGATGATGCCAAAGAAACTGCGTCTGAGGCAAAGAGTATGCCCAAATTTGCAGCCTGATTCTGCAGACCTCTCCTGGTCATCTTCTTGCACAGAGGACATTATAACAGCTGGTGGTTGGGCCAGAGGCATTTGAGACACATGAGTGTCAAAAGCCGAGATGGTACTGCCACATTTAGAACATTTCTTAAAACCATTAGCTGTTTTGTCCATAGTGTCATTAGACACAATGGTAGACTTAAGACCAAAATGGCATCAGTACGCCTGAAGAAACTTCTTTTTTTGTTTTAGTAAAGAAAGAAAGAAAAGAAGAGAACTGACAACAGGAGTTGGTTCCGGTGTCAACTGGAAGGCAGATGCTAAACACAAAAAAATGAGAAATAAAGAATTTTTTGTGGTGACAGGATTTACTTCCTGCAGAGTTGGGAAGGTGGGAAGACAGCACGCAGGCGCAGTGGGATGCTCCCAAAAGCTTTCCTATTGGAAGCTGGGGAGCATTCTCGCACAGGCTCATTGATACTGATGTCACTCATATGTGAAGACTACATTCCTGCTTGTTCCTGGAGATATCAGAGACCACCTTCGGGAGGAACTTTGGATGAGTGCGGAGCATGACCCTGTTTTTGTAGAATCTGGTGTAGGGTGGCTCGACCACCAAAGCTTGAAGCTCACTGACTCTGTGGGCAAAGGTGAGTGCCACCAGGAAGGTCACCATCCATGACAGGTAACGCAAAGCACAGGTAGTCAAGGGCTAACAGGGCAGCTTGGTAAGCTGTGCCAGGGCTATATTGAGATAGACCGCAAGAGGTGGAGCAGGTATTGCAATACCGAGTGCACCGGATAGGAGAATAGATCCACACGTTGCTCCGTGCACCATACAGAGAACATACACCACTTGAAGGCATAGGCCCATCTTGTGGCGTCTTTACGAGAGTCCAGCAGGATCTCTTCAACCTCCCTGGAAAGGTTGAGGGGTGCTAAAGTGACCTATTCAGCAGCCATGCTGTGAGAGATGAGGATCCCAGGTTAGGGTGGAGGATTGAGCCCTCCCCCTGGGTCAACAGTCCCGGGGAGCTGCCGAGAGGGACTGGGGACTCTGTCGAGAGGCACCAACAGCAGGGGGAACCAAGGCTGCTGGGCAACCTTAGGGCCACCAGGATCATTGAAGCCTTGTCTCGCCGGACCTTGAAGAGGGTCTGTGCCACCAGTGGTGTGGGAGGAAAGGCATAAGAAAGATCCACTGACCACGAGATAAGGAAAGCATCCGCTGCTACCCAGGAGGGATGCGGCTGGGGACCACAGAAGCAGAGCAGCTGAGCGTTGGTCGGGCTGGCAAAGAGGTCCATATTTGGGGTGCCCCATAACCAGAATAGCCTCTGCGCAACTCTGGGGTCCAGGCACCACTCGTGTGGCCGGAGGATCCTGCTCAGCCAGTCTGCTAAGGCATTGTCCTGGCCCAGGAAGTAGACAGCCCTGAGGAGCATCCCCTGGCTGGTCGCATAGGAGCAGAGGGCTACTGCCTCCTGGCATAGGTGGTAGGAGCCTGTGTTACCTTGCTTGTCCAGGCAGAACATCGTGACCTGGTTGTCGGTCTGGACAAGCACCGACTAATGCTGCAGGCGGTGCTGGAAAGCCTTCAGTGTGAGGAAGACAGCCCTGAGTTCCAGCAGATTGATCTGCTGCTGGCTCACCTCAGGGAACAAGGCCCCCTAGTTGCACAGTTCCTTGCATTGGGTGCCCCAGCCCAGCAGGGAGGCATCCATGGTGAGGACCTTCTGGGGGTTCGGGGATTGGAAGGGCATGCCCATCTTCAGGTGTTGTGTATCCTGCCACCAAGTGAGTGACTCTGCCAACCGATGGTACACCGAGACTCTGTCCTGGAGCTGGCCCGTGGCCTGGGACCATTGGGAGCGGAGGCACCACTAAGCTGCCCGCATGTGGAGATGCAATTTACAAAAACAAAATAGTGTCCCGGAACGTGGCACGTTATTGTCTGCTGATTCCTTTGGCGGTTTTACAAGCTCGAAGCAAAGCTAAGTGTTTAAGTTTGTTCACTTACTTTAAATTTGATTAAAAAGGAGAGGCTGCAGCGAGGGGACGGATTTAATTCCACCTGCTTTTGCGTGGCAGCTCCGACAAAAAGAGTTTTTCACTGTTGGAGTTCAGGATTTTCTTGCATGTGGAGATGGGTATCGGGAACAACATAGACCATGGAGGCCATGTGGCCTAGGAGGCGAAGCATTGACCGAGCTGACACAGTATGACGGCTTTGTACCTCGGCTGCTAAGGGTATGAGGCAATCTTCCCTGTCCAGGGGGAGGAAAGCCCTGGCCTGTAGGGTGTCCAAGTGTGCCCCTATGAACTCCAGGACTTGCGTTGGAGTAAGATGGAATTTTGGGTGATTGATCACAAATCCTAGATAATCTAAGACCTTGGTAATGCGGCCTGTGGCCTGCAGGGTCTCTTAGGCTGTGTCCCCTCTTATCAGCCAGTCGTTGAGGTAAGGAAAGGTGAAGGCTCCTTGGAGACAAAGATAGCCACCACCACTAGGCATTTGATGAAGACCCTTGGAGCGGAGGCTAGGCCGAGGGGAAGTACTCTGTACTGGTAGTGGTCGCCCCCGACCATGATTCTTAGGTACCATCTGTGACAGGAATGGATAAGTATGTGAGTGTATGCATCCTTTAGGTCCAAGGAGCATAGCCAATCTCCTTGCTCGAGGTAGAGAACAATGTTCCAAAGGAAAGCATCTTGAATTTCTCCCACACCAGATTTAGTTCAGGTTTCTCAGGTCCAGGATGGGCCTTAGTTCTCCTGTTCTTTTTGGGACCAGAAAGTACCTGGAGTAGAATCCTTTTCCTTTCAGGTGGTTTGGTATGGGGTCTATAGCCCTGCCCCTGAGAAGGCCCGTAAGTTCTAGCATTAGCAGAGCCTGGTGCAGGGGAGACCAAGGGAGCTCCCCAGGAAAGCAGGGTGGAGGCGACTGGCTCAAATGGAGGAGGTAACCCTCTCTGACCTATGGGCAAAATGAACTAGGCACCCCCCCTGTTGGCAGCTGATCCTCCAGTGGAAGAGAGATTATGCTGGAGGTGTCAAAACCCCGACCCAGGTTGGGCAGGGGCCAGTGCCTTGGGTTTGGGCCCTTGGGTTTGCATAGGCCCTGACCTGTACCCTTACCCTAGTGACCATATTGAGGGGTCTGAGTAGCCGTGTATGGGGGATAGCCCCGATAGGGCTGGCCCTTTCTGTGGAAGGAAGATTTCTTTCCCAGTGGCTTCTTCCTTGGGAGAGTGGAAGTCTTCCTTGAGAGCCGAGTTCTGGTAATGTACTCAGTCTCCATCTCGGCCGCTTTGTCTTCCATCGGCTTGATGAAGAGTTGCTCCCCAAGGAAAGGACATTGAGGAGCTTCTCTTAGACCCATTGCTCCAGGTCCGATGTCTGAAGCTAGGCTTGGCATCAGACGCTGATGCCAGTGGTTGCCACCCTCACAATGGATTCAAAGCCATCAAAGGCGGCTTTACACAGATATTTACAGCACTCCCTGACAAACTTTGTTTCTGGAAGCGTCGTAAATGGTCTCCATTGAGGCCAGTCATGAAACCTCCGAGTTCCTTGGTGAGGTCTCAGAGGAACATGCTGTGTGGCAAGGAGGCCTATCCGGAGTCTGGGGGAGGACAAAGAGACAGGGAATTCACCCTAGTAAAGGGTCCCCTTGTACCGAGACAGGGTAGGAAAGCCATAAACACCTCCAGGGATCAGAAAACTTCCACGTGGAACACATTTCATGCTCCCCCTAGTGGAATGAAAGGGAGAGGATACAAGGCTCAGAACCCCTCAGTCAGAGAATGCTCCAAGCACTCAGGTGCCCGAAGTCAGGCTAATTGCCAACACCTGAGTAGGGAGGGGTTGGAGTTAGAGCCCTGGAAGTATAACCCCAGGCCAGAGTATGATTTAGTAGATTGGAGAAAGAGGGAAAGGAGAGAGAGAAGAGGAGAAGCAGGAAGCCAAGCTGAGCAGAGCAGAGGAACAGAGCTTCCAGTCGGAGAGAGGGCTATTTGGCATGTAGCACGGCTGCAGGAGAGTTTGGAGCCAGGAACAAGAGAGACTCCAAAATCCCCCGGGAGGCGGTTAGCTGAGCATGGTGAGCAGGACCGAGAGCCAGAGCCTATGCAGCTGGGAGAGCCAGAGGTGAAGCTGATTGAGGAGGACACTCCCATGGACTGTTCCTTGTGCCAAGCTATTAAACCTGGGAACGTAGAAAAAGCAAGCCAGTTCTGAAAGAAAGGCTTCCAGAAAAAGGTACCCTTATTCCAAGCAGGGTGGCTGAGATCCCCATGCGTTTATAGAGGGGAAGTTTACCACAGACTTTAAATGTGATTGTTTTTGTTTTGTGCTTTAACCCCAGCAAAGCTGTAAGAAGGGAATATAATTGCTTGCTGGTAAAGACTGTGTATCCTGCAATAGAGAAAATCTTTAAAACTGCATTTTGTGGTTGGATATGTTTTGGACAATGCTCTGCTTTCAAGAGTCCTGAACCAACAATCCTATGCGTGGTATGACTGAACCATTGTGTATATAAAAATAATAAATTTCTGTCATTTGCCTTACCTACTTGAGCCTGACTACAGCTTTCTGCATGATGCTCCCATAAAGCTGAATAAGGACTACATTTCCCAGAGGGCACTGCAGGGAAATAGTTCAACAAAAGCTGAAAAAGCATACAGCAGAAGGTTCCTCTAATAATCCACGCCCCTCTAAGCTAGAGGCGAGTGGTGGTGGCGTGACAGCTGATGTATAATTGGTAAGTCTGTATGCGGTACACTACCACCAAGTCTTTTGCCCGAGGGCATCGAGGGCGCGGGACTCTGTCCCTGGGCACTGATGAGTGCGTCTTTGGGCTTTTCTGTTGCCACATGGCCGACTCGACCACCATGGAGGTATGAAGGAGTTTCGCCTTCCTGAACTCTGGACCTCGCTGGACCCGGTACATGATGTCCAGGTGTCAGAAGACAATCAACACCGATGCCAGTGTTTCCCACATCCAGAGAAGAAGCCGGCTGAGGATGGAGGGGATGGGGACCGTAAGGTTCTCCTTGGGTGGTGCCTCGTACTGGAGGATGTCAAGCTTCTCTGTACGAAGGGCCTCCTCTGACTCGGTGGTGAGGAAGACAGTCCTCGCCATTTCCCAGACAAACTCGAGGAAAGAGGTATCCTCGGGTGGGGACCGGCATCTCGAAGTTGGTGGAGACAGGTCCTCCAAGGGGAAATCCCGGTGGGCCTGAGTCTGAGTCTCTGGAGACATACTGACATCGGACTCCCAGTCCGATTAGTCCAAGGAAGACTTGAGGCCCAGCGGCTCCAAGGGCGTCGTTGGTTCCAGCCTTCGGCGTCTCAAGGCCAGGGCATGGCTGAAGCCAGAGGCACTCGCCTGAGAAGACCTTGCACCTGAGGATCGGGAGTGAGATCGAGACCCTCACGGAGGATCCTCACAAGGTATTTGGCTGTCGGGGATCACTTCGGTGGCCCAGGGAGTCCTCAGCATCGAGGTCCCTGAAGTCTCGGTACAAGCTCCAGTGGAGCTGGGCATAGACGCCTGTTGGGAGGCGATGAACGTAGAAACGCTGCATTCTAGTGCCAGCATTCAGGTTTCCCACTCAGGAGTGAGAGCCTGTGACATCAACACGGGGTCACCAGATCAGGTGTTGAGGAGGTGGTCCTTGCCGGGATGGTCCTTGGGAGACCAGGTTCTATCGCCAGAGGCCGCAGTATCGGTCCTGGGTACCTTTCGTGGCCACTCCCGCTCTGACTCCTCGGACACGCGTCAGGACTGAGGGACCGTGCAAGGGATTTGCTATGCTTGTCGTCCTCCCAACACAAGGTTCATGAGGTCTTCTTACACCCATGTCCAGAGACCCTTGTTCGGAGTGTCTGCGAGCCCGCTCAGGAACCATGGGGGTTTTATGCAACTCCAAGAGTTGCAGGGCCTTTGGGCATGAGACTACCGGGAATATCGGAGTCAATTCTGCCTTGTGGAAGATGTCATCCTGCTTCTGCCAACAGCTCTGGATGGCCTTGACAAACGTTTTTTGATATAGGGAGCATTCCTCCGGGTTATGGTCGGCACCCAGACACCGGAGGCAACAGTCATGTGTGTCGGTGAGGGACATGTTTTTGGAGCACCAATCACATTTCTTGAAACCGGTGGCCATTGGGGTGGAAAAGAGCCTAAAAATAAGGACTCGAGACCTGATGCCGGAGCAGCAGGGCTTGAGAGGCAGGAAAGGAACTGGCTCTAGCAGGAAAATGTACAAAAAGTAGACAAGACGAACGTCTGTAGGGCTCCATGGAAAAAGTGAGACTGAGCAAGATGGCACCCTTGGGTGGGAAGGGGACCACGCATTTGTAGTAGCATCTCCCAAAGGCTTTCTTTGAAAGTTGGGAAAATGCTTCTGCAAGGGCTCCGTCGGCGTCAACATAACCCATATGTGGGGACTGACTTCTTGCTTGTTCCTGCAGAACATCAGATCTAGAGCTTAAGGACTCAATAAGCAGGACAAGCCAGCTACCAAATAGTCACAACCTTTTCATTCATTGATCTCATATGCAATTAACTAAAAACATACAAAAGCATACAGCATATAATAAAACAAATTTTATATAAATTCACTTAGCTGGACAAAATTTTGCTTACATAGCCTGACATGACATCATGTTTCCAGCCACACAGCCTTGCATCAGGGGAATCATTTAAACCACATCCAGCCAACATTACATCCTAGACCAACAGCTGTTATCAAAACCAGAACTTACGTCAGAAATAAAGGGCTATCCACCAGAGATGCTCAAACAATCAAACAATAAGCCATGTGACAATCATTCACTATCAGAATAACCAAACCATAATGAACTAATTAATTGCTAATGAGATTCACTCATTCTCATTGTTAAGACCCATCGGTTCCAAAGAGCCTAAACGATATATCCATCTCTGTTCAAGGTAATTCAATCTGCACCGATGATCACCCCAACGCCAATCAGTAACATCTTGATCTATTACTCTCCAAATGAATTGCGAAGCTTCATGCTTATATTCAACAAAAAGTGAATCCATTGGATTAATGCAGCTACTGTGGCTTCCTGAAGCCGGGGCCTTGCCAGACTTGGTACATCGCATCAAGTCGATGGTTGACTATGGGCACCAAAGCCAGCGTCTCCCACATGTGGAGGAGAAGTCTCTCGAAGATGGTGGGGACGGGAACCATCAGTGCCTCCTTCAGCGGAGAATCGTATTGGAGAATCTCTAGCTCCTCTGTGTGAGGATCCTCCTCTGACTCCATGGAGATGACCAGTACCCTCAACATGTCCTGCACGAAGTTGAGGAATGAGGTTTCCATGGGCGGTGACCGACGCTGAGTCGCCGAAGAGGACTAGTCCAGCGGGACATCACGGTGTTTGCAGATGTCTGGTGATGCCTTTTCCTTGGACTCCCAGTTGGAGTAGTCAATAGAGGATTTGGCACCGGGCCGGGACTGCATGGCAGGACCCAAGTCGGGGGGGGGGGGAAGGAAGATGGACCAATGAAGCTTTGTGGCTAGAGCCGAGAGCACTCGCCAGTGAGGATCTTGTTCCCAAGGAACGGGACCACGATCAAGACCTTTGCCGAGGATCAATTCGAGGCGATGGGTTCTCAAGGATCTGCTCGGCAGTCGGGGAAGCCCTCGATGTCGAGGTCCGAGTGACCTGGATGAATGCCCACTGCGTGGCGAGGAAGGCAGACAAATTGCGCTCCAAGGCCACCATCCTGGTTTCCCACTCAGAAGGTATTGCAGCCTTCAACCCGAACATTGGGGTTACTGGGTCCAGCATCGGCGAGGAGAGGGAATCCTCGACAAGGATGGCCTTGGGTGTCCGATGCCGATCGCCTCTGAATCCTTCTGAGAGATCTTGGACAGTGGGTCCCAATCCGACTTCTCAGATCCTCTGTGTGGGCTGTGGAACCTAGCGTGGGGCTTGCCTGTCTTGTCGGATAGGAGTTCCTTGAGGATTTCTTCTTCTTCTTCCTGTGTTCCCGCTCTGGGGAACCGCTGTCGGAGGCCCCACGGCCCCAGTCAGTAGCCGAGGGATCACTGTGTGACTCTTGGGATTCGAATGGGGCCATAGAGTGTGGAGTCACCAGGGACTCCGGGGCAGACTCTGAGCTTTTGAAGATCTCGTCTTGCTTCTGCTGACAGAGTTTGATGCCTTGGCGGGTATCTTTCTGCAAAGGCTGCAGGTCTCCGTGTTGTGATCAGCTCCCAGACACCGGAGGCAGCAACCATGTGGGTCGGTGAGGGACATATTTTTAGTGCACCAATCACACTTTTTAAAGCCGCTGGCCATTGGGGAAAAAAGTACCCCAGCGGGGTCGAAGACCCAAGGAGCGGCAGCAGGTGGAAAAAAGGTGTGAATCCGCACAGAGAAAAAAGGGTCTGAGACACAATGCTGGGGCAAGCAAACTCAGAGGCAGGAAAGGAACCAGTTGCACCAAGAGAAAATAAATAACACTTTTTTGAGAAAATAATTATCTTTTTCCAGGGAAATCAGACAAATATCTGGTGGGCTCAGTGGAAAAAAAGAGTCGGGGAAGATGGCACCCTTGGCCAGGAGGGGCCAACACATGCATGGTGGCATCTCCCAAAGGCTTTCTCTGAAAGCTGGGGAGATGCTTCCACGAGGGCTCTTTCAGCATCGATGTCACCCACAGGTGAGCACTGACTTCCTGCTTGATCCCGGAGAACTGATGCTGCACATGTGAGGGGGTATGAGGAGAAAGAGCTGATGGAGGAAGATGAGAAATGGTCAATGCTGGACTGGAGGGGGAGGAGTTGAAGGGAAAGTGCAAATGCTGGACATGGGGAGGGAGGAGAGGAAGGCAAAGGCCCAATGCTGGACATGGAGAGGGTGAGAATGAAGGCAAAGGGCCAATGCAGGACTTGGGGAGGGGTAAGAAGATGAGGGGAAAGTGCCAATGCTGGACATGGGGATGGGGAGGATGTGAGGGGAAAGGGCTGATGTTGGACATGGAGAGGGGTGAGGATATGAGGGCAAAAGGGAAGTAGACATGGGAGGGGTGAGAAGATGAGGGAAAAAGGCCAATGCTGGACAAGGGGAGGAGAGATGAGATGAACAGAAAGAACCAATGCTGGATATGGGGAGGGAGAGTAGATACTGGGCATAGAGGGAGAGAGAAGATAGGTTGAAATGTTAGACAGGGAGGGGAGGGAGAAGGAGAGGAAGATGTGACATGCTGGACATGGGGTGTGAGGAGAATGCTGGGCACGTGAAGTGAAAAAGACGAATATACATGGGGAAGGAATAGAGAAAGAATAGTGGGCATGGTGGGGTGAGAAAAAGGGGATGAGGTGCTAGATAAAGGGGTTGAGACACTGGAGAAGGGAAGAGAGAAGGGGAGACATGCTGGATGCTCAGGAATGGAGAGAAGATACTGGACATAGGGTGGAGATAAGGAGAATGGGCAGATGTTGGCTACAGGGTGGGGGTAGAGGACAGATGCTGGCTATGGGGTGGGGGGTAGAGGGAAAATGGTGGCCACAGGGTGGGGAAGGTAGAGGACAGATGGAGGACATAGAATGGGGAGATGCTAGACTCAGCATAAGGGGGACGATGTGGATAAAGAGCAGATTCTGGACATGGGGTAGAGATAGGTGAGAAAGAGCAGATTCTGGAAATGGGATGCTGGAAGGAAGATTCTGGGCAGAGAAGGGGAAATGATGGATATGGGTGGGAGTGAAGAAAGTGAGACAGTAGAGATGCTGAATACAGGGAGTGGGGAAAGAGAGAGAGAGAGATGATGGACATGGGAAGGGAATAAGAAAGAGAAAAGATGATGGATACAAGGGGAGAGAGAAGGAGAGGAAGATGCATCATGCTGGACATGGGGCGTGGGGAGAAAAAAGGGATATATTGGATACCGGGGAGGAATAGGGAGAAAGAGGGAATACTGGACATGGTGGAGTGAGAAAAATGGTGTGAAGCATTGAATGGAGGAGAGAGAGAGGGGAGAGACACAAGATAGGGGAGATATTGGACCTAAGGGTAGGAAGAAGAGAGAAAGGGGAAGCTAGTTAAAGACTGGGAAATAATAGGCTGATGAAGGCAAGGTTTGTGTTGTGTTGTTATTGTTGTTAAGTGCCGTTAGGTTGGTGTCGACTCATGACGACCCTCTGGATAGCATCTTAAACTATGTTCGGTCTTCAGTCAGGTGACTCATTATTGATAGAGTTTCACCCATAGCTGCTATTATTGTTTCATCCATCTCATTGCTGACCTTCCTCGTTTGCATTGACCTCCTACCTTGCCAAACATAATGTCCTTCTCTAACAATCTCTCTCTTCGCATGATGTGTCCAAAGTATGAAAGTCGAAGCCTTTACATCTGAGCTTCTATAAAAGCTTAGGTATGATCTCCTCTAGTACTGACTGGTTTGTTCTTCGGGCAGTCCATGGGATACACAGTATTCGTCATCAGCACCATAATTCAAAGGCATCAATTTTCTTCCTATCTTTTTCACTCTCCAACTTTCGCATCTATATAACGTTACTGAAAATACCATGGCTTGAACAAGTCAAATCTTTGTATGGAGAGAGATATCTCTGCTCTCCAGAATCTTGTCTAGGTCCTTCACAGCCATTCTGCCAAGAGCAAAGCATCATCAGATTTCTTGACTGCTTGTCACTGATCAACATTGAAATTGTTACTGACTTTTAAAGGCCCTAATATGTAGTATCTTGGTGAGCTGAACACGAATATAACATTAAGAAAAATTTATTGGCTCTCGTTTTGAAGATATTGCATGTAGTTCATTTTTGACGTTTCACCGTGTAAATTTATCCAGTAGGACATCAACAACATCCCAAATAAGCCTTGAATGATGTAATATTGCATCACATTACATAATACCAGCTTCCACACATCATCCAGAGTTGATTGCATCATGCAATGCAATACTACTGCCAGACGGCTGCTGAAGCCATCTGACGTCAGCAGTGTACTATACGTAGACGGAAAGGAAAGTAATCTGGTATTCTGTTCCGATATTGAAAGCTTCATGAATGCCTTAAAAATCACTCATGATCCACAAGACTGGAGACTATTTATAGACTCTTCGAAACTGAGTCTGAAGGCTGTTTCCTTTGAACAATGGAAACCGTCTTCCATCTATTCCAGTAGTGCATGCCGTCCACATGAAAGAGACATACGATAACTTAAAGCATCTACTGACTTCCATTAACTATAACAAGTACAGCTGGCACCTCTGTGGTGACTTGAAGGTAGTTGCCCTTTTAATGGGACTGCAGCAGGGATATATAAAATACATGTGTTTCTTATGTGAGTGGGATAGCCGAGCAAGGGATTGGCACTACTTGCAGAAGAAATGGAATCGCAGACAAAATGTAACAGTTGGAGAGAAGAATATCCAGCACCCAGCTCTGGTTGAGCTCACAAAATCCTGCTACCACCCCTTCACATCAAACTAGGTTTGATGAAAAACGTCGTGAAAGCCATGGACCGCACTTCGCCAGTTTTCCGATACCTACATGAAAAATTCCCTCGACTCAGAGAAGCAAAGATTAAAGAGGGAGTTTTTGTGGGTCCTCAGATTCGAGAGCTCTTCAAAGATGACCGGTTCAACAACTTGCTGCAGGGTGATGCGAAACAAACATGGAATGCTTTTCGCCTAGTGTCAACAAACTTTCTCGGGAATGTTAGGGCAGAAAACTACAGGGAACTAGTAGAAGACATGCTGATGCAGTATCAGAAACTTGGCTGCAATATGTCTCTAAAGAACCATTTCCTTGATTCCCATCTCGATTTCTTTCCTGACAACTGTGGTATGGTTAGTGATGAACAGGGCGAATGTTTTTACCAGGATATCGCAACGATGGAGCAAACATACCAGGGATAATGGTCCACTACAATGCTGGCTGACTACTGCTAGTGACTCCCCAGAGTAGCTCCCGAACAGCTGTACAAGAGACAGGTGAAAAAATCTAAGGGGTATGTTTACTAAACCGCGCAAATGTGCGGGGCGCACTTGAGCGTGCGCTAAGGTACCTTAGCGCACGCTAATAGTGCATTTTTGGTGCCCGGCACGCGTGCGCGCTCCCCGCACAAATGCGCTCCGCCCGCACAAGAGCGGGGCGCGCTGATGTGCGATAGAGGCGTGGAAAGGCATTTTGAGGGTGGAGGAAGGCTCCCGAGGGGCGGGGGGACGGGGTCAATGTGTGGAGAGTGGGAGGGGAGAGGCTCCCCGCACAGGAGCGGGGCTGAATTTCGGCAAAAAAATACCGCGAGTGAAACCTTCGCGTTAGAGCCGATTTAAAGGGAAGAGAAACAATTTCCATCAGCAATGTACAGCAAAACCGGGGAAACCTGCAAAACGTGAGCAGTGTGATACATATGCACAGAACAAAACAGCAAATATAAATTGAAAATTACCACAACAAATTCCAAATAAATTATAATCCATCTGGGCAACAGTGATATTAATGGATAACCATAAAAAACACTCCCAGGAAAGCTCCAAAAAAGGAAATTATTTTCGGAAGGGTCTACGCTCTGTAGACCCTTTCAAAATTCATAGCAGTGTATTGGAGCTTTCCTGGGAGTGTTTTTTATGGTTGCCCATTAATATCACTGTTGCCCAGCTTGGTCATGGTTTTTTGGCCCTTTTTCCGAGGTCATTTTTGAGGCTTATTTGCACTTTTGTCTCCGTACAAGGTAAATGAGCCCACAGTAAAATTGTGCAGAGCAGGGTTTCTGACTCATCAGGCCAGGTTTCCTATCTCCAGGGACCACACTGTCTCTGTGGCCACAGTGTGGTGCAATGGACACAGCCAGTGCCTGTAAAACCTGAGGGTCACAGGTTCAAATCCGAGCTGGGGCTCCTGCCAACCCAGTCTCCATAGTTTTACCCACCACTAAACAGTGATAGTAAAGACACTCCTTTATTGCAGAGAACATAAGCATGGTTCAAACACCCATATTTTACTCTACACCGCACACAAACCATAACAATGGGCATTACCGACAGCCGAGTCCCCCAAATTCAGTCCTGGAGTGCCACAACTCAATCAGGTCATATGCTTTTTCCCAGATAAGGACATGTCTGCATGTTGGCGGAGGGTACAGGTGGTGGAAGGGGCAGTGGCTGCAAGCCACAGCAGACAGTGGCCTAGGCGTGTGCAGGCTGGCACCGTCCACCGCAACAGACAGGCTCTGTTGTACAGTCATGGACTCCCCAAGGAAGGCAGCATATCTGTGGCAACACAGTGGTGCAGTGCACACAGACAGTATGTGCAGGAACAGAAAGTCACAGGTTCAAAGGCCAGCTGGGGCTACCGCCAATCCTGTCCACATATTTTTCCCACAACTAAACCGTGATAGTAAGGACAATCCTTTATAGCTGAGAACATACGCATGGTTAATACGTCTATATTTTACCACACCAAACACAGACACAGAGTCTCCCAAATGCAGTCCTGGAGGGTCCCACACCATTCAGGTTCCATGCTGCCTCTAATAAAGATGCCTGTGCTGCAAATCTATTCACCACCCCCATGGTATGCAGATGTAGCTCATGCATATTTATGAGGGACAGCATGAAAACCCGAACAGTGTTTGGAACACCAGGACTGGAGTTGGGAAACTCTGCCGTAAAGCAGCAGCCAACAGGGCCAGACACACCCACACACATACCCACAGGCCCCATTGGCCAATGCCTCCTGGAGAGGCAGGACATTGGGCCCTGCCTGTATCTCCCAATACTAGCAGTTGCATAACTTAGCAATGCCACCCTACACCTGGGTATATGGTACACAGCTATCAAATGTTTCCCATGATAACTGGCAGATATCAATGCCTACGTTAAGCACATTTTGCTCCTTGGGCTCCACCATAACAATCATTCTGATGTCTGCGGTGTGTGCTGCAGGTCTGGTCTCTGACAGTGTTTACCGCCCTGGGGAGTGACCCCCAACAGTATTGTGTACCATATCCATGCCTGTACTGTGCCCAGGACTGGTGTGGTGGGTATGGCTGCTGAACTCCTCTATAGTAGCACAATGCTGGCATAGGTGTGGGGGTGGCTGTCTGTCTATCCAGTGTGTGGTGGCTGCAAACACCTTCCACAGCCCACACTGCCAGCAATGTTGCCAGTATTGGGCTGCCAATGTGCATAAGGAGGAGCAAGGTACCATGGGTATAGGCCGGACAGGGTGGCCTGGCCAGGGTGCATCTGCACAGGGCATAGGGCACTGACTGGGACATTTTAGTGCCCGGCCACCACCTACACAGACAGGGTGACCTCAGTATGTCCTGCTGAGAGATCACTCTCACCCTAACTGTGCAGTGACCACAGCATGGTTAGGTACCCCCATAGTGCTATATAGTATTTCCCTCATGTGATAGATATGGGTTTCCTTTTGGGGCCCAGTCACTGATTTATCTGCTTGCTGTGTATGCTGACATCCCAGTTCTGGGTGCATGCATCTCCACTGGGAACATGCACTGTGGACTAGCTAGCACACTGTTTGCAGCTGGTATGTGTTGTGATGGAGCAGCTTGCAGGGTGTAGTGGCTGATGACTTGCTGCAGGAGAATATCAGATAGTGGTGGGGTGCAGCTCACCATATCCAGGTCTAATGTCTGTTGGCTATTGGGTTATGGATGTGTATAGAGCTGCATTGACTGCCCTGTGGGGTGTCTGTTCCTCAGCAGGACCGGGGTTGATGTTCCCCTCTACTGCCACCTTTGCAGGGGGGTAGAATGTGGATCTATTGATAGAAGACCCTGTTTGCCACCCTCGGCCCTGGAGGAGGAGGAGGTGGTGGTGGTACATGGCCCAACTAGGGGGTCCATGGGGGCTACACCTGACTGAAACAGACAAAGATATCCAAGGTGTTTCTGCAGAAACTACCTATCTCACAGTTTAACAGTGCTTTGGACCTCTGGCCTTATTCAGCCATGGAAGGTGCTGTGGACCTGGTGCTGGGCGCCTCACCGCACCCTCAGGGTGAGCACAGTACCCGCACAATGTGATGGTGTGTAGCTACTCTGTGCCAGTAAAACACACGGTCAGTACCCCCTACCAGGCCGAGGTGGTGTGTGGGTGCACATGGTCACTTCCCTCTACCAGGCCGAGGTGCTGTGGAGGTGCATTGCCCATCTTGTGTTAATCTGTGGACAGCTGATTTGCATGTGCAGTGCATCATGGGTATGGGTGGGCTAACCCTATCCTGGTGACCACAGCAGACTGTCTGTGTGGTGACATGCATGCTCTCTGCAGCCAGCCAGGGGCTTGCTAGCAACTATAGAGCTATAGCCCAATGGTTACTTCACTGCCTCTGAAGCCAGAGGTCATGGGTTCAAACCCACAGTGGGGTTATTTGATAGGGTTGTCCAATACATCATCTTTTATTAATGTACATATTTTGATGCCAGCAAAAACACCCTCAGCGTACTGTACCCATAAGGTGCCTCTGAGGGTGCTTTATAGGGCGCCCTATAGGGCACCTTATGGTTCCCGTCCATATACGGTGCACTATACATTATCCTGTGATGCAACCTATAGGGTGCCCTATAGGGGACATTTTAGAGTGCTGTGGTGGACAGTGCAATTTATAATGTGCCCTATGGAGTGCCTTATAGGGTGCCTTATACGGCACCTTCAATTACGGCACGTGAGGGCGTGTTTGCTGGCAGCAATTAATAACATAAAAATAAAGTGCTGCAGGACAAAATATGTACAGTGCAAAGCTGATGCCACAGCCAGCCTTACGTATTAGGCACACTGGGGAGCAAACTCATGACCCCTGTATCAGCAGTCAGTGCCTTAACCATTGTGCTCCACTGCTGCTCCTCCTTGCCTGTCAGCACACCTACTTATGCTTTTCAATCCTTAAACTGCACAGTGCTGCCATAAAAAACAGTACACTGACCTTGCGGTACCTCATACGGCACCCTCTAAAGCGCCCTATAAGCAACATTCTAGGGTGCCTTGGCTGACAGTGCACTTTAAAATGTGCCTTATAAGGCGCCTTATGTTAACACGCTTTGAGAGTGCGTTTGCTAGTAGTGATAATTAAAATATGAATAAAATGCCTCCTAAAGCAATCTTCCCCATAATATGTTATGCCTCAGCCAGCCTTGCTCATTGGGCACTTTGGGGGATTGAACCCCTGATCCCGGCACCATTGGTCAGTGTCTTAACCATTGTGCTGTGGTTCTGTTCCTGTGATTGCACATCAGCGCGCCGCCTTATGCCGCCCAATATTAAAAAGCCTCCTAAAACATTAGCACGCCGCCTTATGCCGCCATCATTTAAATGCCTCCTAAAATAATGCCTCAGTCAGCTGTCTCCATTGGGCACTGTGGGGGATTGAACTCCTGATCCCTGCACCATTGGTCAGTGTCTTAACTATTGTGCTGTGGCTCTGCTTTTCTTCCTGTACATCAGCATGCCACTTATACCGCCCAGTATTATAATGCCTCCATAAACATCAGCGTGCCGCCTTATGCCACCCAGTATTAATATGCCGCCAAAAACATTAGCGTGCTGCCTTATGCTGCCCAGTATTTCTACGCCTCATAAATTAACACCTCAGCCAGCTGTCTTCATTGGGCACTGTGGGGGATTGAACCCCTGATCCCTGCACCATTGGTCAGGGTGTTAACCATTGTGCTGTGGCTCTGCTCTTTTTTTTGCACTTCAGCGCGCCACTTATGCCTCCCGCGCTGCTATCTCATGCACTAAGGTGAGAGAGAAAAACACACGTAGTTGCTGAGTGCAGACTACGCCCAAGCTCTGCTAATCCAGAGGCAAGCTTGGGAGTTAATAAGAAACACCTGGGGGAAGGGCAGTGCATGGGAGTTCAGGCACACTCTTATAAACCCCAGGGAATAGAAGGAAAGGAAAGGAAAGCACCAGGAAAACTGAAGGAGAGAGCACCAGGAAAACAGAAGGAAAGAGAATCACCAGAGACAGCACCAGAGAGGATTCCAGAGGGAAGCAGCACACAGGAGAGTGACACGAGAGGCCTAACCAGGGAGAACGCTGGAGAAAGCAGTGGGGTTCTCAGAGGTGAAAGCCACGACCCAGAAGGAAGCCAGTACTGCAGGGGAACTGCATCTGGTTCTGGAGACAGGGAAGCTGTGTCTGGGAGGAGTGCTGACGAGGGGCAAGATACAGTAGCAGCAGTTTATGAACCTGCTGGGTAACTGCCAGCTCCAAAAAGGTGCGTGAATAAACCTGTAACAAAAAGTAACTTGAGCCAGTTAGAGGCATTGTGTCAGTTACTGAAGGGAAAGAATTTCCATGTGCTTGTGGAAAAACCTGTGCATAAGGAAAAGTCTCACTGGAGGAAAGTGTTAAAGCTTTTAGAAGATATTAAGCCTGAGCTTTTGCAGGGTGACTTGAAATCAGTTACCAGATTCAAGTTATGAGGAGATGCAAATAGATCCTTATGAATCTGACGAGGAGTCAGATGATTCATTAATGGACTGTTCTCTGTGTAAGAAGACAAAATAAGGAGTTCCTGGTTTGAAAGGAGAAAGTCTTAAAGCCTAAAAATGTTCTACAAAGCAGAGAGAGGAAGCAGGGATAAGGTTGCTTAGCTAGAGTTTGCTAAGAATCCTGTTTTATCTGAAGAAAAGAACATTTTCTTTTGGGTTTTGTGAAAAGAATGAAAAGCTTTATTTTGAATGCTGAAAGTTTTTGGAGAAACAGCTACATGTGTTTGAAAGCTAACTGAAGCACTTGCAGTGCCTTGTTTTGGATAAAAGGTCTTTGGAATCTTGTTTGGAGGAAAATCCTATTTTTGTTATGCGTTGAGCATTTAAATGCTCTTTAGGAAAAGGAAATAATAAATTCCTGTGTTTGCCTTGAAAACCCTCGGGTCTCAACATTATTGTCTTGAAACCACACAACTACAACTCCCAGAAGCCTCGGCCCTGGGAAGACTCCAACCATTCTTTATTTAAAAGGACAATACAAAGGCAGGTCCGTGCCTATAGGCGGTTGCCTGGGCACGTGTCGCGACACAAGACAGTGCTTGAAGTTCCAAAATGCGTCTAGCCGAACAGATGGTTACCAGGAAGACTGCCTTCAAAGTCACGTCTTTCAAGGACTCCCCCTGCATTGGCTTGAAAGGCTCCGCAGTTAAGGCATTCAACACTAGGTTAAGGTCCCAAGGGGGGGACGGGCGACCTCTGCTGGGGCCGTAAACAGCTAACCGCCCTTAAAAAACGACTTACGTCAACATGTTCTTCCAGGGCCCTTCCCTGAACCTTGCCCCTGTAACAGGAGATAGCAGCCAACTGTACCCGCAGAGAGCTTGCTGCCAGACCCTTATCGAAACCAGCCTTCAAGAAATCCAAGACCTCTGACACTGACGCCGAAAGGGGCCTTTTTTGGTGTTCCGAGCACCCGCCCTCAAACACCCGCCATACTCTTACGTAGGACAGACAGGTGAAGCGCTTACGGGAACTCAGCAAGGTGGAAATCACTGCTCCCGAGTAACCTCGCTTTCAAAGTTGCGCCCTTTCAATAGCCAGGCTGTAAGCGAGAACCGATCCACCTGTGGCATGAATACTGGACCTTGAGTCAAGAGATCGTCCCTGACTGGCAGATGCCATGGATGATCGGCCAGGAGGCGCATGAGGTCGGTGTACCATGGACGCCATGGTCAAACCAAAGCTATGAGAATCACCCAAACCGGGTGCGCCTCTATCCGTTCAATAGCCCTGCCTAAGAGAGCCCAAAGAGGAAAAACATACAGCAGAACGGAGGTCGGCCACCTCTGGACCAGAGCATCCAAGCCTTCTGACATCCTTTCTCTTCGTCGGCTGAAGAAGTGAGACGCCTTGGCTGAGTCCCATCACGCTATCAGATCCATTATGGGAGTTCCCCAATGGCGGACTACCTGCTCGTACACCTCCTGACAAAGCACCCACTCCCCGGGATCGACTCTGTTTCTGCTTAAAATATCTATCGTTATGTTTTCCACGCCTGCCACATGTTACGCTGACAAGGCCGAGAGGTGAACCTCAGCCCAACTCAACAGCTGCTCCTCCGCCTCCTCCTCCACAGGAGGGCTGCTCGTGCCGCCCTGACGGTTGATGTATGCCACTGTAGTCATATTGTCGGACAGTACCCAGACCGCCCTTTGGCGAAGAATTGGCTCGAACTCCTTGAGGGCTAATGCTACTGCTTGGAGCTCCAGCCTATTGATTGACCACTGAGCTTCCTGAGCCGACCAGGGGCCCTGGGCAAAATGACCCTCGCAATAAGCCCCCCAGCCGGCTAGGAAAGTATCTGTCGTCAGCTGAACCCATAGCAGGAATTCGAGAGACATTTCCCATTCCAGATTTGCTGGTCGAAGCCACCACTGCAATGCCTCCTTGGTCACTGACGGGCAGAGAAGTGTCTCCGACATAGGCTGACGCTGATGAGACCAGCGTCAGAGTAAGGCCCTCTGAAGAGGTCGCATATTCGCTCTGGCCCCAGGGACCAATTGTATTGTCGCCACCATGGTACCCAGGACCTGCAAGTAATGCCGGGTTGAGGGTGCCTTCATGGAGAGGAACTGCTGCACCAGTCGTCTCAATTCCTTTGCCCTGCGCTCTGGCAAAAACACCATGCCCTTGGCCGTGTCAAACTTCGCCCCAGATACTCGATCTCTTGAGATGGCTGCAAGATGCTCTTTGACAGGTTGATTACCCAACCTAGGCTCCTTAAGAAACCTACCACCTTGGCCGTTGCCTCTCGACTCTCTTCTTCGGACTTCACCTGAATTAGCCAGTAGTCCAGGTATGGGTGAACCAACACCCCCTCTATGCACAGAGCTGCCGCCAACACCACCATGATCTTGGTAAAGGTGTGCGGTGCCATGGCCAAGCCGAAAGGTAAAGCCTGGAACTGGAAATGTCCCCCTGGAACCGCAAACCTCAGAAATTGCTGATGACTCTCGCGGATGGGAATATGCAAGTACGCCTCCGTGAAATCCAGAGACATCAGAAACTCTCCCTGCCACACTGCTACTATTACCGACTTGAGAGTTTCCATACGAAAATGAGGCACACTGAAACAGCGATTGACCCACTTTAAGTGCAGGATCAGCCGGAAAGAGCCCTCTTTTTTTGGTGCCACAAAGTAAATTGAGTATCGACCGCAACCACGTTGGTCTACGGGCACCGGAACGATAGTCTCTAACAACCACAGTTGCGCCAGAGTCTCTTGCACCATCATCGCCTTGGCTGGCGACTTGCAGGGGGAGAGCACGAAAGAAGGAAGCACGGGTTTTCCTAACTCTAGAGCATAGCCCTCTCTTACCACTTCTAAGACCCACGTCGAAACTACCAGTGGGGCCCCCGTTGTTTCACTGTGACTTCCTAGGGCCTGAGGAGGCGGAAGAGTCTCCAAAACCCCGGCCTGCCCCCCCCCCCCCCCCCGGGAGCCCTGACCTCGGGAAGAGAAGCATCCTCTCTGAAAAGACATCAACTGGGAGAACCGAAACCTTCGCAAGTCCCTAGACTATGAAGTGAAGGAGCGGAAGGGCGGCCCTTCTTCGGTCTATCCTCAGGCAGCCTACCTCCCTTAGATTCCCCTAGATCCTTTACCAGCTTCTCCAAGTTCTCCCCAAAGAGAAACCTTCCCTTAAAGGGGAGCCTGCTGAGACGGGCCTTAGAGGAACCATCTGTCGCCCAGTTACGGAGCCAAAGGTACCGATGAGTGGCCACCACCGAAGCCATATTCTTCGACAAAACTCCTGATGAGATCATATTGGCTATCTGCTAAATAAGCCGCCCCCAATTCAATTTTCGCTGCCTGGTCAGACGACTTCCCCCGAGAGGTCTCTGGCTCCCTGTAGTTGTTGAGACCACCTCAAGCAAGCCTGGGCCACCCAGGCGCCACACACCGAAGCCTGGAGAGCCAGGGCACTCACGTCAAAGGCCTGTTTTAACAATGACTCTAACTTCCTATCTTGAGAATCCTTGAGGGCTGTACTGCCCTCCACTGGAATCATGGTCTTCTTCGTTACTGCCGAAACAGCTGCGTCCACCCTAGGAGAGCGGAGCAATTCTTTCTTCCCCTCCGGCAACGGGTATAACCTTGACATAGAGCATACTCCCCTTAAATAGTGGAGGAGTAGCCTAGTGGTTGGGGCAAGGTACTTCAGGCCAGAAGGTTGGGGGTTCAAATCCCACTAGAGGACAGCAACCTTGGGCTGGAAGGACTGGGGTTTCTAGTCCCACAGGTGCTCCTTGTGGTCTTGGGCAAGCCACTTAACCCTCCATAGCCCATGTTCCCTGTAAAATAGTTATCTCCAAGTTATAATACCCTGTTCAATGTAATTTCAGTTTGTTCAATGTAAACCGCACTGATGCAGAACAGCGCGGTATATAAGAGAATGTAAATAAATAAAGAGGATTCTGATTGATCCCACTCCTCCTGGATCATCGGTTTTACCACTCGGTGTACCGGGAAGACATTCTGGGATTTCCGGATGGCCTGGATCAGTGGATCTTCCAGCGCCTCCTCTGAAGCTGGAGCCTCCACTGACATATTCAAAACCTTAAGAGCTTCTCCAATCAGAGCCGGTAACTCCTCCCGGCGGAAAACTCTAACAATTCTAGCTCGCTGTTCTTCAGGGAGCTCGCCCTCCTCGAGCTCCTCCTCCTCGTCTCCCATCTCCCTATCCGAGATCTCCCCTTCCAAGGTCTCTGAAGCAGGAGGACAGAGGGCTTCCTCGTGGGAGAGCTTAGCATGCTTTGCAGGAATCCCTGCCTCCTCTTGGCTCTTGGACTCTAGCGGGCACACTATGGAGCCCCCTTGCCCCAATCCCTGCCCCTGTGTGCCTAGCTTGCGCAGACAGAACACCTTATGCATTAGTAGCACAAATTCCTGGGAAAAAACGTCACCCCCCTCCACCCCCAGACTACTCCCAGAAGTAGAGGGCACGGGCTGAGAAAGAGGAAGACAGAACTGCTCCTGGAGCACAGCCAGGCCCAATGCCACCGAGGGCCCGATCTCCGGCGAGTCCCCCGAATCTTGAGAGGCGGGCAGGAGCAGGTCTTGAGAAGCACTGGCCCAAATATCTAGTTCTCCGTTGTGCAACTCCTACACACTCCAGTGTCGGACACGGTGCCCCGGCGCGTCCCACAGACTGCGCACTGCGGTCTAGCTGGCATGCTGAAAAAAAACTCCAGCTAGAAAGAGCCAATTCAGCAAGGGCTCTACTGGTAGGGAACAGAATACTCCTAACTCCTATGTTCTTCTCTGCCCCCTTATTCTATTTGTATACAAATATATATATATTTCTTTCTTTCTTTTTTTTCAAAACAAAAAACTGAGGTCTAGAAATTAACAAGTAAAACTCCTGCGCCCTCCAGCCACTGCGGCCCAAACCACGAGGCAGTAACTGCAGTTAAAACCGCGAGGCAAAAACGGGTGTGAAGCACAACACGAGCATGCTTACCTTGCTCGCTGCTGTCCTGGAGTGAAGGAGGCCTCTGTGTGTGTCGCTGCCAAACGTCGTGGCTGCCTCTGAGCTACATGCGGTTTGCTGCAGCGCTTCTGGTTCACACAAGGTCGCGTCTCCCAGGCCGAAGCAGCCAAGCTGAATTCCCGTCTGCCTCTGCCTAAAGCCAAGCGTCCCACTTCTCCTCTGGCATCGGCAGCTGCTCTTCTTCCCGCCCGCGCGCTCAGCCTCCGGGAGGGCTTCGGCGGCGAGACAGCAAGGAAGACACGGGCCCCTGGCGCACCTCGGCTAGCACACTGCTCTCCTCCCGTGCAGCGGCTCAGCTAAGCCTTCTCCTTCGACCACCCCCGAGCACCGGAGAATAAGAAGGGGGGGGGGAGGAGAGGATACCCTCAAACGAGCCCTTTTTTTTGTTTTGTTTTGTTTTTAGAAAGAAAGCAAGAATCCAAAATAAATCAAAATAAACCAATTAACTACCCTAGCACTAGGTCTCTCTAGTAAGTCCAGCTACTGGCTTACTGTCCCCTAAGCTGCTTGGAGACTGAGCAAAACTGGTTCTGGTGGGAGGTGCCAGGACTATATGTACCCTGACATCATCAGAAAAAAAGAGTGTGCGCTCAGTCTCCGAGCTGCTGGAAGGGCAGCACAACCCAGAAGAGAGGGACTGGACTGGAGAGACGCTAAGGAATAATGCTGCTTTTTGCTATTTGGCTAAGATTGTAACTGATGGGGCATTCTCTGCATCACTGATGGGACATTCTCTGCGTCACATAAACATGGCTCACACCCACCGAGAACGAAATCCTCAACCACTTAATACCCCCCCAATTACTCAGCCTTCAACTGTCCACACACTCACAGGAAAGGAGGAGGAGTATTGATCATCACAAGGAACAGACTAAAGCTCAAATCCCGTGCCACTACAGATACAAGTCAATGCATGTTGTTATGGAAGGACAGACTAGATAGGCCATGTGGTCTTTTTCTGTCGTCATATTTCTATGTTTCTATGTAACACAATCATCGTTGAGAACAAACAACTAGCCCTATGCCTCACCTATAGAGCTCCTCATGGCCCCCCCCCCCCCATGAACTTTCCTCCATACTGGAATCTGTCTGTGCAGTCAACACCAGACACAAACCTGTGCTATTACTCGGAGACTTTAATCTCAAATCTACCACAACCAAAGATGCAGAAGCCTTTCTGTCAGCAATGGACTCCCTACAATACACTCAACTAATCAAAGCCCCCACCCACAGACACGGATCTTCACCCAATCTCATCTTCGCTTCCAACTACCTACTGAAAAGTAACAGCTGCACAAAGCCCTTGATCACACCAGTGCCCTGGTCGGACCATAATAATAGAAATAAAACTTGAGCTACAAGGGTCAGGCCCCATCAGCCATCAAGACAACCCACCCACACATAGAAGATTCAACAGCTTCGACAAGGACCAATTCCTACAAGACACCCTACCTCACCTGATCACAAAATCAGATGACATAGATGAGCAAGTCGACAAAGGGAACAATACCATCACATCTGTTGCCAAAGCCACCGAGCGCAAGACCTACAAAGCACACCACGCCAAAAACTGGCACACCCCCTGGTACTCAAAGGATATCCAAAATGCAAAAAGAGATCTAAGAAAAACAGAATGGACGATGGAGATGCACCAAATCAGACAGCGCACAAGACCTATACCAATCATAACAAAAAGAATATAACAACCTCATCAACCAAAAGAAAAGAGAATACTACACAAACCAGATTCTCAAATCCGCCAACAAACCTAGAGAACTCTTTGAAATACTGAAAATCCTCACCAATGAACCCAATCCTGAAAAATCTGATGAAATGGATCCACAGACCTTCGCAGACTACCTCCAAGAAAAACTCACTGCTCCACGGCAACCGATCATGAACACCACCGTTAAACCAACACCACAAAAGAAAACCTGGGACAAATTCAGCATCCCATCCAAGGATCAAATCTCCCACATCATCACCTCGATCAACACCAGCACCGCCCCAACAGACCCATGCCCAGTGGTCTGGATCAAAGCGGTAAAGAAGGACCTCATCCACACCATACACAACATGGTGCACAACTCCCTAACCCAAGGCATCATGCCAAACACTCTAAAGCTAGCGACAATACGACCAATCCCCCCCAAAAAACCCAACTAAATAAGAAGAATCCAGCCGCTTACAGACCTATCTCAAGCCTCCCTCTACTAGCGAAAATTATCGAAAAGGTTGTCCAACACCAACTGCAGGATCACACTGACAACCACGCCCCGCTGGACCTCAATCAACATGGCTTCCGACCAAACCATGGTGTTGAAACACTACTGATATACCTCTTTGATAATCTGATTCAAATCATCGACAACATTAAGAGAGGCATCATCATGATCTTCATAGACATCTCATCAGCTTTCAACACTGTGGACCACAGCACACTTCACTCAAGACTACAGGACATTGGCCTACACGGCAACACCATGAAGTGGTTCACCTCATACCTCACAAACAGACAGCTCCAAGTCAAAAGTGGTGCCGTCACCTCCCAACCAATAAGAATCAACCAGGGCGTACCTCAAGGATCCGCCCTATCTTCACTTTTATTTAACCTCTACATTCAACCGATCTGCAACATAATCAAGAACCACAATATACAATACACTATCTACGCAGATGACATCATGATATATACTCCAATCAATCCTGACAACCCAGACTACACCAAAATATCAGACTGCCTTCAGCAAATGACACTCTGGATACTAGAAAACAACCTGACCATAAACTGCAACAAGACAGAAGCACTACTCATCACCCGAAATGCCACCTTCACCCCACCTCCCAACATCAGACTGAACAACATCACCATACCAATAAAGACCGAAGTAAAGTACCTCGGAGTAACACTTGACAAAGACCTGAACCTACAGTCGCACATCAGCAGAACCACCAAAAACGCATACCTCAAAATGAGAACCATCCAACGCCTCAAGCCAATTCTCTCACAGGATCACATCCGCACCATCTGTCAAGCTGTAATCACACCCATATTAGACTTCTGCAACCTCATCTACATTGGACTCTCAAAACAAACACTCTGACCCCTGCAGATGGCTCAAAACACTGCCACTCGTATAATAACAGGATCATCAAGACATGATCACATCACCTCCATTCTCAACCAACTCCACTGGCTCCCTATCAGATCCCGCATCAGATATAAGGCAATACTAAACATCTTTAAAATCAAACACAACCTCTCAGCAAACAGCCTGCTACCCCTCATCAAATCCGACACAAGCACCAGACCAAGGAGGAGAGGCACCTCAGACTCCATTATCACCCCCGTAGCATTTACCAAAGCAAGGCAAGACACGACAAGAAGAGCACTATCCCTAGCTGCCCCCACTCTCTGGAACTCCCTCCCGGATGACCTATGATCAACTATAGACATCAAGGACTTCAGGAAGCAGCTCAAAACCACGCTCTTTATTGAACACTATAGTGACATCACATAAATAACCTGTACTTTAACCCATGGATACATAACATTCTGCCCCCCCTCCATCCCCCCTACCCTCCCTGTATATAAATACTTGTACTTAGCTCATACTGTATATAGCTCACCACAAAATCATTGCCTTCACTCCCACAACTACTCTCCTGTGTTAACACTGCATGCCTACCCCTACTGACACTGTTCATTGATTGTTTGAAGTGTAAACCGCTTTGTTTTCAGGACAAAGTGGTATATAAATCCATTTAAATAAATAAAATAAATAAATAAATTTCCTTACTGACCAAGTGTATGAGTCTGATTTGGAGCAGTATGAGGTCAATCTTATATGTCTGGGGTACAACACAGCAGCTTTAGTCCATCAAAATCCCCGAGAGATACACGGCTAAAATTGTATCACAATGATATAGGTGGAGTGGTGGCACTATATGTTAGAGAGGGCATTGATTCAAACAGGATAAAGATTTTACAGGAAACAAAATACACTGTAGAATATCTACCGATAGAAATTCCATGTAAAAAGGGGAAGGGAATAGCAGTGGGGGTGTACTACCATCCGGCTGGCCAGAATGATTAGACAGATGAAATGCTAACAGAAATTAGGGAAGTTAGCAAATTTTACAACATGGTAATATGGGAGATTTCAATTACCCTAGTACTGATTAGGTCAGTGTTACATCAGAGCTGTTTTGTCACTAGTTGGTGCTGCAGGTACTTTGTGACCAGCTCTGTTTTGTCACTAGTTGGTTGCTGCAGGTACTCTGTGCCCTGTTTCGTTTGGTTCAGTGTTACATCAGGCCATGCTAAAGAGAGAAAGTTTCTAGATGAAATAAAATGACTGTTCCATGTAGCAGCTGGTTCAGTAACAGACATGAAGAGACGTTAGCGCTTAGTGGAACACAGAATCTAGTACGAGAAGTAATGGTGTTGGGGCTGCTTGGCAATAGTGATCATGACATTATCACATTTGATTTAATAAATGGAGAGAGGATAACAAGGAAATCCACTGCACTAGCATTTAATTTTCAAAAAGGAGGGTATGATAAAATGAGAAAAATGGTTAAGAAAAACTAAAAGTAGTAGTTGCAAAGGTTAAGAGTTTATATCAGGCTTAGGCATTGTTTAAAAATACTATCTTGGAAGCCCAGACCAGATATATTCCATGCTTTAAGAAAGGTGGAAGGAAGGCCAAACGACAGCCAGCATGGCTGAAAGGTGAAGTCAGTGAAGTTGTTCTAGCTAAGAGAGAATCCTTCAGAAAATGGAAAAAGAGCCAAATGACAAAAACAGGAAACATCATAAGTTCTGGAAACTTAAATGCAAGGCACTGATAAGACAGGCAAAGAGAAAGAATTTGACAAGAAGCTTGCCATCAAAGCAAACACTCATAATAAAAATGTTTTCATGATCCACTTTCAGCATGGATGTGAGCGGAGGCGTGTAAGTGTGGCTTCGGAGTGTATCATTTTAAAAACCACCACTACCCGCTCTCCGAAAATCGCCATTGAGTATATATAATGCCTAAGATGCTGCAAACTCGTCCCAATAAGGTCGGGGAAAGAGACGAACAGGAGAAAAATGAAGGAGCAGGCTGCAGGTAATTAGCCCACAATCCAAGACGATGGCAGAAGACATGGTCAAGGCGCTTGATAGTGGCGGGAATGTAGTTGGAGGTGCGGCAGAGCTGCTAGCAGAGATCCATGCATCAAAGGTGGAAATAATAAACACAGTATCTGCCAAGTTTGATGAGAGATTGGTGACTCTGGTAGACCATGTGATGGAGGTGGAAGATCGAGTTGGGCAACTGGAGGACTGAGAGTCCCCCAGCAAAAAAGAGCTAGAAAAGCTGTGGTGGGCTGTTAATTGGCTCGAAGCACAAGGCAGAGGACCAAGAAAACTGAGACAGGAGACAGAACCTCCGCAGTTTTTGGAGTGCCCGAGGGGGTTGAGCTGCCGAACGCTAGAGCCTTCATACAACATACTGTAAAATTCATTCTGTAGATAGATCTATATTGTTGTACATAGTTATCATCAGTTGAATTCCAAGTTAATCTACCCTGTTCATTGTAAGTGCTTATTTTGCACAATCCCTGTTATATGTAAACTGCGCTGATTTTTAAAAGTGTGGTATATAAGAACAATAAATAAATAAAATAAACAGTTGTTACAGGCCTGCTTTCCTGCCAAAATTTCCATTCCTGTGTATGAAATTGAAGGGAAACAAGCCACAAACCACCACTTGAGAAGCATTCACGTGGGTTGATCATTCGCCTACTTTGGTACTGTAAAAAGGACTTCGTTATAACTGAAGCAAGGAAATCCAGAACCGTGCGTTACCAAAACTGGACTATGTCTATTTTCCCTGACGTTAGTGCAGAGACCTCCAGAAAAAGGAAAGCACTCCTTCCATACCAGGACTCGCTCATTAAGGAAGGCCTCAAAGCAGTGGTATGGTTTCCAGCCTGGCTCACTGCTGTCCACCAGGGCGAGCGTTTTTTTCTCTGGTCCCCAGAAGAAGTAAGAAAACTCTTGGCTCGTGTGGGCGGAGGGCAAGGCACAAAGGGCAGCTTGCCACAAACATCACAGAGCGGCAAAATCAGAAGAAGCCCAGAGCGATCAGGGAGCATGTCCTCCCCATCAGCGTCTACGGCAAATACCCCAGATGGACTGAGACCTACTTCTCCGCTCCCTGCCGCAGTCCAGTCAGGGAGGAAACTAACTGAGAATAAAGAAATCAGTGAGCACTTAGATAAGGCACCAGAACAGACAAGCTGACTCCGTGTAGCAGAACAGCTCACCATTTATAACACAGGTCTGCGACTAAAAAGCTGTTTGATTATTTTCATCTAATTTCCATTATTTTGGTGTGCTGAAAACAAATAAAATATTGAAAAAACTCCTAAACGTCATGATTTGCTACAACATGCAAAATTGTCTTCAAATTTATCAATTTTTTTCAAATTACTATTAATTAATTCACATAAGTGCATTTAAGATATAAAATGCCAAAAAAACCCTTAAAGGGGTTGTCCGAGTTATGTAAAAAAAAATATAGCACTGTAAATCTGATGGTCAGCAATATATACATAAGCTAAGCAAGTTTTAAGTCCGTGCTTCTAATGGTAGAAGGGGTTAATCTTTCCTGAAGAATCCAGTGGGAGGGAGACACAGGGCAGATAACAGCAGCTCTGGTCAGTGCAGGGGGGGGGGGGGGCGCAGCCAGCACTGTGACGTCTTGTGTACAGACACAGAGCTGCTTTCTCCTGCATGCCACACTTGTGCACGAATCATCATCAGGTTCTTGGTTCTAGGCTGTTCACACTTTCATAGCAATTCGTGTTAGCTCGTCATTCTTCAACCGTTATGTTATGGCTCCGCGAAAGTGTATTAATTCGCCAGACAGTTTCTGTTTCATCTGTGGTGAATATACAGTGTTGAAGCAACAGCAGAATATACAGACTTTGTGAAAAAAGTATACTTTGCATACTTTGGACTAAAAATTGGAGATCAAGATAACATTTGGGAGCCTCATAAAGTGTGCAAACGGTGTGTTGAGGACCTCCGAAACTGGTTCAAGGGTAAGAAAAAATCTTTCCGTTATGGGATTCCTATGGTATGGCGAGAGCAAAAGAACCATAGTGACGACTGTTACTTTTGTTCATGCGATGTGAAAGGGTTTAATTCCAAATGGAAGCATTCCATTTCATACCCCAATCTTCACTCGGCAATTCGTCCCATCCCCCATGGCACAGATATACCAGTACCCAAGCCCCCTGCTACCTTGGAAGAGATACCTAGCTCCGATGAAGGTGAAGTCATACCTGAACCAGATGACGAATCAAGTTCTGACTTTGAAGATGATACAAGACCAAAATTGTTTTCTCAGGAGGAGATGAATGATTTGGTAAGAGACTTGAATCTTCCCAAAGATGCCGCTGAGTTACTCGGATCAAGGCTAAAAAGCAGGAATTTATTGTTGCCAGGAGTGTCATCTTCATGGTTCAGACATCGTGAAAAGGAGTTTGTTCCTTACTTCACCCAGGAAGACAAGTTGGTTTATTGCATTGATGTCGAAGGTCTGATGGGTCAATTTAAAATCCAATATGATTCAGAGCAATGGCGTCTTTTTATAGATTCTTCAAAAAGAAGTCTCACAGCAGTTTTACTCCACAACGGTTTTTACGCTTCCATACCTGTAGGTCATTCCGTACACTTGAAGGAAACCTACGAGAACTTGGAATTGGTTCTTCGTAAACTTAAATATGAAGACCATGGTTGGCAAGTGTGTGGGGACTTGAAGGTCTTGTGCATGCTGCTCGGGCAACAAGCTGGGTATACCAAATATCATTGTTTTCTGTGTCTATGGGACAGTCGAGACCGACAAAATCACTGGACCAAGAAGAGTTGGCAGCCGAGGGTGCTAACAGTCGGTGAAAAAATGTCCTCCGAGAAACTTTGGTACCTTCCCATAAAGTTCTTCTACCACCTCTCCACATAAAATTGGGATTGATGAAGCAATTCGTAAAATCACTTCCAAGAGATGGAGAATGCGTCAAATACTTGGTCACCAAGTTTCCAGGCCTGTCGGAGGCAAAATTGAAGGAAGGTGTGTTCGTCGGACCAGACATTAGAAGGCTTATAGTTGATCAAGAGTTTGTCAATACCATGACGGATCCTCAAAAAGAAGGGTGGATTGCATTTAAAGAAGTCGTACAGAAATTTTTAGGCAATAACAAAGATCCTCACTACAAAAAGATCGTTGGACGAATGCTGAAAGCATTTCAAGCTTTAGGTTGCCTGATGAGTTTGAAAGTGCATTTCCTCCAGTCCCACCTTGACCACTTTCCTGAAAATTTGGGAGCTGTGGGTGAGGAACAAGGTGAATAATTCCACCAAGACATTAAAGAGATGGAAAAGAGATACCAGGGAAATGGAGCATTACAATGATGGCAGACTACTGTTGGATGCTTCAGAGAGACATTCCAAATGCTACTCACAAGCGTAAATGCACCAAGAGGAGCCTCACAAGGAAGAAGAATCGAGTTTAGTGTGTGTAGGTGAGCTCATTTCAGTTCAAAAAAGGATTTTCATGAAAATATTGTAATAAAACTTTAATTTTATAAGTCTATTTCCATTTATTTTGCGGTATTGCCTTATTTAACATAGTTATCTAAATTGTCAGGAAAAGTGATGTCCTATGACAAAATGGAGGTCGTTTTCGGATTCAGCGCACCAAAAAAACATAAAGATTACGTGGAATAACCAAAACAGCTCTCGAAAAAATTTTTTTGCAGACCTGTGAATCTGTCGGTTGCCATTTGCAGGATGATTATGGACACAAGTGGGACTAAAACGTTTCAGAAGCAGCCCCCTGCAAACCACCTAACCATGTGGAACTCAAACTGTCTGGACTGTGTGGAGTGGAAGGCTACACCCGTAAGGAGAGAGGGGAGAACTGTTTTCATGCAAGGAAATACTTTATGCCGAGATCCATACGATACTTATAAAAGGGGATAATGGAAACCAAATGTCCACAAAATGTAAAAAGAGGATTGGATAAGTTGTTTAGTATAACTTGTTATAGATTTTGGGGGACAAGGAAGGGTAATGCAGCAGAGGGAAGTGAACTTAGGGATATGTGGAATGAATGCTGGTATGTGAGTGGGGAGGGAGAGAGGGGGAGAATGGTGGAGTGGATGGTGGTGGAAGAAAGGGAGGTGGGCTCGCATACATGGTGCAAGGTATCTCAGAACTAACTATCACAGCACAATATGGCTCTTAAGCTGGCTACCTTCAATGTAGGATGGCTCAATAAACTGGCCAAGTGGAAAAGGGTCCTAAGTTACTTGCAAAAAGAGCAGGTGGACATTGCACTTCTGCAAGAGGTGTGATTGATCCCCTCTGAAGCAGCCAAACTACAGGGTGGGTACTGGGAACAACTCTACACCTCTACCTATAACTCTAAGAAGCGTGGAGTGACCATCCTAATAAGTAAGCATACACCTTTTGTCATGATTGATCATAGGAGGTTTCCCAGGGGTAAATGGTAATAAGGGCAGATTGGTAACCAACAGATGTCCCTCTTGAGTTTATATGCCCCAAATGGGCCTAAGGAGTCCTTCTTTCAGCAGTCATTCTCTAAATTTGCTGAGAAGGCCCAAGGCTCAATATGGGTGGTGTGGGGGGGGGGAATGAATTGCGTTCTCAGCTTGATGGACTGATCTGGGCCAGTGCAAAAAGCCCAGCAGCTGCCAGAGGGAACAGCGCTATGAAAGGCCCTAGCAAAGCAGGGATGGATAGATGTGTGGAGAACATCTATAGTTGATATTTGTTTAAGGTTTAAAGAAGGTTTAAAAAAATGTTTTAAAGTACATTCATAATAAAACATATGTGAGAGAGCAAGTTGGACCATTAGATATGATAGAGGGGTAAAAGGGACACTAATAGAGCAGACAAGGCCAAAGCGGAGAGACTAAATGAATTCTTTGCTTCAATCTTTACAAAAGAAGATGTAGGAAACTTACCCATACCAGAAAGGATTTAGAAGTGATTTATCAGAGAAAATGAAACAAATATCCATAATTTGGGAAGATGTAATATGGTTATTTGATAAATTAAATAAATAAAGAACAGCAAATCACCTGGATCAGATGGCATGCATCCCAGGGTGCTGAAAGAATTGAAATATGAGACTACAGACATACTTTTAGTAATCTGTGAACTATCATTAAAATCATCTGTAGTACCTGAAGAATGGAGAGTAGCCAATATAACACCAATTTTTAAAAAGGGTTCCAGGGGTGATCCGGGAAACTACAGAATGATGAGCTTGACGTCTGTACTGGGCAAAATGGTAGAAACCATTGTAAAGAACAAAATTACTGAAGATGTAGATAAACATGGTTTAGTGGCAAAAAGCCAATATGGGTTTAGCCAAGGAAAGTCTTGTCTTACTAATCTATTATATTTTTTGAAGGTATGAAAAAACAGGTAGATAAAGGTGAGCCTGTTGAAATAGTGTATCTTGATTTTTAATTATTTAATGGGGGGGTTCATATCACTTTATCATTTCAGTCAAAGTGGTTTACATTGTAACTTAAACTTGGTAATGTGCATTAGATAGGGACATTGATAACTTAGATTTTTCTGAGGCAATGGAAGGTTAGGAGACTAGCCCAAGTCCACAAGGAGTGCTAGTGGGAACTGAACCCTGGTCCCCAAGCCAGTACTCTAACCATTAGATTACTCCAGACATCATAGGATAGGAGGCACCGTACTACTATGGATTAGGAACTGGTTAAAAGATAGAACACAGAGAGTAGGGCTAAATGGTCAATTTTCTTAATGAAGAAATAATGGAGTACCCCAGAGATCTGTGCTGGACCTGCTGCATTTTTACATATTTATAAATGACTTTGAAATGGAAATAATGAGGGGGTTTTTTAAGAGCCTTCAAGTCAGTGGTGATTCCTGGCGATCCAGCAGCCTCTGGGTTTTCTTGGCAATGTATAACTGGAAGTAGATTGCCAGACCTTTTCTTCCAAGAAAATGCAGAGTAAAGTGACACGACCAAGGGCTGCCAGTGGAAATTAAACCCTTGACCTTCTAGGTAGCAAGCAGCTGTTCAAACCACTAGGCTACTCCTCCACAACAACAAGCTAACTGATCAAATTTTCAGATGAAATAAAATTATTCAAAGCTGTTAAAACACAAAAGGATTGTGAAAAATTGCAAGCGGACCTTGAAAAACTGGGAGATGGGGATCCAAATGGCAGGTGAAATTTAATATGGATAAATGCAAAGTTATATACTTAGGGTAGATTCTGGCCTTCATTTAGTGGGGATATATGTCCTGGTCAGACATATATCCCCCTCTAAATGCCCGGGTAGTATTCCAGCCAAAGAACTCCCTGTATGTACAGCAGAGATGTGTGGGGAGCTCTGTACGAGGGCTGGAGGAGGTGGCCAAAGGAGGAGCAAGGGCAGATCGGAGGCATGATCCTGAACCCAGATGTTCAGGGCCTATTGCGGTGACAGCCCTGTACGTCTGGGCTGGGTGACATAGATGGGGGACTTATTCGGAGATGGAATAAGTCCCTCCCGAAGATAGGGGACAGCCATGCCGGGAAAACAGAATGCAGGTGGGCAGGGGAGGGAGTTCCCATCAGTCCGATCCCTGCCTTGGAAGGCCCGATCAGGGGTCGGCTGGCAGGAAACAGGACATTTTTTGCAGTGTGGGTGATCAGAGCTCCTGCATGGAGCCGTGGTGTCATGGCAATGGGACGCAACAGCACCGTGGCTCCATGCAGGAGCCTGGCTGGGCTAGCTAGGGAAGTGCCTAGGCATCCGGAGGCATGGAATCAGGGCATGTCTGGGACATCTAGGCCCTATACTCTGATTGTGCTCCTTTGGGACCATCTAGCTCCCATGGTATCAGAATAGGGTGCATATCTGGGCCGTCCAGATTTCTGGACATCTGGATGGTCTGGATGTGTCCCGTCAGAACTGGCCTCTTAGGGAAGAACAACCCAAACTACTGTTACATGATGCAAGGTTCCACATTAGGAATCACCACCCAGGAAAAGGATCTAGGCAACATCGTGGATTATATGTTGAAACCCTCTGTCCAGTGTGGAGCAGCGACTAAGAAAACAAACAGCATGCTAGGAATCATAAAGAAAGGAATGGAGAATAAAAACAAGGATATTATAATGCCTCTGTATCATTTCATGGTGCGACCACATCTTGAATATTGTGTGCAATTCCAGTCACCATATCTTAAAAAGGATAAAGCAGAATTAGAAAAGGTACAGAGAAGAGTAATCAAAATAGTAAAGGGGATGAAAGGATACCCTTACGAGGAAAGGCTTAAAAGGGACCATATTGGACTTGGTGCCTGATGTCATAGTGGGAGAAACATGATTACCAGATGGTGCAGTTCAGTATTAGAACTAGGGCTGTTAAAGTCCATTCAAAAACAAGGGTCTTAGAATTTAGGAAAACTAACTTTGCCAAGATAGGACAATACCTCAAGGAGTCGTTAAGAGGATGAGAACAGCTGGGGGATGTAGAACAGCAATGACCAAAACTGAAAGGGGATATTTTAAGGGCAATAAACTGTGATGTATCAAGCTGAGAGGACGTGGTAATCTCGGCTCCAAGGCAAATTGCCTAAAAACTGGGTAAAATTGCATCCCCACTGCCATAAATACCTGGAAATCTCCCCGGGGAGAGACTAGGGAGAATGCTGGTGTTACCGGGGGTCAACTGCCTCATGAAGCGCATGGCATCCCAGACTTCTCGTAAGGAAAAAACCTTCGGCCCGGACACAAAGATTGTGGACCCCGCTTCTCTTAGGCTGACGGAGGATACAGCGAACCTGGTGGAGGAGGTGTCCCAGGCAGTGGTAATCGCGCTGGAAAACAGATTGCGGGGCCTTTCTGATCAGCTGACCCAGGTGGTGCAGTCAGTCTTGGAGAAGGGAAGAAGACTATTGGAGGCAGAGCACCGCATATCAGGTGTCGAGGACCTGCAGCAACACCATTCTCAAACCCTCCAAAAGTCAGAACAACTGGTGGCTCAACAAAGTGAGAAACTTGATGATTTAGAAAATCGGGGCCACCAGGAGAACGTGTGGTTCATTGGAGTGGCTGAAACTGTTGCGAACAGTGAATTGTGCGGTTTTTTAGAGACCTGGCTGACGACAACCTTAAACTAGGAGGAGAGAATGGTAAGATCATGTTGGAGCAGGTCCATCGCTTGGAGCAGCACCGCAAAGGAGTTAATCGCCCGCACATGATTATAGTGTGCTTCCATAACTATCTGCAGAAGGAAGAGGTGCTGTGCGCAGCGAGGGCCAGGCGAGAGCAATCTCAGATCGACTTGCTTGTTTTTCAAGAATACGCTGCACAGGTGAGCCAGAAACAAAAGGTCTTTGCGGAGGCCTGCAGGAGATTGTCAGCCGCAGGAATCCAGTTCAGCCTACAGTACCAGCTAAACTGCGGGTGGAGAGAGAGAGGGTTGGCATGAGTATTTTTCTACTGCGGAGGTGACTATAACTTTTTTGGATGGCCTCATGGCGAGCCCATCCCCAAGAGGATAGAGAACCTAAAGGACCTTTTAGTTTTGATTTTAAAACTGTACACTGTGGAGCAGGCCTCTCCATCCCTTAAAGAGGCATACTTTCAGGGCATAGATATATCAAAACTTACTCTGGCACAGGAGGCAGAGCTGGGGGCCCCAGTGACGGCAGAGGAAGTGTCCTGTGTGATTAGCAGGGCGCAGTGCTGCAAAGCACCCAGGCCGGATGGGTACACAGCTGAATTCTATAAGCTATTGAGGGATCGGCTTTCCTAAAGCTGCGAGAGCTAAAGAAAAAGTTCCAGCCTCGAATTGGAATGTTACAAGATGCTCAAGGTTCTATGTTGAATGATGCTGAGAAGATCAAGAAAAGGTGGAAGGAATATACAGAGTTTTTATATGATAAAGATCAAGTGGACCAACAGCCGTTTCAACCTATACCTTATGATCAGGAACCATTGGTGATGAAAGAAGAAGTTGAAGCAGCATTGAAAGCCTTATCAAAGAACAAAGCACCAGGCATTGATGGCATTCCCATAGAAGTATTGCAGCAATCTGATGCAGCTGTTACCGTACTTACAAGGCTCTGCCAAGAAATATGGAAGACAACATCATGGCCAACTGACTGGAAAAGATCTGTGTTTATACCAATACTAAAGAAAGGTGATCCAACTGACTGTGGAAATTATCGCACAATCGCTCTGATCCCACATGCCAGCAAGATTCTACTGAAGATTATTCAAAAGAGACTACAGCCATACCTAGAACAAGAACTACCTGAAGTGCAAGCAGGGTTCAGGAAAGGACGAGGAACGAGAGACATCATTGCGGATGTGAGATGGATCCTTGAAAAGACTAAAGAATACCAAAAGGATATCTATTTGTGCTTTATCGACTATAGCAAGGCTTTTGACTGTGTAAACCATGAGAAACTCTGGGCCACGTTAAGAAGCATGGGTATACCAGAACACCTGATCGTTCTCTTGCGCAATCTGTACATTGATCAAGAAGCAACAGTTCGAACGGAACAAGGAGAAACAGAATGGTTTAAAATAAGCAAAGGTGTAAGACAAGGCTGCATACTTTCCCCCTACCTGTTTAATTTATATGCAGAACAAATCATCAGAGAAGCAGGACTGTATGAAGACCACAGAGGTGTGAAGATTGGTGGAAGACTCATCAACAACCTTCGCTATGCTGATGATACCACATTACTGGCTGAAAGTGAAGATGATCTGAAACATTTGCTTCTCACAATCAAAGAACATAGTCTCAAAATGGGCCTGCACCTTAATGTAAAGAAGACAAAGATCATGACAACTGGCATAATCAACAGGTTCATCGTTGAAGGAGAAGAAATTGAAATCGTGAACAACTTTAACCTACTTGGATCAACTATCAATAAAGAAGCAACAAGCAGTCAAGAAATCAGACGATGCATTGCTCTTGGCAGAATGGCTATGAAAGACCTAGATAAGATTCTCAAGAGCAGAGATGTCTCTCTCCATACAAAGATTCGACTTGTTCAAGCCATGGTATTTTCAATAACATCATATGGATGTGAAAGCTGGACAGTGAAAAAGACAGACAGGAAGAAAATTGATGCCTTTGAATTATGGTGCTGGCGGCGAATACTGTGTATACCATGGACTGCCCGAAGAACAAACCAGTCGGTACTAGAGGAGATCAAACCTAAGCTTTCTTTAGAAGCTCAGATGACAAGACTTCGACTTTCATACTTCGGACACATCATGCGAAGAGAGAGATCATTAGAGAAAGACATCATGCTTGGCAAGATAGAAGGTCAACGCAAAAGAGGAAGGCCAGCAATGAGATGGATCGCTACAATAACAGCAGCTACGGGTACCAGTCTGTCAACAATGAGCCGCCTGACTGAAGACCGAACACAATTTAGGATAGCTATCCAGAGGGTCGCCATGAGTCGACTCCGACTCGACGGCACTTAACAACAACATTGAGGGATCAAGTGACAGAACCGGATTCTACAATGTTTCAATCCTGCATTGGATCGGGAGGGGATATATGGGAAGATAACCATGCGTTTATTACTCTCATACCCAAACCCGGGAAGGATCCCTTAAGCATAGAATCATATCGCCCGATCTCGTTGATCAATTTTGACAATAAGCTGTGGGCCAAAGTGTTGGTGGATAGACCTTTGGACCTGCTTCCTGGGTTGATACATGATTCTCAGGTAGGATTTGTGAAGGGGTGGTATGCGGCGGTTAATGTACGGCGTATAATAGCCTCTCAGGAGTGGGTATGGGGGGAAACAGATCCCATCCCTTCTGGTTAGTTTTGATGCAGAGAAGGCGTTTGACAGGATAGGATGGGAGTATTTGTTTATGGTGTTGCCTAGGTATGGTCTGGGAGAGACCTTTATGCAGATGATTCGTGGTTTGTATAGAAGACCCATGGTGGCGGTGCTTGTGAATGGGATGGTCTCGGAGAGTTTCGAATTGCAACGGGGGATGCGCCAGGGCTATCTTTGTCTCCACTTTTATTCGTTCTTGCCTTGGATCCATTCATACGTATGGTGGAACAGAGTCCTAGAATCGTGGTGGTGCATATTGGTAGCTCGGTACAAGACTTTAAAGATCAGGCAAAAACATTGAAGAAAAAATTTTTGGAACGTGGATATCCAGTGACAACATAGATAGAGCATATAAAAGGGCTCTATATAATAATAGAGAGCATTTGATGACACCTCGTGTGCGCCAAGCAGAGGGATCTGTTTTGAATTTTATCACTAAGCACTCTCCATTTGATCATAAAATTCAAAATGTTTTTAACAAACATCTAAATGTACTTCACAGCATTCCCCTCCTCAAAGATATTAGAATAAGATGTGTTTGGCAAAGACACCGAAATTTTAAAGAAATGCTCAGCCCCACTAAGTTGCGTTCTTTAGATTCCAATCAGTCAAAACAATTGACGGGCCATTTTCGTTGCGGATCATGCCAAATGTGTGAAGTCATTAAAGAAACAACAGTATTGGTATATCATGGAAAGACTTACCAGTTACGTCATTTTACAAATTGTAATACATCTTATGTAGTCTATGCTATAGAGTGCCCATGTGGGCTAATCTATATCGGGAAAACAACACGGCAATTTAAAATTCGATTAGCAGAGCATCGAAGCAGGTTAAAATGCCGCACAATAAATGCTCCAATCGTTGAACATTGCCTGCAGGAAGGACACCGATTTGAAGATTTAAAATGCTATTGCATTGATTACTGTTCATCAGGATTTGAAGGAAAATCACGGGATCAGACATTAATAGTGAAAGAGCAACGCTGGATATTTCTGCTGCAAACGATAAAACCAACAGGTCTTAACACTCAAATTGATTGGAATCTATGTGTGTGAAGGTCAACAAGCTAGAGAGGAAGTGGTTAAATAGCAAACAGTATTCCAAGACCGCATGCGCGGCGTTGTTCAGAGACACAGGGTTTGGAAAGGAAGAAGTACCTGATAGTACGGCTACGGTAAATTGGTTCAAGTCTTTCATATTATACAAGCTGTTTTATGTAGTCTGTTACAATTTATATTCATATTTAATGCTGGAACTAATATATGATTCCCTGTATAGAAGGAGAAATCTACAACAGTGTCGAGAATTGAACTTGCCATTCAGCATATCTATTCATGAGCAGTGAGTGAAGGTCGCCCCTGAAGAAACAGCGTGACTGTGAAACGCGACAGCGCTACAGAACGCGTCGGGCAATTCGAAGATAAGCACTCATTAAGTTCTCTACTTGTAAAGCTTAAGATTGAAAGACAAGTCATTACTAACTAAGAATATACGTAACTACTAAATATAAGCAACATAGAGGTCGTTGATGCAAATAAGAGCATGGTCTGTACTCATTAAGGACCAATGGCTCTCTGAAGTCTGAGACCTGTTGCTTTAATATAAGAACAAGTGTTAAGAATTAACAAACGGAACGGTTAATAGTTCTTAAGAAAATTTGGAGTAAGACAATTCACATACAGCTTAACAGACAATAATGGGCAGCAAAGATATGGACAGAAGACCAAGTTGCTGCTTTGTAAATTTAGTCGATTGCTACTGAGCTTAGGTTTGCCATCGAGGTGGCCATGGCACGAATGTTATGAGCAGTGACATGCCCTTCCTGGGAGAGTCCTGCTTTGTCATAGGCAAATGAAATGCAGTCTGCTATCCATCTGGAGAGCATACGCTTAGAAACAGGTAATCCCAGGTGATTGGGGTCAAATGAGATAAACAACTGTGAGGCTTTACGACAATCTCTAGTCCTCTGGAGAGAAAAATCCAACACACACTTGCATTCAAGAGTGTGCAGAGCTGCTTCTGCTCTAAACGCGTGCAGTTTAGGAAAGAAAACTGGAAGGTAAATTGACTGGTTTAGATGGAAGGGAGACACCACCTTTGGCATAAAGTGTGGGTGAGTCCATAGGACTATGTTGTCATGGTGTAAGCGCGTATAGGGAGGATCCGCTACCAAAGCCTGAAGCTCATTAATGCATCTAGCTGAAATGAGGGCAATTAGGAAGATTACCTTCCACAAGAGAAATTTAAGTGAGGTCGTGGCCAATGGTTCAAAGGGTGGCTTGAGAAGCTGCACTAGAATGACACTGAGGTCCCAATGCACCAGAGGTGGCTTAATGGGTGGTTCGGTCAGTAGGAGACTTCTCATGAAACTTGCTACTAGCAGTTGTGTGGAGATGAGCTGTCCATCGAGTAGATGGTGAGAGGTCGCAATGGCACTAAGCTGGACTCTCACTGAATATGTCTCTAGACCTGTCAAGGACAGGTGGAGGAGATACTGGAGGAGTGGCTCCACTGGAGCAGAAAAAAGATTGAGATCTTTCTGGGAACACCAGACAGAATTTATGCCACTTAAAAGCATATGAATGTCTGGTGGAGGGTTTTCGAGAAGCCTAAAGGATCTCCTTAACCTCTTGAGTAAGATCAAAACCTTGTAAAGCTATGCTCTCAGCATCCAAGCTGTGAGGCAGAGAGACTGTGGATTGGGATGGAGTAGTGAGCCATTGTCCTGTACGAGGAGATCCGACACACATTCCAATCACAGAGGATGAGTCTGAATCATGGAGCCTTTGTCGGACTGAAACTTGAAAAGCGTCTTGGAAATGAGGGGTATAGGAGGGAACACATAATGCAGATCCTGACCCCAGTGTAGGTGGAAGGCATTCACTTGTTGGTTGGTGGATGTCGGAGTTCTTGTGCAGAAGCGATGAAGCTTGGCATTTTGCAGGGTTGTGAACAGACATATGTCTGGAGTTCTCCAGGTCTGGAAGATGTAGGACGTTGTGACCAGATGCAGAGATCATTCATGGGGAAGAAGGAGTGCGAAAAGTATGATAGGCTTAGGGCCTAAAAAGGGCATCGACACCCAAGTGTTTTTTTTTAAAAAAGAAAATAAAGAATAAGGGAACCAGCGATGTTCTAGACTGTGCCGGTGTCGACAGTAAGGCAGAGGTGCTATCCACAAAAAGACGTTTTTCTGCGGTGACAGGATTTGCTTCCTGATGGCTTGGTGGGGGGTGGGGGTTGGCTGGGGGAGGGGATGGGGAGGGCTAGGGGGAGAAGGGAGTTGGAATGGGATGGCTAGGCTGGCGGTATAGTGGTTATGCATTCTCATTGGTGAAATGTTCAAGGAACAAATGAGTTTTTAGACTTTTCTTGAACTCTGTGTGGTCATTCATGGTACGGAGATGGTCTGGTAATACATTCCACAATGCTGGAGTGAAGAGTGAGAAAACGTTTTTGGATTTTGTGGAGTTGATTTTCATGTTTAAAGATGGTATGCGGAGTGTGCTGATAATTTGTTTTGGATCTGTTATTAGGGGTTTTCTGTATTTCCTTGATGAACATAGTAGGGGGATCTACCTTCTTTCCTCTAGAAATCACCACTGCCTCAGTTTTATCAGAATTGAACATAAGAACAAAAGATATGCCATACTAGGTCAACCAAGGTCCATCAAGCCCAGTATCCTGTTTCCAACAGTGGCCAGTCCAGGTCACAAGTACCTAGCAGGTTTCCAAAAAGACACAGGTTCCACAATGCCTGTCCCGGAGCAAGCAGTGGATTTCCCGGCTCCTCTTTAATAATGGTTTATTGATGGACAGCCCATTATTATCCAACCATTCTCAAATAATAGGGAAAGATAATATTAACAGTGAGGATTCTAATCTCTCATTTTTATCTAGAGGAAGATACAGGAAGATGTCATCCATATATATTTTATAGTGAACACCAAAATGATCCAGCAAGCTACATAAAGAAACCATTGGGCTTGTTTACAAAGCCGCGGTAGCGGTTTGCGATCGTAATCGGAGCCGCGGCCCCATTGATTTCAATGGGGCCGTGGCTGCGATCGCGATCGCGAACCACTACCGCGGCTTTGTAAACAAGCCCCCATATATACGTTAAATAATGCCTCTGACACAGCTGAACCCTGTGGCACTCCTGAGGGCAAAACAATCCACCGAGATTCATCAGAACCAATATACTGTATCCTACATTCACGATCTTCAAAATGAGATTGAAACCATTTAAAAACCAATCATCCTATACCAAAATGGGCAAGGTGAATCAGCAATATTCTGTGCTTCAAATTATCAAAACCTGCAGAAAGGTCAATAATTAACAAAACATATTTCTTTTTCTGTGTCTCTAGTCCCACCAATAGATCATTGAACAATATTCTATGCAAAGTTTCAATATTATGATTTCTTTAAAATCCATGTTGATTTTTATTCAAAATCTTATTATGTTGTAAAATGTTATCTAGTTGTCTCCTTACTATTTTTTCTAATAATTCTTCCATAAATGGAATATTGGAAATGAGTCCATAATGGGCACACTCATCTAATGCCAAGTGGAATTTCTTTAGAACTGGCCATATTGCTGCCCTCTTTAAGGATAGTGGAACCACTCCATCCCTAAAAAGGCATTTACAAGATTACATATCTTCTCTCATCAATTGTCAGTATACAAATGATATTATATCAAGATGGCACATTGATGTATTCATCTGTTTATACAGCTTATTTCATCCTCATTAGTAATTTCAAACTTGTCCCAACTATCCTGTATCACTTCAGTTTCCTTATTTATATTCATATCTATTTTCAGTGTTACATAGCTTTGTAAACAGGCCTCTTTGTCTGCAAACTCTATGGCCAAATTCCAGAAAACTAAGGCTGGGGATATTCCACTGGAATAACTCCATAAAAGAATTGCCAAATCAGAGCCAATGGGGTCATTTTAAAAGTTTCAGCTCTGATTTGCATATCCAAAGACGTGCAGGTAGACAATGAAATCATGGAGACATCACTGGAGCGGTTTTACAAATGATGTTTAGAGACGACTCCGGTGCAGAGACATCCAAATAGGTAGAGGAGCGTGGTTGAAGTGTGCCTGAGGAGGTGCTATGAACTGAGATGTCTCGGGCACTTATACCTGCTGCGGGCATGAAGAGTCATCAGGAAAGTGCAGGTTTTGGCCTTAAAACATCCAAAGGGTGTAAAAAAGATGGAGAATTACTTGACTAGTCTAAGATCACACAGGCCCACACTGCGATCTGAACCCTGACTACCCTACTCCTTACATACTACTTTAACCATTAGGCTATTAAACATCCCTGTTCTGAATTGCTATTCTGGGGACATCTATGTAGATGTCTCTACAGATGTCCCTATCAGTCACGTCACATTTCTGAAATCATGCCTGAACTTGCACGTGCTTGCTTTTTTTTTCAGACGTTCTGTCTTTGACTTTCCTGAATGCACTTGGATGTCCCATTGTAAACTGTGCCTTCATGTGCCCAATAGAGCCTGCTCTTCAACTTGTCATACCAACGCATAGTATGGCAAAATGACATCAACAATAATTCAGATATTCCATCACCAGAAACAGCTTTGGGAAGAAAAAAAAGAAAAACAGATATTGTATACATCTTCGATGACCTAAACATCACTAGCTCCCCAGGCTGCCCTACAGCTAGTGAAATACCTGTGTAAAATAAGACCAAATGAGTATCACAACTCTGTGGCTGCAGTTGCCATGGTTTTCCATGCACTGAAATGAGTAGCTGCTTGGAGGTTTATGATAATAACAGCTGGAACTGTATGAATCAAGTATTAGAAGACTCATAAGATTCAGATGATGAGAGTGAATAAAACAAGTGGGTTACTGCAGCAAATGATAAATATGCAGAACACCATATAAATTTGTAAACATTTTCTCTTTTTAAAATTGCTAAAAATATTATTTTGTGTGAGTTGGCTATGTTTATTTTCTACATTTAAAAGGAAACTTTGAAACATCCTGGATAGGCATATAGGCACATTTTTTGTGCATATTTTATTAAGTACTTACTGCACATCAGCAATAATACAAAAAGCCTACCACAGGGATGATTTTGATGGTCCTATACAATTTAATGGAAATTTTTAAAAATATATGCATATTTTATTAAGACAACATATACCCTTGTGCATATTAATTGAAACAAACTGAAAAATAAGTGAAAACTGGAATTTCCATTGAAAATCTTATTAATATCCACATATTAGTACATAATATGACCTCCTCTGTTTTTTACCAGCATCCAGACATGATTTGGTATGGAGTCCACTAATGTTGAGCAGTCTGCAATGATTTTTGGGTCCCTGTACCAGACTTGAATCAGAGCTTGAATAAGCTTCTCCTCTGTCATACAGTCCCATCCACGAAGGCGAAGTTTGCAAATGGACCACAGATTCTCTACTGAGTTTAAATCCAGAGAGTTTCCTGGTCAGTCCAGTACCTTTATTTGCTTCTTTTGAAAAAAAGTGTTTCACCAATTTTAATGTGTGGCATGGGGCAAGATCCATCAGGAAATGTCTTCTCTAGCTCTGGAACAACTCTTCTCTGGAGAAAATCAACGTATTGTTGTGAACAAAATATTCCCTCGACTGAATGCAAGCTGCTGACTCCATAAAGCACAGTTACTTACCTGTAACAGGTGATCTCTGGGAACAGCAGGAATAAGTCTTCACATATGGGTACGTCGGTACCGACGGAGCCTGCGCGGGAACGCTCCCCAGCTTCCCAAAAAGGAAAGCTTTTGGGAGCATCCCACAGTGCCTGCGCGCTGCCTTCCCGCCTTTCCTAACCGCCTCTCCTCAGTTCAAGTTTTAAAGCTGAGACAAAAGAGAGAGAGAGGAAAGGAAAGATAGATAGATAGATAGATAGATAGATAGATAGATAGATAGATAGATAGATAGATACAACTCCTAGGGGAGGTGGGAGGGTTGTGAAGACTTATTCCTGCTGTTCCCAGAGATCACCTGTTACAGGTAAGTAACTGTGCTATCTCCAGGAACAAGCAGGAATGAGTCTTCACATATGGGGACTCCCTAGCTGAGATGCCTGGGAGATCCCCAAGGATATTAGACCCTGGGAAGGGTTCTACCTCCTCCTATGGATCTCAGGCATCTATCCAGGGATGGAGGGTAGGAGTTGATTAAGAATGGAACAGGTGTTTGAGAACAGCCTGACCAAACAAGGCATCCCGGCGGGAGTCCTTGTCCAAGCAGTAATGGGCTGTGAAGGTATGAACCGAGGCCCAGGTGGCTGCTCGACATATCTGGTCGATAGACACAGAATTTAGATGAGCCATAGAGGCGGCCATGGCCCTCACATTATGAGCTGTGACATGGCTCTCCAGAGAAAGGTTCTTACTCTGGTAGGCGAAAGAAATACACTGAGCAATCCAATTGGACAGTGTCCGCTTAGAGACTGGAAGTCCCAAATGAGAGGGATCAAAAGCAACAAAGAGCTGGGAAGACTTCCTATGTTGCTGTGTCCTTTGTAAGTAAAAGGCAAGAGCTCTTTTACAATCCAGAGTATGAAGATTCTTCTCTGCACTTGATGCATGAGGAGCTGGAAAAAAGACAGGTAAATATACCTCTTGATTAAGATGAAAAGGTGAGACCACTTTAGGCATAAAGTGTGGATTGGTCCTAAGGACTACCTTATCATGATGGAACCTTGTATAAGGTGGATTAGCCACTAAGGCCTGCAGTTCACTGATGCGGCGAGTTGAGGTGACTGCAATGAGGAAAATAACCTTCCAGGAAAGAAATTTCAAGGAGGTGGTGGCTACGGGTTCAAAAAGAGGCTGTATAAGCTGACCAAGAACCAGATTCAAATCCCATGCCACCGGAGGAGGCCTAATGGGAGGTTTAGTTAAAGTTAGGCCTCTCATGAATCTTGCAATAAGAGGATGAGAGGAAATAGGTTGTCCATTGATAGGCTTAAGGGATGCTGCAATAGCACTCAAATGGACCCTTACTGAATTTGTCTTAAGGCCTGCATTGGAAAGATGCAGGAGGTATTCCAATAGAGAATTCAAAGGTAGTGCTAGAGGGTTGAGACCCCTTCCAGCACAACAAACGGAAAATCTTTTCCATTTAAAAGCATAGGAACGTCTAGTGGAAGGTTTTCTGGAAGCATGGAGGATATCCTTCACTTGTTGAGAAAGATTCCAGTCTTGAAGGTCTAGGCCTTCAGTAACCAAGCTCTGAGGTGAAGGGACTTGGGGTTTGGGTGCCACAAAGTCCCCTCCTCCTGGGACAGAAGGTCTGGAGCAGCTCCCAAGTCCAGGGAGGGGGCTTGGGAGAGATGCAGAAGTAGAGGGTACCACACTTGGCATGGCCAGCGTGGAGCTATGAGGATCATAGATCCTTGATCCCTCTGGAGTTTGAACAGAGTCTTGGGAATCAAGGGAATGGGTGGAAAGGCATACAGGAAGCCCTGACCCCAATGAAGGAGGAAGGCATCCTTGGCCTGAACTCCCTGACACGGAATTCTGGAACAGAACCGGGGAAGTTTGGCATTCCACGGACTTGCAAAGAGGTCTATGTCCGGGGTTCCCCATTCTTGAAAGATTCTGAGTACCTGATACATGTGCAGGGACCATTCGTGTGGGAGCAGAACTCGACTGAGTCTGTCTGCCCAAGAGTTTTGGATTCCTGGGAGGTATACTGCCAGGAGATGGATTTGATGCTCTCTGGCGAAGGCCCACAATCTTAAAGCTTCATTGCAAAGCGACAGAGAGCCAGTTCCTCCTTGCTTGTTTATGTAAAACATGGCTACTTGATTGTCCATATGAATGAGGACTGTCTTGTAGCTGAGCAGGGTATGAAAGACCTTGAGGGCTAGAAAGACTGCTCGAAGCTCCAAGTGGTTGATATGAAGAAAGGCCTCCTGTGGGGACCAAGTGCCTTGAGTGGAGAGGTCTTGTAGATGAGCTCCCCAACCTGTTTGGGAGGCATCTGTTGTGAGGGTTGCTTGGGGCAACAACTGTTGAAAGGGGGACCCCAGCAACAGATTTTGAGTGGACATCCACCACTGGAGAGACCAAAAGAGACGTTTGGAGGTTGCTATTTGGTCTGAGAGAGCCCCTGATGCCTGAGTCCACTGGGTGGACAAAGTCCATTGGGCTGCTCTCATATGTAGGCGAGCATAGGGTACCACATGCACTGTGGAAGCCATGTGGCCTAGCAGTTGTAGCATCTCCCGGGCAGATAAGTGGCTCTTTGACTGAACCTGAGAGGCTAACTGCACTAGGCGTAGGCAACGGGCCTGTGGAAGATAGGCCCTTGCAGTGGCAGTATCTAGCCAGGCCCCTATGAACTCTAGGGACTGAGTAGGGGTGAGCTGGGACTTTGGGAGGTTTACCACAAGTCCCAGATACTGCAGAATGCACCTTGTGCAGTCCAGGGAAGTCTGGGCCTCTGACTGAGATGGAGCTCGGATGAGCCAGTCGTCCAGGTATGGGAATACAAATATTCCCAGAGTGCGTAGAAATGCAGCTACTGTTGCCATGCATTTGGTGAACACTCTTGGGGCAGAGGCCAGACCAAACGGAAGCACCCTGTATTGATAATGTTTTCCTTGGAAAAGAAAATGGAGGAATCTTCTGTGAGATGGATGGATGAGGACATGTGTGTACGCATCCTTGAGATCTAGATAACAAAGCCAATCCTGACTTTGAAGGTATGGAAGGAGAGTGCCCAGAGAAAGCATCTTGAACTTCTCCTTGCATAGAAATTTGTTCAATTCCCTGAGATCTAATATGGGTCTGTATCCCCCTGTCTTCTTTGGAATGAGAAACTAGGGGGAGTAAAACCCTGACCCTTGTTGAAGAAGGGGAACTTCTTCTATTGCCCCTTGGGCAAGAAGGGTAGCCACCTCTTGACCTAGAAGGTCGAGAAGAGATGTGGGAGAATTGAAATGTCTCACCATGGTGTGGGGAGGAAGGTCTGAGAAATGAAGTTTGTAGCCCTCTCTTATGATGGAGAGGGTCCAGTGCTCTGATGTAATCTGCTCCCATCTGGGAGCAAAATGAGCTAACCTTCCTGGAATGGTGAGAGGCTCTGGCTGTTTTAAAGCCAGAAAGGCTAGGTTCTCTAGCATCAAGTCAAAAACCCTGAGGAGGTTGGGTCTGCTGAGTTGCAGCAGCCCCTGTAGTCTTAGGCCTGGCCTGTTTAGGTTGCTGACGCTTGGTAGCAAAGCGACCTGTAGAGGATTGTTGGCCAGAAGTAGAAGGGAATCTGCCCTTTTTGAAAAAAGACTTCTTGAAGGGTTTATTCTTGGCAGGAATGGAGGTTGACTTTGAAAGTCTATCCAGAGCAGAATTTTCTGCATCCATTTGAGTGGCTTTTATTTGCCATTCTTTGCCAAACAGGTTTTCACCTGTACATGGAAGATTTCCTAATCCATCTTGGACCCAGGGTTCTAAATCAGAAGCTTGGAGCCAAACAATTCTGCGAGCAGCTATGGCAATGCCAGAAGCTCTGCTGGCACCCTCAAAGGAATCAAAGGCTGCCCTGTTGGAAAACTTTGAAATGTCTTGAGTATGCTTAAGCCAAATGAGGAATTCATCCCTTTTATCTTCTGGTAGAAAGGGGAGGAAAGTGTGCAGTTTATCTGCAACCTCCTTTAGAAACATACCCATGTAAAGACTATAGGAGTTGATTCTGGCAACAAGCATACTGGCTTGGAAGATTTTTCTACCAAAAGCATCCAAGGTCCTGCATTCTCTTCCTGGAGGAGTAGAAGAGTGTCTCTTTGTACTCTTTATCCTCTTCATAGCTGTCTGCACCACAATGGAATGGTGAGGAAGCTGTGTTTTATGAAAACCAGGACAGGGAGGGACACGATACATAGTGTCCAATCTGCGAGAATGAGGAGAGATAGTGAGAGGACCTTTAGCCACTTCTCTTATGAAGTCTTGAAAGGACAAGTCCTCTGGAGGAGACATTCTTCTTTTTGGAGAAGAAGGCTCTTCAGGAAGGGTTATAGCTTCAGCAGACTCCTCTGATGTATCAGAATCACCAGAGGAATCAAAGTACCGTCTGTCAGGGTGGTCTTCTAACGCTCGGTACGAGTATCGAGCAGTATCGACATCGGGCGTCATCGGAACCGGATCGGTACCGATGAGCAGCCCTCGACAAGGAACCGCTGCAGTCGGTATCCTAGTCGATGCCGATGCAGTCGGTACCGGTATCGGCGCTGGTGCCGGTACCGTAGTCGATACCGACAACGGAGTTTGTTGTGGTATCAACGGCGTCGCAGCTTGGATGAAGGCACTGATAGCCTGCTGCATGGACAGAACATTCTGATCCATCGATGCCATGAATGCCTGGAACTCGGTACCGGAAGGTTGTGCCGGTACCCCAGAGCATTCTAACAGGTGATCGGTCGAGGCCGTGCCATCGATGTCAACCTGTAACCCCATTGGTGGAGCTTTGGAAGCCGGAGCTTCCCACCGGGGTTGTTTTGCCGGTGCAGGATCCTCGAGGGCAAGGCCGGAGGCATCTCGATGCTTAGAGGGAGATCTACCCTTCGAGGACCGGCTGGATTTATGTTTGGTTACCTGAGATCCATCGGGGGAAGAAGCAGCCCTGGAAGACGTCGATGCCACTGAAGCTGCATCAGCGGGAAACAGCACATGGAGCTTAGCTGCTCGGTTCTGTAAACCCCGTTTAGACATCAGAGAGCAGGACGGACAATCCGAAATGGAGTGTTCAGGACCCAAACATTTAAGACACCATTCATGGGTGTCTGTAACAGAAATAGTACCGCTGCACTTAGTGCATTTCTTAAACCCGGAGGCTGGTTTTTCCATGAGGAAAAATTTTCTTGTGAGGCTTAAGGCCCAAAGAGAAAAATACACTAAGTGAGGGAAAAATATATAGTTGTTTTGTTTTTTTTTTGTTAAAGAAAAGAAAGAAAAGACCAGTGGTACCGGTCCAGAGTCGGGGAAGGCAGACACGCGACCAAAGAAAGAAAATAAAATAAAGAACTTCTTCAGCGGTGACAGGGCTCGACCTGCTGGCTCCGCGGCAAAGAAGAACTGAGGAGAGGCGGTTAGGAAAGGCGGGAAGGCAGTGCGCAGGCGCTGTGGGATGCTCCCAAAAGCTTTCCTTTTTGGGAAGCTGGGGAGCGTTCCCGCGCAGGCTCCGTCAGTACCAACGTAGCCATATGTGAAGACTCATTCCTGCTTGTTCCTGGAGATTAACTGAAACACTCCCAGAACATCTTCTTTTGAGGGTGTTTCACATTCTGGTTGATGTGAGAATCATAAATCTTTTCTCCAGGTGAACACCGAACATGTTGGCTTCTTTGGCCCTGGACGAAGAAATGACTTTCATCACTGAATATTACTTTTCTCCAATCTTCTTTAATCCACTCTTTATGTTTCAGTCCCCATTTATAGTGCTTCTCTTTCATAACCTTTTTCAGAAGTTGTTTTTTCAGAGGTCATCGTGCTTTTTGACCCAACTTCCAAAAGTCGCCTGCAAATTGTGGAAGAACTGACTGTTATACCTTTTTCTTCTAAATCTCTTTTTAATGCGTCACTTGTTTTCCAAAGATCTTTTCTACTTTCCCCGAGAACATAGTTATCATCTCTGGGTATGGTTTTCCTCTTATGACCACAATTTCCTTTTGTTTAGGCGAAATGGATCCTGTCTCCTTTTAAGATTTGATCACACGACTGACGGTTGCAAGACTGACACCAACTATACTTGCTATATCCCTGTAGGTCTTCCCTGTATGTTCGTGCAGGGTGACGATCTTTGTGCGTTTTCTGGGTGTCACATCCATCATGCACAACGGTTGGATTAACAACTAAGAATACACTTGAAAGAAAATCTGATGCAATGTTCACTGATAATATAGTCGCATACACAATAAGTCATTCCTATGTCATATCACGTCATCTATTACATCCTTTAACCCATAATCCCACAAACAACGATGAAACATCTTAAATGTGATGATTTAACTTGATTAAAAAAAGATCAAAATTAAATGCATATACAATTCTTAGGCTGAAAAAATTAAAACATCTGATTTGTTTCAATTAATTTGCACAAGGGAGTATGTACCTATTGGCTCCCTGAAAGCCCCTGGACAAAAGTTACAACTGCTCAGAGGCTGGAGTAACTGTGTGTGTATGTGTCAATCGGTGCTTATAAATGTGTTTATAAGAAACACATGTTAAGAGCCAATAACAACGTCGCTCCGCTCATTCCCTGTACCCATGACCGCCCACAAATATACCACATAAAAGAAACCAGGCACTAATTCCCTAGCACTTACTTTTGTGTGTGTATAAGTCAAGCCAAGTATTTAATCACCTACTTGGGCTTGTAAGACACTGACATACACAATGAAGTTACCTATCATATTACTGCCTTATGAGATACCTAATTCAGTGTTTTACATGTGTAAAGAATGTCAAACATGCGGGGAAAAGCAAAATTCTTTACTTGTAAATGGGTGTTCTCTGCATATAACAGAGTTAATCAGGCACACAAATAGATGACATCATCCAATGGCACCACAATGGATCTGCTCTCACAGTGCTCCAAACCAGTGTAAAGTACTAAGTATGTGCAGCACTCCCTGTACACAGCAATTCCCTCAGTCTGCTCAGTTCATTTACAGCTTATAATCAATTCTCTGGGAAGTGGGTGGAATTATGTGCCTAATTAATCCTGTTATTTATGGAGAATACCTGCAACAGATAAGCAACTTTCTACCCTTTTGCAAAAGTAACGGGGCGGCTTTCCACAAAACAATACTGAAGGATTTCCCCCTATTGGTTGTGATATTAATTTTAACCAGTTTCCCTGTATTAGGAGCTGTTCTCATTGCTCAGTGGAGTCTTCCTGTAATCCCTTCTGTTGGGAACCAAAAGGTTATATTCCGAGTTGTTCTACCTTGACTAATCTACCCATATTGATTTCTAAAAGCATTTATTTTAGGAAAACATATCTCCATCACCTCTGCCTGCTTCTGTTGCACTTGATCCAGTTTTTCTATTAAATTTCCATTATGGCTGTTTGATGCAGCTCTACTTTTTTTTTATTATTAGCTATTTCAATGTAACAATCCAAAGAAGATAAATGACAAGATATGAAAAAAAAAGCACAACCTAAAACTTGTATTACAATAAGGAAAAATACAGATGTGAATGTCAACTAGCCCACATTATGGGAAGACTACCGAAACACAAATCGCTAGAGGAAAAAAAATCAAAGGAAAAAAAATAGCCAGAAGATGCCCTAATCAAAAATTCTATACCCAGCTAACAAGTGATTCAATAGTGACTGATGTACAATACCTTATACTATTTTTTTTTTTTTTTTTTTGTCGGAAGTTATTGCCGTGAGAGATTTCTCCCTCATGAAGCGTGACTTCCCTTTTAATTACTTTTATGGTAACTAAACCACCGTATAAAATTCATGAAGCAATTGCATTATTCAATGCTACTTCATAACCAATTCTAATTCCAACCGTTGCATTTCAACTTTAAAAATTTCATTCTATGCAGATTTTCAACGCATAGAATTTTATTCAGATTTTATTAGAATTGGTTATGAAGTAGCATTGAATAATGCAATTGCTTCATGAATTTTATACGGTGGTTTAGTTACCATAAAAGTAATTAAAAGGGAAGTCACGCTTCATGAGGGAGAAATCTCTCACGGCAATAACTTCCGACAAAAAAAAAAAAATAGTATAAGGTATTGTACATCAGTCACTATTGAATCACTTGTTAGCTGGGTATAGGTTTATTGAAGTGAGTGAGGGGTGGTTAATTTTTGGTTTATACTAATCAAAAATTCAGCATGCAGACAGCAGCGCTTGGTTGTGTCCACTTTTGAGCTCCAGGAGGCTTTATAAATCATTTATTCACTACCTTCTGTGCACACTTTTGTTTTGACTCAAGAGTTTTCTTTCTGCCGATTCTATTGGTATTCCATTGGCTGGATGTGATTGGGTAGAATGGGTGTGGATAGGGAGGGATGTGGATGTGGATGGGAGGGGAGACAATCTATTTTTTATTATTGATCCAAGCAGGTTAAAGCTGTCCACTATTTCAATTTCTTCTCCATCAACATTGAACTTATTGATTTTGCCAGTTGTCAGGATTTTTTGTCTTCTTTATGTTAAGGTGCAGGTCCATTTTAAGACTATGTTCCTTGATCTTGAGAAGCAAATATTTCAGATTGTCTTCACTTTCAGCCAGTATTGTGGCAGCCCAGCGAAGGCTGTCGATGAGTCTTCCACCAATCTTTATACCTTGGTTGTCATCATACAGTTCTGCTT